>CAWUFW010010596.1:0-681629 GCA_963921515.1 Calotriton arnoldi
GTTAGATTATAACATCTTATAATCCTAACTGACTCAGGGAACTAGGTAGAAATTCGAGTTTAGTATGCCTGAACTCAGAATGATAAAATACATCTTTTAGTGAAGTTGGCTTTAACATTCTGTGTTTGAAAATACCACTTTTAGAAAGTAGGTATTTTCTTGCCTAACTATCCAAGCCTGCCTCTGCTAGGTTGTGTATTCCTTGTCTGGAGTTTGAGTGACAGGGGCTGGGGGCTTCCAGGAGACAGGGTGAGTCAGCACAGGGCTGAATAGAGAGATCTGCATGCAGACAGGAGGGAGGAGTTGCACCTGGGACCTGAATAGGGCTGTGCCTTTCCTCCACAATGCTGGCTCCACCTCCTGTGGTGTGTCTGATGTCCCTGGCCTACACTGTGAAAGGAAAGAAGGAGTCTTGTCAACAAAGTGCTCCAGGACTGACCAGAACTGGTTTGGACTAGGCAAAGGCCTCTCTGCCTTCAGAGAACAAAGAGAAAAGTAGTATAAATATTGGGACCCAGACCCAAGAACTTTAGATCACTTCTGGGAATCAAGACGGACCTTTGCTGAGGAGAAGAACCAGGAAGCTGAAGGAGGAGACTACCCCTGTGCTGTGTGTTTGGGGGTTGGCCTGCAGTGGTTGCTTCATTGCCAAAGGAGAAAAGGACTGAGTGTGCTTTCTATCAACTTGAAGAAGAATCTCCAAGGGCTTGAACTAGAGCTTGCCTCCTGCCTGAAGTCTCAGGGATACAAGACTTCACCAACCAGCTCCCCCCTGAATTCCCTTGCTGGGAATTGAAGTGCCTGCTGTTGTGCTGGGCCTTCTGAGAGACTGCGTGTCGCTGGGAGCTGGAAGCGCGAAGCAACAACGAGAAGCATGTCGCCGCCACAGCCGCTGTCATCGCATCGCCGAGGAAGCGAGACGCCGCTGCCACTGTCATCATCGCATCGCCGAAGCGCGGCGCATCGCCGGAGAAGCGGGACGCTGCCACAGAGGACATCGTCGCATCACCGGAGAAGCGCGTCGCAGGGCCTGTCGCGGCTCCAAAGATCATCGAGTCGCCGCTCGGCCATCGGGCGTGCACGCATCGCACCAACGTTGTTGCATCGCAACCAAGACGCCATTTTGTCGCATCGCACCGGAGAAGAGTATCGCATCGAGGTGCCATCTTGTCGCATCGCACCGGAGAGCAGTAAGAAACCGACGCATCACCTCCCCACACAGTAAGGAAGCGAGCATCAACTCCCCTGCGCAGCAGTAAGGAACCGATGCATCCACTCCCCTGAGTGTAAGGAACCGACGCATCACCTTCCCTGCGACCCTTTTGTTTTCTTTGCGTTACGCATTCAAGGTACATTGAGAGTAAAGTGTCGCATCTACAACTTGAGAGAACTGAACTATTTTATAACATTTTAAAGTATATTTTTGAGTACAGTATTGTGGATTTTTGTCGTTTGGTCTTGTGTTAAGTCTATATAAAAATACTTGTTTTTATAAATACAACCTGTGTGGTGTCCATCTGTAGTGTTGTCACTGTATTACTGTATGTGTTCACAAATGCTTTACACACTGCCTCTGAGATAAGCCTGCCTGCTCGTGCCAAGCTACCAAGGGGGTGAGCAGGGGTTATTTTAGGAGTGTAGCCCCTTACCCTGACTAGACGCAAGGGTCCCTATTTGTCACAGGTACCTACCTATGCCAACTAGAGACCCCCAAATCTAACACCATGGATACAGAAACATCCATAGTATCTGTTGATAATGATTGGGAGGAGGAGAAACTGGAATGCTACACCCTTAACCAGCTCAAGCACTTCTGCAGGAAGTTCAAAGTTTCTATGACCGGAATCTCCAAGAAGGATGATTTCCAAAAGGTGCTGAGGGCCTGGGTCGAAGCAAGGAATACCCCTGAGAATGAGGAGGGGGCTGAGAATGCAGATGAGCAGCTGGATGGGCCAGTGGGTCCAGGGGAGAGGAGAGCATCTTCCCCCGTGGATAGCAGTGTTTCTGCCAGAGGTCTGTCCCCAGAAGAGCTGGAGGACAGACAAAAGAATAGGATGCATGAGTTGGAGCTGGCCAAAATGAGTGGGCAGTTAGAAATTAGGAGATTGGCCCTGGAAGAAAAGAGAATGCAGCTTGAGCATGAGAAAAGTTTGAGGGAGTTGGATTTGAAAGCAAGGAGCTTAGAGATTACTCCCTCTGGTGGCAGCGCACCGTCAATGCCTGTTGAGGCTAGGGTGTATATTCCTAAGGATGTGGTTAAGGAGTTTTTTAAGAATGATGATATTGGGCAATGGTTCAAGGCCTATGAGGTAGCCATGACTTCCCACCGGGTCCCTGAGAAGGATTGGGTAGCGGGGTTGTGGGGTCGGTTCCTTAGTGAGGGGCGGGATACTTTGTTGGACTTGCCCTCTGAAGTCTATAATTCCTACAGCCACATGAAGAATGCATTGATGACCAGGTATGGGTTGACTCCTGAACTCTATAGGCAGAGGTTCAAGAGCTGTAAAAAGATTGAAGGCAGTACCTGGGTTGAATATGTGACTTTTTTTTGCAGAGCCTTGGATGGTTGGGTAAAGGGTAGCAAAGCAAATGATTTTCAGGTGCTCTTTGATTTGATTGCATGGGAGCACTTGTCCAGTAATTGTTTTCCTGAGCTACGCCCGCACCTTATTGACAGTAGGCTGACTAACCATAGGCAGCTTGCTGAGGAGGCGGACCGCTGGGTGAGCACCCGGGTCCACAAGGGTCACGTGGGAGACTCCGCCAAGTGTGGGCAGGGTCCCCAGCAGAGGAGTGGGGGGGGGACAAGGGTAAACAGAGGGAGTTCCAGAGAGGGCCCCAAAGTAAACCCCAAGGGAACCAAAGGGAAAGGTTCCCAGCCTCCCCCTGAGAATAAGCATGGGGCCCCGACAGGTCCACCTGTTCATAGGGGACCCCTGGCGTGCTACAAGTGTGGCGCCCTAGGCCACAGGGCCAATGATCCCCAGTGCTCTTTGTTTGGAAAGCCAGCACCCCCTGGTGCAGTCCCCCGGCAGTTGGCTAGTGTAGCCCTGGGGGAGGAGATGGGTGCCCAAGGTGGGCGGGATCCCGTAGTATTGTCCTTTGTCTCATTAGGAGACTCTGAGATGGTCCCTAGGACCCAACTGCCTGAGAACACTAAGAAGTACAGGCAGTGGGTGACCATCAATGGCCATAGGGTGGAGGCTCTGAGAGACACAGGAGCCAGTGTGACAGATGTCAAGTGTCACCTGGTGTCTAAAGAGCAGGTGGTCCCTGATGCATTCTATCCAGTTGTTGCCGCTGACAACACAGAGAGCCACTGCAAGGTGGCTCAGGGTCCCTTTGAGTGGGGGGTCTCTGGAACTTTTCAAGTAGCTGTGAGGCCAGCCATGCCTGTTGACTGTTTGCTAGGGAACGATTTGGAGAGCTCCCCTTGGGCTAAGGTGGAGCGGAGTGCTCATTTGGAGATGTTGGGCTTGCCTGATTGGGCGTGTGTGACCACCCGGTCCATGGCAGCCAGAGGTGTTCAAGAGGACCTGGAGCCTGAGAGGGAGGCCCAGGTGCCTGCCGGAGAGAGAAGAGGCAGGCGGTGCGGGAACCCGGCCCCCGAAGTTCCCACGGTCCAGGAGGAGGCAGACACTGAGGGGGATGCCCTGGAGCCTACAGGGGAACAGGTAGCTGAACTGGGGGACCTGCCTGAGCTGACCCATTGACAGCAAGATGGAGGACCCACCAGGGAGGAGTTCTGCGAGGAGCAGAGCAAGTGCCCTTCTCTCGTGGGTCTGAGGCAACAGGCCACAGACCAGGCAGCAGGTGATCAGTCTGGATCACATTGGATCTACTGGGAGAATGGTCTCCTGTATAGCGAGCCTAAGGTTATGTTATGTTATGTTAATTTCGACTTGTATAGCGCCTAATACCAACAGGTCTCTAAGCGCTTCAAGAAGATCAGCGTCAGTTCCAGGTGGGATGGTAATAGAGTTAGGCCCAGGCTTCTGTGTACAAGAGGGTTTTGAGTTTTTTTCTGAATGGAAGAAGGCGTCCTTCCGCACGGAGCTGACTAGGCAGCTTGTTCCAAAGTGGCGGTATCAGGACAGAGAAGGCACGTCCTCCTTTAGTAGTGTAGTGAAAGAGTGGGCATTTTAGGAGGCCCTCAGTAGAGGACCTAAGTGAGCGGTCAGGGACATATCTCTCCAGGCGTTCTTTGATGTAGTGGGGTGCCTGTCCGAAGAGGGCCTTATGCGTAATACAGAGTCCTTTGAATTTGGCCCTCTGTTTGATGGGCAGCCAGTGAAGTTGTTGCAGAAGGGGTGATGCACGCGTGCATCTAGGTAGTTTGAAAATTAGCCTAGCGGCATCGTTCATCACCACCTGAAGTTTGCCCAACAGTGAGTCTGGTAATCCAATATAGAGTGAATTCCCATAATCCAGCCTGGCCAGGATCAGGGCGGCCACCACTGTCTTCATGGTAGAGAGGGAGAGGATGGGGGAAAGTCTCCTCAGCAGCCTGAGAAGGCTGACGCAGGTACCAAACACGGTAGAAACTTGATCAGCCAATGAAAGTTTGGCATCAATTTTGATTCCTAAACTTTTTACCACCGTTGCTGGGACTGGGTAATCACCCAGTTCGAGTGGCCAGTGAAGGGAGTTCCAAGTATTGCTCTCATTGGTGACGGCCAGGACCTCCGTCTTGTCTGGGTTAATCTTAAGAGAGTTGGCCGTCATCCACTTAACCGTGAATCGCAGTATGTCTTTTGCACGGGAGTGGGCCTGTGGGGTGTCTTCTATTTGGAGTATAATTTGCGTGTCATCCGCATAATTGAAAACCTGACAGTCCATCAAGGCGAGGGCCTTAATCAGAGGTCTGAGGTATATGTTAAACAACAGGGGGGAGAGTGCTGACCCTTGCGGAACTCCGCAGGGGATAGCTCCCCTCTCTGAGACCCAGTCACCCATCTGAATGTTTTGGGTGCGGTCGGTCAGGAACGAGGTAATCCACTGGAGAATTGGGCCGCCAATCCCAATGTCTTGTATTCTTTTCAGAAGTTGGGAGTGGTTGACCGTGTCGAACGCTGCCGACAGGTCTAGAAGGACTAGAGCACATGGCTTCTTGCTGTCAGCTTTGTTCCTGATGTCGTCAAGTATTGACAGCATCACCAGCTCGGTGCTATGATGAGCACGGAAGCCGGCCTGCCTGTCTCCCAGGAGGTGATGGTCCTCTATAAAGCTGGATAGGTTTGCAAGACATACTGTTCTAAGATTTTGGCCAAGAATGGGAGTTGAGATATGGGCCTAAAGTTTTTCATATTGGAGCTATCCGCTCCTGCCTTCTTGAGTAACGGAATTACTCTGGCTTCTTTGAAGAGACTGGGAACCTTTCCGGTTACCAGCGAGCGGTTCAGCAGGGCTACAATATCTCCCTCAATCTCTGGAAGGGCTAGTTTAAAGATCCTAGGGGGGCATGGATCTACGGGTGAGCCAGATTTAATTTTAGATGCAATGCGTCGGAAGGTTTCTAAGTCAAGTGTTTGAAAAGAGGAGATCAACTCTACCCCTTGTCCCGGGGTCTTGACCTCTTCATAGTAAGATTGCTTAAAGGGGGAGTTGTCAATATCGGCCAGAATATCTTGTATTTTGTCGGAAAAGAAGGATAAAAATGTATTGCATAGTTCCAGGTTGGATGGTGTCTCCAGTGACGGTTTATGACTCAATTCTTTGAGAATTTTGAATGTTTCTTTTTGTTTGTTAGTTGCCATCAAGATTCTATTTTCAAAATATTCAGCCTTTCTGTAAAGGAGCGCCTTTTTGTAAGTGGAGACTCTTGCCCTGTAATCTGCGAGGGCCTGTGGTTCGTAGGCTTTGCGCCAACGGCGTTCGTGGTGGCGAAGTGAACGTTTCAAAGACCTGAGCTCCTCCGTGAACCATGGTGCGCCCTTACCATTGTTACCAATTTTTATCTTCTTGACAGGGGCTAGTATATTGATGGCAGAAACTAACTGGCTGGAGATGGATTCAGTCCACTCTTCAATATCTGCATTCTGCGGCCTCCTAGGGGATATTCTTCTGAGCAGGTTTCCTAGTTTAGGGCCCTCAATTTTTGTCCAGCTTCGAATTAGTTTCCAGTTAGTGGGTGGACGTCCCTCACACCTAGCTATGGGGAGTTGAAGGTTGATAAAGTAATGGTCTGACCATGCACAGGGGGAGGTCTCCACTAGGTTTACGAGCGAGAGAGTGGACCAGACCAAGTCTAAGGTATGTCCTTTCTCATGTGTAGGGGTCGTTACTAGTTGTTCAAGCCCAAGAGAAGTAAACGTCTCCTCTAGCTGTAGGGCCTGAGCTCCTCTAGGTTGTAGATCCCAGTGATAGTTGAAGTCTCCTAACACCAGAAGTTGTTGGAAACGTGATCTAAGATTGGTAACACATTCCGTGAGGAGATCCACGAAGCGTGGAGGGCATTTAGGTGGGCGGAAGACTACCATGATTGCTATACTAGATGAACTAAAACATATCTTGCTTATTAAGATGTCAGCTCCTTCTAGATTGTCTCCTGACAACTTCTCAATTTTCAGATGATTTTTGTACAGGAGCGCCACTCCCCCTCCTCTTCTACCCCCTAACCTGTTGTGCCAGATGGCATCATATCCGTCCGGAAGTGATGCTACTAAGGTGGGGCCGGAGTCCTCATCAAGCCAAGTTTCAGTCAAGGCAAGGATGTCGGGGCTATCATTTTGTAGGAGGGTCAAGGTTTCCAGGGCGTGTTTCTGAAGGGAGCGTGTGTTTAGGGCAGAGAGTTTCAGGTTGTTACAGTTATTGTTACCCGGATTGTAATCACCCGGGGTGTGTAAAGGAATAGAGCTAGATGTCTTCCTGCCCTGTGGCCTGGGTCAGCCCGTGTGCTGGTGGTACCCCAGCGCTTCAGAGCCTTCCTACTGGGTTTGGCTCATGATGTGCCTTTAGCAGGACATCTGGGGCAGGACAAGACCTTTGAAAGGCATGTCACCCATTTATTTTGGCCCCAGATGCGCAGGAGTGCCGCCACTCACTGCAGGACCTGTCAGACTTGCCAGGCAAGTGGAAAGAGTGGGAGGAAGCAGAAGGCTCCTCTCCAGCCATTCCCTGTAGTCAGCACCCCCTTTGAACGGGTGGGTATTGACATTGTGGGGCCACTGGACCCCAAGACAGCCATGGGCAACAGGTTCATCCTGGTCTTGGTGGACCATGCCACCCGGTACCCTGAAGCCATCCTCTGAGGACAGTGACGGCCCCCGTGGTGGGACGGGCACTGATGGGAATTTTCTACCGTGTGGGGTTCCCTCAAGAGGTGGTGTCTGACAGAGGTACTAACTTTATATCCAATTATATGAAGTCCCTGTGGCAGGAGTGCGGTGTAACGTACAAGTTCACCACTCCTTACCACCCCCAAGGAAATGGGTTGGTTGAGAGATTCAACCGGACCCTGAAGGGCATGATTATGGGTCTGGAAGAACCCATGAGGCGTAAGTGGGACGTCCTCTTGCCATGCCTTCTTTTTGCATACCGTGAGGTGCCACAGAAGTCTCTAGGGTTCAGCCCCTTTGAGCTTCTGTATGGTCACCCAGTGAGAGGACCTTTGAGTTTGATCAAGGAAGGCTGGGAGCAATCTCCCAGGAAACCTCCCCAGGATGTATATAGCTACATGCTGGCCTTCAGGAACCAAACTAGGCGTTTCAGGCAACTTGCTGAGGCAAATATGGAAGCCAGCCAGGAGGAAATGAAGCGGTGGTACGACCAGAATGCCACTCTGGTTGAGCTTCAACCTGGTCAGAAAGTGTGGGTCATGGCCCCAGTGGAGCCCTGTGCGCTCCAGGATAAGTGGACCGGACCCTTTGAGGTGTTGGAGCGCAAGAGTCCTGTTACCTACTTGGTGGACATGCGGTCTCCCAGGAACCCCTTGCGGGTCCTGCACGTCAACCGCCTGAAGCCCCACTTGGAGAGGTCCCAAGTGGGCATGCTCTTAGCTACAGATGCTGGGATGGAGGAGGAGACCGAGCCTCTTCCTGACTTCTTGTCAGCCCAAGAGCAAGATGGATCAGTGGAGGGTGTGAACCTCTTTACCTCCCTGACACCTGAGCAGCAAGGTGTCTGTCGCCAACTTTTGGGGCAGTTTCCTGACCTGTTCTCCCTGGTTCCTAGTGTCACTGACTGGTGCGTCCTTCATGTGGACACTGGGGACAGTCTTCCTGTCAAGCACAAGGCTTACAGGGTGACTGACAGGATGAGAGCTTGCATCAAGGAGGAGGTCTCCAAGATGTTTGCATTGGGGGTAATTGAGTGCTCTCACAGCCCTTGGGCCAGCCCAGTGGTCTTGGTCCCAAAGGCTGCCGCGCCTGGTGCCACACCCGAACTCCGGTTCTGTGTGGACTACCGAGGACTCAATTCCGTCACCAGGACTGATGCACACCCCATCCCCAGAGCTGATGAGCTCATAGATCGGTTAGGGGCTGCCTGGTACCTCAGTACGCTTGACTTAACGTCTGGGTACTGGCAGATCGCCTTGACTGATGGGGCAAAGGAGAGGTCAGCATTCTCCACACCAGATGGGCACTACCAATTCCGGGTGATGCCCTTTGGGATGAAGAATGCCCCTGCCACCTTTCAGAGGTTGGTCAACCAGGTGTTGGTTGGACTGGAAGAGTTCAGTGCCGCCTACTTGGATGACATCGCAGTGTTCAGCGCCAGTTGGGAAGAACATCTGCGCCGCCTCTGGGAAGTGTTGATGGTTCTGCGGAGGGCAGGCCTCACGATCAAGGAGAGTAAGTGCCAGATCGGGCAGGGTTCCGTGGTGTACTTGGGACACCAGGTTGGGAGTGGCCAGGTGGCGCCCCTACAGCTCAAGATAGATACCATTCTGGCTTGGGAGCCCCCCAAGACCCAGACAGCGGTGAGAGCCTTCCTATGACTCACCGGGTATTACAGGAGATTTGTCAAGGGGTATGGCAGCATGGTTGCACCCTTGACAGAGCTGACTTCCAGGAAGCAGCCCAAGAGAGTGATTTGGACTGACACCTGTCAACAAGCTTTTGACACCTTGAAGACAGCCATGTGCACGGCGCCCGTGCTCCTGGCCCCCAACTTCTCCAAAGAGTTTATCGTTCAGACAGACGCTTCAGAGCATGGTGTGGGGGCTGTTTTGTTACAGATGAATGAGGAGGGCCTAGACCAACCTGTAGCCTTCCTTAGTAGGAGGTTACTTCCACGGGAACAGAGGTGGAGTGCTATTGAGCGTGAGGCATTTGCTGTGGTCTGGGCACTGAAGAAGCTGAGACCATACCTGTTTGGGACTCACTTCCGGGTTCAGACAGACCACAGGCCCCTCAGATGGTTGATGCAGATGAGGGGTGAGAATCCAAAGCTGTTGAGGGGGTCCATTTCCCTACAGGGGATGGACTTCATGGTGGAACACCGCCCTGGTACAGAACACGCCAAAGCTGATGGTCTGTCCAGATTTTTCCGCCTTAGTGAAGAGGACTCCCTAGAGGTAGGGTAGTTCTCCCCACATTTCAGCTGGAGGGGACACGTGTTAGACCTGGCATTCTTGGCGTGGGTCTCCTTCCATTTTTTGATGATGCCTCCAATGTTATTGATCTGTTTTTGCTGGTTTAGATGCTTTGGGCACTGTGCCACTGCTATTCAGTGCCACAGTGCAAGTGCTCCCTATTGTAAATTGATGTATGTATTAGTGACTCCATGATTGGACGATTGGTTTACTTGTCAGTCCCTAGTACAGTGCACTGAGTGTGCCCAGGGCTTGTAAATCCAATGCTGCTGGTGGGCTTGCAGCACTGGTTGTGCCACCCACAGAAGCAGCTTGTAAAATGTGTCTCAGACCTGCCATTGCAGAGCCTGTGTGCAGCCTAGGGCTGCCATTTTGACTTGGTGAGTGCACCCACTTACCAGGCCCTAAACCTTCCCTTTACTGCATGTTGGTCACCCCTAAAGTAGGCCCTAGGGCAGGGTGCATTGTAAGTATAAGGTAGGACATGCCCTGGTGTGTGTGGCATGTCCTAATAGTGAATTACAGCCATTTTTGTATTTCACTATTGCAAGGCTACCTGCTCCCCATAGGCCAGAATGGGCAGTTTGATTGTTACACCTTATAATTCTAACTGACCCAGGGAACATGGTAGAAAAACGAATTTAGTATGCCTGAACTCAGGATGATAAAATACATCTTTTAGTGAAGTTGGTTTTAACATTCTGTGTTTGAAAATACCACTTTTAGAAAGTAGGAATTTTCTTGCCTAACTATCCAAGCCTGCCTCTGCTAGGTTGTGTATTGCTTGTCTGGAGTTTGAGTGACAGGGGCTGGGAGTGGCTACAGGAGACAGGGTGAGTCAGCACAGGGCTGAATAGAGAGATCTGCATCCAGAGTGGCGGGAGGAGTTGCACCTGGGTCTGAATAGGGCTGTGCCTGCCTTCCACAATGCTGGCTCCACCTCCTGCCGGGCGGCTGAGCACTCTGCCCCACATTCTGACAGGAAAGAAGGAGTCCTGTAAACAAAGTGCTCCAGGACTGACCAGAACTGGTTTTGGACTAGGCAGAGGCCTCTCTGCCTTCAGAGAACAAAGAGAAAAGGTGTATAAAAAGGGGACCCAGACCCCTAGGAAATTAGATCACTTTTGGGAACAAGAAGAAACCTTTGCTGAGGAGCGGAACCAAGAAGAAACTGAGGAGAAGACTATCCCTAAGCTAGAGGGATCTGCCTGCAGTGGTTGCCTGACTGCCAAAGAAAGGAGAAGGGAACTGTGTGTGTACTTTCATCAACTTGTGAGGGATCTCCAAGGGCTTGATTTCAGAGATTGCCTCCTGCTGAAGTCTCAGGGACAACAGACTTCACCCACCAGCTCCCCCTGTATTCCCTTGCTGGGAATTTGGACCTTCTGACACACTTGCGTGTCTCTGGGAGCTGGAAGCGCGACTCAACAAGAAAAAGCGTGTCGCCGCAGCCGCTGAGTCTCGCATCGCCGGAGAAGAGTGTCGACGTCGCATCAGACGCCGTCGCATCCCCGAAGAAGCGTGCCGCTGACACCCTCGCATCCTTCGAAGCGCCTCGCAGCACTGGAGAAAAGTGTCGCCGTCGCATCAGACGCCATCGCATCCCCGGGGCAGAGCATCGACCTCGCATCAGACGCTGACGCATCGCAACACGAGGCACGCCCCGCATCCCAGGAGAAGATCGTCGACCTCGCATCAGATGCCATCACATTGCCAGGGAAGCGTGTCGCAGGGCCTGTCTCGGCTCCAAAGACTCATCGAAATCGCTGCACGGCCGTCGGGCATGCACGCATCACCTCTTCATTGTCGCAACCTCAAGAAGACACTACTTTGTTTCTTTTGCACCAGATCTTCAACGCATCACCGTCCTTGCATGGAAGGGACTACCGTATCACCTGCCCTGCAACACTTATCGTTGCCCTGCGTTACGCATCTTAAGGTATATTGAACTCAAAGTGTCGCATTTTCATTTTAAGAGACTCAAGCTAATTCTACCATCTTTAAAGTACAGTATTGTGGATTATTTTTGTCGTTTATGGTCTTGTGGTAAATCTGTATAAAAGATACTTATTTTTATAATACAACCTGTGTGGTGTCCATTTGTGGTGTTGTCACTGGATTACTGTATGTGTTCACAAATGCTTTACACACTGCCTCTGAACTAAGCCTTTCTGCTCGTGCCAAGCTACCAAGGGGGTGAGCAGGGGTTATTTCAGGAGTGTACCCCCTTACCCTGACTAGAAGCAAGGGTCGCTATTTGGACAAAGGTACCTACCTCTGCCAACTAGACACCCCCAGTTCTAACATTGGTGGTCAGCGGTGGGGATTCTGGACTTGCATTTGTGACTCATGTACAGTGATTGGTGAACACTACCTAGTGAGTGCAGACCATAACGCAACCACATACTTTTGGTAGATATTCGTTTTTGGGACTTTCTATTTTTGCTAAAAACTGCCAAGTTTAATCACCATGTGTTAGACCTGGCACCATTGGCGTGGGTCTCCCTTCCATTTTTTTTGCTGTTGCCTCTTATGTTTTTGCTGGTTTTAGATGCTTTTGGGCACTGTGCCACTGCTATTCAGTGCCACAGTGCAAGTCCTCCCTATGGTAAATTGATGTATGGATTAGTGACTCCATGATTGGCTTGTTTGGCTTACTGTCAGACCCTAGTACAGTGCACTGCGTGTGCCCAGGGCTTGTAAATCAAATGCTGCTAGTGGGCTTGCAGCACTGGTTGTGCCACCCACCGAAGCAGCTTGTAAAGTGTGTCACAGGCCTGCCATTGCAGAGCCTGTGTGCAGTCTGGTACTGCCATGTTGACTGGGCAAGTGTACCCACTTGCCAGTCCCTAAACCTTCTCTTTTATACATATTAGTCACCCCTAAGGTAGGCCCAAGGGCAGGGTGCATTGTAGGTAAAAGGTAGGACATGCCCTGGTGTGTGTGGCATGTCCTAATAGTGAATTACAGCCATTTTCGTTTTTCACTATTGCAAGGCTACCTGTTCCCCATAGGCCAGAATGGGCAGTTAGATTATAACATCTTATAATCCTAACTGACTCAGGGAACTAGGTAGAAATTCGAGTTTAGTATGCCTGAACTCAGAATGATAAAATACATCTTTTAGTGAAGTTGGTTTTAACATTCTGTGTTTGAAAATACCACTTTTAGAAAGTAGGTATTTTCTTGCCTAACTATCCAAGCCTGCCTCTGCTAGGTTGTGTATTCCTTGTCTGGAGTTTGAGTGACAGGGGCTGGGAGCTTCCAGGAGACAGGGTGAGTCAGCACAGGGCTGAATAGAGAGAGCTGCATGCAGATAGGAGGGAGGAGTTGCACCTGGGACCTGAATAGGGCTGTGCCTTTCCTCCACAATGCTGGCTCCACCTCCTGTGGAGTGTCTGATGTCCCTGGCCTACACTGTGAAAGGAAAGAAGGAGTCTTGTCAACAAAGTGCTCCAGGACTGACCAGAACTGGTTTGGACTAGGCAAAGGCCTCTCTGCCTTCAGAGAACAAAGAGAAAAGTCGTATAAATATTGGGACCCAAACCCAAGAACTTTAGATCACTTCTGGGAATCAAGACGAACCTTTGCTGAGGAGAAGAACCAGGAAGCTGAAGGAGGAGACTACCCCTGTGATGTGTGTTTGGGGGTTGGCCTGCAGTGGTTGCTTCATTGCCAAAGAAAGGAGAAAAGGACTGCGTGTGCTTTCTATCAACTTGAAGAAGAATCTCCAAGGGCTTGAACTAGAGCTTGCCTCCTGCCTGAAGTCTCAGGGATACAAGACTTCACCAACCAGATCCCCCCTGAATTCCCTTGCTGGGAATTGAAGTGCCTGCTGTTGTGCTGGGCCTTCTGAGAGACTGCGTGTCGCTGGGAGCTGGAAGCGCGAAGCAACAACGAGAAGCGTGTCGCCGCCACAGCCGCTGTCATCGCATCGCCGAGGAAGCGAGACGCCGCTGCCGCTGTCATCATCGCATCGCCGAAGCGCGGCGCATCGCCGGAGAAGCGGGACGCTGCCACAGAGGACATCGTCGCATCACCGGAGAAGCGCGTCGCAGGGCCTGTCGCGGCTCCAAAGATCATTGAGTCGCCGCACGGCCATCGGGCGTGCACGCATCGCACCAACGTTGTCGCATCGCAACCAAGACGCCATTTTGTCGCATCGCACCGGAGAAGAGTATCGCATCGAGGTGCCATCTTGTCGCATCGCACCGGAGAGCAGTAAGAAACCGACGCATCACCTCCCCACACAGTAAGGAAGCGAGCATCAACTCCCCTGCGCAGCAGTAAGGAACCGACGCATCCACTCCCTGAGTGTAAGGAACCGATGCATCACCTTCCCTGCGACCCTTTTGTTTTCTTTGCGTTACGCATTCAAGGTACATTGAGAGTAAAGTGTTGCATCTACAACTTGAGAGAACTGAACTATTTTATAACATTTTAAAGTATATTTTTGAGTACAGTATTGTGGATTTTTGTCGTTTGGTCTTGTGTTAAGTCTATATAAAAATACTTGTTTTTATAAATACAACCTGTGTGGTGTCCATCTGTAGTGTTGTCACTGTATTACTGTATGTGTTCACAAATGCTTTACACACTGCCTCTGAGATAAGCCTGCCTGCTCGTGCCAAGCTACCAAGGGGGTGAGCAGGGGTTATTTTAGGAGTGTAGCCCCTTACCCTGACTAGACGCAAGGGTCCCTATTTGTCACAGGTACCTACCTATGCCAACTAGAGACCCCCAAATCTAACACCATGGATACAGAAACATCCATAGTATCTGTTGATAATGATTGGGAGGAGGAGAAACTGGAATGCTACACCGTTAACCAGCTCAAGCACTTCTGCAGGAAGTTCAAAGTTTCTATGACCGGAATCTCCAAGAAGGATGATTTCCAAAAGGCGCTGAGGGCCTGGGTTGAAGCAAGGAATACCCCTGAGAATGAGGAGGGGGCTGAGAATGCAGATGAGCAGCTGGATGGGCCAGTGGGTCCAGGGGAGAGGAGAGCATCTTCCCCCGTGGGTAGCAGTGTTTCTGCCAGAGGTCTGTCCCCAGAAGAGCTGGAGGACAGACAAAAGAATAGGATGCATGAGTTGGAGCAGGCCAAAATGAGTGGGCAGTTAGAAATTAGGAGATTGGCCCTGGAAGAAAAGAGAATGCAGCTTGAGCATGAGAAAAGTTTGAGGGAGTTGGATTTGAAAGCTAGGAGCTTAGAGATTACTCCCTCTGGTGGCAGCGCACCGTCAATGCCTGTTGAGGCTAGGGTGTATATTCCTAAGGATGTGGTTAAGGAGTTTTTTAAGAATGATGATATTGGGCAATGGTTCAAGGCCTATGAGGTAGCCATGACTTCCCACCGGGTCCCTGAGAAGGATTGGGGAGCGGGGTTGTGGGGTCGGTTCCTTAGTGAGGGGCGGGATACTTTGTTGGACTTGCCCTCTGAAGTCTATAATTCCTACAGCCACATGAAGAATGCATTGATGACCAGGTATGGGTTGACTCCTGAACTCTATAGGCAGAGGTTCAAGAACTGTAAAAAGATTGAAGGCAGTACCTGGGTTGAATATGGGACTTTTTTTTGCAGAGCCTTGGATGGTTGGGTAAAGGGTAGCAAAGCAAATGATTTTCAGGCGCTCTTTGATTTTATTGCATGGGAGCACTTGTCCAGTAATTGTTTTCCTGAGCTATGCCAGCACCTGATTGACAGTAGGCTGACTAACCCTAGGCAGCTTGCTGAGGAGGCGGACCGCTGGGTGAGCACCCGGGTCCACAAGGGTCACGTGGGAGACTCCGCCAAGGGTGGGCAGGGTCCCCAGCAGAGGAGTGGGGGGACAAGGGTAAACAGAGGGAGTTCCAGAGAGGGCCCCAAAGTAAACCCCAAGGGAAAGGTTCCCAGCCTCCCCCTGAGAATAAGCATGGGGCCCCGACAGGTCCACCTGTTCATAGGGGATCCCTGGTGTGCTACAAGTGTGGCACCCTAGGCCACAGGGCCAATGATCCCCAGTGCTCTTTGTTTGGAAAGCCAGCACCCCCTGGGGCAGTCCCCCGGCAGTTGGCTAGTGTAGCCCTGGGGGAGGAGATGGGTGCACAAGGTGGGCGGGATCCCGTAGTATTGTCCCTTGTCTCATTAGGAGACTCTGAGATGGTCCCTAGGACCCAACTGCCTGAGAACACTAAGAAGTACAGGCAGTGGGTGACCATCAATGGCCATAGGGTGGAGGCTCTGAGAGTCACAGGAGCCAGTGTGACAGCTGTCAAGTGTCACCTGGTGTCTAAAGAGCAGGTGGTCCCTGATGCATTCTATCCAGTTGTTGCCGCTGACAACACAGAGAGCCACTGCAAGGTGGCTCAGGGTCCCTTTGAGTGGGGGGGTCTCTGGTACTTTTCAAGTAGCTGTGAGGCCAGCCATGCCTGTTGACTGTTTGCTAGGGAACGATTTGGAGAGCTCCCCTTGGGCTAAGGTGGAGCAGAGTGCTCATTTGGAGATGTTGGGCTTGCCTGATTGGGCGTGTGTGACCACCCGGTCCATGGCAGCCAGAGGTGTTCAAGAGGACCTGGAGCCTGAGAGGGAGGCCCAGGTGCCAGCCGGAGAGAGAAGAGGCAGGCGGTGCGGGAACCCGGCCCCCGAAGTTCCCACGGTCCAGGAGGAGGCAGACACTGAGAGGGATGCCCTGGAGCCTACAGGGGAACAGGTAGCTGAACTGGGGGACCTGCCTGAGCTGACCCATTGACAGCAAGATGGAGGACCCACCAGGGAGGAGTTCTGCGAGGAGCAGAGCAAGTGCCCTTCTCTCGTGGGTCTGAGGCAACAGGCCACAGACCAGGCAGCAGGTGATCAGTCTGGATCACATTGGATCTACTGGGAGAATGGTCTCCTGTATAGCGAGCCTAAGGTTATGTTATGTTATGTTATGTTAATTTCGACTTGTATAGCGCCTAATACCAACAGGTCTCTAAGCGCTTCAAGAAGATCAGCGTCAGTTCCAGGTGGGATGGTAATAGAGTTAGGCCCAGGCTTCTGTGTACAAGAGGGTTTTGAGTTTTTTTCTGAATGGAAGAAGGCGTCCTTCCGCACGGAGCTGACTAGGCAGCTTGTTCCAAAGTGGCGGTATCAGGACAGAGAAGGCACGTCCTCCTTTAGTAGTGTAGTGAAAGCGTGGGCATTTTAGGAGGCCCTCAGTAGAGGACCTAAGTGAGCGGTCAGGGACATATCTCTCCAGGCGTTCTTTGATGTAGTGGGGTGCCTTTCCGAAGAGGGCCTTATGCGTAATACAGAGTCCTTTGAATTTGGCCCTCTGTTTGATGGGCAGCCAGTGAAGTTGTTGCAGAAGGGGTGATGCCCACGTGCGTCTAGGTAGTTTGAAAATTAGCCTAGCGGCATCGTTCATCACCACCTGAAGTTTGCCCAACAGTGAGTCTGGTAATCCAATATAGAGTGAATTCCCATAATCCAGCCTGGTCAGGATCAGGGCGGCCACCACTGTCTTCATGGTAGAGAGGGAGAGGATGGGGGAAAGTCTCCTCAGCAGCCTGAGAAGGCTGACGCAGGTACCAAACACGGTAGAAACTTGATCAGCCAATGAAAGTTTGGCATCAATTTTGATTCCTAAACTTTTTACCACCGTTGCTGGGACTGGGTAATCACCCAGTTCGAGTGGCCAATGAAGGGAGTTCCAAGGATTGCTCTCCTTGGTGACGGCCAGGACCTCCGTCTTGTCTGGGTTAATCTTAAGAGAGTTGGCCGTCATCCACCTAACCGTGAATCGCAGTATGTCTTTTGCCCGGGAGTGGGCCTGTGGGGTGTCTTCTATTTGGAGTATAATTTGCGTGTCATCCGCATAATTGAAAACCTGACAGTCCATCAAGGCGAGGGCCTTAATCAGAGGTCTGAGGTATATGTTAAACAAGAGGGGGGAGAGTGCTGACCCTTGCGGAACTCCGCAGGGGATAGCTCCCCTCTCTGAGACCCAGTCACCCATCTGAATTTTTTGGGTGCGGTCGGTCAGGAACGAGGTAATCCACTGGAGAATTGGGCCGCCAATCCCAATGTCTTGTATTCTTTTCAGAAGTTGGGAGTGGTTGACCGTGTCGAACGCTGCCGACAGGTCTAGAAGGACTAGAGCACATGGCTTCTTGCTGTCAGCTTTGTTCCTGATGTCGTCAAGTATTGACAGCATCACCAGCTCGGTGCTATGATGAGCACGGAAGCCGGCCTGCCTGTCTCCCAGGAGGTGATGGTCCTCTATAAAGCTGGATAGGGTTTGCAAGACATACTGTTCTAAGATTTTGGCCAAGAATGGGAGTTGAGATATGGGCCTAAAGTTTTTCATATTGGAGCTATCCGCTCCTGCCTTCTTGAGTAACGGAATTACTCTGGCTTCTTTGAAGAGACTGGGAACCTTTCCGGTTTCCAGCGAGCGGTTCAGCAGGGCTACAATATCTCCCTCAATCTCTGGAAGGGCTAGTTTAAAGATCCTAGGGGGGCATGGATCTACGGGTGAGCCAGATTTAATTTTAGATGCAATGCGTCGGAAGGTTTCTAAGTCAAGTGTTTGAAAAGAGGAGATCAACTCTACCCCTTGTCCCGGGGTCTTGACCTCTTCATAGTAAGATTGCTTAAAGGGGGAGTTGTCAATATCGTCCAGAATATCTTGTATTTTGTCGGAAAAGAAGGATAAAAATGTATTGCATAGTTCCAGGTTGGATGGTGTCTCCAGTGGCGGTTTATGACTCAATTCTTTGAGGATTTTGAATGTTTCTTTTTGTTTGTTAGTTGCCATCAAGATTCTATTTTCAAAATATTCAGCCTTCCTGTAAAGTAGCGCCTTTTTGTAAGTGGAGACTCTTGCCCTGTAATCTGCGAGGGCCTGTGGTTCGTAGGCTTTGCGCCAACGGCATTCGTGGTGGCGAAGTGAACGTTTCAAAGACCTGAGCTCCTCCGTGAACCATGGTGCGCCCTTACCATTGTTACCAATTTTTATTTTCTTGACAGGGGCTAGTATATTGTTGGCAGAAACTAACTGGCTGGAGATGGATTCAGGCCACTCTTCAATATCTGCATTCTGCGGCCTCCTAGGGGATATTCTTCTGAGCAGGTTTCCTAGTTTAGGGCCCTCAATTTTTGTCCAGCTTCGAATTAGTTTCCAGTTAGTGGGTGGACGTCCCTCACACCTAGCTATGGGGAGTTGAAGGTTGATAAAGTAATGGTCTGACCATGCACAGGGGGAGGTCTCCACTAGGTTTACGAGCGAGAGAGTGGACCAGACCAAGTCCTTTCTCATGTGTAGGGGTCGTTACTAGTTGTTCAAGCCCAAGAGAAGTAAACGTCTCCTCTAGCTGTAGGGCCTGAGCTCCTCTAGGTTGTAGATCCCAGTGATAGTTGAAGTCTCCTAACACCAGAAGTTGTTGGAAACGTGATCTAAGATTGGTAACACATTCCGTGAGGAGATCCACGAAGCGTGGAGGGCATTTAGGTGGGCGGTAGACTACCATGATTGCTATACTAGATGAACTAAAACATATCTTGCATATTAAGATGTCAGCTCCTTCTAGATTGTCTCCTGACAACTTCTCAATTTTCAGATGATTTTTGTACAGGAGCGCCACCCCCCCTCCTCTTCTACCCCCTAACCTGTTGTGCCAGATGGCATCATATCCGTCCGGAAGTGATGCAACTAAGGTGGGGCCGGAGTCCTCATCAAGCCAAGTTTCAGTCAAGGCAAGGATGTCGGGGCTATCATTTTGTAGGAGGGTCAAGGTTTCCAGGGCGTGTTTCTGGAGGGAGCGTGTGTTTAGGGCAGAGTCTCAGGTTGTTACAGTTATTGTTACCCGGATTGTAATCACCCGGGGTGTGTAAAGGAATAGAGCTAGATGTCTTCCTGCCCTGTGGCCTGGGTCAGCCCGTATGCTGGTGGTACCCCAGCGCTTCAGAGCCTTCCTACTGGGTTTGGCTCATGATGTGCCTTTAGCAGGACATCTGGGGCAGGACAAGACCTTTGAAAGGCTTGTCACCCATTTCTTTTGGCCCCAGATGCGCAGGAGTGCCGCCACTCACTGCAGGACCTGTCAGACTTGCCAGGCAAGTGGAAAGAGTGGGAGGAAGCAGAAGGCTCCTCTCCAGCCATTCCCTGTAGTCAGCACCCCCTTTGAACGGGTGGGTATTGACATTGTGGGGCCACTGGACCCCAAGACAGCCATGGGCAACAGGTTCATCCTGGTCTTGGTGGACCATGCCACCCGGTACCCTGAAGCCATCCCTCTGAGGACAGTGACGGCCCCCGTGGTGGGACGGGCACTGATGGGAATTTTCTACCGTGTGGGGTTCCCTCAAGAGGTGGTGTCTGACAGAGATACTAACTTTATATCCAATTATATGAAGTCCCTGTGGCAGGAGTGCGGTGTAACGTACAAGTTCACCACTCCTTACCACCCCCAAGGAAATGGGTTGGTTGAGAGATTCAACCGGACCCTGAAGGGCATGATTATGGGTCTGGAAGAACCCATGAGGCGTAAGTGGGACGTCCTCTTGCCATGCCTTCTTTTGCATACCGTGAGGTGCCACAGAAGTCTCTAGGGTTCAGCCCCTTTGAGCTTCTGTATGGTCACCCAGTGAGAGGACCTCTGAGTTTGGTCAAGGAAGGCTGGGAGCAATCTCCCAGGAAACCTCCCCAGGATGTATATAGCTACATGCTGGCCTTCAGGAACCAAACTAGGCGTTTCAGGCAACTTGCTGAGGCAAATCTGGAAGCCAGCCAGGAGGAAATGAAGCGGTGGTACGACCAGAATGCCACTCTGGTTGAGCTTCAACCTGGTCAGAAGGTGTGGGTCATGGCCCCAGTGGAGCCCTGTGCACTACAGGATAAGTGGACCGGACCCTTTGAGGTGTTGGAGCGCAAGAGTCCTGTTACCTACTTGGTGGACATGCGGTCTCCCAGGAACCCCTTGCGGGTCCTGCATGTCAACCGCCTGAAGCCCCACTTGGAGAGGTCCCAAGTGGGCATGCTCTTAGCTACAGATGCTGGGATGGAGGAGGAGACCGAGCCTCTTCCTGACTTCCTGTCAGCTCAAGAGCAAGATGGATCAGTGGAGGGTGTGAACCTCTTTACCTCCCTGACACCTGAGCAGCAAGGTGACTGTCGCCAACTGTTGGGGCAGTTTCCTGACCTGTTCTCCCTGGTTCCTAGTGTCACTGACTGGTGCGTCCATGATGTGGACACTGGGGACAGTCTTCCTGTCAAGCACAAGGCTTAAAGGGTGACTGACAGGGTGAGAGCTTGCATCAAGGAGGAGGTCTCCAAGATGTTTGCATTGGGGGTAATTGAGTCCTCTCACAGCCCTTGGGCCAGCCCAGTGCTCTTGGTCCCAAAGGCTGCCGCGCCTGGTGCCACACCCGAACTCCGGTTCTGTGTGGACTGCCGAGGACTCAATTCCATCACCAGGACTGATGCACACCCCATCCCCAGAGCTGATGAGCTCATAGATCGGTTAGGGGCTGCCCGGTACCTCAGTACGTTTGACTTAACGTCTGGGTACTGGCAGATCGCCTTGACTGATGGGGCAAAGGAGAGGTCAGCATTCTCCACACCAGATGGGCACTACCAATTCCGGGTGATGCCCTTTGGGATGAAGAATGCCCCTGCCACCTTTCAGAGGTTGGTCAACCAGGTGTTGGTTGGACTGGAAGAGTTCAGTGCTGCCTACTTGGATGACATCGCAGTGTTCAGCGCCAGTTGGGAAGAACATCTGCGCCGCCTCTGGGAAGTGTTGATGGTTCTGCGGAGGGCAGGCCTCACGATCAAGGCGAGTAAGTGCCAGATCGGGCAGGGTTCCGTGGTGTACTTGGGACACCAGGTTGGGAGCGGCCAGGTGGCGCCCCTACAGCTCAAGATAGATACCATTCTGGCTTGGGAGCCCCCCAAGAACCAGACAGCGGTGAGAGCCTTCCTATGACTCACCGGGTATTACAGGAGATTTTTCAAGGGGTATGGCAGCATGGTTGCACCCTTGACAGAGCTGACTTCCAGGAAGCAGCCCAAGAGAGTGATTTGGACTGACACCTGTCAACAAGCTTTTGACACCTTGAAGACAGCCAGGTGCACGGCGCCCGTGCTCCTGGTCCCCAACTTCTCCAAAGAGTTTATCGTTCAGACAGACGCTTCAGAGCATGGTGTGGGGGCTGTTTTGTCACAGATGAATGAGGAGGGCCTAGACCAACCTGTAGCCTTCCTTAGTAGGAGGTTACTTCCACGGGAACAGAGGTGGAGGGCTATTGAGCGTGAGGCATTTGCTGTGGTCTGGGCACTGAAGAAGCTGAGACCATACCTATTTGGGACTCACTTCTGGGTTCAGACAGACCACAGGCCCCTCAGATGGTTGATGCAGATGAGGGGTGAGAATCCAAAGCTGTTGAGGGGGTCCATTTCCCTACAGGGGATGGACTTCAAGGTGGAACACCGCCCTGGTACAGAACACGCCAATGCTGATGGTCTGTCCAGATTTTTCCGCCTTAGTGAAGAGGACTCCCTAGAGGTAGGGTAGTTCTCCCCACATTTCAGCTGGAGGGGACACGTGTTAGACCTGGCATCCTTGGCGTGGGTCTCCCTTCCATTTTTTGATGATGCCTCCAATGTTATTGATCTGTTTTTGCTGGTTTAGATGCTTTGGGCACTGTGCCACTGCTATTCAGTGCCACAGTGCAAGTGCTCCCTATTGTAAATTGATGTATGTATTAGTGACTCCATGATTGGATGATTGGTTTACTTGTCAGTCCCTAGTACAGTGCACTGAGTGTGCCCAGGGCTTGTAAATCCAATGCTGCTGGTGGGCTTGCAGCACTGGTTGTGCCACCCACAGAAGCAGCTTGTAAAATGTGTCTCAGACCTGCCATTGCAGAGCCTGTGTGCAGCCTAGGGCTGCCATTTCGACTTGGTGAGTGCACCCACTTACCAGGCCCTAAACCTTCCCTTTACTGCATGTTGGTCACCCCTAAAGTAGGCCCTAGGGCAGGGTGCATTGTAAGTATAAGGTAGGACATGCCCTGGTGTGTGTGGCATGTCCTAATAGTGAATTACAGCCATTTTCGTTTTTCACTATTGCAAGGCTACCTGCTCCCCATAGGCCAGAATGGGCAGTTTGATTGTTACACCTTATAATTCTAACTGACCCAGGGAACATGGTAGAAAAACGAATTTAGTATGCCTGAACTCAGGATGATAAAATACATCTTTTAGTGAAGTTGGTTTTAACATTCTGTGTTTGAAAATTCCACTTTTAGAAAGTAGGAATTTTCTTGCCTAACTATCCAAGCCTGCCTCTGCTAGGTTGTGTATTGCTTGTCTGGAGTTTGAGTGACAGGGGCTGGGGGTGGCTACAGGAGACAGGGTGAGTCAGCACAGGGCTGAATAGAGAGATCTGCATCCAGAGTGGAGGGAGGAGTTGCACCTGGGTCTGAATAGGGCTGTGCCTGCCTTCCACAATGCTGGCTCCACCTCCTGCCGGGCGGCTGAGCACTCTCCCCTCATTCTGAAAGGAAAGAAGGAGTCCTGTAAACAAAGTGCTCCAGGACTGACCAGAACTGGTTTTGGACTAGGCAGAGGCCTCTCTGCCTTCAGAGAACAAAGAGAAAAGGTGTATAAAAAGGGGACCCAGACCCCTAGGAAATTAGATCACTTTTGGGAAACAAGAAGAAACCTTTGCTGAGGAGCGGAACCAAGAAGAAACTGAGGAGAAGACTATCCCTAAGCTAGAGGGATCTGCCTGCAGTGGTTGCCTGACTGCCAAAGAAAGGAGAAGGGAACTGTGTGTGTACTTTCATCAACTTGTGAAGGATCTCCAAGGGCTTGATTTCAGAGCTTGCCTCCTGCTGAAGTCTCAGGGACAACAGACTTCACCCACCAGCACCCCCTGTATTCCCTTGCTGGGAATTTGGACCTTCTGACACACTTGCGTGTCTCTGGGAGCTGGAAGCGCGACTCAACACGAAATAGCGTGTCGCCGCAGCCGCTGAGTCTCGCATCGCCGGAGAAGAGTGTCGACGTCGCATCAGACGCCGTCGCATCCCCGAAGAAGCGTGCCGCTGACACCCTCGCATCCTTCGAAGCGCCTCGCTGCACCGGAGAAAAGTGTCGCCGTCGCATCAGACGCCATCGCATCCCCGGGGCAGAGCATCGACCTCGCATCAGACGCCGACGCATCGCAACACGAGGCGCGCCTCGCATCCCAGGAGAAGATCGTCGACCTCGCATCAGACGCCGTCGCATCGCCAGGGAAGCGTGTCGCAGGGCCTGTCGCGGCTCCAAAGACTCATCAAAATCGCTGCACGGCCGTCGGGCATGCACGCATCACCTCTTCGTTGTCGCAACCTCAAGAAGACACCACTTTGTTTCTTTTGCACCAGATCTTCAACGCATCACCGTCCTTGCATGTAAGGGACTACCGTATCACCTTCCCTGCAACACTTTTCGTTGCCCTGCGTTACGCATCTTAAGGTACATTGCACTCAAAGTGTCGCATTTTCATTTTAAGAGACTCAAGCTAATTCTACCATCTTTAAAGTACAGTATTGTGGATTATTTTTGTCGTTTATGGTCTTGTGGTAAATCTATATAAAAGATACTTATTTTTATAATACAACCTGTGTGGTGTCCATTTGTAGTGTTGTCACTGGATTACTGTATGTGTTCACAAATGCTTTACACACTGCCTCTGAACTAAGCCTGTCTGCTCGTGCCAAGCTACCAAGGGGGTGAGCAGGGGTTATTTCAGGAGTGTACCCCCTTACCCTGACTAGAAGCAAGGGTCCCTATTTGGACAAAGGTACCTACCTCTGCCAACTAGAGACCCCCAGTTCTAACAGGCACTAAATGGCTGAGGTAAGAAAATGCCAACTTTCCAAAAGTGGCATTTTCAGAATTGCAATTTAAAATCCGACTTTACCATAAGTTAGGATTTTAAACTGTGATTTCAGAGACACCAAACATGAACTGGGTACCTCTTCCCATTTGGAAATGACACTCATAAAATGTAATAAGGCAACTCCAACATTATCCTATGAGAGAGAGGCCTTGCAGCATAGAAAAATGAATTTAAGAGTTTTCACTGCCAAGACATGTCAAACTTAAGAGTGTATGCCCTTCATTTTAAATAAATTGTACCCTTCCCTTTGGGCTGTCCAGGGCCTACCCATATGGGTGACTTATATGCATTAAAAAGGAAGGTTTGGGCCTGGCAAAAGGTTTATTTTGCTAGGTCGAAATGACAGTTTAAAACAGCACATACAGGCTCTGCAATTGCAGTCCTGAGACAGGTTTAAAGTGCTACTTAAGTGGGTGGCACACTCAGTGCTGCAGGCCCACTAGTAGCATTTAATTCACATGCCCTGGTTACGTGTAGTACCACTTTACTGGGAACTAATAAGTACATTAAATATGCCTATTGGGGATAAACCAATATTACCATGTTTAGAGGAGTGAGCACAAGCACTTTAGCACTTGTTAGCAGTAGTAAAGTGTACAGATTCCTAAGGTCAGCAAAAACGAGATCAGCACAAAAATGGAGAAGGAAGGCAAAGAAATTGGGGGGAAGACCACCCTAAGGCTGACAGGTCTAACACTCTGGAAACCAGCACCATGTAAAGATGTTCAAGACAGCCATCACCAGCATGTTCAGCGAATTCTAATTTACACCACAAAACTCCTTATCAAAAAGCAGCTTATGACAGCAATTTGCATTGCAGATGTTTTCTTAAAAAGCACAGGGTACAAGTTTTAAAACAATCAGGACAGTAGAAGTCCCTTCTCAGAGTTAAGGTATAAACCAGGCCATGGTGAATTGTGCATTTATCATCTTTTTTTTTGCACTGTTGCTGAAAAACGGAATAATTTTAATTCCAAGTAGCCTACAAGTTCAAAACATATTACTTCCATTATTGGGCTTAACAGGGCATGGTTCCATGCATTGTGATCTGGCACGTGTCACGATTAGTGAGTTTAAGACTGTTTTTTGCATTTGTACATTTGGTATTAATGGGGCTTATACGCTATTCTTTTCAAAATGCAGAGTTGAGTGTTGATGTCTGTGCTACTGGTGCAGTCCCTTAATGGGTCACAGGATCTTATAGCTTTAGACATTCTTGTTGATCAAAAGGGAACACCCCCCCCACTCCTTCCATCATCTTTTTCCTTCTGACCTGACCAAGGGTGGCCTTTTTGTGTTGGTAGTTCATTGTAGGGGAGTCGCCCCCTGCTGGTCGTTAAATCTCCTCTGGCCTTCTGTGTGTTTACATATTCTTGTCTATCTGTCAGATGTATAGAGCGCATGAATACCAAACAAGGCGTCCTGGATCTAATAAAACCGGAGAACACATTTTTAACCAATTACACAATGACAAGCCAAGAATTGAGGGTCAGTGAGCGAATACATATGAGAGGAGAATTCAAGGTCTTGCAAGTCTGGTAGAAGAGAAAGAATGACCCTACTGTTGAACCTTCCTGATCTTAGGAATTGCAGATTTGCAAACAAGATGGTTTATAGAACTGAAGAATATCAGATATGAATCCCAGACCTTAATTGTATACAGTTGTGTGCCAAATGCATAAGCACTTACAATAAATAGCCAACCAATGCAGAGTTATGAGATGATGAGGAGTGATATGACGTTTATGTGGCAAATTTAACAGAAGTCTTGTGGCACAATTTTGCATAAGCTGAAGATGGTGTATAAGGTAATTTGATAACCCAAGATATAGATAGTAACTGTAATCACGTCTATGATGATTGTGGCATGAATAACAGAAACATACATATCCTTTGGTAGGAAAGGCAGAACCTTCCTCAGTATTTGTTAAAAGCAAGACAAAGTAGTTTGGGAAATTTTGCTGCAAAAGAACGTTTTATCAAGATGACACCCAGGTTGCAGGCAGATCTAACTAGTATAGAATAATTTCACAATTAATTTGTCCACCAATTGTTTGGTAGAAATAGCAGGAGCAAAATAGCAAAATATCAGCCTTATCAGAATTGAGTATAAGATGTTTATTGCTCACCCAACTAATGGCAGCAAGTATATGATCTGAAGGCTGCACTGAGTTGTTCCTGATTCCCAATAAGACATGGTATTGAAGGTGGCAAAAAGATCCAGTAAGATCTGGGCAGCAGAGCCACCCTTATCCATATCTCTTTCTGTAATTCTGGATAGAGGCGTGAGCAACATTGGTACCAGGTGACGTTCTAAGTCAGCTTCTCTTTCAGTCATGTTCTTCAGACAAGGCAGAAGTGAAATTGGGCAATAGGTACTGAGAATAGAGACATTGGGGGAAGGTTTCTTCAACAAGAGCACCTCAATGGCTTTCTTCCAAGAAAGAGATTGGGATTCTTCTGATAAAGACGGATTTATACTGTTAGCAATTCTAGGTGCAATAGGAGAATAAACAACACTTATTAGCACTGTCTGGGCATAGATTTCCCCTCATAGTACCAGTTTAGCACATGTGTATAGCACTAACCAACATAAAGGTGACCAGTCAATCTTTCAGAAGGGCTTTCCACTGCGCTGCAACATGTCACTGCATTTTTAGTAACTTTTGCTCTATTTGAGCTAGAAACCATTTTTTTCTTGTTAAAATATGCAGATTAAGCAGCAGATGATGGGTCATGTGGCAAATGCGGCAAATCCATAAGTTTGCAGAAACACCATTGCTGCAACATCACATAATTCCATGTGGCCCTGATTTAACCTTTTGGAACTGGATCCACACATTAGTTACCTGCCTGGGCTACAAAACATTTTAAAGGAGACCCACAGGTTTATACTTTTGTACATCAAAAATTCTACACTTTATTAATTACTCATGTGGAGGTAAAACGTTACAAACATATGGTGTCTAGGAGGTATGGTAAAGGCACACAATGTAAGCATCACATAAACTTAAATGAGAAAAATAGAAATGTTTTGTATTACTAATGCAGGATTTGTGTTTTAACTGTTATGGTGCCAGAACGTTTGAGCATTTAAAAAGAATTTTCATATCGGCATGATATGATGAGTAGTCAATCCAAGGAAAGCAAACATTACACATGCATGTTAGTAAAGTTGAACTTTCAAACCTTCTGTTAGAAATGGGGTTTCTGGTTGGCTATGCACCTAAGCCAGGAAAAACCCACCACTCTAGTCAGGGTAAGGGAGTTACACACACAAGATAACCCCTGCTCGCCCCCTTGGTAGCTTGGCAGAGCGGTCAGGCTTATCCCAGAAGAAATGTGTAAAGCGTTTGCGCAACACACACAAACACACCCAGTGACATACAACATACACCACAATAAGAAACTCCTCACAAGGTTATATCAAAAATATCCTTTGTATTATACCAAAACAACATTGGACCACAATCATATAATTCACTTTGCCACTAGGCAATTGTCATGACATTACATACACCATACATCACTTTGCCAACAGGCAATTGTCATAACTGTACATGTAGGGCAATAAGGCAATTATTTATAAGTTGCCCACATCATAAAAATATTATAAAAATAGCACCTTACATCATCACTGTGTAGCATATGTAGTCCCTACAAACGGTGCGCTTTATTGTGTCACAAGGCATAAAGTGACACTCATAATAAGGGTCTGAATTGCAGCAGCCCAGTGACCCATGATTTATCAGATATCCTTATGACCCTACCGGGTGCAGCTTCTGTGCACTCCTACAAAACTTGATAGGTACTTCTACATGAACACATTCTTCACCACATTTCCTGTGAAACCTAGAGCACAACGCATCTAGGTTCCTGTCAAGTGCCGCCACGGTATGTAATACAGCAGCTTCCCGCAATCGTGCGGCGCAGCTGCGAGTGAAGGCAGGGGCTCAATCCCCCAACGTGAGTCCCCATGGGTAACCCACACTCTGCTGAGGGTGGTGGGGAGACCTCACTGGGACCAGACTGCCTGCAACCACCGTAACCTTTCTCAGACGTTTTTTTTTTCTCTTAATTTTTCCCTGTTGTGCCACTGTTATTGTGCCCATCTGTGTCTTGCTCTAATTCCACCACTGTTTTTATTTTCTCGTGCCTGCCTGTTCCTTTCGCCTTTCGCTGCTGCTGCCCCTGCGGCCCCTCCCCCCCCGGAATTCGTCCCCGGAATTCCCCTCCAGAATTCCCCCACTCCCGCCTCCCAGCCTCTCCTCCTTCCCACCTCCCCTACTTAATGCCGGCTGCTGCGCAGTCGCGCATCGGGCGCGCCAAAGGCAAGCCCGTCTGCGCCCGTCCACGACCCGACCGCAGCAGGTGCCAGGAACCCTGGACCTCCCACTACCCATCGCTACGACACCACCATCCTCCTCGCACTCAACCCTGGAAGACTTATAGAATGCCAACAGGCCTCGCCGAACACGACCCACAGCCAGTTTTCCTGCCTCCACTGCCGCCAGACCCTCACCGCCACCCCGGCCTCCAACACCGCCGACGCCAGCACCAGCGACACCCTAAAATGCATCCTCCTCAACATACGCTCCGTACACAAACACGCCATGGAAATCTGGAACCTACTCAACTCTCTCTCGCCCAACATCGCCTTCTTCACAGAGACCTGGACCAACGCATCCTCCGCCCCCGACATCAGCACTGCCATCCCAGACGGATACAAGATCCAGAGGAAAGACCGCCCCAACCACCCAGGAGGGGGCCTCGCCATCGCCCACAAGAGCACCCTCCGCCTCACCACCTCCAGTGAAACCTTCCCCTCTGCCGAACACCTGCACTTCCAGATCCAGACCACCCCCAAATCCACTCTCCGAGGAACCCTCATCTACAGACCCCCCGGCCCCCGAACACCCTTCACCACCACCATCACCGACTTCATCGCACCCCACGCCATCGCCTCAGCAAACTACATACTCATTGGAGACCTGAACTTCCACCTCGACATCCCCAGCAACCCCAACTCCACTATCCTTCGTGACAACCTCGCCAGCATCGGACTTAAACAACTCATCAACACACTGACCCACATAGCAGGACACACCCTCGACCCCATCTTCGCGGCAGGAAACAGCGTCCAATTCAGCCACACAACGCAGCCGCCATGGACCGACCACCACTGCGTACACTTCAACATCAACAAACCCAAGGCACCCAAACCAGCCCCACGCCCACCTCGAAGGAACTGGAGCAGGGTTACCGACGAGCTACTTAACTCCACCATCACCCGAGACAACCACACCTGGGCACCCGACGCAAACGACGCAGCCAGAGAACTCCACACCTGGATCTTCAACTGCGCAGACGAGCTCGCCCCGCTATGCAACCCCGACAGACAACACCCCAGGAAAGCCGCCTGGTTCACCACCGCTCTCCAAGAAGCCAGGCACACCTGCAGACGCCTGGAGAAGAACTGGAGAAACACCAAGACAACCGAAAACCACACCACCTACAAGGACGCCATGACGGACTACCACAACCAGATCAGAGCCACCAAGAGGAACTTCATCTACAACAAAATCCTGGCCAACTCCACCAACTCCAAGGAACTTTTCAGTGTCATTTAGGAATTCACCAACCCACGCAGCGAAGCCACAGGCATCACCCCATCCCAAGACCTCTGCGACAAGCTTGGAACCTATTTCCACCTCAAGATCAAAAACCTCTACGACAACTTCATCGACCATCCACCAGGCACCACAGACGACCCCCCAGAAACACCAGCCAGACCCCCATTTCCAACTAGATACCAATCACGGCCGAAGACACCGCCTCGACCATGAAAAGCATCCACTCGGGGGCCCCCACTGACCCCTGCTCCCCTCACATCTACCACAGAGCCGGGGCCGCCAGCGCACCCAAACTACAACGCACCATCAACACCACCTTCAAAACAGGCACCTTCCCAGATGACTGGAAGTGCGCAGAAGTCAGACCCTGCTCAAGAAGCCCACAGCTGACCCACCGACCTCAAGAACTATCGGCCCATCTCGCTCCTCCCCTTCGCAGCCGAAGTTGCAGAGAAAACAGTTAGCAGGAAACTGACACGATTCATTAAAGAGAACGCCGTCCTCGACCCGTCCCAATCCGGATTCCGAAGCAACCACAGCACAGAGACCGCCCTACTCGCCACCACAGATGACATCCGCACCCTCCTGGACCAAGGCCACTCCGCAGCCCTCATCCTACTCGACCTATCAGCGGCCTTCGACACGTCTCCCACCGCACACTAGTCGCCAGACTACACGACGCAGACATACAAGGAACAGCCCTGGACTGGATCCGATCATTCCTCACCGGAAGAAGCCAAAGGATCAGACTCCAACCCTTCCTCTCCGACCCCACGAAAAACACCTGCGGAGTCCCACAAGGTTCATCACTGAGCCCCACCCTCTTCAACATCTACATGGCCCCCCTCGCAACCATCGTCCGACAACACAGCCTCAACATCGTATCCTACGCCGACGACACCCAGCTCATCCTCTCCCTCACCAAAGACCCCACCACTGCCAAACTCAACTTCCAGAAAGGAATGCAAGACGTCGCAGTCTGGATGGCCAACAACTGCCTGAAGCTCAACGCCGAGAAGACAGAAGTCCTCATCCTCAGTACCACCCCTTCTGCATGGGACAGCACCTGGTGGCCGACCGCCCTCGGAAGCCCACCTACCCCCTCAGACCACACCAAGAACCTCGGCTTCGTACTCGACTCATCACTCACCATGAACCGACAGGTCAACGCCGTCACCTCCAGCTGCTTCAACACCCTCCGCATCCTCCGCAAGACCTTCAAGTGGATCCCCCCTGAGTCAAGGAAGACAGTCACCCACGCACTCATCACCAGCAGACTGGACTATGGAAACGCACTCTACGCCGGCATCAACAAGTCCCTACTCCGGAAACTCCAGACAATACAGAACACCGCCGCCAGACTCGTCCTCGGCATTCCCCGACACGAACACATCAGCCAACACCTACAAAGTCTCCACTTTCAAAATCCTCACTCACGCCTACAAATGCCTACCCAACAACGGACCCAAGTACCTCAATGACAGAATCAACTTCCACGTACCCAAAAGAAACCTCCGATCTTCCAACCTCGCACTGGCCGAAACCCCATGCATCCACAGAGCCAGAGCAGGTGGAAGATCCTTCTCTCACATTGCAGCCAAGACCTGGAACGAGCTACCGGCAGACATCAGACGCGCCCCCTCCCTGAACACCTCAAGACCTGGCTCTTCGGCTAAACAGATCTGCGGACCCCCCCCCTCAGTGCCTTGAGACCCTCACGGTTGAGTAGCATGCTTACAATTCCCTGATTGATTGATTGATCTCCCTCTCATTGTGCGACCGGCTGCAGTAGCCCGCAGACGTGCAATGCAGCTGCCTCTGTCCTGCCCCCTTCAGGGAGTGCGTCGGAGACCTTTATCGGTCTCAAGCTGCCTTGCCCAGACTGCACGATTCGGGGTGGGGGCGTGCGGTCTCTCCCAGCACTCACGGCTCTTCCTGGTCCCAGAGGTAGGCGTTGCTTGCCATCCTCTGGATTTGACAGTTTCCTCCCTTCATGGGCTGGGCCCTTCAGTGGGTGCTGCCGGCTCTCCCTCGCTGGAGAGGCAGGGTTGGACCGGTAGCAGCTGACTTGAACACATGCACCGCGTTGAGCAGCACCTCACTTGCAACCCTGGTTGCCTGGGGAATGCTCGGAGCTCGTTCGGGCCAGCTCCGCTGATGAGTGGCCGCAAATAAGTCCCAGCACGAAGATAGTTTTTGTCTCAATTAAAGCATACGGAAGCTTCCAACAATTAAAGCACATAGAAGTTTCCAACAATTAAGGAAAGCCACAAGGACTAAAGTGCTCACCATGCCCTGTACTTGCAACAAAAAGCACTCCTTACGCGCTTTCACTTTAGGAAAGGTGGAGAATACAGCGCTCACCACACGCTCCAAAGGAGCAACCATAAAGCGCTCTGTATATATCTTCCTCAAAAAGGGGTGAAGAACAGTTCAGTCCTTCGCCTGCTCTAGCCAGGAGCAGCAACTGCAGGCCATCCCACCCCACATACCTCAGGGGCAGCCCTCCTCACACAGTCCTCAGCCCTCCTTCCAGGCAGGTTACTTTAGGATTCAGCAAGGATCTGTCTTGAAGTCTTTTGTATTCATAAGACTTCCAACAGTAGGCCAGCACACACAAACCAATGGAGATTCTTCACAAGCAGGATACCACAGCAGTGCAAAAAGGGTCAGTCCTTTTCCTCCACCACAGACAGAAGCAGCAACTGCAGGCCAACTCACCCCTCACTCAGAAAAGACAGCGCTCCTCACACATTGCTTCTGCTCTTCTTCTTGGCAGCGTCCTCTTGTTCCTTGAAGTAATCTAAAGTACTGGGGTTTTAGGTCTAATACTTATACCCATTTTGTTATTGTTCTCTTTGGTGTATGGGTCTCTAAACCCAGTTCAAACCAGTCCTCTCCTCCCTGGTGCAGCATGACCACAAGGGGCGGAGACAGCACTGTGAAAAGGATACACAGACTACTCAGGTGCAAGCGAAACTCCTCCCACCACTCAAAATGTACACCAGGTCTATTCAGCCCAGCAATGAGTCACCCAGGCAAGACAGAGCACACCTCAACCCCCCTTGTGACTGTCTAAAGTGTGTGCACATCCCGCGCTCCTGTCACTCCAAAACCATACGCTGAATACGCAAACAGTGTGAGGTACACTGAACGGTAAATTAAGAAAATGCCCACTTTCTAAAAGTTGTTACAAATTTTTTGGGTATCCCAAGAAGGCCATAGGACCTGGGTAGCATATGGTACATAAAACAATGTGGTTCTATTGGCACGTAATCCAAGAGAAATGCAATATTCAATTTGCAATGTAGGTGAGCAAAAACCAAGATTATAAATAAATCACACTTAATGCTGTTTTGAATAATCAAACCGAATTTTATGTATCAAAATCATTCATAGTATATACAATACTCCTAGAGTTTATTCCATAATGGTTGCTCCAAATAGAGTGAAAAGAGAAGTGCCTCCACGGTATGTAATACAGCTGCTTCCCGCACTTAATAGAAGTGCTCATGTGCGCAGTGATCAGAAAGCAAAGTAAAAATAATTGATAACTGTCCACACAGTAATCACAATTAGGGCTCCCGGTTTCATGGTATTTTTTTTTTACTTTTCCATCTGTATTTATCCATATTTATTTTTTGCTAATTTTATCTGTATTCATCCATATTTATTTGGGGTTTTGTGAAAAAATTGAGCTGAAACTAGTATATTTCCACATGTATTTAACCAATAAATGGTCACTCATACTTAAATGCCTGAGAGATTTCAATGATATGAAAACTCGAAGACGATAAATCAATGCACTTATAGGAAAACATATGCATATCAGTATCAACCTACTGCTGTGTAAGCAACTTTACTAAAATTCTTTTCTTTTTTAACACCCTTGCCTGTCAATCCACACAGCTATACGCTTGTCAGCCATGGCTGGAAGCATTTAGAATCACTCAATTCTGCAATTTCTGTTTTTATCCACATTTAAAAATAAATACAGACAGGAACATAAATGGGTTTCTGTCTGTATTTATCTTAAAAATCAGTAAAAACTGAAAACAGGGAGCCTTAATCATAATTCAACATCCAGGGTTACGAGAAACTAAAGTTAGCCAAGGCCGAGCAGCCTGTCTGAGAGATTTAAAGACTGATATTTTTTCTCCTTGCTCAAAAGCGGGATGTGACTCAATCAAAAAGACACCCCTCGAAGGTCTATATATAGTCAATTTAGGCTTGGAGGAAAAAGCAGTAAATGCTCGGATAGATCAGGCTAAGGTTGAGGCTGAGGAGTGGGTAAGCCCCAGGAGGAGGAAATCAAGGAAGGTAAGGGCGCCCCCTCAACCGCATAAATTAAAGGTCACTCCCTCATTGAGAACCTTTTTTAAAGTAATGCCAAAAACCCTAATATTAAAACATTCAGGCATCTCTCCTCCTAGTAGTACCCCGTGGTCCTCAAAAGACGAGGCAGAGGATATTTTCGGCCCCAATAGGTTTCAAGTTTTGGCGGACGATCCTCAGACCTTGGAAGGGGTTACTCTAAATGTGAAGATGGCAGACAGTGTGAGTCAGGACACAACTGTGAGTCTCCCACTCCCCCCGGTTGAAGTGCAGAGGGATTTACAACCAGGGTATAGTGGTCAGGGTCAGACATTAAGTCCTTATGTGATGGTCGGACCATCAGTTCAGACAGCACCCCAGTCAGTCTTAGACTTGATCCAGCTCTTGACAACAGAAGTCAGGAAGAGATTCGAAATCTCGGAAACAAATCAGACAGAGATTAGGTCAGCATGTGAGAAACTGGAATAGAAATTGGATGCCCTGGCAACCAGAACTTCAGCACTTGAAACAACAATGAAGAAGTTAACTTCCCAAACTGAGGAAAATAAGAAAGAGATTATTTTGTTAAAGGAGAATGGAGTGGGCATTCAAGAAAAGTTGGAATCCCTTGAAAAGACACAAAGAAGAAATAATCTACGTCTGTTAAAAATTCTGGAGGGGGCAGAGGGGGATAACCTAATAGAATTTGTGGTTAGATTGATTAAAGCAGGAACCTAAGTTGACTTTACGGAGCAGGATCTGTTGGCTGACATCCAGAGGGTCCACAGAGACCCGTTTAGGCTAACCCCAAATAAGACAAAACCTAGAAAAATTTGAATTCTTTTCCACACGTATAAGATAAAAGAAGAAATCCTTGTAAAGGCCTTAAAAATGAAGCTATTAACTGTGGATGGAATTAGTTTTGAAATAAGATCAGATGTGTCATCAATTACAGCAAGCAAACAATGGGAGCTAGGGAAGCTGCTCGACCCACTGAAGAAGGTAGGTGCCACTACACTTAAAATTTCCCGCAACATTGCGAGTGATGTACAATAACACAATGCAGACTTTTCGGCGGGTGGAGGACACAGAGAAATTCCTACAGTCCATCTCAGATGTAGGGATAAGTTAAAGGAACCCGGGTAGGAAAGTTTGACTTTCTCTTGCTTTAAAACTGTACCTCATGATTGATTTTGGATATTTTTTAGGGTAAGCAAATAAATGCAAGCGGTAAAAAGATGTAGGATATTATCTATTCTTCCGCCTCCAGGGGGGGCACATAGGCCTAGGTGTAGGCCATGGAGGAGGGAAAAGGAGGGTTCTCCGAGGTGGGTGATATAGGGGGGTTTGGGAGGGGTAGGGGTCACGGGTGGGGAGCAGTGGGAAACAATACACAAAAATATGTCCTGTTCGCCTTAGTATGGTTTCTGGCGCCTTGTGTGTAGAAAGAACATGGCACAATCGATGAGTGACCAGAGTGCCCAGTTGAAGTTCCTATCCTGGAATGCGAACGGGTTAAGAGTCAAGTATAGGAGGGAAAAGATTTTACAATATCTGAAAGATGCCCCGGCACAGATCTTAATATTGCAGGAAACGCATCTAACAGATATAGAAATGAGAGCCCTTTTTAGGTCTAGAGGCTGGGTCCAAGAGCTTATTTGTCCTACCCAACAGTTAAGTATAAAAGGAGTGGCAATTTTGTTTAAGAGGAACCCTCATATTGTAATAGAAGATAGTAGAGTAGACAGGACGGGTAGATGGGTTATAGCGAAAATTAAGTGCCACTATCATAAATTTACTTTGGTTGGGTATTATGGACCTAACATAGGCGATCCTAGTTCTTTTAGAAGATTACTCACGGAATTATTAAGTTTTCCCGACCCTATTATCTTAGCAGGGGATTTCAATGTCGTGTTGGATCTTGATTTGGACCGTTCATCAGAGAGTAGAGCAATCCTGAATAGTAAGGTGAGGTCCCTATTAAAGTCTTCTATGAAACAGCTAGGTTGGTCGGAAATATGAAGAGATAAAATGGGTACCAAAAGGGGTTTTACTTTTAATAACAAGAAGGATGGCCACCACTCAAGATTAGACTTTTTCATAATAGATCAAGATCTGTAACGATGGGCAAAAAATGTTAGGCATTTAGGTATGCATTTATAAGACCACTCTGCAATAACCCTAGTTTTGGATTTGCCAACTAAGTTAACATAGAGGAGGTGGACAATGGGCCGTGTCTTATTACTAGATGAGTCAGTGATTGAGAAGCTGAGTATTGAGACTCATGAGTTTTTTGTGACCAATCTCGATAATGCACCACTGGGGGTCGTATGGGATTCTTATAAAGCCTTTTTAAGGGGGTATATAACGTCTTTGCAGGTATTTAAGCAGAAGGAATATAGAGAAGAAGTAAGTGAAATAGAACGGAATATCCAGCGATTGGAAACAGTTATCAGCCTCGGGGGTCAGGAATTAGGGTCCATACAAACATCTCTCCAGACTCTCAGGTTGGAATTAGCTGGGGTAATTGAAGGGAGATTAAGGAAAAGATGGCAAGTGAGTAAACTCGCAGATTTTGAATATGGGGAGGGGTGTGGAAAACTCTTAGCCTGAAAAACCAAGAACGATCGGGCAAGAGGGTTTATAAAAGAACTTAGGTGTGAGGTATCAGGAAACTCCCTTATGACCAGTGACGAAACAGAAGATGCCTTCCATAACCACTTTGAAAAGGAATATCAGGAGAGTTTGGATGTTATGGAAGAAGATGTGGAGGTCTGGTTGGGTCAGGATGTTCCAAGTAAAATCAGTGAAGGGGATGCTGAAAACATCAATAGTCCCATTATAGGGAGTGAGATCAGGAAGGCCATTATGGCTGGGAAATCTGGTAAAGCGGCAGGCCCAGATGGGATACCGGCTGAGCTTTATAAATGTTTGAGCGAGGTTCTCATCCTAGTAATGGAGAAATTGTTTTCTCACATTTTTGAGGAAGGTAGAGATATGCCAGCATCCTGGAATGAGGCTATAGTTACGTTGATCCTTAAACCAGCAAAACCATCCAATGTCTGTGACTTTTCAGGCCCATCTCGCTGCTTAACTGCGATTATAAAATCTTCGCCAAACTTTTAGCAGAAAGATTAAACGAGGTGGTGGGGGGTCTTCTACATGAGGATCAAAAAGGTTTTGTCAGGGGGAGGGGGCTACAGGATTTAACTTACAATCTAATTTGTGCGATAGACTTAGCCTCGCTCCACAAAATACCCCTGGCCATTATTACTTTAGATGCCACAAAAGCCTTTGATAGGGTAAACTGGCTCCACCTTCAGAAAGTATTGAGGCTGTGTAACCTGGGAAAGAACTTCGGTAGGACTGTGGAACTGATCTATCAAACCCCAACAGCTAAGGTTTTGGTGAATGGAAATATATCTGCCCCTTTTAAAATTTCGAGGGGAACTAGGCAAGGGTGCCCCCTGTCCCCTCTTCCTTTCAACTTATATATTGAGCCTTTAGTGGTGAAATTCAGACAAGAAGATAAAATATCTCCCTTTAGATACAGCGGCTGGGAGAAAAAGGTGTCCTTGTACGCCGATGATTTAATGGTGTATACTTCAGATCTGTCCACCTCGGTTCCTGTGCTATATGACCTGACATCTCAATTTGGGCGTATCTCAGGTTATGAAGTGAACGAGACAAAACAGAAATAATGGCCTGGAATATGAATACACAACAAGGGAATATTAAAACAGAGATGAGATATCTGGGTATCAGGGTCACACAAAACATCAAGAGAATTGCGGAAATACATTTTAAAAGAGTTAGTAAAGAAATCTGCAAGTCATTGGTAAATTGGTTACACCTACCACTGACAATTATTGGAAAAGTTAACTTAATAAAAATGATGATCCTCTTGAAACTCATCTTTATATTTCAGAACATTCGCTTGGTCTTTAGAGAGGAATGGCTCAAGAAATTACAGTCCAAGATTAGCAGTTTCATCTGGGCTTCAAAAGGCACACGGATCTCATGGAAAAAGATGCGTAAAAAAAAGGATAAAGGGGGTTTGTGGTTACCACATCTATCGTATTATGCATGGTTCTTTCTCCTAAGGAATGGGAAAATGTTATTGAATTAACCAGATGGTTCATACATTGGAAAAATGTTAAAGGTGATGCTGTTAGATGTGAAAGGAGGGGAGCAAGGTTTTATCTATAAATTTGGAGACCCCAGATACTCTAAAAAGGTGCGCCTCTAGATTCTGTATGGTTTAGCAGCTACGTGGCACAAAATCAGAAAAGAGTTAAAAATCAACTATTTCAGTGTGCTAGCACCAATATGGGACACGCCTGGCTCCCCAGAATTGACAAAGGATATTCTAGAGGCACCCTTGAGGGAAGCGGGAGTGATATGTTGGAAACAGCTGGTCTAAGATGGAACTCTACTCTCTTGGGACAAGTGGTCAGAGATAACGGACAATAAACTCTCCAGGTTCAAATATATCCAAATGAAAAGTTGGCATCAAGCAATCGGAGTAGACATTGGCTCTTCAAACGAGCTGGAGTCCACACTGATGAGGAGAGTCATGAGAAAGAAAGAGGTGGCAAACCTGTATTGGCTTTTGATGGACCTTTCAGAGGGCGATTTCAGATTATGACGGATTTGTGGGAAAAGAGCTTGCCGGGGATCCAGCTAGAAGATTTATGGCAAGTATCTTGTAACAGCTTGTATTCCACAGTACAGGCTGCAAATTTAAAGAGAAATCAATTTTTTTTGTCTCCATAGGGCTTATTGGACACCCTTAAGGCTTTCTAAATTGGGGAAGGGTGTCACCCCGAAATGTCCAAAATGCGACCAAGAGAAGGTAGATAACATACATATGTTCCTGAACTGCCCGGCGATACAATCCTTCTGGGCAGATGTGAGTAATTGTATTTCTATAATACTTGGAATGGAACTCCAGGAAAGCATAGCCTTGTTTTTTTGGGGGGTTCCGGTACATTATGAGTTTATATTCGCCAAAAAAAGTATGCTAGGGTTTTATTTGATCTTACTTGCCCGAAGGGAAATTTGTAAAAATTGGATAAAAAATGTTCCACCGACCACAATAGATTGGATCAGTTCCGTGAAATATACGATCAAACTAGACAGGTCATCACCAAATAAGAAGAAATATTTTTGGTTACCATGTGAGAAATGGCTTGAATCTGATGTGAACATGGTCCAATGATTATGCCTTTACACTGTGTTACTTCACCGCTCCGTTCGTAACGACCCTTTTTCTGGGTCGGAATAAGCCATGAAAGGAGAGGCTTTGTGTAAAGTGCATCACCTTGGTTTTTAAACAGAGATCTCTGGAAGGTGCCGTGTGAGGGGGGCCCCAGAGCAATGTTTGATATCTCTGTTTTTGTTTCTTTTAAAGGTGAATGAGACTAAAAAAATTAAAAAATCAAAAAATCCAGGCTCGGAGGGTTAAAGTTGTCGACGTTTCGACCCGACTGTTGCATGAGGTAAATCAAGACCTTGCATGCTGGTCTTCATCAGGATGGTAGAGAGTGGGGTGGTTTAAATTGAGCAACCTAAAAAAGACACACAAATAGTTCTAAAGTGGGTCCTATTAAAAACATTTGCATTGCCTTTAATACAGAGCAGCTCTGACCTCAAAGCGGTGCAGCCAGACCGCGTGATGGGGAAGGTGTTCCTTCATGATATACACTTCCCTCTTGATCAAAACTTCAAATTATAAAGCCTTCCACATCTCAATCTATGATTTAAAGAGAAGTGCAAGTGGTTCAAGATAGCCATAAAAAAGCAAACATTAAACACAGGTGGTTAGCAACCAAACATGCGAGTTACTTCGAAACATGTGAGGAAACCTACCTCATCATGTGGGCGACCCCATGAGGATCCAGCTACATAACTAGCATATGTCCATTAATGACGGCTGTAAAATAAAAGAGCAATTGAAGGTCTAAATGGGCCGCATATATGGAGCAACACCAGTTTTGAAGACTGGAGAGCAACTGACTCACCCAGTGGTTCAGTATACTTTTGGGATTAGACTTTAGGGGGCAGGAAATTAATTCCAAGGCGACCGCGTGCAGATGAATGAATCGTTACAGGAACTGAAAGTTAAAAGAAGGAAATTTGTCAAGAAGTAGTTTGAAAAACACACAGATTAGTCAGTATGTTCAGAGCCGTGTGCTCGCTCAAGTGCTTACCTCTCCTGTGGTCCCAGGTAGAGTGTCCGTGCAGGCACTGAGCGTGCGGTAAACAGGGGAAATTAAACGCTCTCATGTGTACGTGAAACATGCACATTGGCTCTGGTATGAAACTTGAGAGCTGAGTCTTTCTTCTTGACAGTCCCAAATTTAAGCTTGAAAAATACACGGCCAGGAGTCCCGGAGAAAGTGGAAAACCGGGTAGAGATGAACAAAAATATAATTAAAAAAAGACTATGTTTACGGATAAACCGGGTAATCGAGTCCCATAGGAAGAGATGGACAGTATAAAAGGAAAACAATATGTGTTGGATATTTAAAAAAAGGCAATGGCGTCCATGTGTTATTCGATATTTTATAATGACAGTTACACGCGGGTAATATTATGCAATATACACAATGAATATCGTCAACATGTACTGGATAGTTACACGTACAATTACATACGGGTAATGTTGCACAATATAACCAATGAATGTCCTCAAAGGGAAAGGAATTAATAGCAATCACACATTGAAATATCAGGTTACAAATGTAAAATATCATGCATTGTGCAAACTATCTACTTGCTGTCAAGATAACATGGCCTAACAGTCGAATTGGTAATTGGGCAGTAGTATAGGTATACCTCATCCCAGTAAGGATTCTATAGTTAAGACTGTTACATTGTTACAATATAGAGGCCTGTCTTGAAACCTCCTCATATTCATTGAGACTCCTGGCTACTGTGTCCAAATTATGTATCCACTCTCTCAGATATAAGATGTTGTGGAAATTGCCTCCTCTTGGATTTGTGCTGACCTTTTCTATCACCATCCATTTCAAACTTTCTGCGGTATATCTAAATGTACTGAAGTGTTCAACGAGAGGGGCACCCTGAAACTTGCACCTTATCCTAATGCAGTGTTGAAGTATGCAAGCTTTAACCTTCTGTCTCGTCTGACCTACGCACAAGAAATTGCAAGGGCACCTGATAATATACATTACATCTGTGCTGTTACAGTAGGTGTGGTTCTTAAGTTGGTGCGCGCAATTGTTGTGTGTGAATGATTTGGCCTCTATGGTTGAGTTACATGCTTTGCAGTGCCCCCATTTGAAATGTCCTAAAATTTGAGGATGATTCCACTGGGTCAAGAGGGTCGTCTTGACGGACTCCTCCAATAGGGACCTCACAACATCATCTTTTATACTTTTTTCTTTCTTAAAAGCATGCATGGGTGCCTCAGGTGTCTCGACCTCATCTGCAACCAATTAACAATGTCCGTTAATGATTTTCTTGATTTCATTACTGCGTGTACAAAATGTTGTAACACATATCATCCTGTCATGTGGTGTCATCGTATGTTGTTTAGGTTCCAAAAGCATTTCTCTGGGACAGTACCAGGCCCTCTTACGTGATCTCTTGAGTACATTTTTTGGGTAACCTCTGTTGCTTAATCGGTTGATCAGCTCATCTGATTCTGTAAAGAAGTCCGATTTTTTCAAGCAGTTCCTTCTGAGTCTGAGGAATTGCCCTTAAGGCAAATTGTCCCTCAAACTCCTGGGATGGTGGCTGGTGTATTGAAGTAGTGTATTCCTTTCACTCTTTTTCCCATACAATTAAGTATGGAGGAGACCATCTTCTTCCATTATGTTTATATCTTGAAACTTTATAGCCCTGTTGTATTCTAAGGAAAATTGTATATCAGTGGATCTCAGGTTAAGCAAATTGTGGAAACCTAATAAGGTCTCTTCTGAACCTGTCCATATCAAAAGCACATCATCGATCCACCGTCCCCATAACCCTACGTTGTTGATGTACGGGTTGTCAGTATTAAATATATGGCTCCTCTCAAAGTGGTCCATATATAGGATTGCCAAATCTGGTGCGCAACCTGCCCCAATAGCCACACCCTTGGTCTGCATATAGAAGTGCCCCTGAAAGAAGAGAAAATTCTTAGTCATGGCGATCTCGAGGAGTTTTTTATATAAAATCTGTAGGAACCTGCACCGGTCTTTGCCTTTTATCCAGTATTTCACGTACGACATTCAAGGCCGATTTTGCGGAGATATTGGTGTAGAGGGATGTTATATCCATAGTGACAGTTTTATCATCTCCATGGTGTCCTGTAAATAGGTCGCCGTGGATTCAGCAAAGCTTTTCAAAATATATCTGTGTATTTGCAGAGGGGTTCAAGTATTGATCCACACCCAGACACTATAGGCCTACACGGTGGTTTTTCCATATCTTTATGGATCTTGGGCAGGGTGTATATTGTTGGTAACCTAGGTTGTTTTTTATTCAAAAATTCATACTTGAGTTCAGTAAGGAAACCCAGATTGAGCCCTTGGTCAGTAATTCTCTTGATGGATTCAGAAATCTCTTTGATGGGATCACCCCTCAATAGGTTATAGTTGGTTTTAACCTCCAGTTGTGAAAGAATCTCTGTTTTGTAGTCAGTGGTGTTCTGTACTACAATGGCCCGCCTGTATTGGCTGATTTAATCAAAATGTCATTGTTTCACTTTAATGACTCCAGGGCTTCTCGCTCCATTTTAGTTATATTGTAATTAACATATTCCCTTTTGGAGACCAGGTTAAGCACGTCTCTTAATACTACTTGTTCGGAGGCAAGTATTTTATGGGACATGAGATGGGATGGAGGAGTGAAAGTTGAAGGTGGTTTCAATTCTGTGTTGGAAAATTGGGGTCTTGTTGGGATTTTATTGAAATAATGTCTCAAAGTTACCTTCCGAAAGAATTGATGAAATTCCATCTTAAAGTTAAACGCATCGGATAGGGCAGTAGGTACAAAAGAAAGGCTCTTACCCAGTATGCATTCCTCATCCTGTGTCAAAGTATAGTTTGAAAGGTTCACAATGGGATTCAATCGGTCATTCTTGGGGTTATTGTTCAATGCAAGGTTACTGTTGGGAAGATAGTCTACCATCTGTAATATTGTCACCGCATCTGGATCTCTCCATGAGTCTCCTCAGGAATGTATAATGCTGATGTGTCTGCAGTGCATTGCAGCCAGGATGTCCAGGAGGAAATGGAGTTATACCTAAAAAAACTGAATGCTGTTGCACGGCTGTGCGCTTATGGTGGATGGATGGATTGATCCTGCTCGATAAATGGATCGAGCAAGGCAACATTTTAAAACATTACAAAAAAAAATTACAAAAGTAATTTTTTTTTATATTTAAAAATTCAAATACAACAGTTTAAAAAGATAAAATAGAAATCAACATTTTAAAAAAGATCAATATTTGCCAATGTTTGTATGGGAGGGCGAGAAGAAACCTATTATGAGGCAATGAGGTGCAAAATAATTTTTTTTTAAAAATGCATGTAAAAATATAAGCACTGTTCATCAAAATCATATTCTTAATATACATACTACGATGATGCTTAACTGATATCACATCCATTCATGCAAGCCTTTGGCAAAGGTACCCTGGCTGGATGCACAATATGGCTGCCAGCCAGTGGTGCCACATGGACAAACAACAGCAGCAAACAAGGAGGCATGGGGAACAAAGAGCACATGCAAGCCTATGGCAAAGGCACACTGGCTGGATGCACAAAATGGCTGCCAGCCACATGGCCAAACAACAACAGCTAGCAAGGAGGCATGGGGAACAAAGAGACCACATGCAGATCTATGGACACAGACTGCACAAAATGGCCCCCGGCCACATGGCATGGAGAACAAAGACAAAACAATGGTGGCCTATTGTGAGAAGTTGGCCTGGCATATGCTGTCCACTAATTATAGTGGGCACCTTGCACCAGTCCAAACAACCCCTTATTGGAGATAGGTTAAAGACAACCTTATTGAAAGCTATCCTAGTGGTAGCTATGGAGAGCAGCCTTCAGGCTAAGTCTTGAAGGAATGTAAAGCAGCTTGTTTTACCAGTCTATAATCTCTTGAGTGATCAAATGAAAGAGCACCACACCAGGTATATATTCAAAATATATGTATTTATTGCTAAACACACCCCTCTAGTCTCTTTATGAGGCTAGAGTTCGAAGTACACACGTTATAAGTTATTTAAACACAGTAATAGCACAAATACACGTTTGGGCCCTAGGGCGTACCAAACCATATACCAATAAAGTGGTATAAGAACCACGACTGAACTAGACACTAGGCCTAGAGCCTCTAGAAGTGCTTGGACCACAAGGAACCACCCAAGGTAGTGACACAGGGGACCCACGGGGACGCGTGCAGTGTAAATACACAACCGCGATACGCCGTTAACTTCTATGGAGAAAGTCGCGATCAGGAAATTAAAGAAAAGGGACACTTAAAGGAGGACTTGGAGCAAACCCTTTGAGAACTAGGTCGTTCTAGAGTCTCTACCCACGGGAGCACCGGAGTACTCGTGTTACCTCACCCAGGAAGCCGGGTGCATAGGTGCCTTTCGGGGTCGGGTTTCGTCGTCGATTTGAATGGCGATCTGCTGCAAAGTGCTGCTGGCGACCAAGTGGAAAGTGTCCGGGTGGATCCAAGAGTGGATCGGAGATCTGAAGAACCTGAAAGCAGAGGGGACAGAGTCTGGGTCACTAGCCAGTGACCAGGAAGGCGATGGACAGATGCCCACCGATGTCGAGTGCTTCAGGTGCGTTGACAGTCGTCTTGACTCTTCAGCCACGAGGTCCATGAGGTGTTGTCGGCGACCAGGAGCAGGATTCGGGCTGGTACACAATGTCTGTCGAGTGCTGAGGTGTCGGCGACCGGATTGGACCCAACAAGCCTTGGCAACGGCAAGTCTTGATGAAGATGAAGATCGTCGATGGTGCAGACCAGCAAGGTCTGAGGAACTCATCCAGCGAAGGTAAGTGAGGGCAGGCCTGGAGCAACCAGGATGCCCAAGAAGAAAAAGATTGGCCTTCGTGAAGGGCTACTAGCCAACGGGCTAGCGACCGCAAAGGAGCCTCAAGACGTCGCACGTGGATCTGGCTCACAGGACACTCGTGGAGTGGAGGCCAGTGATCTTCGGTGCAGTTGGTGTTGGAGGCTAGGGCTACTCGGAGCCCAAAGCACGACTTCATGGGAGACCCAGAAGAGGATGCACTTGCAAATGTGCTCGGTGTCCAGGGGTCACGGTTCCACATTACCCACGACAGCTACGGGCCTCAGCTTTGCTGGGGACTCAGGGCAGTCTTGGGGAAGTCTGGAAATCCACCTCTGGTGATGCAAAGACTTCGGCGTCCGACGGGAGCTTAGGCGATGCAGACCGGACAATTGCTTCTTTGGTGCCTGCCAAGCAGGGGAGTCACTCCTTGACCCCAAGGGAGATTCTTCTGTCCTCTAGTCTTGAGTAGAGCGTCGAAGGTCCAGGATTCAGTGTCAGAGTTTCGTCCAGGGATAATCTAAAGTCCTAAGGACTGGGTTCCTATACTTATACTAAGTTTAGGGGTTGGACTACTCTGTGGCCCCACCTATGGGTGGGTCAGGGCAGAGGGGTGGCTACACCCCTTTCCTTTGTCCAGTTCGCGCCAAAGCAGGGGCTGCAAGCCCCTGATCCGGTTTGAACTGGGGTATGCACAGGGACACCAAGTGTGCCCCCAGTGCAGGACTTCAAATCACCCGAAAGTGCTCCCGCCCAGCCCCAATACACATTATCCTGTCTGGGGAGGTGGTCACACCTCCCTGGGACAGGAAACCTATTGTCCAGGCCTCCCCTGCCAGAGTTTCGTCCCGCAGCAGGAGGCCAGACTTGTGTCTGTGGCAGCAGCATCCATTTTGTGATGCCAGGGCTTTAGAAAGAAGTTACCGGCCAGGCCAGGGTTAACATGTCTCTCCCTCTAGAAGGGTGGAATGCTACCCCCGCTGCCAGAATTGGCGGGGGGGGTAGTATTCCAAGGTGTTTGACACCAAACACGACATGTTTCGGTGCAGCCATTCCAAAGTTAGCATTTAACGCGAGGTTATAATGCGCTTAAGAGTATATGGTCAGGCTGCACTACAAACAGCATCAGAGAAGGGCCTCCGAATGCTGCAGAGGGGCCCTGCTCATGCAGGGGCACCCTCTCACATAGGAACCACGCACTCTGCCTTCAGGATTGATAAGGCCTGCCATAGGAGTGACTTATAGGTTTATATGTGTGTATGTATATAGTGATATAGGTAGCCTATATCACAGTAAGGGGTGCATGCACCACCTTACCCAGGCTGCAGTAGCAGACCTGTGGTGTCAGTTTGGATGGCCTTCCAGGGGTGGCATAATACATGCTGCAGCCCCTGGTAGGCCTCTGAGGTACCTATGCCCTTGGTACATAGTATACCATATACTAGGGACTTATAAGGGCACTCCAGATTCCAATCAGAGTTGTGCCTAAGGCACATGGAAACCTTTTTACAGAGAAAGCAGATAGACTGGGGCCCTGAATAGCAGGATCCCAGCCCAACTAAGTCATAAACCAGCAAAACACCATAAAAAAAAGTGGGGGCAACCATATAGTCAGATTCCACCTTCCTACACCTATGGCAAACACACACAAACACTGGACAGACAAAGGAGGCATGATAACACTGAAGAAAACACTACCATTAATTCACCAATGCCAAAAATGAACACACATTCTCCCAAGGCATCAAATATTACCCCACATATGCACTTTTTGTATGCAAATAAAATGTGAAATACAAAAAAAAACAAATTTGTAATGTAATCCAAAGCCATCCCAGCCCTAAATGATGTTTTAAAACAACACATACCACAGAAACAGTTGTTTCATGCACCCATTACTAGCACTGGCCTGGGCCACCTGATGGCCCATTGGCAGACACATAATACAATTAATACATTTTGCAAATTTAACAAACATGGAGAAAATGTACTGAACTGTGCAATGTTGTTCCTTCACAAAAGAAGAGAAGCCCCAATCTCATTTTGCACTGCTTGACTCCACATGACAACCAAAGGGCTACAACAGTAACAAACTGTTTGATAAACCTTCAAAACTACGTTTTCTAAGAGAATATTCTACTGGTAATTACACACTAGATTTGGAACATCTAAGGAAAGAATAGACTTATTGGGCAATCAGGCAGTGCTCGTGAGGCTGGTCTGTTAGTTCAGTGGGTGGGATGTTTTTTTGAGTTTCGTGGTACTCTTTCATGGTCTGCTGGGCCTGTTTTTACTGTTGATTTCCCTGATATTACCAGATACATTAACGGTAGCAAGCACACATGCATTCAGTCTCCCATATCTTGCAAAATATCTATACAACATATCTTTACAAATTCAAGACTGCCCTGTTTTCAAATAAGGGCCACTTTTTATCTATCTGATTCACTTTCGGGGCCACTTTTATTTTAATGCCTAAACCTATTTTCTGTCCCAGTCTGATTGCAAAAGCATGCTCGCTATTTCCATGCCCTCGATTGTCATACTGGTCTCAAACCTCTTCCCTGGGACTGGACTGCTGTGGAGTCTCCTCCTTTAATCTCAGTTTCCTATCTTTTCTCTGTCTGGGGTGAGATGCTGATTCCACTCCAGTCTCTGAAAAATACAAAATGGGTTTGGTTAGAAGAGGAGTGGGCATGTGTGTTGGGTGTTTTCTCTTCCCGCTTTGTGCTTGCTTTACAATTTAATGCCTGCTACTGAATTTACACTGGTAGTAGTACGGACTCCAAAGATTCTCAATCTAAGTGGGCGGGCCATATGCTACTTGAGGGCTGCAACAGGTTCACCCCTGCATATGCTCAGTACTACCGTGCTGTCACTGATTCATAGAATGAAACTGACAGTGACAGCACAGTACAAAGCTGCAAATTGGTATTGTAGCTAGAGCGAAGCCTGCTCTACTCTCCTGCCTGTCAGCCAATGGGTGATGGAGCCCAAACGCCTCAATGAAGTAGCAAACACTGTTACAGATGCCACAGATTGTGGCATGTTGTGTGCAGAAATGTTTGCAAAAACCTAAATGCCCCACCACTTCATTAAGCCATGAAGATATTATGGATGTGTTTCTCCATTTCCATAGCCACATCAATTGCACGGCAGAGGCACCACCTAAATCTATTTCTTGGGTTCTAAAGTGTGTGAAATTGTAAATTTTTCTAACAATATTTCAAGAAAATGATGTAAAATTATATGAAGTTTTATAACATTAATTTTACAGCATTCCACATAAAATTGAGTGGTAGGTCATACCTCAGGTTCAATAATTACACTAGACACTGGCATGCAACTGGCTCAAGGAGAAAATGCATCCTGCAACCATTTTCTACATGGTCCAGTCACCTGATGCATGCTCTTCTCAAGCCGATTCCCCAATATAAAGAGGTGTGTGAAATTTCACCCCTGTGATTACTAGACTTTCACAAATTTAGCATCACACAAAATTCACAAATGGCATGAATTGTAAAGGCATAATGTACATTTACACACTTCATTGAGCCTTAGACAGTTCGGTTCCTTTCAATTACCCCAGACTATGACCAAAAGCTTACGTGTGCCTGCCCATATAGATTCAATTAATTTGTCATTATTCAATTAAATGAAATAAACGAAAAGATGCAAAGGATGGTTTCAACACAGACTCTCATAATTATATTTGATTAGCATTGCTTAACCATATGTTACATTTTCATAAAAGCAGTGACCTGTACCCTACTTGCAAATAGTGAGAGATTAGTGTCATTATCTGCCTAATTAATATTAAATTTTCAGTTTAAGCATTACAATGTCAGCACATGGTCCGTTATAAAGAGCATTAGAGTTATGTAAACTTTGGCAAAATTGCTGCAAACGCGCAAAGAAAGTGTAAAAATGCATATTTATTTTATATATTTATGTTTTATCTGGCTATTTAATAGAAGGCTAGCCTATAGCTAAGGAGCTGCAGAGCACTTCACAAAAAAATTTCCTACAGCAGGAGAATGAAAAAATGCTCATACAGTATGTCACAAGGTGCCGAACACAGAGAAGGATTGTAGTTGTGGAGTCTGTTTACAACCAGATTCCAGAAACCAGGATGTGACGTGGACGGATTGGTAACAGTGAGTGGTGGCAGCAGGAGGAACCACAGCTACGTTTTTCAAGCAGACATGGCACGCGCCGCTGCAGTCCATAATATCCTGCAGCTTGAGAGCACTTTGGAGGGTAGAGGAGCTGCAGTGAATTAGGTATGTGCACAGGAGAACAGAACATGAGGGGTGGTCTTCTGTCATTCCAGAACTCATCCTGAATGAATTGGTAGTGAGAGACCGTAGAGGAAAGTCACCCAAAGGGTTAATGTGTGAAGGTTTGGTCATAGACATCTGTGTGAACCAATGGTGGGAGCTACACCCTGTCCCAGTGAGACGGGAAAGCAGGGAGTTGGAGCCCGGGCCAGGGAAGGGAAAGCCGGACCCAATGGGGGCCCGGGACAAATGCCGCCCGGAGGCGGGAAGCCTCTCCCCCCCACCCCCCGGGGCGCAAGCCCGGGAAAAAGGGGTGGCCATGATTGGTCGCCCCAGGTTGGTCTTGGCCTCCCCCAATCAGGGGGACAGGTCACAAGCCACGGAGGGGGTTAAGAAGGGGGCGAGAGGCCCCCTTGAGCATGCAATCCCCACCGGCCTAAGGAGAAAGGAATGCACGACGCACATCGGAGCTGAGGAGGAGACGCACATCGGAACAGCGGATTATCGGCAGACTGACCTGAGGCGTTCTTGTTTCCGGGGACCGGCCTTGCGAGCTCTGCCTTCGACCTCGGAGATCTACGGGGAACCGGATCCAGCCAGGAGCAGCCGGAGGTAACCGGGACTGACGCCATCGAGGCGATTGGGCTGCGAGGGGCGGAGGTGGCCGGAGCTGCTGCAAGCTGCCTTAAAGGGGCAAGAGCCTCGAAGCGGGCTGGAAATTAAAGGGGCAGCGGCTCCAGGGAATTCCCGGCAGAGACGGCAGGCACACTGGGGGTTTGCGTCTGCAGACACTCTTAACTCGGCGAATTTGGGCAAAATTTGGCAGCGGTGCTGCGAGGGCTACGTACGGAAGCCGTGAAAAGGAGGAAGCACGCCGGCAAAGCATTTAGGGAGAAAGAGAGCTTGGTTCAATCGGAACGCTGAGCACAGACACAGAACCAGGGAACATTGACGTAAAGGTTCCGAGTAAAAAGCCAGGAGAAATTGCTCAGCTCAAGTGGAGTGGATTTGTAGGAAAGCAGCAGAGGTAAGGACATTTGGTAATAACTGCTGGGTTTTTTGCACTGCAGGGCTGAGAAGAGGCCTCCCTCCCCACATCTACCTCACACCCACAGCAAAAGGGTGGTATTTGATCAAAACAGCAGGATGGCCAGCAAGCATGTGGCAGCCGGGAGGGCTACACGGCCCCCGGCACGCTTCAGGGACGCAGATGGGACTGCTGAAGCCCCACAGAAGGGGCGAAAAAAGGCGAAGAAGGGACAATATCCCGGAACTGGATGATGACCTACAGGCAATGCTGAAATAATCACAAAAATGCTGGACAGGGCCAGGACATTGGTAGCCCTGAAAGGGAAAACCTGGGTGGACCAACAAATCTAAGACGGAACCCACGGAAAAAGACAGAGACGACAACAGGCAGCATATCCGGTGCCGCCCACCAAGAAACCCGGCGTGAAGGGGCATGTAGCCAGAACGGCGGCCCCGGGGTAAACCCCAGAATCAAAGGCAAAGAACCCGGTGGCCAGGAAGAGCAGATGGGGGTCGACCCCTGAACTGGTGTCCAGCCCCGAGACCGAAGGGAGCAGCGATGATGAGGGGTCTTGTCGTGTAGTTCCTATATTACCCATACAGGACCTGCGCGTTCCGGATAACATAAACTGTGGGTTTGGTGGCAGACTGGTTCTGAGCACCCCCACCGAGAAACGTTAGCCTGTTTGCATTAGTTAGCTCACAGTGCCACTATTGTCTCCTCTTATCGGGGAGAGAATAGTTTCTGGCAACCTTAGAACATGACAACCCTAATCCCCCAGGATCGTGGAAACAATGTACTACTTTTCGCTCAGTCACTCGTGCTCACTTATTCGGTCTCAGAGAGTTACACAGAAGAAACAGTCGGGCGTGTTACAATAAGATTTTATTGCACAGTTGTTCTTCTAGTGTAAAATAGATGTGCTGCAATAATCGTTAGACAGTAGCAGATATATATAATCAGCAGTATAGTGAATATAAATGGATAGTACAGTTCTACCATTTTGCAATAATCATAAATGCATACATGGATATACAATCCATGATAAAAGAAAGCGCGTACTCCTACGATGCCTATCTAGATGTACCTAAGTGTACCTAGCATGTGAGTAGGTGTGAAGCCAAGAATCCTTCTAGGAGTTAGTCGAACCCCATTACCTGAAGTGTGAGAATGTAGGAGCCTGTCCTGGTCTCGAGTTGGACACCCCGCGAGGGATGTTTTAGACCACTGTCAGCTGGAGCGTCTGCATGCAGGAGCCTCAGCGTCTCTGGTCAGTGTGTCGGCCTGGAAGTCTTGGTTCCCTCTAGCTAACACTAGCAAGATGTGCTGTATTTATGCAGAAAGTATCTAGGGTTCCTTTGTCCCTTGTTTCTTGACTTAGCCATTGTTGGATTTGAGGATGACGTATGGGATGAACCTTGTACGTAGATATTATGCAGGTGGTGTAGCCCTAGCCTGGTTTTCAAGAACCGTTATGAATATTCATTCATACTGTGTGAGTCTATTGATGAAGTTATAGGACATTATTGTTCCGGGAGAAACCTTCCTTCTGCGCCCAGGACTAGAACTAGGTAAAGGTTCAATCCTAAAAGTTCCGTTACTGTGTAGTGTAGGGGAGGTAATGTAGGTGAAGGTGTATGATATTACCCGGGCCTATATTAAGGTGCCTATATGAAACATAACAGTCTGTAGCCAGCTCAGCAGCCCCCGAGGAGTCACGCAGAGGTCGACCCAACGCGACAGACAAGGATAATCGATGCACGCAAAATGACTAAGGGGGGCATGGAAGGGTGCAGCGCGATGCGCCAGCGGAAGGGAGGCCAGGGCAAATAGCGAACCTGGGTACGCAACAGGGGGGGAGAAATTTAGCGTGGCAAGGGCCCGGGCCTAGTCAACCCCCTTGGCAAGCAGGAAAAGGGAGGGACCAACAGTTTTTCCAGGGGGAGGCATGTGGCCAACCAACGTGGATGCCCTGGTGGCAGTGGCCCGGGGCAGGGTCCCCCTTTGGAGCAGGCCCACAGTGGGGCACAGGCAAACAAGGGGGCAGCCAGGTACCAGAACAAGGCTTAGACCGAAGGGGGGGCACGAAGAGGGCAGCAGACAAGGGTAAAGAGAACCCCCAAATAACGACACCAGACGGGTTGGACAACCAGGAAGCAGCAAGGGGGGACAGCAAACCCCGGGGCGAACAAGGCAGGCGAAAAGGGGGCGACAGGGGAAGGCCCAGACACCAATGGGAAGCCGGCCAGCGCGTACCTGCGCCCTTCCCCGGGAGATCCTCCCACAACCACGAAACTCCTGGGGCTGGCCAATCTCATCCCACTGGCAGTAAAGGAAAGGATATGGAGGAAAGAGTTCATAGACATCTTTTCCCTGCTAGAAGGTACATCAGGCAGACCTAGACCTGACAACCCAGGACAAGAAAGACGATGATAGGAGGGAGAGGCGCAAACCCAGGGTGGAGAGAACACTAGAGAATTGGCTAAAAGCATTCCGGACCGTAGCTTGCGTTTTTGGAGAAATTCCCCCAGAGCGCAGTGGCACTCATCTTGTACGAACAGAAGGTGCATGAAGCGCAGCTGAAGTATCAGGGGAAGGCCTGGTTAAAATACGATGAGGGTTTCAGGGAGAAGATGCAAACCTGGCCGGTGATGGAGTGGGACTGGCAGGACATGGAGGGTTTTTCAACGCACATGGTGGCTGCCAGAGAAAGGGTCAGCTCAAGGGACAACAATTTTCGCCCTCATGGGAGTAAGGGCAAATACGAGGGACAAGGTCAAGGGTTCAAGGGCAAGAACCAGGGCAGTACCAAATCTGGGAAATCGTGCTGGAAATTTGACAAGGATGACTGTAAATGGGGGGCAGCATGCAGGTTCAAACACGCTTGTGGGTCTTACGGGGGGAAACCACCCCGCAGTCCGTTGCAGGTAGGGTCAAGGATCAGGAGCCGGCAAAGAGAAAACCGGCACAAAGAAGTGAGGAGCAGGCCCCCGCGGATGGGGGGCAAGGGGGCAAGGGCAGGGGGCAGCTGCTACCAACCCCTATAAAAACCAGCAGGCTGGTATAGCTATTGGGGCAATATCCGAAGGCCACAGACAGACAAAGGCTGGCAGAAGGTTTTACGCAAGGACTCATAATACCCTACAAGGGGCCCAGGGGCACACGGGGATGCCGGAACCTAAAGTCAGTAAGAGATAACCCGGGCGTAGCACGAGAAAAGGTGGGCAAGGGAGTTCAGCTGGGGCGGGTGGCCGGCCCTTTCACCTCACCCCCGCTGAAGAACTTGGTGGTCTCACCACTAGGCGTGGTACCCAAGAAGGAGGAAGGAAAATTCAGGTTGATACACCATTTGTCCCACCCTCAAGGGGATTCCATCAATGACTGGCTGGAACAGCGCTTGCGCAGTAGCTTATGCATCAGTGGACGACGCAGTGGACCTGATAAGGCAGGAAGGGAGGGGGGCTCTGCTAGCAAAAACAGACATAGAGTCGGCTTTCCGCCTCTTGCCGGTCCACCCAGACAGCTACCATTTGCTAGATTTTCAGCTGGATAGAAAATACTACTATGACAAATGTTTGCCAATGGGTTGCTCAATATCATGTGCATATTTCGAGGCATTTAGCAGTTTCCTAGAGTGGGAGCTAGGGACACGCGCCCCAAAGGGGTGGTGGGTCCATTACTTAGACGACTTCCTCTTTATCGGCAAGGCAGAAACAGGAGATTGCGCCCACCTCCTGCAGAGTTTCATAGTGCTGGCCCAGGAGCTAGGAATACCGCTAGCGCAGGACAAAACAGAGGGTCCAACGACGAAGCTGTCCTTCCTAGGAATAGAGCTAGACTCGGTGGCAGGAACATGCAAATTACCGCCCAATAAGGTAGCTGAGCTTAAGGAGGTCATGGGGAGGCTGAGGCTACAGAAGAAGGCTACGCTAGGAGAGGTGCAGCAGCTGCTGGGTAAATTGAATTTCGCCACAAGGGTGATCCCAGCGGGGCGCGCGTTTGCAAGAAGACTGGCATGGTTGACCAGGGGCGTGACACAGAGGCACCACAGGGTCCGCCTAACGCAAGGGGTAAAAGCGGACTTAGAACAGTGGGAATCCTTCCTGTCTAAATTCAATGGCACCCTCATGTGGCGTGAGCCATGGGTACCGGCGGCTCAGCTCGAGCTGTACACTGACGCAGCAGGGGGCTTCGGGGCCATCCTAGGGACGGCATGGACTGCAGGGTCATGGCCGGAGGCCTGGAGATAAGCAGGGGCCACAGCGAACATTTCACTGTTGGAACTGTTCCCCATAGTAGTGGCTTTTCACATTTGGGCAGAGTGGCTAACAAACAGGCAGATAACACCTTGGTCCGACAACCACACAGTAGGGCAGGCAGTCAACACGGGGACGGCGAAATGCACGTCGGTGGTCAGCCTGCTGCGCAAACTGGTTCAATGCCAGCTGAGGCAAATATCGCACTTAGGGCACGACACGTCCCAGGAATAGAGAACTCAGTTGCGGATGCCATTTCTCGTTTTCAGTGGGCAAGATTCCGAGTCCTCGCTCCGGATGCGGACCAAGGAATGACCCCGGTGCCGGAGGAAGCATGGGCATGGGTAGATCTGGTTTAGAAGAGATGCTGGACAACGCACTGGCCCCAAAAACAATGCACCGCTACCGTAAGTGCTGGGTGACATTTACTGCAGTAACAGGGCTAGCAAGAGGCCAACCGGCGGGGCAGAGCGAGGTCCTGAACTTCATAGAATGGGCATTCCTATTGGGTAAGTCGAAATCATGGGCATAGGCCCATTTGAGTGCAGCAGCCTACTACACAAAGATGGCGGCAGGGGAGGACCCTACCGGGGGTTTTCAATGTAAAATGGCATTGAAAGGTTGGGGTAGGATGCAAAAGGCAAGACAGGACGCGAGAAGGCCCATCCACTTCAGCATAATGCAACAAATGATAGGGGCCCTTGGGGGGTTATGCACATCAGAGAGGGAGGCCATACTCCTCAGGGCAGCATTCGCAATAGCGTTTTTCGGGGCATACAGAGTAAGCAAGCTGGTGGCCCCAGCAGTAAGGGACCCAGGGACAGCGTGCATACACCGAACCGACCTCAAGCTCGCGGAGGGGCACATGGACATCCTGCTGCGGCGGTCAAAGATGGACCAAGCAGGCAAAGGGAGGTGGACCAGACTAAATTGCATGAAGGGGGACCCCTGTTGCCCGGTATGCCTGGTTCGGAGATACATGGCAACCATAGAACACAAACATGGGCCGCTTTTCAGACATGAGGATGGGTCGTTCCTCAGCCGCTTCCAATTTATAGCAGTAATGAGCAGGGCTTTGGGGGCAGTGGGGCTCCCGGCCAGGGCTTTCGGATCCCATTCACTCAGGATCGGGGCTGCAACTACGGCGTCTGGGCTGGGCATGGGCAGCAAGCAAATCAAGGGGATTGGGCGGTGGGCGTCTGGCGTGTTCAAACATTATATACGCCCCACCTTGTACTGAGCCCGTTTTCTCCTCCCCCCCGTATAGATCCGACCGAGCGGCGCAGGAAGGTGTGGATCGTAGGGCATTCCTACATTGCACGAGCGCAACAATGGGCAGCGGCCAGACGCAAATTCGGCGGGATTTGGGTGCGGGACACCGACATAGTTTGGATGGGTCACTCGGGAATGTAGTGGGACCAACTGCTACCCACAGTGCGAGAAGCACTAGGGAGAGGGGGCAAATCGGACGCCGTGGTAATCCACCTGGGAGGCAACGACCTGGCCGCAATGGGTAGGAGGGGCCTGCTAGTGAAAATGCAGGAAGGCCAAGCTGCCGTGGCGAAACTGGTGCGCCTGGCCGATATAATCTTCTCGGAAATAATAGTACGGAAGACCTGGAGGGGGGCTATAGACCTGGGGGCGGTGGAGAAATCAAGACGCAAACTGAATATTACTATGACAAAGATATGTAGGGCTAACGGCTGGGGTTTTGTAAGGCACAGCTTTATAAACCTGAGGTCGCCAGGCTACCACCTAGAGGATGGTGTGCACCTTACTGGGGTAGGGATGGATATGTTCCTGCTCAACATTGTGGGGGTGCTAGAACAAATGAGGTTCGCGTAAACCGTAGGCGAGCATGACGGGGCAAGGGGGGAGCTTCCTCCGATCGGTAAAACCGTAGGTAGTGTGGCAGGAGAAGATCTAGAAGGATAGAAGAAGGAGAAAAATTGCTAGAAGTAGATGGAAGGCTCACGCAGTGTCCTTGGGATGCCTAACGGCAGGGGCACTGAGGGAGCTAATAGTGGCCAGTAGCCACAGATAGAGTAGATGAAAGGCTCCCGCAGGGCCCTTGGGATACCTCACGGCAGGGGTACCAATGGAGCGAGAGGTTAGAACTCAGCCGCAGGCTGGATGGATGAAGTGCTCACCTGGGGTCCTTGGGATGCCAAACGGCAGGGACCCGGAGGAGCAGGGAGGGGCCAAGATGGGGTTGAAGGCAAGCGGGATGGCACTTGCGGCCCGGGCGAGTCCGGACGGACACCCACCAAGTCGGTAGCAAGTTGAAGCCTAGCACCGTTGCAACAGTGGCCTTGGTATTTGGGCCCCTCCCCAGAAAGTGATCTCTCTGGGAGCAGAGAACGAACAAGAACGGACTAGACGAGCTAGGATGGCAAAGTCGTTAAATGAGTCAACGGAATGTTATGTATGACCATGAAGAGGCAAATGTATAAATGTTTTTACGTGTTAATAAACTGTGACCTTTTTTGGCACCAAGCATGTTGTCCCTGGTGTGTGTGAAGGTTCAATGGGCGCAGTTTGGGAAATGGCGAAGGGGGGGAGGGGACTCGCCTCTTGGGAGGGGTTGCAAAGGGAAATCATCCCACCAGTGACAGTCCAGAACAAAATATTATGAAGGCGCCTTGATTTTCATATTTGCAATGAAGGCGTTTCACAGCAAGGCATTTGAGTGCGGAGTCATCATTTTGGATGTGTTTTATGTATGGCCGTGCTGATCACATGCAGATTAAAGGTGGTGCACCGCAAGCATCTGGAAGGCTATTGGCCGACAGGCATTGGAGAAGTAGATAGTGATGGAGAAGCACAGAGCCCCATGAGTTAATGACACACTTTTACATTGTAAACATTCCTTGATGAGGAACAGTTGATGAGTCTGGGGGAATCCGAAAAGATGGTAGATTTTCAGGCCACAGATGAGCCAGTTTTGGACTCTTCGGAGCTTTGGCAGCTCTTTGTTTGGGAGTTCATCATAGTTAGCATTACGGAAATCTAGCTTGAAGATTAAGATGAAGGCTGTCAACACTGAAGCAATTTCATGAGAAAGATGATACATGGGCGAGGTACTCTGTGGTTGGTAGAGATGGAGGAGCGGTTTCTCAATGGGTGCACAGATTTGAATGATGAAGATAACGTCACTGTTGATCATGTAACCAAGTTGCACATCTTGGGTATCATTTTCATAGCGGGTTCCAATGATAAAAGGTCACTCGAGACCTTTAACCACAAAGGCTCATGGGTAGTGTAAGAAAGCCCATCCACCCACGGTGTACCACCAGACGTTTTACTTGTAGACACTTTTAATTTATGACTTCTGTTGCTGACGACTGCTGACCATGCCTCAGCTTCTAAATGCTCATTAAAATTGTGTTTTCGTCTCTCCCAGGCTTGTACCTGTAAATATGGCGCTGGTCCTATACTTTGGGAAGTTTCTAGGCAAACCCTTGAATGTACTAAAACATAAACAGGACACAGTAAACTAACTGTAGGAATGTAAAAACACCCACCTGGTTATATGTGTGCTTCGGTTCTGTGATTGGGTAGTATGTGACATTTCTACCTATAGCCAAAAAAGTTGCACCACTACATCAAGGACTGAAAGACCATCAGCTGTAGCTGCAACTCTCGAAAAATGTTGATGGTTCAAATATCTCTTTCTGTAGAATGGTAGCAGCCGAAAAGGTGCATTTCTGAAGGGATATAAATTTGAACAATCCAAACCGAAATTAAATCTCAATCGTTTCTGTGTAATGTGGCTTAACGGTCAGAGCTGCCGACTTTGGAACTGGTAAACCAGATTCGAGCCTGGGCGTCATCTCAGCATCCTGTGATTCTAGGCAAATCACGTAATCTCCCCGTGCCTACCAAAAATGAATGTGTCCGTCTGTAACGTAACTGGTGCTCGTGTAAAGCGCTCCCATACCTTCAGGGTCGAGCTCGCGCTATATAAAATCCGCAACAAAAATAAAAAAAATCATAAAAAGGAAGAACGGATTTGTAATAGTATCTTTTCAGCAAGTGACTGAGAGTGTAATTGCATACCTACTGTGGGGAGAGTAAGGTATTCTGGAATGATCCTTCCTGAGACTCGTCTCCCTTCCTGGCTTCAGAGCACTTTCTACACAATAGAATAATTAGTGGGGGAGACGTCTGAGCCCTGCTTAGAACGTGTGTAGTAACAGTGAAATGAAAATCACACTCTCTCTTTGTCCAGATATGAGCTTCACTTATCACAGAGGGAATGCTGGCAGTAGTTTGCATAGAAGAGCAGACGTGGTATGGGGGATGGCCTTCTGTGTGGCATGTCTTTGTGGTTCATTTGGTGTAACTAAGGGTCAGAGGGAGATTTTGATGAGCCAGAGGAGAGGATGCGTCCCGTGAGAAATCCTTGATGAAATGTCAAGTCACAATTTTGCTCTCAAATGTGGAGAGGGTTAAAGTGTAGGTCAAGGATTGTCTTAAGTGTGCCTATTAGTGGCAAACTATCCTGTCCTCTTTAAAAATCCATGCTGGACCCACTGACCCTCAGTTCAGAACTGAAGAAGAGAAGAATTAAGAAGTGATTCACTTTTTACAGGAATACAGTGATCGTTGTGCTTACCTTTATATGTATCTCTGCCTAGAAGGACTGGGACAAAGGCTCTTCTGAAGCCAACATTGTGCTATAACTAGGGGTGGGCATAACTGGCATAATTCTCTCAAGTGTAATTATTCGTAACTACTGCAAATATACTCGTAATTATGCGCAATTACGTGAGAAGCTTAATCCAGTATTTAGCAATATTTTGTTAGTGCAAAATGCACCCTTGCGCTAAGAAATTAACACTATATGCTACATGACACGAGCAGCAGAAGCCAGCAGCCAGTTGCTCTCTCTTAGGGGCATATTAACAACGGCCAGCGATAATTATCGCTGGCCGTGCTTAGCGATAATTATATTATCGCAGGCTATCTCTGGTATTTATCGCCCTGGTAGCGCGTTATTAACAACGTGTTACTCCAGGGCGATAAAAATTCCAGAGCTAGCGAGAGTTATCGCCCTTTTGCAGGGAACATCGCTGGTTTTCCAGCGATGTTCCCTGCAAAAGGGCGTATAACCTTGCTGATACGACCTACAGGGTCGTATCAGCATAATCCACCCCTATGTTAGGGATGGTTAAGTCAGGATTTTAGCAGACGTTAGGTTTTGGCGAAAACGGCCGTTTTCGCCAAAATCTAATGTGTGCTAAAATCATGTGGGCTGCCTTGTAAATATCGCGATGTAAACATCAGCGATATTTGCAAGGTAGCCCATCTTGGTACGCTCAGTAACGCCCACTTTGCATCTCATTGGAGATGCAAAGTGAGGCGTTAGAAAAGGGTGCTAACATGCAATTATGCATGTTAGCACCCTCTTGTAAATAGGGCGCTGGTTTTATCTCCGCTTTTTGGCTTTGTAAGCCAAAAAAGCGGAGATAAAGCCCTTGTAAATATGCCCCTTAGTTTATTGTTCCTGTGCTCCTGCGGTAGAATGTTTGCCCCAAATTATTACTCATAATTACTCAAGCTGGTTTAATTGCGTAATTTAGAAAAAATGTAATCACAAGAGTAATACGCAATTACTTCGATTACTTCAGCGTAATACAAATTTTGGTCAGGCCTAGCTATAACCCAAGCCCCTGATCGGCTTTAGCATTGAGCCTGCTTCATGAGCCTGGATGCTGAGTGGTTCCTGTGTATCTAAGAAGTCCTGCTTTCCTGCAGAGGATCTAGAGGAAATTAGGGGCCAGTGCTGGTTCTTATGGTGACCCCACTTAGACTGTATGCAAGTGGACTAGGTATGTTTGAACCATTTTGGGTGAAGTGCAAAAAAAGTAGGATTGTTCCACTACTTCTCTTTCATGACTGGAGCTAAATACTTAGCTGTTGCAGACTTCCAGCAGAGGACCAAAGTGGGCAGGCGGCACCTATCTGAAACAGACAAAGTGACTTTTACCACTCCACTGCCCCATCTCCATGAAGCCTACTCATAATGAAATCTAAGAACTGCAGGCTGATCATCACAATCTCTAAATAAAAATGTGTTAAAGAGGAACCAACAGTGGAAAGGCTCAATCCATTTGTGATTAACTGCCTTTGAGCCTCAGACACTGTGTGTTACTGATGGAGCAAGGTTTCGCAAATGAAACTTGCTCGTATGCAATCTTCCTCATTGTATTAATATTAAAACTTGTATTGTCTGTATTAATATTTGCACACACTACATGAATAGTTAGGAAGCTTGCCTATGTTGTTTTTCTAACAAATAACGCTTGTTCTTAGTCTAAAATGGCCGCTTAAGCGCGGGAATGTAACTGCGCATGTCACAACCTGATCACATGGTGTGACGTCTTTCTTTGCTTGGTGGGAATTTCTGCTTCTGCGCAGTGTGCAATAAAATGGCCGCTAAATGTTCTCACATGCTTAAACTTGCTCCTGTGTCATTACTAAATTGTCATTTCTTAACACAATTAATGCGGGATAGGTTTTATATAATTGAAAGGGATTAGAAATAAGATAAGTGGTATACAGTGAAACGTTTTATTTTTGATATTAATATTTCCTTCTTGCACTTTTAGTAATTCGTAATCTTGGGCCTGGGTTGGTGACTTGAAACTAGAGAAGCAGAAGGTTCTGCGCATGTCCCCTGAAAGACTGCCAAAATGAAGTCAACTTGGACGTCTCACAAGGCCATGACCTATCGGCCGAAGAGGATGTTCTAAATGTACAAATTTGTAACAAAAGATACATTTGCTGTAGAAATTGTATATAATTTGTTGTGAGACGGGTGGGAAATAAAGTGAATGTATTAAATTGAAGGGGAGGGAACGTTAATACAATAGGCTTCACAAATTAAGCCAAATTTGTCATGGTGCGAGAATCCACTTCCTGTCCCTGCCCAATCAGAAGTAGTGGTCCCATATTTTAGCAACATTAAGGGGAGGTACATGGGCGTAGAAGGGTATAATAGAATATAGCATTAGTAGTTAGTTAGCTCAGATTTTTTAGAACATACAGAAGAGCTCCAGGCTGCCCAGCTGATCGATTGCTGACTGAATCCCTATCCAGAAGAGGTCCGGAGGAGGGGCCGGCGGAGTCCATTAGAGGGAAGAATCGAGGAGAAGTCGAGTGCCAGAGAGGGGAACGGCGCAGGCGTCATTGTAGAGAGGTCACCAGTCCGGTCCTGATCCCGAAGAAGGTCCTTGCTCTTCATCCTTTCAGGGTCCTATTCTTTCAAACTCCTTGGCTAAGGGTTTGGTTCTCGCATTTAGGTAAATATATGCAACCTTTAGTTGCGCTGCTGTTCCTATCTCCTCTTTTCCTTAAACACCGTCATTGATTAGAAATAATCATTCTATGGCTTTCCACGAGTATTCTGATCAAATACCGTGTCTTTTTCTGTATTTACTCTGCTAAAAACTTTAGATAAACATTTTTAAAACTTCTTGACTCTGTGGTTATTTCAGGGTTATGTATTATAGTGAATGTCACTCATTTTAAACTTCCCAATTAGCAAAGGATCCATTGGTAAGTAATTACTCTTCAATCAGAAGGTAATTGGTAGCAGGGACTTTGATAAAAGATTACATCTGACACCCAGCGTAAGTATTAGTGTAGTATGAATGTATGGGCCCAAGTGAGTATATGGTGTATGAATGCTGTTTGCTAATAATCGCACTGGATCAGTTTTCTGGTAAGCAGAGGACGGTTTGTGTTACTCTTTGTTAATTGGGTAATGAGAAATTTAAATTTGTATTTTTTTTTATGAACTAATACCCGTTATTTTTGAGTATTGTTTTATGTTGTCCAGAATACCCCGGGGAAAAAGAATAGTGGGTGGCAAGTAGAAGCCATACTGCAGTGAGGTTATCTGTCAGGCAGAAATAGTACTGAATAGTTAAGCAGAACTATCAGCACTTGTTAGGGATTCTATGCGTGTAAGTATAGCCAAAGGGGTACGCTGGTGAAAATTTGATGTTATATCACCTAGAAAGGGTAACATTGAAGAAGTAACAGGTATTTCGGAAGCTTGTGTGAAGAGTAGACGGAAGGGTTTTACTCGTAGTGTATGTTTTAGTAAACGGAAAGGTTTTACTAAATGTGTAAGAGAAACTATCTTTCTGAATTAGAGAAACTGGCACGATAGCGAATGTTTTATGTTGTTACTGAATTTAAATTAAGGACTATAGAGAAAATAAGTTTTGCGTAAGATTTTGTAAAGGGAGGGTCAGTTGCCGGAGAGGGAACTGATGTCACAAAACGCCGCGCTGGGATTGGTTGGATCCGCGGGCATGGGAAAACCCTTGTAAAGGAGGGGTCAGTAGTCAGGAGTAGTACTGATGTCATAGGTGCCGCGCTGGGATTGGTTGAACCAGCGTGGGAACAGAAAAGAGCAGATTATAAAGGAGGGGTTGACAGAGAAAACGTCACCAAAAAGGCCGCGCAAGGACTGGCTTAGAATTAAAAGTAAGCAAAGGTTTGATTGGTTGAGAATTTGGAAGCAAAATTTTAAGTGGATAAGGGTTGCATGTTAAAACGCGATCCGACTTTAACAGGGAATCGTCCAGATAGGAGATTTCTAGGGTTTGCAGAATATAATTTTATACATCGGTATTTGCCTAAGATGTACGGAGAAAAGAAGAAGATGTCAGTTTTACAAAAGATTAAGAATTTTTTCAAAAAGGATAAACCAATCAAAACTAGAGAGGGAATTATTATTCCCCCAGCCAAAACGCCCGCATCATATATGATGATGGAGAGAGGTTATCATACTTGTGTATGGATAGAGAATTGGAGAGAATATACAAAAAATGACGGGATACTAGAATTTCCCAAGAATGGCACATTCAATGGGCGAATTCTTCAAAATTTAAGACAAAGGATGAATGATTTAGAACCTAGACCCAGATTAACTCAATACGAAGCTTTAGAGGAGTGGGAAACTGAAGCATTTGAGCGTGATCGATCTCGAAGTAATGGGAGGTATCCAGGATTTTTCCCCAGATATTTACGTGAGAATAGGGAAGGACAATTGAAGCAGTGGAGAAGGACAATGCTTGTTGAGGGATTATATCCACTACTCACAGAAGGAGAGAAATCAGGAGGCAAGTGTACAGAAAAGACAAAACACTTAATGAGACATGAAGACTCAGAAGATGAGTTTATGGAAGAAATATTGAGGAATCCTCCACCGTATCAGGAAGGGTCAAGTGGAATTCCTCCTAGTGCCCCACCACAAACACCAATGGTACCTCAGGTACTACATGAATTCACCCCGAATAGAATACTTCATGAAAAAGAAAAAGAAGCATTAGAAAAGACCAGAGCAGAATTAGTACGGAAAATATCCCAGATAAAAACACATCCTGATTCATTGACTATTCCTGTAACAATTGGTCCAGTAGTGCCATTATATGGTATACAAGGAAATTGTCCTCCTCTGATACCCGTATCTTCTCCTATGAATACTCCCGAAAATTTTCAAAAACTTGAAGCTCCAGTTATAATTGAAGATCACTTTAGTGATTGTGATTCCACAATATCTCTCATGGATTTACCTGTCAGAGGTCCAGTAAAAGGTACTCCCAGAAAAGAAATACTGGAGCGTTCAAAAGATGTAAGTTTAATAACTTCATCAGGGGCAAAGAGTGCTACCATAGTAACACCGGAAGACTTAGAAAGGTGGGTACAAGGATCAGATAAATTGTGCACTCCTCCAAAATTACTAGACATTCAAAAATTAAAAGCCGAGTTAGAAGAAATGATAGCAGGAAATATAGGAGTAGAACGCTTAAACACTTATGATGAAGAAGAATTGCTGTTCTTATGCAGGAGTATCACTAGAAATGTAAGGTTATTTCATGAAAAATTGTCCAATCTAGCCCTACAAATGGGAATTGAAATAGGGAAATCAAAAGTACTACAGAAACCCTATAGAGCAGAATTTTCAGACAAAGATTTAGAAAATATGAATGCTTCTGGAAGAAGACTGCAAATAAGAGAATTAATGTTAGTTTTACAAAAATGGGGAGACCTAGATAAATGGAGAACTAGGTGGGCAAAGAAAAAGGAAGAAGCTCGCTCAAGTCGAACAGCTTCTGAATATGTAATGAAGGAAACAGAAAAGGTTGACAAAATGTACCCGATGCGAGAAGTTGCAGGAGGAGGTTATGTACATGTCCCATGGAGTAGACAGGATATTTGATCATTTACGAATGATTTCCCAAAGCTGAGAGAAAAGCCAATTGAATGGTACAAGCAGGTTGAAAGGTTTGTGAAAGTATCAAAAGTATTGTTGAAGGACTTGGATGGTCTGTTTGACATAGTGGTATCTGCAGATTTATGGACAGATTGTAAGATCACAATCGATTGGCCGAATGATGAATATCCCAGAGATCCAAAAACAGGTGCCCCGTCAAATGATGTGATGAAAAAGTACCAGCAGGTGATAACATACCTGAAAGGGAAAATACCACCGAAAGAAACAGACTGGGTAAAAATAGATCGAACTACCCAAGAAGCCAGTGAAACAGTGCATTCGTATTATGAGCGCCTCTTACAGGTGTTCAAACAGTACAGTGGATTTGAGGACATTGGAGACAAAAACATGAGTCAGTTTGTATACCGATTTGTGTATGGTTTAAAACCCGAGATTTGCCAGATGATTAAGCAGCATATGCGTTGCTGGCAAGGAAAGCCAATCGACGAAATTTTGAAATATGCAAAGTACTGTGGGGATGACATTGAGGACAGGCACAAGAAATTGCAGGAGAAAGTAATGTGGGCACAGGTGAAAATGGCTGAGAAACAGGGAATTAATTTAGATAATCCTAATGAAACTCAGGGAAAAGACTCTGGAACGAATGGTGATTCTGGAAATGGTGGAAGAATGAAAGGACGAATGAGCAGAGAAGAAGCCAAAAAGAAATTTCCTTGTCATGGATGCGGAAAATTGGGGCATTGGAAGGACGAGTGTAAAAAGATTCGAAATAATAATGGCCCAAATCAAAATTTAAATTCACAGACGCAGAATGACTCACAGCAAGGGGTAAACCCTCAGAGTCAGTTGCCACCTCCACCTGTTCAGGGTAATGTAAGCAGAGCAAAACACGGTACAGACATCGGTTACTCGGGGGAAGTGGTAAGAATGATTATATGACCTCACAATTTCTTTTGCAGGATGATTTTTGCGGGTTCGACGCATGACGGTGCCTAGGAGAGGGGAGAAGGAATGCGTACTTGGCGCATCCCTGCAGGTAGATCAATCAGGTCCATATGTTGAAGGAAAAGTGAGAGGTAATGATATTACTTTTCTTTTGGATACTGGTGCTACCAGGTCTACTGTGAGAACAGTAGACGTCCCAAACCTTCCTCTCTCTGGTGAAGATATTCAAGTTGTAGGAGTTGCTAACCAAAGAATTAGAACACCACTCACAGAACCAATGGAGGTTAAAATTGGAAATTTCAAAGAAATGCATCAATTTGTAGTATGCGATTCCAGTCCAGTAAACTTACTAGGTAGGGATTTGTTGTGCAAAATGAATTGCACCATTTTCTGCACGCCGGATGGTGTGGCAGTACAAACACCAGATGAAGATCATGTATATAAAATTATGGTCGCAAAACAAGGAACAGAAGTAGATGAAATGTTTTCATTAATAACAAAAGATGAATTGCCAGAAGAATTACAAGATACAGTAAATCCCATAGTATGGGATCTCACGGGAAAAGAAGTAGGATTCATGGCTAAAATAGACCCAGTTCAAGTAACTGTAAAAGAAGGTGCAATTTTCCCAAATACAAAACAGTACAAAATGAGCGCAGAAGTAAAAGCAGGTGTCATTGAAGAAATCAATCGGATGGTCAAACAAAATATACTGAGAGAAGTAATGAGTAGTCCATGTAATTCACCAATCATGGGACTAAAGAAACCTAGTGGTAAATATAGAATCGTTCAAGATCTGAGGAAAATCAACAAAATTGTAGAGCCATGTTGTCCTATAGTGCCAAACCCTGCAGTAATTCTGTACCAGATTCCTTGGAATGCTGGATGGTTTACAGTCATAGATCTGTGTCAAGCCTTCTTTTCAATTCCGTTACACCCAGACAGTCAGTATCTTTTCTCATTTAAATTTGAAAACAAAGTCTATGTATGGAATCGTGTTCCTCAGGGGTACACAGAAAGTCCTTCCATCTTCAACCAGATACTAAAAAAGTGCCTTGAAAAACTAGTGATGCCAGGAAGCTCAGTTTTAGTTCAATATATCGACGACTTATTGGTGGCGTCGACCACCAGAGAAGACTGTGTTGTTGATTCCATAGCCTTATTAAATCTTTTGGCTGAGGAAGGGCATAAAGTCTCACCTGAGAAGTTACAATTTTGCAGGACAGCGGTTAAATATCTGGGACATCAAATTGAGAGGGGAAAAAGAAGAGTAACCTCTGAAAGAGTAGCATTAATAAAAAGAATGCAAATGCCAGTAACGCAAAGACAAGTAAGAATGTTCTTAGGAATAGTAGGTTACTGTCGACAATGGATACCAGGATTTTCCATGTTGGCTAAACCCTTGATTAACATGACCAAAAAGAAAGCAAAAGATCCTGTTGAGTGGGAAGATGAAAGTGTAGAAGCCTTTGTAAAATTGAGAAACTCCCTTTGTTCAGCACCTGCCTTAGGCATGCCGGATTATAAAAGAGAATTCGCATTATTCTGTCATGAAAGAGAAAATTGTGCACTTTCAGTTTTAACTCAAAGACATGGTCTGGACAGACGTCCTATAGCATACTTTTCCGCTACACTAGACCCTGTAGCATCTGCGTTGCCAGGATGTTTGAAAGCAGTAGCAGCAACATGTTTAAGCATCGAACAAAGTGAATCAATTGTGATGGGACATCCTGTAAAAGTATATGTTCCACATGCAGTGGTGATTCTGTTGACCAGAACACGAACTCAACATCTCACTCCTAGTCGGCTGACTAAGTATGAGAGGATAATAATGGGTGCAGAAAATGTAACCATGGTGAGGTGTACGATAATAAATCCAGCAAGCTTATTACCAGATCCATATCATGAAACAAATAAAGATGACGAAGAAGATGAACATGATTGTATACAGATTACAGAACTATGCACAAAACCTCGCCCAGATATAGAGGAACAGCCTCTTAAAAAGCCAGATAAAGAACTGTTTGTTGATGGCTCTTGCCAGAGACATGAAGATGGCAAGCTAACAGCTGCTTATGCAGTATGTGAATTAACTGGAATAGTCGAAGCATCCTATTTACCAGGGGTAAAATCTGCACAAGTAGCTGAATTGATTGCACTGATAAAAGCGTGCAAAATTGGGAGGAATCAGAAAATAACCATATTCACTGATAGTCAATATGGTTATGGGGTTGTGCACGATTTTGGCCAACTGTGGATGCAGAGGGATTTCATGACTTCTTCAGGATCCCCCATTAAAAATGGACAATTTGTAAAAGAATTGCTAGAAGCAATACAATCACCAAAAGAATTGGCTGTGGTGAAATGTGCCGCACATCAGTCAGGAAATGACTGGGTGGTAGTTGGCAACAGATATGCAGATCTGGTGGCTCAATATTGTGCCAAAACCAGAACATCAGTGAATAAGAGGGTGGAAAGAATGGGAATCAGCTGCCAACTTATGCTATTTATGCCACCTGAAACTTGGAACGAAGTGAAAAGATTACAAGATGAAGTGGATGAGGTTGAAAGAAAAATGTGGATCAAAACGGGTTGTTCTCAAAGAAGAGAGGATGAAGTATGGGTCAGTACAGATGGCAGACCAGTCATGCCAGATTGTTTACTCTCACAAATGGCTAGAATGTATCATGGAGACACACACATAGGGAGAGATGCAATGATTAGACTATTCAGACAAAATTGGTACAATCCCAAATTCAGAGCTGTTACAGAGAGTCTTTGCCAGAGATGTCTAATTTGCCAAATGCACAACACAGGCAGGAAAACGATAATTGGGTTTGGGAAGATCGGAAAAGCAGAAGGTCCATTCATAAGACTACAGTTTGACTTCATACAGTTACCACCATGCAGAGGGCTGAAATACGTATTAGTCATAGTGTGTCTGTTTTCAAAGTGGGTGGAGGCATACCCAACTAGGAGAAATGACAGCATTACAGTTGCCAAGCTGTTATTAAGAGAGCTCATACCTAGGTTTGGTTTCCCAGTATCTTTAGAATCAGATAGAGGAAAACATTTTAACAACGAAGTGATCCTGATAATTTGTGAAGCATTTCAAATCAAACAGAAACTGCATTGTGCATATCGTCCAGAGGCTTCTGGAGTGGTGGAACAATTGAATGGCACCATAAAGTCAAGATTGGGAAAAATGTGTGCATCAACATCATTGGAGTGGCCTGATGCATTGCCACTCGTTCTGATGGGACTCAGAAGTATACCTGATCGAACAACAGGTTTGAGCCCCCATGAAATTATGATGGGAAGAGCGATGAGACAAACACACGTTCCCACAAATAGACTGGTGAATATTTCTGATGATATGGTGTTGGACTACTGTAAAGGATTGGCTGACCTAGTGCGTTCTGTCTCTCACCAGGTTGGAGAAGACGCAGTTTCCAGACAGCCTGAACTAGAACATGATCTGAATCCTGGTGACTGGGTGGTGGTGAAGAATCACACCAGAGAAACGTGTCTATCACCCAGGTGGAGCAGACCTTGTCAAATCATATTGACCACAAACACAGCAGTGAAGTGTGCCGGATTTCCGAATTGGATTCACGTAAGTCACACCAAGAGAGTACCAGACCCAGAAGAAGAAAACACTCAGACGACACCAATCACTGAAGAAGCTGAAGGTTGCCAAGCTGAAGAATCTCAAGCTCAAGGTTCAAGAGAGGCTGACGGAGAACAACCGAGCACAAGTCAGGATTGGATACCAGTGGTCGAAATTCCTGAGGTTTTCCACCGAACAAGAAGCCAAAGAAAATTAAAAGCAATTGTAGAAGATCAGATAGGTGAAGAAGAAGGGGTTCAGGCTCAAGAAGACAAGCTAGTAAACGACCCTGAACCAAATCAGATAGGGAAAGAAAATTGGACTGAAAGCAGTGAAGAATTAATAGAATTTGAACAGGGAGAGACAGGTTTAGAAGAAGCAGGTCAGGCTGCAGAAGTACACAGTGCAATAAGCCCTGATCAGAAGCAGTTAGGACAAGAGGGAAAAACAGAAGAAATAGAGACTGAGAAAAGTGAACATAAAGAAGTAAACCCAGAACAAAGTGAATTGTTGGAAACTGACAGTGGAGCTGCAAATGAGAAACCAATAAGACCAGAAAAAGAACAATTAAATAAGTTAAAGAAAACAAAGAACAGAACAGTACAAACCAGTGAAATTAAAAAGGCACTTAAAGACGAAAATAAAGAAACAGTACAAACAGAAAAGCCAAGAAAAGGAGACCAGTGGCCAAGTTTCATCAAAAGAGTAAAGTGCCACATAAAAACAAGAAGTGAAGATCCAGATCAAGTACCTGAAATAACAAGTCAAACAGACCAAGAGAAAAAGTCTGGGAAAAGAAAAAGTAAAAGATTAAGACTTGTGAACAACAAATTCAGGGGTCCTGATTGGACGTATATTGTTCTTGAAGACTTTGAAAGTTCAGAATCAAGTGACAGTGGTGGTGAAGGAACAAGTGCAGAACTAACTTACGAAGAAGAAACAAGACCACCCTGACTAAACAAAAGAATCCATTGAAGAAAAGGAACAGAGATAAGAAGAGCAATCTTCCTTGTCGAAAAATGCCTGATGATAGGGATACTGGGAGACCAAAGAGAAAATGCTGTAGGAGATGCTGTGCAATTTGCATATGTAGTCTAGTATTGGTGCTTGTAGCATGGTTAGTCCTGATTGTAGCTATTCCTTACCTGATGATAATAGATAAAAAGAACAATAATGAAACTATAGGGAGGAAAGCAAACATGAAAGGAAATAGGGTAGAACTAATGGCAGAAGAAGATGAAGGAATTCATCATGTGATAGCTGATAATGACACTAGTTTAAATGTTTTCACGAAGTTATTGTTTCAGTATGTAGACACCATGGAAGTTAGTAATTGTTATGTTTGTATGAAGTTACCTGAATCAGTAGCAGAAGGATTAACATACCATCATTTACCACTGACATATGGTATTTCATGTAGCGTATTAACAAGTTTATTTTATAGTACAGGTAGACTACAATATTACTATTCCAATATAGATGTTGTATTTTCTGAAGTTCCTATTCGCAAGAGTATGAACCCAGTGCTTAGCGCCTTAGATGCACAATTTATGGGAGAGTTTTTCTTAACAATGAAATCAATAGACTTAACACATGCACGTAGACACAATCTAACATGTTCTTTATTAGAAGAAGAGAAAATATTTTTGAATTTAGTAGAAGATAGAAGACAGGATTTTCAAAAGAAAGCTACAGAGCATAAGGCTCATTTACCACCTTGGGCAGAGAAAGAGGGAAGTTACACCCCTGGCAAGGCTCAAGCTGCTATGGCTCTGGATTTCGAAAAGAAGGGAAAAATTTGTCTTCATAGGTTAAAGACTGACTATAACAATGTTTTTATTGGTACCAGTGATTGTGAACACAATTTTTTAATATTGGGAGGTTGGGGACTCAAAGGAGGAACAGATTCAGTTTTTCCTGGAATCTATTATGTCTGCGGGAATAAGGCTTATTTTAGGCTTCCTGCACGGTGGTATGGAAGTTGTTACTTTGGAATAGTCTTTCCAAAGATATACCACGTAAAAAGAAACACTGGAAGCAATGAAAACAATGGCGAATTAAAACGTAATAAAAGAGCTAGTTTTTCAGAAATAATAGGTGATATATTTGGTGCATTGATACCTTCAGTGGGAGTAATTCTGAACTCAAGGAAGATATGTAAATTGTCTACAGTAGTTGATCGTTTATCAACGAATACTGCTGGAGGGTTTCTAATGATTAATACGGAAATGGTTGCGATTAGATCAATGGTAATGCAAAATCGACTTGCTCTTGACATAATATTGGCAAAAGAGGGCGGAGTCTGTAAAGTATTGAAAACTAAACACTGTTGTACGTATATTCCTGATAAAAGTGCAGAAATTGGGACATATATTCAAAATATAACTAAACTTGAGCAGGAACTTAAACCACTGGAAGTTGATAATGTATGGGAAAGATTGACAAATAGTATATCGTCAATCGGAACCTGGTTTTCTAATATAGGTAAAGGACTTATAGGTCAAATATTAGTTCCCTTAGCAGGGATAGCAATAATAGTTCTGACAATAATATTTTGGTGTAAATGTTGTAGAAAGAGTGGAATTTGTAAAGTGACTGAAAAAGGAAAGAAGAGAAAGAGAGACGAAATTGAACTGGAAGAATGGAAAAGTGAATTATACAAAAAGATGAAGGGAGATTGTAAAAATAGAAAAGCTAAAAATGAAAATGAGAACGAAGTGATTTGCTAGAAGTTGGCATCTGATTGAGGGTACTTTTTGATGGCTCAGAAACGCCATCAGAGATGGGATTGATGGAGCAAGGTTTCGCAAATGAAACTTGCTCGTATGCAATCTTCCTCATTGTATTAATATTAAAACTTGTATTGTCTGTATTAATATTTGCACACACTACATGAATAGTTAGGAAGCTTGCCTATGTTGTTTTTCTAACAAATAACGCTTGTTCTTAGTCTAAAATGGCCGCTTAAGCGCGGGAATGTAACTGCGCATGTCACAACCTGATCACATGGTGTGACGTCTTTCTTTGCTTGGTGGGAATTTCTGCTTCTGCGCAGTGTGCAATAAAATGGCCGCTAAATGTTCTCACATGCTTAAACTTGCTCCTGTGTCATTACTAAATTGTCATTTCTTAACACAATTAATGCGGGATAGGTTTTATATAATTGAAAGGGATTAGAAATAAGATAAGTGGTATACAGTGAAACGTTTTATTTTTGATATTAATATTTCCTTCTTGCACTTTTAGTAATTCGTAATCTTGGGCCTGGGTTGGTGACTTGAAACTAGAGAAGCAGAAGGTTCTGCGCATGTCCCCTGAAAGACTGCCAAAATGAAGTCAACTTGGACGTCTCACAAGGCCATGACCTATCGGCCGAAGAGGATGTTCTAAATGTACAAATTTGTAACAAAAGATACATTTGCTGTAGAAATTGTATATAATTTGTTGTGAGACGGGTGGGAAATAAAGTGAATGTATTAAATTGAAGGGGAGGGAACGTTAATACAATAGGCTTCACAAATTAAGCCAAATTTGTCATGGTGCGAGAATCCACTTCCTGTCCCTGCCCAATCAGAAGTAGTGGTCCCATATTTTAGCAACATTAAGGGGAGGTACATGGGCGTAGAAGGGTATAATAGAATATAGCATTAGTAGTTAGTTAGCTCAGACTTTTTAGAACATACAGAAGAGCTCCAGGCTGCCCAGCTGATCGATTGCTGACTGAATCCCTATCCAGAAGAGGTCCGGAGGAGGGGCGGCGGAGTCCATTAGAGGGAAGAATCGAGGAGAAGTCGAGTGCCAGAGAGGGGAACGGCGCAGGCGTCGTTGTAGAGAGGTCACCAGTCCGGTCCTGATCCCGAAGAAGGTCCTTGCTCTTCATCCTTTCAGGGTCCTATTCTTTCAAACTCCTTGGCTAAGGGTTTGGTTCTCGCATTTAGGTAAATATATGCAACCTTTAGTTGCGCTGCTGTTCCTATCTCCTCTTTTCCTTAAACACCGTCATTGATTAGAAATAATCATTCTATGGCTTTCCACGAGTATTCTGATCAAATACCGTGTCTTTTTCTGTATTTACTCTGCTAAAAACTTTAGATAAACATTTTTAAAACTTCTTGACTCTGTGGTTATTTCAGGGTTATGTATTATAGTGAATGTCACTCATTTTAAACTTCCCAATTAGCAAAGGATCCATTGGTAAGTAATTACTCTTCAATCAGAAGGTAATTGGTAGCAGGGATTTTGATAAAAGAGTATATCTGACACCCAGCGTAAGTATTAGTGTAGTATGAATGTATGGGCCCAAGTGAGTATATGGTGTATGAATGCTGTTTGCTAATAATCGCGCTGGATCATTACCTTTTCCTGGACCTCACCTCTTCACTGATGCTTTGACTTATATGTATCTAACTTCAAAACGACATCACTTTCTGATTTAACCCACTAGACACAGTTTTACTCCACAAGGCAACCCAAAACAAAAGGTTAAATTCTTAACCGAAGCAACCAGTACTTATTTCGTGAACAAATAAGTGCTCAAAATGTTTCTTAGGAGGCTGATGCCCACCTTCCCACAGACACCTCCCACCTCCTCTTGCACCCTCCACTCCCTGCATGGACAATGCCCAAAGCTGATTGTAGCGAGCAAACAAAGTAAGAAATCCCATCTTCCCAAAGGAGGGTCTTCACATTAATTTGCTCAAAGCCATTCATTTGAATAGGACCCGTCCTTGTTGCCTCACACATCACACCTGACTGCAAACACAGAGATTTAAAGCCACAGGCCATGCTTTACGAAACACATTACTGGCTGTCAGTACAGGGCTTTAAAGACACTGACCTAAGGTCCACTTCTCACACAATTCACCAGACTTACTAGCCCTTATTGACCCGTAGGATGTGTTTCACAGACTACATCTAACAGACTTCAAACAAAGCTCCTTACAGGCACGACACATGGCCCATACCTCGACTACTGCAAGACACTGTGCCTCTGCAGTGAAAGCTCCTGGTTCAGCCTTCTGTCCTGGGCCAGTCTTAACATGACTATTGTGAGGAGGGAAAGCGGTGTGGAGGGGTGGAATGGAACATGAGATGCATGGGCTGGCTAGCAAAAGGGTGTGGGCTTGACAAACAAAGAGGAGGGATAAGGCTGTGCATTTAACCCCATAAGTTTAGCAGCCTCTACAGTTCCTGCGCCTCCCTAGGGCCCTACTGCGTGAGAAGATGGCTTGTGGAATTACACTTGTGGGAAAATAACTACAGGGTGTCTGTCAGTGGCAGGGAGATTTGATGTACAGCAAATTCCTAAGGGATGTTGTTATTACTGTCACGTCAGTGAGCTTAAACGCAAACAATTATGTACAACTTTGTCTGAAGATTATAATATTAAAATGAGGGTATTCTTGTTAAAACTGTTTCGTTTTGCTGGGATTGTGCAAATGCCTAGCAATTAAGTAAGTGCTTGCTTTGTAAAGAGATTCAAGAAATAAATGTTAAATGACAGGAGACATTAATATCCTTTTTTGAGAGATGGGTGTATAGCGTTGTGGGTTGCGTCAGCAGTGTTATATAGTGTATATAGTGTCTTTTAATGCTAGGAGAATCCGACTCAGTCATTCTTTGACTGGACAGTTATTTATGTTGGTGATGTATAACTGTTCGTTGAAGCAGGGCTTTAAGTGGGATGATAAAGGGGGCGGGCAGTCTGTACAATGGGCGTGGTCTATATAATTAAGGGTGTGACTTAAACATGTATACTAAAATCCCCATAGAGTGCCACCCACTGTTAGACCTGACAGCCTTTGGGTGGTCATCCCCCCAGCTTTTTGCCACCCTCCTCCACTTTTTCTGAACTCGATTTTTCTAGTATTAGGACTTTGTGCACCTTACCACTGTTAACCAGTGCTACAGTGCTTGGGCTCCGTCCCCTAAACATGGTAATATTGGTTCATCCTCAATTGCCATATTTAATTTACTTATAAGTCCCTAGTAAAGTGGTGCTACATGTACCCAGGGCCTGTAAATGAAATGCTACTAGCACTGATTGTGCCACTCACTTACGTAGCCCTTTAACCCTATCTCAGGCCTGTTATTGCAGAGCCTGTGTATGCAGGTTACACTGCCATGTCAACCTTCAAGCAGAACTGACACATTGCCACTGTTGCATGGAATGGACCCGTCTCAAAAGGCTAGCATCGTCTCTGTCTCCTGCATCTTGGGACCGACGCATTGCGTTTGGAACTGCCATTGTGGGATGCTTTTCCCCACACAAGCTCCTCACATTCCTCATCGACAGCAGCCTAGACAATCACGCTGAACCTCCGCATCTATCGCAGCTTCTCTGCAAATCGGAACCGACTCATTGTCTCAGCTGCGCTTCGCATCTTCGACACTGGCCTTTGCATCGCATGCCCCGTCGACAAGATCCTCGACGATGAGGCATCAAGACCTCGCACCACAGCCTTGTTTATCTCGGAACCGATGCACTGCCTCTGCTGCATGGTGCATCTTCGACGCAGCTCCTTGCAAACACTCCGCAACCAGGATTTAAGGCACTGTGGTTCAGCAGACCTAACCGGGTCCCTGTAGCTTACCCACGCTACTTCGCGGTCAGCCTGAACTTTTGACTTTGTCCCGACCCGCCGTGACCGGATACCCTCGGTTGCGCTTCCTGTTTCTAAGCGCTACTTTACCACTTATTCTTTAAAAATTCACAACTCAAGTTCTACTTATTGGATTTTTGTCATTGTGATCTTGTTTTATTTATTAAATTAAGCTCTATTTATCTAACCTGGTCTGGAATCTTTTTGTGTGGTGTTTTCACTGATTTACTGTTTGAAATGTTGCACAAATTCTTTACACATTGCCTCTAAGGCAAGCCTGCCTGCTCTGTGCCAAGCTACCATAGGGTGAGCACAGGATAATTTAAGGTTTGCTTGTGCCTTACCCTGACTAGGATTGTGGTTATTGCTTGACCAGGGCTTACACCCCAGTCAACCAGTAACCCAATTTCTAACACCTACCAACACATCTGCATAGATACACACTGCCTTTACCCACAACTCAATTGTGGCCTGTTATAAACACCGTGATGCAACTTACTTCAAAGTATACACTCATTAAGAACAATACGCTCCACAAAACAAATACAGAAACAAAGCATTCTGGAAATAACAAGTACTATTAGGGGAAGCAAACTTAAATAAAGCATGTGAAATAAAGACAGGAATGCCATGGATTCCCTTAACATTGTTTGCACTCACTGTTATATCGATTAGTGTATTTGCCACTAAAGTTAAGGACATGAATATAAGGCTCAATAAGGACCTGTTTCAGTGTCCATTTTTTATTACTGCAGGGTCTAAGACCCAGAGGCTCACAGGCCACTTAAAGTCCTGTGCTCGACTCCCTTCACTCTTCTTCCTCTGTTGAAATGTAAATGTTATGCACTCGTTTTGCTTACATATTGCTCTATGTAAAGTTAGCATTCGCGGCACCATTTTAAGTTGAGCCGCCATTTTGAACCATGATCGAAACTAACTTCTGTCTCACTCTGTCTGCCTCAAAAGCAGTTTCGATATTGTTTTCTTTTTTGTATTTCTCCAAGGTTGAGCTTCGCTGTACTAATGAATAGACTGTTTTTGTCATCGCATACCTTTCCCGCTAGATAGGCCTGCTCCCACCCTTAGACCGATGGGGCGCAGGCAGAGTAACCTTGACGCTGAGATAGTATGTACCCGGTCCCAGGATTGCAACTCGTCCTTCAGTACCTCCTTTGTTTATCAGCTACCAACTGGAAATTTCCAGTCTGGTCGTGTCTTTAGTGGTTTTGGAGATGTACATTTTGTGTTACCATGTTGGCAGAAGTCAGTCCCTCTGCAGCAATCTAAGGAGGCTGGTCAGGCCGGACTCCACTCGAGTGTACTCCTAATAAATACTTTTGGTTTGTATTCTCTACTGTCTGACCAACTCTTCATTTGTATGCAAGGCTGAGAGGTGGTCTTGAGTGACCCGGGTGGCCCTAATCGGGTCACTTCCTTCATTTGGCGCCCAAACAGGGACTCCATCAGGTGACCCATCCTCGCTTGCGGACGGGTGAGGAGGTCGGGGCCACGTCGGGTCGGACGGGCGGACCAGGGATCCTTGCACGAAAGAGTCTTGTACTCGCAGCTGCCCCGTTTGTCTGACCGGGCGGTGCCTCGTCGAGTGATCATCCCGACTGGGATCCTCAACGGCGAAACCTTTGGATCTGACCGTTTGGTCCGAAGAGTCGGCAGTGGAGAACAAACTCGTTCGACCTGTGTGCACCAGGTGAGTTTGCTTTGGTTCTTTGTGACTATGGCGCCATTTTGAATTATATTTGACGCGGTCTGAGGACCGTCTTTGGCAAGCGCTTGAATTTGTTTGAGTTCTTTATGAATATGGTACCACTTTGACTTGTATTTGATGAGGTCTGAGGACCGACTTTGGTAAAGGTATTTGCAAATATCTGTTAGGCATAAGTAGTGAACTTGTTTTCTGTGAAAATGCTTTGAGTAAAATGTTTTGTTTGGGCTGTCGTTGTTGGTCTACTGATGCTCGATTGGAAGAAAGTCAGCCGGCGCCTCCAGAAGGCACTCCAAATTTTGACATGTACGTCAAACTTGGCATTGGCCCTATTATGTTTAGTACGTTATGGCACAAATATACGAGGGACAATGCCGAGTTGCAGTGGCCGTTGACGGGCACTTTTGATGAACAGAAAATTAATTTCCAGCAGGAAAAATTGTTTGCAAAACGGAGTATGCAGTCGATGTTTGATTCCCTCAGAACATGGCAAAAAGAGGCTAAACAGAAACAAATGAAAGCAGAGAAAGAGTCCCAGAAGGGGAGAATGCAGACATTGACTCAAAAAGCTGTAGCGCACGATAGAGAGAAAATAGAAAAAGGAATAGAGTGTGCTGATAGGAAATTTCGATTACAATGTGAAAAGTCTTATGTTGCTCGAGAGGAAAATGATGCATTTGTGGAGGAATTGTTAAATACTCGACCTCCACCTCCATATGCCCCGCAGAGAATATACCCTGCCATACCCCGGCCCCAGTCATCAGTTCCTTCTGTCTCTGCTGCTTCTGCTTCTTCTGTTATCGATCACGCTGTTTCGGCCACTGCACCCCCTCCCCTTTCTTTGACTTCGCCTTCTACGGCCATGATGACTGCCAGTCTCCCTGCCACGTCTATCATTTCGGAATCTCTCTCTCCAGCCCGTACACCTACGACGCAGCCGGCAGCGACGTTGGTGCCCGTTACTTCTGTTGCTACTCTTCCCCTGTTATTCCATCCTCCCGCATTACTGAGCAGCGGAACGCCCGTACGTAGACTAGGGGACGGAGTCTGGGCAACAGCTAGGGAGCGACTAGGGCGGATATTGATCCGATACAATGTGGGAGATGAAGAGAAAAGGGTGGTAGCCAATCAGGCCGCTCAGTGGGCTCGCAACCCCATTTACAGTGTGGAAGATGTGTGGAGTGTGATGAAAGATTATGAGCCATTTGTGCAACAGCACACTCTTAAGCACATGTCGGCTACCTTGATTGGACTGTGGGAACATTGTTTCAATGATGTAGCCCCCCAGATTATTTATAATATCAGGGATCATGTATATGCTGCTGATATGGCACCTGGTGAGGTTTTTAGTAATGTCGCGACGCTGGTCGCTTATCGAGTTAGACTGCTCGAGAAAAGCCCGAAGATTTCCAATGAGGGAAGTCCACCACATATATCACCCTGAACTACCGGAGCTGCGGGATCAGCAGAATACTGTTATTAGACAAAGAGTAGAAGCCCGTTTCCAAGAGCAATGGGTTTATACTCCATGGAAAAGGAGTGAGGTTTTGTCCCTTAAGACTCAGTTACCCGACCCTAGAAAAAATCTTACTGCATATTATAAGGAATTGACTGAGGCCGCTTCATCGACAGTGATGACTCTTGCGGTTATTGAAATGTTCTTTGGTTTAGTGGTGCCCGTTGATATTTGGAGACAGGTGCACACACCGGATCATGTTGTGGAATTGGGTGGTACCTGGGATCAGGTTAAAGCATGGGACCAGGAGAGGAAGCCTGGTGAGAAGCCTAAGGCCGAAATACTGGCTTTACCTGGCCAAATTATTACGTATATGCATTCTCTTATTCCACCGAGAAGGGTAGATTGGGACAAGTTAACGGCATGTCGTCAGAAGAAAGATGAAAGTGTGTCTGATTTTTCACTCGGTTTGAAGGCGTGTTTTGGGATTTTAGTGGCCAGGATTTGTCGGTGGAGGGGGGTGTCCGACTGTTCGTTAATAGATTTGTTACAAACCTGCTTCCTGAGATCTCGACTCGGCTGCAGGCCTTGGAGAGCACTTGGACTACCTCCTCCCCTTCTGTAATTCTGAGAATGGCACAGTATTCAGTATTATGAGCACAGGGAAAATGAGGAGAAGGAGAAGGTGGAGAAAAAGCATAAAGAATTGAAGACGAAGATGTTGTTGCAACAGGCTTCACGAGGGAATGGTAGAGGACGTGGTGGTATGGCCCGACAGCTTCCTCGTACAGGTGGGAATACTACGTCTGTGGGGCCGAACCAGTGTGCGTACTGTAAGGAAGAGGGACACTGGCGCAGCGAGTGTCCTGTGCTTCTGAAGAAGGTGGCGGCCCCAAGGGGACGAGGGTCTCGTGGATGAGGTCACGGAGACAGTGGCCGGGACAGAGTTCAGTCAGTTGGGACTTCGCAGGGTCTCGCTGACATGAACTACTTTGACGTCCCTAAGGGCAAGCAGCACTACCACGATGATTATGACACAGACGAGGTGACAGGAATGTCTCACAGCTAGGACAGCCAGGGACAGAGTGAGGGACCAGTTCAGATACCTGTAGATCAGCGCGGTCCTTACGTTACTGCAGATTTACATGGCTCAGCTAAGGAATTTTTGGTGGATACAGGTGCAATGAATAGCTCTATTTCTCGTTCACTGGTCCCCGGGGCAGCTCTGTCTGGCCATAACAATGTTTTGGTAGGATTTTCTAGTGTAACGGTTGTGAGCCCCATTTCAAAACCTCTTACACTGACTATTGGTCCTTTTACGGTAGATTCGCCATTTTTGTTGACATCTAATTGCGGAGAAAATTTGGGCTTAGATTTATTAAAGAAGTTGCATCCGACCATTTATTGTTCCCCGGAAGGTGTCTACATGACAATGGGTCCGAATGTGGTCTGTCCAAAGATGTGCCCCTCCCTGCTGAATTTAAGGATGTGCCGCCCACGTTGTGGGCAACGGGTGACACGGACGTAGGACCCTTGCAGATACCCCCAGTTTCCATTAAAATTAATGATAATGCCATTTTGCCTCGTATTCCTCAGTACAAAATACCGCAAGCAGGGGAACGAGCCGTGTTGCAAATTATACAAGATCTGATTGCGTCAGGAGTTGTTGAAGAGACGTCTGCTAATGTGTGTAATAGCCCTATTCTTCCCATTCTTAAGAGGGCACCTTCGGGTTCCTCTGACGATCATCCTGATGTTTATCGTTTTGTGATTGATTTGCGCGAAATTAATAAAATAGTGGTTCCTCAGTTCCCAGTGGTCCCTGACATTACTGCTCTTCTGACAATTATGCCTTCCTCTGCTAAATTATTTTCTGTCATTGATCTGAAAAATGCATTCTTCAGTATTCCGATCCATCCAGACAGCAGGCACTTGCTCGGTTTTACACTTGCTGGCAGAAGCTTTAGATTCTGTCGAGCTCCTCAGGGCTATCCTGAGAGCCCTAGTGTATACAGTCATTTTTTGAAAGCACAATTGGGCTCTCTCACGCTTCCTTCAGGTAATGTATTGCTCCAATATGTAGATGACCTTCTCATTGCCTCTGATACTGAAGAGGGTTGCGAAGACAGTATGGTTAAATTGTTGTTGCATTTGGCACACCACGGACATAAAGTGTCCCTTTCCAAATTTCAATATTGTCGGCAGGAGGTCACCTACTTAGGTCACCTACTGTCGAAGGAGGGTAGGAGATTGACCCCTGAGCGCATCAGTACCATTGTTAAAATGCCTATCCCTAAAACTCAGAGGGATGTGCGTGCTTTTATTGGCATTACTTCCTATTGTCGCCAATGGATCCCTAACTACTCGTTACTAACAAAGCCCCTGCTGGCATTAACCACTAAAGATGTGCATGATACCTTGCCTTGGACGCCTGAATGCCAGCAGTCTTTTTAGCAACTAAAAGTTGCGCTTTGCTCTGCGCCTGTGCTTGGTACGCCTGATTATGCGAAGCCGTTCGTGCTGTACGTACACAAGACGGCTGGCTGTGCGCTCTCTGTCTTAACACAGGCCTTTGGAGGTAAGCAACGGCCGTGTGCTTATTTTTCTGCTCTTCTTGACCCTGTCGCAAGAGCCCTCCCAAGCTTTTGAACAAAACCAAGACGCAGCACCTCACCAGTGCACTTCTAACCGGTTATGAGCTAACTCTCGTTGCACCACATGTCACGATTAAAAGATGTGCCACTCTGAACCCAGCCACATTACTACCCCTCCCTTCTGAGAGTGAGGAAATTTACATACTTGATTGCATTTTTCGGACTGAGGAAGAGACGAAGGGATGGGTAGACTTGACTGATGTTCCCTTATCTGACCCCCAAGGGGAATTATATGTTGATGGCTCTTGTTTCAAATTACCAGATGGCACCACCACTGCAGCATATGCAATAACTACAATGTACACGGTACTTGAGACGTCACAAGTTCCCTATCAGTCGGCCCAAGCTGCAGAGCTTGTTGCCCTTATTCGAGCCTGTGAGTTGAGTGAGGGACTGGCTGTCAATGTCTACACTGACAGTCAGTACGCCTTCGGAGTCGCCCATAATTTTGGACAACTCTGGGCAGAGAGAGGGTTTCTCACTTCCCATGGGATGAAGATCCAACATGGTCCCCTCATACATAGGCTATTATGGGCTTTGACACTCCCCAAGAAATTAGCCATAGTAAAGTGCAGCGCCCACAAGACAATTACTGACAATGTGGGTAAGGGGAACGGATTTGCAGACCAGATAGCTAAGGAGACAGCCCGAGCGAAGATGAAAAGGATGTTTGTAGCAGGTCCCGCTAGGTGGGTGCCCGAGGTCGCCATGTTTGAGGATACGCTGGAAAATGTCAAGGAGATACAGAGTGAGGCAACGATTGAGGAATTAGCAATATGGCAGGGAAGCACAGCACGTTTGGATGTGGAGGGGTGTTGGACTGAAAAGTCAGGGAAACAGAGATGGATGCTTCCAGATGCACATGTTCTTCCCATAGTCACAATGGCACATGGGCCAGCTCATATCAGTGCTAAGGGTATTTGTGAGTTGCTAGACCCTGTATGGCAAAATGATAATATCCCAAAGACTGCTGCTCATTTGGTCAAATATTGTATGGTGTGCATGATGCACAATCCTGGAAAAGGTACCCCTACGCCACCTGGTAATTTTGCACCTCCCACTTTCCCTTTTGAGGTCCTTCAGATAGATTATATAGAAATAGATTGAGTCAACAATTTTAAATATGTGTTGGTGGTTGTTTGTGCATTTAGTAAATGGGTTGAGGCCTATCCCACGAAAGAAAACACAGCCATAGTGACTGCAAAAGTACTTCTGAAGGAGTTCTTTCCTCACTTCGGCTTGCCCCGTTTGATTTGGAGTGACAATGGAAGCCACTTTAAAGCTAAATTGATTCAGTTAGTTTGCGAGCGACTACATATCAGACAAGAATTTCATGCTGCAAATCGCCCTCAGTCTGCAGGTTTGGTTGAGAAGTACAATGGTACTCTCAAACTGAAACTGGCAAAGATTCAGGAAAGCACAGGGTTGCACTGGCCAGATGCTTTATCATTAGCCCTTTTGTCCACGAGAACAACAGCGCATTCTAGAACAGGACTGTCCCCCTACGAGGTGGTGTTTGGGCGCCCGGCAAATGTCTGGGGCGTCCCACGTCCTCGTAGGTTTTCTGAAATTGAATATCCTCTGTTAGTGGACTATCTGTATGAGTTAACTAAAAGTCTGCATTCTATTCACCAACAGATCCAGGATTCCCTCCCGCCAGTACCTGAGGGGCCAGGACATGATATTCGGCCTGGAGATTATATATTAATCCGAAATTTCCAGAGAAAGAAGAACTTGGAGCCAAGGTGGAAGGGGCTAGTCCAGGTGCTCCTTGCCACCCGCACTGCAGTCAAGGTCACAGGCCAAAAGAACTGGATTCATAATCAACACTGCCGTAAAGTGCCTCTACCCTTACCTTATGATCAGTGGGTCAGGGATGGAATAGGGGACTCGGAGTGGGAGCAAGTCCCATGGTTCGTCCCCTTTTCGGATGCTAAACTCACGTGGACTCAAACAGAGGCCGAGAATGAGAAGGCTGAGAGGTGGTCGTGAGTGACCCGGGGGCCCTAATCGGGTCCCTTCCTTCACCTCTCAGGCCTGGCCTCCATTGCTGCTTCCAACAGAGTATGATCTTCAAGAGGTTGTTTAATGTTTGTCAGTAAACACTACCCAGATATGCTCGCAGTGCGCTGCAGAATAGCCCCATCATTGGCAAATCAAGAGTGCCATGGGTCCCAATGCAAGAAAGGAAATTTGCGGGTTTGGAAGGAAGTACACAGCTCTAATTGTGGTACAATCTTGGTCCCATGTGCCACTGCAGCTGCTGCACTATTGACAGCTATCAGCAATGCCCCTGGACCCCTGTCTGAAAATAAAGTACAAGAATCGAACAGAAAAAGCGCTCCTAAGACTACGTTTTTTTATATACATATAGAATACAGGGCGAGAGAATCAAGAAGTCTCTTTACTTGCTTAGCAGCCTGCTACAGGAATACTGTGAAAGTGGCCTATTGTTTCTCTCTCACTCTCTCACTCTCTCACTCTCTCACTCTGTCTTTCTCTCTCTCTCCCTCTCTCCCTCCCTCCCTCTCTTTCTGCACAAGACATGTCTAGGCCGGACAGGCCTTTTAATCGGATCACTGACAGAATATCGAATACAAGAATATCGACCTACAACAATATCGAAGTAAAAATATAGAATGACAAAATATCGAATGCCTATCTACAAACAGGTAAGTACAAAAATATCGAATCCAAAATATAGTTGTAAAAAATATAGTTAGTCAAAATATCGAATTTTTTTAATATCTTAAAAGTAATGTAAAATTAATGAAATAATATATATAATTAACTAAAACATACTTAAAAATACTTAAATAACTTTAAAATTAATAAATAATTAATGTAAGTTAAAAAAAATAAACATACATTTTTATTTTTTAATACATATATATATTAACGTAATATTTATAAAAAATATTCAATATTTTTAGCGTAGGATGGCGGGAGGGTAAAATTTACTATTACCACTCCAGTGAGTGCAACAGTAGGGAAAGCATTGGATAGCGGGAGGGTAAAAATTACTATTCCCACTCCAGTGAGTGCAACAGTAGGGAAAGCGTTGGATAGCGGGAGGGTAAAAATTACTATTCCCACTCCAGAGAGTGCAACAGTAGGGAAAACGTTGGATAGCGTAGGGGTATAAATTACTATTCCCACTCCAGAGAGTGCAACAGTAGGGAAAACGTTGGATAGCGGGAGAGTAAAATTACTATTCCCACTCCAGAGAGTGCAACAGTAGGGAAAGCGTTGGATAGCGGGAGGGTAAAAATTACTATTCCCACTCCAGTGAGTGCAACAGTAGGGAAAGCGTTGGATAGCGGGAGGGTAAAAATTACTATTCCCACTCCAGTGAGTGCAACAGTAGGGAAAGCATTGAATAGCGGGAGGGTAAAAATTACTATTCCCACTCCAGAGAGTGCAACAGTAGGGAAAGCGTTGGATAGCGTAGGGGTAAAATTACTATTCCCACTCCAGTGAGTGCAACAGTAGGGAAAGCGTTGGATAGCGGGAGGGTAAAAATTACTATTCCCACTCCAGAGAGTGCAACAGTAGGGAAAGCGTTGGATAGCGTAGGGGTAAAAATTACTATTCCCACTCCAGAGAGTGGAACAGTAGGAAAGCGTTGGATAGCGTAGGGGTATAAATTACTATTCCCACTCCAGAGAGTGCAACAGTAGGGAAAGAGTTGGATAGCGTAGGGGTAAAAATTACTATTCCCACTCCAGTGAGTGCAACAGTAGGGAAAGCGTTGGATAGCGTAGGGGTAAAAATTACTATTCCCACTCCAAAGAGTGCAACAGTAGGGAAAATAATGATTTAATATTTTAATAAAAATAAAATAATTATCAATACCAATAAAAAATTAATTAAAATGACTTACCAATTACAAAATATTTAATAATTAATCCTAAATACCAATAAATATTATTTCTTAAAAATTAATTACCTATTAATAAAAATTAATTACCAATTATTAAAAATTAATTACCAATTAATAAAAACTAATTACCAATTAATAAAAATTAATTACCAATTAATAAAATTTAATTACCAAATAAGAATTAATTAACAATAAATTAATACTTAATACCAATAAATAAAAATAAATAATTACTGATTTACAATTAAATTACTTCCCACCCTATTCCCCTATAAACCCACAACCCGCTCTGAATAATAAATTAATACAATTAATATAATTATCAATTAAAAAATTAATAAAAATTAATTACCAATTAATAAAAATTATTTACCAATTAATACAAATTAATTACCAATTAATAAAAATTAATTACCAATTAATAATTAATTAACAATTAATTATTTATCAATACCAATAAATAAAATTTAATAATTACTTAATTAAATTTAAATTACTTCCCACCCTATTCTCCTATAAACCCACAACCCGCTACAGATCTAAAACGCACAATTAAATTAAATATAATTAATAATTCCTCAAAATTAATATTTAATTTACTATAATTAAATTACTTCCCACCCTATTCCCCTATAAACCCACAACCCGCTACAGAATTAAATTACACAAAAATTAAATAACATAAAATTCATTACTTTATAAAAATTAAAACATACATTACAAAAATAATACATACTTTTAACACATATACTAACACTTAAAACACTATAAAAAAATCGATATTTTTAACAACTATATTATGACTGTCGATATTTTGACAATAGATATTTCTTACCTGAATTTCGATATTCTTAACCACTATATTTTGGCAATTCGATATTCTGTCCATTCTATATTTACAACTCGATATTTTGGCAATTCGATATTTACAATTCGATATTATGTCTGTTTACCCTTTTAATCCACCTGGCACTTCTCCAGTGGGCTGGAACCCTTGGAGGCTAGTTTTAGAAGTCCAGGGTCACTCTTACTGCCTCTTTCACTTTTTTCAACTCCCAAGGGTTAATTACAGCAGGTACAGGGAGGCTTAAAGAGAAAGAGAAAGAGAGGGAAGAAGGTGGAGAGAAAGTGATCTGAGAGGAATAAGAGGGAGATAGAAAGAGACAGATAGCATGAGGCGACAGGAGGGGGCTGGTTTGAGAATGTTTGCCAGTGCTGCTTTTGGTTGTTCCAGTGACTGGATCCAGTTTGAAAGGATGTGTAGGCTACAGCACTGCTGTGGGTTTGCAGTGTGTTACCATGACTGGTTCCAGTCCTGTGCTGTATCAGTGAGCCGCTGGGCGCGCTGTGTGTGAAATGGGACCCTGAGGTCACAGCAGTTGAAAAACTGGTCGATAAGGACTATACCAATCCTTGTCTGACTGTCCATTTCGGATTCATTTTATTTTGCCTGAGAGTGAACCAACTTGGATTGGGCAGCTGAGGCCACAGTGAGCTGTGTGCATGCACAGACAGCAGCAACAATCTTCTGAGCATGGCACAAGCCAGCACCCAAAGGTAGCTGCCAATTGGTTTGCCAATATTTCACAGTGGGCCAAACACTAACATACTCTGGAAACTGGTGTTTGTCCCGTGGTGATTGTCTTTTTATAAATGGGGGTGCCAATTCTGTCCTCCCTACTGTGCCCACAGGCATTTCACCACCTACAACTGTAGTGCTATTAAACTAAGAGCTGCAGTGCAGAGAGCAAAATGTCCATCAGCATAACTAAAGCTGGCTAAAGTCTGCATAGTGTGCCAATCATAAACTGCAGTGCAGAGCCCACATTGGGTCTTTCTTGGATACAGATCCAGGGCAGCACATGCAGGTGCCATCGCTTCGCACAGCCTGCCATGATCAGCTGAAGGTTTATTTCCGGTGCATTACTATCACAGGGGGACTGCACTGGAGACAGCTGTTGAAGATATTTCTTTAAATTATATTATAGATGTCTGAAGTGGTGACTTACACAAAGGGCATGGGCATGACACACAATCTCAGGATCCAAACTTCATGACTACCGCCTGCAGGATATTGGTAAGGGTCAAGTCCCCAGAAATAAATGCTGAAGGTGCTCACCAGCAGCTAACAGCACAGATTAACTATTGGACCCAACCCCCAACTACAATTAAACCATATACAATTGCAAGTTGGTGTCACATGGTCCCTATGTCCCATTGCACTTTCACACAGAACCATTCTTATTGTTTACAGGATTTTTACCTTTTCCATTTACTTTCTTTAAAGGTAGTCTTACCTTTAATATATATGGATCTGTTATTTGTTTTTGAATACCTTTCACTTTTTTTTAATTTTTAATACAATTTGTACCTATTAATAACATTGAGCCTGTCATGTTCAAAAACCCAAGCTCTACTCACTGCCCAGATTTACCAGTGAAGACAGATACCTTATGTTGGAAAGTAATCCTTTTGAGAGCAGATCAGTAAGGAATGCCATGTGCACCTACCCCCACATCCTGTGCCCCAGGTAGATGGCAGGCTTGAGACAGGAATTTGCGGAGGTCAGGGGGAGGAGAGCCAATAGAAATGAGCCACACAGTGAGTCGGTTTAGCTAGCTCTTACTCCTCTGGAGAGAAATAATCCATGTTGGATTTTGGAAGTGCAGTGCTTTGTGGGACAAGAAGATGCCACACTTTGGAGGATGTTGCATTCTTTTGGGTGGCACCCAGAATCTCATTGGACATAGGTGCACCCCTGCATAAATATGTGAGAGCTGCATAGTCTCTCAGATCTGCTGCCTGAAACTACAAGGAAAAGAAGGACTGCCCTGCTGGAATCTAGATCTGCACCCAAAGGCCTGCACTCTGAATGACTGCACCTGCTGCACAATCTGGTACTACAGCGCTGTGGTCTGTGCCTTGCTGCAAAAAGGATCAAGGAGCGGGCTCTCTGCAAGCTACAGGTTAACGGAGCCTACCTGCATCATCTCCACCAAGAGTCCCCATCCTGGAGTGCGTCCAGTGGACTTTTAAAGATTTGGCCAGGTGCATTGCGGGAATTGTGGTCCAGACATCCCAGTGACCATCTAGGAGATTCCAGACCTCCTGAATTTGGAGAACGTTGAACTTTGGGGAAAAAGCTCTATAAGGGGACCAACCCGACCGTGAAAGTCAAGGAGACTACTTTCAACTGCAACCCGGCCAGGATTTCAGATTTGTCCCACTGAAAGCTCTGGACTACCAGGATTTGACCAGGGGCTCATGGAAAGTCAAGCCGGCGAACCCTCTCTGAGTATGGCCTATTGTGGAGGGTCGATCGATGTCGGAAGAAAAAGCACCAGAAAAGTTTCTAAGTGTGAAGGTAACATTTTGACCGGGGCCTCCCGCTTAGGGGCCGATTCCGATTCGGGCCGGAAGCGCACCTGACAGTATTCGTCCGGAAAAACTACCAGCCGAACGCGTGTTTCCCGACCGACTCGAACACTCTACCGAACGAACAAGTACGATGCGCATAACAGCCCAGATCCGTAAACGCCGAATCGAGTCGCACGGAACCAAATACACAGCACCTTCCGGCCGGACTAGTACGATGCGTCTTCCGTACGCGCCGAACCCGTCGCTACGTCCGGCACGTTTCAGCATCCGGGAGAGCCGCACATAAGCTCCGTTTCGCGCCACTAAACGATCCACGGCTACGAGACGAACAAGCCAGCGACGAGTACGAGTCGAAGACACGCGAAACCCGAAAGAGAGGAACCAACCATGAATTCCATCGCGCAGGTCCTACCAATACTCTACATCTATTACCGGGACCGATTCGGACGCGTACGGCGCAGACGGTAAGTCAAACACCAACAATACAAACTAACTACACGTACCTAAAATATGTCACACATACATAGGGATGCACAAATGACGTACACTAGCAACTGCACAATCATAGGGGTGGGATGGGCATCACCAATGCCATACACACCCATAGGGGCCTGGATTCCTGCCACCACCAGCACCCCTACTCAGGGGGGCCTGGATGCCCATCACCACGACCATCCCCATTCATGGGGGGCTGGATGCCTATCACCACCACCACCCCTACTCAGGGGGCTGGATGCCTATCACTACCACCCCCTACTCAGGGGGCTGGATGCCTATCACTACCACCCCCTACTCATGGGGGCTGGATGCCTATCACTACCACCACCCCTACTCAGGGGTGCTGGATGCCCATCACTATCACCACCCCTACTCAGGGGTGCTGGATGCCCATCACTACCACCACCCCTACTCAGGGGGGGCTGGATGCCTATCACTACCACCCCCCCTACTCATGGGGGGCTAGATGCCTATCACTACTACCACCCCTACTCAGGGGGGGCTGGATGCCTATCACTACCACCCCCTACTCATGGGGGCTGGATGCCTATCACTACTACCACCCCTACTCAGGGGGGCTGGATGCCTATCACTACCACCCCCTACTCATGGGGGCTGGATGCCTATCACTACCACCACCCCTACTCAGGGGTGCTGGATGCCCATCACTACTACCACCCCTACTCAAGGGGGCTGGATGCCTATCACTACCACCCCCTACTCATGGGGGTCTGGATGCCTATCACTACTACCACCCCTACTCAGGGGGGCTGGATGCCTATCACTACCACCCCCTACTCATGGGGGGCTGGATGCCTATCACTACTACCACCCCTACTCAGGGGGCTGGATGCCTATCACTACCACCCCCCTACTCATGGGGGGCTGGATGCCTATCACCACCACCACCCCTACTCAGGGGGCTGGATGCCTATCACTACCACCCCCTACTCAGGGGGGCTGGATGCCTATCACTACCACCCCCTACTCATGGGGGTCTGGATGCCTATCACTACCACCACCCCTACTCAGGGGTGCTGGATGCCCATCACTACCACCACCCCTACTCAGGGGTGCTGGATGCCCATCACTACTACCACCCCTACTCAGGGGGGCTGGATGCCTATCACTACCACCCCCCCTACTCATGGGGGGCTGGATGCCCCCCCTGTGTAAAAAACTTGGGTGTTCGTTTGGAGCAGACTCTCACTATGAAGGAGCATGCCGCACAGACAGCTGGCTCTTGCTTTCATGTGCTGGGCCTATTGCGTCGCATCCTTCCCTTGCTCCCTGATGCATCTAGGAAGACGCTAACCCAGGCGCTTATTTTAAGTCGCCTGGATTATTGCAATAGCCTACTGTTGTCTGCTAACGAGGCTGCTCTTAACAGACTGCAGGTTGTCCAGAATACGGCGGCACGCTTGATCCTGAACGCCCCGCCTAGGACAGCCTCCCGGCCCCTGCTCCTTCAGCTCCACTGGCTCCCAATACGGGAACGTGTACAGTTTAAAATCTGCTGTACCATACAGAAGGCCTTGTCCAATTTGGGCCCCAGCTATCTTGCGGCGGTCTCTCCACTCAGGATCCAAATCCTTCCTTGCAGTGCCCAGCATTAAACGGTCCAGACAAGGTGGGAAGGCTCTTTCCTATCTAGGTCCCTGTTATTGGAACAAGCTTCCTGTGCACCTCAGACAGTGCACGGAACATTCCCATTTCAGGAAACAGCTCAAGACCTTCCTTTTCCGCTCCTGATTCCTAGCAGATTGCTTTTCCACAGGTGGCCCGTCTCGAGCGCAGAGATACCCCTTCGGGGGTCGATTCTGGCGCTTTATAAATAAATAAATAAATAAATGCCTATCACTACTACCACCCCTACTCAGGGGGCTGGATGCCTATCACTACCACCCCCTACTCATGGGGGGCTGGATGCCTATCACTACTACCACCCCTACTCAGGGGGGCTGGATGCCTATCACTACCACCCCCTACTCATGGGGGCTGGATGCCTATCACTACCACCACCCCTACTCAGGGGTGCTGGATGCCCATCACTACTACCACCCCTACTCAGGGGGCTGGATGCCTATCACTACTACCACCCCTACTCAGGGGGCTGGATGCCTATCACTACCACCCCCTACTCATGGGGGCTGGATGCCTATCACTACTACCACCCCTACTCAGGGGGCTGGATGCCTATCACTACCACCCCCTACTCATGGGGGGCTGGATGCCTATCACTACTACCACCCCTACTCGGGGGGCTGGATGCCTATCACTACCACCCCCTACTCATGGGGGGCTGGATGCCTATCACTACCACCACCCCTACTCAGGGGTGCTGGATGCCCATCACTACTACCACCCCTACTCAGGGGGGCTGGATGCCTATCACTACCACCCCCTACTCATGGGGGCTGGATGCCTATCACTACCACCACCCCTACTCAGGGGTGCTGGATGCCCATCACTACTACCACCCCTACTCAAGGGGGCTGGATGCCTATCACTACCACCCCCTACTCATAGGGGGCTGGATGCCTATCACTACCACCACCCCTACTCAGGGGTGCTGGATGTCCATCACTACTACCACCCCTACTCAGGGGGGGCTGGATGCCTATCACTACCACCCCCCCTACTCATGGGGGGCTGGATGCCTATCACTACTACCACCCCTACTCATGGGGGGCTAGATGCCTATCACTACCACCCCCCCTACTCATGGGGAGCTGGATGCCTATCACTACCACCACCCCTACTCAGTGGGGCTGGATGCTTATCATTACCACCCCCCCACTCATGGGGGGCTGGATGCCTATCACTACCACCACCCCCACTCATGGGGGGCTGGATGCCTACCACTACCACCACCCCTACTCATAGGACGGGTAATGCATGACACAACCAGCATACTCCCACATAAGGAATAACAGAAAATTACATCCACCCAAACAACATGACAAGCGTGTGTAGTCCATGTCAAATGCCTACAACACTAAACATGACAATGAACATACAATGTGACCCACTAACACATGTGTCACACATAAAAGTGTGTGGCCTCCACAATACAAGCCGACCATGGCCACTGTGGCAATGGGGCCTAAAGTCCCATCACCACAGTCACCAAAAGGTAAGTGTGGGGTCCAAGTGCTGATGGACCTTTGGTCAGTGTGGCAATGGGGCCTAAAGCCCCATCACCACAGTCACCAAAAGGTAAGTGTGGGGTCCAAGGCTGATGGACCTTTGATCAGTGTGGCAATGGTGCCTAAAGCCCCATCACCACAGTCACCAAAGGTAAGTGTGGGGTCCAAGGCTGATGGACCCTTTGATCAGTGTGGCAATGGTGCCTAAAGCCCCATCACCACGGTGATCATAAGGTAAGTGTAGGCATGGTAAAAGCTGCCAAAGACAAACTGAATGGATGAATCCTGGTCACACAACAACCAAAACATCTGTGGCATAGTACTGCTTGTGTCCCATTGCAACATATATTGGGGAGGCTAACGGTGCAGTGTCACAGAAACATCGCTTTTGTCCATGTGCATACAAACATCACACATGGGGGACCACATTGCCAACAATCAGCCGATTCCACAATGACAGAAGTGACCATCATGATGCTGACCCACATATCTGCACCTATGGACACACAAATGTATATAATCTGTGGAGACTGTGGATGTCAGGTGAACAAATACCATACCATGGCAGCAATGGGACATACAAACCATGATCATTGTGCTGACTGATGACCCAGGAGTACCAGGGAGAGCAGGGGAAAATCACCAAACCACATACAGCCAATGGCACATTACAGAAATGCCAATGCAGTGATGCACATGCACTGACACAAACAGGCAGACTCACACTTCCTATCAAAGACAACAGGTGATGGGGGTGTGTGCCAGTGTCCCCAGGCAACCACACAACACATGAGGTGGCCTGAATCCCAATTACACAGATGTGTATACAGTGCCACACACAAGTAACTCATGGATTGGATTCCACTATGTGGGAAATCTGGCATTGTCAGATGAGAGGGAGCCCAAATTACACATGTCACACAAGCTTGTAGGAACAGCAACTAACACAGCAAGAGACACACCCACCACAGCACTACCCCCAGGGACCCTACATTGTGCAGACACTAGCCTGCATGACAATTCCACTGTGATGACAAAGGTAGATGTTGATCACACTGTGAACCACAGCCATGTGCCCTCAGCTACAAACTACCATCACACCTACACAAGCTCCAATCAATCAGCAGGGCCTGCCAGCCAAGGCCAATATGGAGGTAGTGGTCTAGCCGTGCAACAACTCACATTTGCACACTCAACACCACACACCCTCATCTGCAACAATGTGCAGCAGTGAAGCTCACATGGACTGGTGACATTGCACATGCACCCATGACAATCCCAGGAGTGGTGGGGGAACTAAGGTGCAGAAACCCATCACACATGCCCACTCAACATGACTCGTCTATGTATGACACACTGCACAGTACGCCGTACATGCGCATGATGTGAAATCCACCACAAACAATGGGATCCTGGCCATAGTCACACACCAACGAAGAAGCCAAGGTGAGACACAAAGAACACACGTACACAACTTCCGACATTGCAGCTCTGACCCTGAGGAGTGGCAGCAGTCACACACACAACGCGTCACAATCACTGAAAGCTAACACAAACTCAAAATCACATTACTTGTGTAAACAACAAGTGCCAAGGGGAATCCTGAATGTGTCCCATCTGCATTTGCCTACATCCCCAGCCCTGACAACAAAGACAACCTGGGATGACAACCTCATGAACATCAGTTTGCCATGCAACCACATCACGGAGAAACCAGGTCCAAGATGCTGGATGAACACATACCAACTCTGCAACCATCAGAAACAGGAACATCCCTAGGGACACAGCCTGTGTAGGAAAAGGGAAGGGAACATGCACAGACATGCTCACACAACACACAACACGGGCACACGCAATGTCACCAGATTACACACAGCCATGAGGGCACTCCACTCCTGTGGAAGCTCCGCTGTGCCAAACCTTGTCTGTGCACGACTCAAACATGTCAGCAGGACACTCCGTCAGTGAGTCAACAACTACAACACACAGAAGCCTCTGCTCACATCAGCCTGGGTACGGGAGTGTCACGTCAGTCATCTGCATACACCCAAAACACGTGGCAATCCAGTTGTACTGTATACACAGATGAGTCCTCCAAAATTGATGTGCAAACCTGCATGTCCAGTGGAGACGGGCACACAGTCAGGGTACTAGGAACATTGGACAGTGGTAAGCCCAACAGATGTGGAACAGTGTAGGACAAAGATGGTAATATACAAATGCTAAACGTACATCCCTGTGTCAAATGCTGAACATTATACCCTCAGACTGCAGCAAGGGATGCTATAGATCCAGACTAGATTAGGACACATATCCCATGGGCCACATGGAGCCCATCACAGCAAAACTTCATTTACCTGATCTGAACACAATTACAACAGCAAATGCATGATACTACACATCTACATCATGTACCACCAAAGATTAACCACAAGTAAACAAAAAGAGGCTTTATTCAGCAAGTGTGCAACTCAAATCAAAAGTCCAAAATTAACAACGGCCAATGTCCAGTCCAAATACACAGTCCCAACAGGGTGATGTGTGACTACTTGTCACAACTTGCTTGCCTGCACAGGTACCAACAGGGGACATCCCCCTTGGAGGGGCATACGAGGGGCAGGCCAGGCACCGCAGGGACAGGATCAGGGTGTAGGAGAGTAGGATCTGCTTCACATGGGTACCCCCACTTTTTGCTGATGCTTCACTGTTTTTCGACCTTAGTCTGGCTGGGGCCCTGCTAATCAGAACCCCAGCCTAGCTGCTTCCTCTTTAAAATGGTTTCCATGTGCCTTAGGCACATCTCTGATTGAATCTGAGTGCCCTTATAAGTCCCTAGTATATGGTATACTATGTACCCAGGGCATAGGTACCTCAGAGGCCTACCAGGGGCTGCAGCATGTATTGTGCCACCCCTGGAAGGCCATCCAAAATGACACCACAGGTCTGCTACTGCAGCCTGGGTAAGGTGGTGCATGCACTCCTTACTGTGATATAGGCTACCTATATCACTACATACATACACACATATAAACCTATAAGTCACTCCTATGGCAGGCCTTATCAATCCTGAAGGCAGAGTGCGTGGTTCCTATGTGAGAGGGTGCCCCTGCATGAGCTGGGCCCCTCTGCAGCATTCGGAGACCCTTCTCTGATGCTGTTTGTAGTGCAGCCCGACCATATACTCTTAAGCGCATTATAACCTCGCGTTAAATGCTAACTTTGGGATGGCTGCACGGAAACATGTCGTGTTTGGTGTCAAACATCTTGGAATACTACCCCCCCGCCAGTTCTGGCAGCGGGGGTAGCATTCCACCCTTCTTGAGGGAGAGACATGTACACACCGGTATACCCAGTACTGACTTTCCAGAGCCCTGGCATCACAAAATGGATGCCGCTGCCACAGACACGAGTCTGGCCTCCTGCTGCTGACCGAAACTCTGGCAGGGGAGGCCTGGACAATAGGTTTCCTGTCCCAGGGAGGTGTAACCACCTCCCCAGACAGGATAGTGTGTATTGGGGCTGGGCGGGAGCACTCTCTGGTGCTTTGAAGTCCTGCACTGGGGGCACATTTGGTGTCCCTGTGCATACCCCAGTTCAAACCGGCTCAGGGATTCCAGCCCCTGCTCTGGCGCGAAACTGGACAAAGGGAAAGGGGTGTAACCACCCCTCTGCCCTGACCCTCCCATAGGTGGGGCCACAGAGTATGTCCAACCCCTACCTTAGTATAAGTATGGGACCCCAGTCCTTAGGACTTTAGATTTACCTGGACGAAACTCTGACACAGAATCCTGGACCTTCGACGCTCTACTTTAAGATTAGAGGACTGGAAGAATCTCCCTTGGGGTCAAGGAGTGACTCCCCTGCTTGGCAGGCACCAAAGAAGCAATTGTCCGGTCTGCATCGCTGAAGCTCCTGCCGGACGCCGAAGTCTTTGCATCACCAGAGGTGGATTTCCAGACTTCCCTGAGGCTGCCCTGAGTCCCCAGCAAAGCTGAGGCCCGTAGCTGTCGTGGGTAACGTGGGTAACGTGGAACCGTGACCCCTGGACACCGATCGCATTTGCAAGTGCATCCTCTTCTGGGTCTCCCACGAAGTCGTGCTTTGGGCTCCGAGTAGCCCCAGCCTCCAGCACCAATTGCACCGAAGATCACTGGCCTCCACTCCACGAGTGTCCTGTGAGCCAGCTCCACGTGCGTCGACTCGAGGCTCCTTCGCGGTCGCTAGTCCGTTGGCTAGTAGGCCCTCCCGAAGGTCAATCTTCTTCTGCTTGGGCTCCCTGGTTGCTCCAGGCGTGCCCTGACTTACCCTCGCTGGGTGAGTCCCCCAGACCTTGCTGGTCTGCAACATCGTCCTTCTTCCATTTCCACGAGACTTGCCGTTGCCAAGGCTTGTTGGGTCCAATCCGGTCGCCGACACACCTGCAATCGACAGACGTCATGGGACAGCTTGAATCCAGCTCCTGGTCGTCGTCGACGCCTCCTGGACCTCGTGGCTGAAGAGTCAAGACAACCGTCAACCTACCTGGAAGCACTCGACATCGGTGGGCATCTGCTCATCGCCTTCCTGGTCACTGTCTAGTGACCCAGACTCTGTCCCCTCTGCTTTCAGGTTCTTCAGATCTTCGATCCACCTTTGGATCCACCCGAACACTTTCGACTTGGCCGCCAGCAGCACTTTGCAGCAGATCGCCATTGAAACCCGACCCCGAAAGACACCTATGCACCCGGCTCCCCTGGGTGAGGTAACTCGAGTACTCCGGTGCTCCCATGGGTATTGACACTAGAACAGCCTAGTTCTCAAAGGGTTTGCTCCAAGTCCTCCTCTAAGTGTCCCTTTTCTTTTAAATTCAAATCGCGACTTTCCCCATAGAAGTTAACGGCGATTCGCGGCTGTGTTCATACACTGCACGTGTCCCCCGTGGGTCCCCTGTGTCACTACCTTGGGTGGTTCCTTGTGGTCCAAGCACTTCTACAGGCTCTAGGCCTTGTGTCTAGCTCAGTCGTGGTTCTTATACCACTTTATTGGTATATGGTTTGGTACGCCCCTAGGGCTCAAACGTGTATTTGTGCTATTACTGTAGATAACTAACTTATAATTTATGTACTTTCGAACTCTAGCCTCATAAAGAGACTAGAGGGGTGTGTTTAGCAATAAATACATATATTTGAATATATACCTGGTGTGGTCCTCTTTCATTTGGTCACTCAAGAGATTATAGACTGGTAAAACAAGCTGCTTTACATTCCTTCAAGACTTAGGGGCCGATTCCGATCTCGGCCGGTAGGGCTCCGAATCGGATTCGGCTTTACCGGATCCGATTCGGAGCCCTGTTTCCCGACCGAACCGTACGCGGGTCCGGCCGAGCGAGTACGATGCGAAATCGCCGACCGACTCGGTCCGGGCGTCCCGACCGCTCCGACCGACTCGGCTCCCGGCTCGAACCGCTCCGACCGACTCGCTCGGACTCGACTCGCACCGCGCAATGGAGACGTTTCCCGGCCGGGTAAGTACGATGCGCGCCGCGAGCAGTCCGACCGAGCCGCGCACTCCGGCTCGTAAGAGCTGTCGGAGCCGTACTTTGGGGGTCCGTGTCGGACCCCCTGTACGCCGTAGCCGCGCGAGTCGCACACAGGGGGACCCATGGGTCCCCCTACCTGTGCGTGTACGGCGCGACCGCTTCGCCGCGCACCCGCTGTAGGGGGCGCCCTTGTCCGACTTCGCACCCATTGAGTCAATGGGAGCCCGCGTACGCGTTGTACGACCGGCTCCCATTGACTTCAATGGGAGTCCGACCGACTCGAGTCCGATAACATACGGACGCATCGTACTCGTTCGGTCGGACTGCACGGGTCCGATTCGGTCGGAAATCTCTCCGGGTCCGGCTCGGTCAGAGAAATTTCCGGCCCGAATCGGAATCGACCCCTTAGCCTGAAGGCTGCTCTCCATAGCTACCACTAGGATAGCTTTCAATAAAGGTTGTCTTTAACCTATCTCCAATAAGGGGTTGTTTGGACTGGTGCAAGGTGCCCACTATAATTAGTGGACAGCATATGCCAGGCCAACTTCTCACACAGGGGATGCCAGAAGGAGGCAGGGAAGTTGAGGTGGGTGCAGGAGTGTCACCGGCAACTGCAATGGAGGTGTCTGACACAGGGGGGGCCGGCACCACCGCAGGGCTCAAGTCCGATGGTGTTGGTGCTGCAACCACTGCAGTGGGCTGGGCAGATGGAGTGGGCTGGGTCCCCAATGCAGTGCCCGAGTCAGTTGGGGTTGTTGTGGACTCCACCGCAGTGCATGACTCCAAGGGAGTGGAAGGGGGGGCAGAAGAGCTGGGCAGGACAGAGGTGGGGGACACGGTCTCCACACCAGTGGTACATACAGGCAGAGCGTCTGGTTTGGGGGTGGAAGAGCAAGTGGCAGGGGAGGAGGGCCTGAGCACTTTGGGGATGCGGTATCGGTGTGTGGGGGAACCTGGGGCAGGGTGTGGCGGTGGAACCTGTGGAGTGGTGGCCTGGGGGATGGAGGTGAGAGACTGGGTGGGTGACTTGCAGGGTGGTGGCGGGGTCTTGCTCTTCCGGGTCCGGGGGACTTGCGGGTGGGGGCTCACTCCGCCTGCGCCTGGGGGAGGGTGTCCGGGGCGAGGGCACTCTCCTCTCTGTGTGTGGACTTCCTCTTCCCCCGGTATGCTGGATCAGCGGTATTGGAGGGGAAGAGGCCGAGGTCAGAGAGGAAGAGCTGCTGTGTATGTAGGGTGTCAGGTGAGGCAAGGGAAGGGGTCTTGGAGGGAGAGGATCTTGAGGATTGCGGAGTGACTGTGGTTGCCTGTGTGTGTGTCAGTTCCCCATCCCCTGTGTGTGTGGAATCAGTGCCCTGAGGATGCTTGTGTGCACGTCTTGCCTTGGTTTTGGGTGGGTGTGTGCTGCTCGTGTCTGTGTGTTGGTGTGATTGTGCAGGTGTGCATGTGCTTTGGACAGGTAGGGTGGTAGGAAGTGTGGATGGGTCAGAGGTGGGAGGGGTGAGGGACTGTTGGAGGAGGGACACTGCTGCCGTCAGGGAGGAGTCCATGGACCTATTGCTCCTCTGGAGGGCAGACATACCCGCTGAGATGCTCCTCCATGAACGACACCAGCTGTGTCAACAGTGTGGTGTGTGCATGGAGGACAGTCAGCATTGCTGTCTGCCCTACATGGAGCTGCCGAAGGAGGTACACAGACTCCTCACTCAGGGTAGCAGGGGACACAGGGGCAGGGGGTGCGGTGCCTGGCTTGAAGGAGACACGCTCCCGAGCACGGGAGCCTCCACGGACCTCAGGAATGGGAGCCAATGGGAGGGCGGTGGTGGTGGTGGTGGTGGCGGGATCAGACAGAGTAGCTGGGGTGTGATGGCTGCTGACACCCGCCTCCACAAGGGAGTCATCCTCCGAGCTGCTGTGGTCCTCAGCTGAGGTGGATGGTGCTGAGGACTCCTCGGTGTGGCTCCCTCGCCCTCCGTGCCACTGGGTCCCTCTGACCACTCGTCAGACGCTGACCCAGTCTGGCTCCGCTGCTCCTCCTGGTCCGTGGAGCTGTCCCCTCCTGTGGCTGTGGATGTATCTGCAAACAATTAGGGAAACAGACAAACATCAGTCACCTGCACTGACCGCACACACCACAGTAAGTACAGCACATCACAGAGCAAGCCCTGGCATCACTAGTAGAACATTGCCAAAAGTCATCACACAGATTAGGAGAAGCCAATTGTCAGTCTGATGGTCAGCCATGGAACAGACACCCCTCCTGCCCTTGCACCCATCTGTCTGGTGCCCGTCTGATGGTAAGACCCCAGTGTGGACACATGCACCACCTACACAGTAGTTGGACATTGCTGAGAACACAGTGAAGTATGTGAACATGCCCACCTCACATCACCTGCCACTGAGTCAGTGCAGGTGTCTGGATAAATGGACGGCCTGAGCCTAAAAAGAAATGCATGTGATGCATACCAGCACCAGACCCCATGAAGCACCCATGTCCGGATAGTCAATGCCACAATGGGGTGCCTGTTGCACATGTCACCACCCTGCAGGATCACCCTTAGGAAGTTTAATGCCATGACACAGGCATGCCTGCAAAGTCATACATCACTGTCTCAAGTCACATGGCCATGTTAGCCAGCAAACAACAGTCTGCACTGTGTCACTATCCTAGGACATGGGGAAGGCAAGTAATGTAACTGACAAGTGCACATGTTCATCCCCCACTAACCACATCCTCTGAACCAGTATTTGTACACTGCACACCATTTGGACAAATGGGAGACATGAAACACTACTCCCTGAACCAGAGCACCTCACAGTGTGCTGTGAATGATGAACAGCTGCCTGAAAGTCACAGTCTCATACACCTGTCTGCACAGTCAAGTGATCAAACACCTATGAGTCACAGAAGTCTTGTCTCACATGGTCCAATAGCAGATGGCATGCTGACCCCTAACCGAAGGACATCACAGGAGTCACGACAACGTAGTCACAGCACAACAACACAGAGGCAGACACCTGAGGCAACATTTCACTGAGCACAGCATGTCAGATGATACACGGGAGTGGGAGTACAGAGTGTATTGTATGCCCTGTAGTAGGCATGACTGTCCGTTTCCACCTGCAAGAGGGATGAGCCCTGGTCAGTGGGCAGGTGGCTAAGCATGTGTGACACACTTGACATACATACTCCTGAGGCCCAGACAATTTACCCACCCGCAGAATGGGGGTGTGGCAAATACCCCAGGGACATGTGGTGAATTAGATGTACAAGTGGATCACATATCAAAGTTACACCCAGACTACATAGCACGACTCAGGCATTGTGTGAGCAACTGACCCACCCATGAAGGCAAACCCAATGTCACGGGAACAAAATCTGTCACCACCTTGAGCAAAGCAAAATGCTAGGACCCTGTACCCAAGTGACACAATTATCCTGAGCGTAAGGAGCACACTGGCGCATCAGATGGGTAGTGGCCAGGTTACAATAGAGGGACATGGGTACTGGACAACAAGACTGATGTACTGGGGAAGTTTAACCAGGCCAGAGGAGGGCACATAGCATGTTAGACAGAGTTCACAGTGCAGTCTTAGACTCACCCCCTCCTTGCTGCTGTCTGCCCTTCAGCTGCCCATCCAGCTCCGGGAACACCACCGGCAGGATCTGGAGCATGTGGGGGTCAGGGTCCGGTGTCCGCCCTCCTGCGAGGAGGCGACAGCTTCAGCTGGACCCTTGCGATCCTCCGGGTCCAGCCACGAAGGTCCTGCCACCTCTTCTGGCAGTTGCGGATCCGGGCGCTTGTAGACCCCCACGGATCGGACTGCCCGGACGATGTCCAGCCAGATGTTCTGCTTCCGATGGGCATCAACCTGTGAGGATGAGAAAGTGAAAAGGCCATTACTACACATGCAACATATCCGTGCATCACACAGTTGGAAATACATGTCTCAATCACAGGGGCATATGATGTACACAGGCAGTGCAACGAGGGCTATGGACAGTTTGCCAGCAGTTACTACATGGTATCATTGCATGGGTAGTGAACCTTGTTTGAATGCACTGTTACTCAACTGTACCTGTTCAGTGCAAGTGACTACACACTTTGGGGGTGTGAACTACTCAGTGGGCATGCTAGCCAGTGGTGTGCACACTGTAAATCCTGCTAGTCAGGCAACATGCACAATTAGTGAGGCAGTGGACAGCACACTCACCTGCTCCCCTGGTGTCCCATACAGCTTGCTGTACTGTGGAAGGAGGCTGTCCAGCAGGGCCTGGTTCTCCTCATGGGTGAAGGCTGGGGCTCTCTCCACAGTACGTGCCATTGCAGCAGCCAGAGGATGCAGAGACAGCAGCAGTGTAGTGGCAGATGTCGTCCTGGAGCATGTAGTGCAGGCAAGTGAGCTCTCAGGGGAACAGCCAGCATTATATTTGTGCTGCAGAGGCAGATACTGTCCCATGTGTCCAAAGTGATAGGTCCAAGTCGGTAGCATCTTCTGAATCTGGCCAATCCATGGAATAGCAGCTCCAATACACGCCCACAGCATCCTTCAAAAATTCAACTTCATGACACCCATGAATTTGCAACATTGTTGTGGCTGGCCAACTGAATTCACTGCATCAGACTCGTAAATTCAAAAACCGCATCCGTTGCCATGCCAGGCCCCAGCCAATGCGTGCACACCGATCAGACCATTGCTGTACAACGCGCACCCGCGATACAACGCGTACCCGCTCACATGCAATGCAATGGTCCGAGCGGGCACACCGATCGGACCATTGCTGTACAACGCGTACCCGCTCACATACAATGCAATGGTCTGAGCGGGCACACCGATCGGATCATTGCTGTACAACGCGTACCCGCGATACAACACGTACCCGCTCACATGCAATGCAATGGTCCGAGCGGGCACACCGATCGGACCATTGCTGTACAACGCGTACCCGCTCACATACAATGCAATGGTCCGAGCGGGCACACCAATCGGACCATTGCTGTACAACGCGTACCCGCTCACATTCAATGCAATGGTCCGAGCGGGCACACCGATTGGACCATTGCTGTACAACGCATACCCGCGATACAACGCGCACCCGCTCACATGCAATGCAATGGTCCGAGCGGGCACACCGATCGGACCATTGCTGTACAACGCTGCACTCGCGATACAACGCGTACTCGCCACATGCAATGCAATGGTCCGAGCGGGCACACCGATCGGACCATTGCTGTACAGCGCGTACCGCTCACATACAATGCAATGGTCCGAGCGGGCACACCGATCGGACCATTGCTGTACAACGCGTACTCGCTCACATTCAATGCAATGGTCCGAGCGGGCACACCGATCGGACCATTGCTGTACAACGCGTACCCGCGATACAACGCGTACCCGCTCACATGCAATGCAATGGTCCGAGCGGGCACACCGATCGGACCATTGCTGTACAACGCGTACCCGCTCACATTCAATGCAATGGTCCGAGCGGGCACACTGATCGGACCATTGCTGTACAACGCGTACCCGCGATACAACGCGTACCCGCTCACATACAATGCAATGGTCCGAGCGGGCACACCGATCGGACCATTGCTGTACAACGCGTCCCTGTACAGGTCACACGCATGTGTCACCATGCTGGTCAATGGTGAACCTATGCCAGCCACATATACTTTCCAGGGACTCTGGGGCACACCTACTACACCACACCCAGTCCACACTATATCTAAGGCATGTGTGGCAGCATGACCTTATCTGTGTATGGGTGTGTACATGTTGATTTTTGGGCTGGCACTTGGGGGCAGACACACCCAGGCTGTGCACATGTTAATGGGGACAGGGTCCTTTGTGTGTCGTGCACATGACCACTGGGATGTGCAACTGTTCATTTTTGGAGCATGTTGCATGGTCACATTTCCAGGTTGTGTATATGTATGACATGTCACATACCCCAAGGCTCATGTGGGAAAGCATGTACATCACAGGGTGGCCCATTGCCACAATAGTCATGTCCCTCCGCAGTCTGTGTGCATGTTGTGTTTCACATGTCTGACTCCATGTGCACAATGGGAGACAGTCTCCACATCCACGTTGTTTGTGCATGGACTTAGATGTTGTGTGTGTGTGTCACTGACGTCCATGTCTGTCCTGCAGAGGCTACAGGGGGCACTACCTGTGGGAGTCATGTTTGATTTTTCTGACGTGTACATGATACGCCATGTCATGCCAGTGTCCATGTGGCAAGACAGGCTCCCTGGGAATCTACCTGTCAATGAGTTGAGATGCCTGTGGCGCATCTGTCCAGATGTCACTGTGGTATGTGTGTGGAATGTGAGTGCAGTAAATGGGTACTGTGACACAGCCAAATGGTTTCACATAGCACACCCTGGGACCTGTTGTCCACACATGTTGAACAGAGATGTTACATGATGTCCATGTGGGTGCCATATGTGTCCAAACAGAACGAGACACACATCAAGTACTAGTGTTTGCTGATGATGTAGCATGTGAACTACAGTATGGTGAATGGCACATATGTGGGGTGACTGACAATCTTGACTTCTTCACCTCTGCACTGCAGGGCTCCTGCTGTCCATCGACCATTCCCAGACCTGGCAACGATGGTGGAACGTGACAGCATCCGACGGTACCGCTTCACCAGGCAGCTGATTGAGGATTTGGCAGTGCGGTTGGACCCACATTTGCAGCCTGGCCGGCTGTATCCGACAGCGCTGACCCCCAAGGTGAAGGTGATGGCAGCCCTACACTTCTTTGCCACCGGTACCTTTCAACACACTGTGGCATCTACTGGTGGTATATCACAGTCTATGTTCAGCCGTGTGCTACGCGATGTTTTGGTGGCGATGTTGAGATGCCTTAACCAGTACATCTATTTCCCACGTCACCGACTCACTGACGTCAAGAGTGACTTCTATGCCCTGGGGAGGATGCCACATGTCATTGGCTCCATTGATGGGACACATGTGGCTTTGGTACCACCACAGGCACATGAGCAGGCATACAGGAACAGGAAACATTACCATTCTGTCAATGCTCTGGTGGTATGTCTTGCAAACATGACCATCACACATGTTTGTGTCCGTTTCCCTGGTTCTGCACACGATGCCTACGTGATGAGGAGTAGTCGCATCCCGAGGATGATGTCACAGATGCCGAACCAGCGTGCTTGGCTTGTCGGTGTGTACTGACTTTGTACCATTGTGTGTGTTGTGCTATGTTGCTTTCCGCACACTTTTCAATGTTGGCTAATGTGCAATTGTCTGTCTGTAGGTGACTCGGGATACCCCAACATGCCGTGGTTGCTGACACCCCTCAGGAACCCTGTGACACCAGCCCAGATGCGCTACAATGAGGCACATGGTCGGACCAGGAGGGTGATTGAGCGGACCTTTGGTCTCCTGAAGAGCCACTTCCACTGCCTGGACAAGACAGGAGGTGCCCTCCCATATGCCCCAGCAAAGGTGTGCAAGATTATCATCGTCTGCTGCATGCTCCACAACCTGGCAGTGCGGAAGGAGTTGCCTCTCATCCTGGATGACGATGACCAACATCCGCCACCTGTGGAGGATCCAGGCCTGGGCCACGATGCCAGTGATGATGATGATGATGGTGATGGTGATGTCCGCACACAGCTCATCACCAACTTCTTCAGCTGAATGTGAGTATCCAGAGTGTTGTACTATCAATGAATTTGATTTGCATGATATGTGTGTGTGGTGCTCTGGTGCTGTTTGAATGTGGCCATGTGCAACTTGACTGGATGCATGCAGAGATGTGTCCTTGCAGGTGGTCTGTACTTGCCAACAGTGTAGACATGCTAACTTGCTTTTGTGTATTTAACTTGTGACAGGTATTAGACATGAGTATTGCCATTCTGTGCTGTTCTTCTGTGCTTTTGAGTGTGTGTCATGTCTGTCCTTCACAGGGTGCTGCTGGAGTTGTTAGAACAACTTGGATCCCCCGAATCAATGATTCAACTTCCAAGGTGGCAGCAGTTGTTCCCCTACAGGTGATGTGCCACACACCCCTGGACTTTCTATCTTCTGCATTGTTTGACTTTGTGGCCACAGCCAGGTGGGATTAGCTTGCATTTGTAGTGGAAACAACATGTAGCAAATGTGTAATAAACCTGTTCTACATTTTGGGGTGTGCGTTGTCCGTAGTCACACATCTGAGTGACATTTGCTTACTGCACCTGTGTTGTAGTTGACACAGACTGTGAATATGTGTGGTGTCTGTGCATTGCACTGTATTTCCAGGCAACATCAGTGTAGGGTATGAGTAATATGGCCCTGGTGTGTATGTGTTGTGTGGCCCTAGTGGTGTGTCTCCCTCATTTGTGTCACGTCGCCATGACTGCCATGACGGTGTTGGACTTGCTGTAGCAGTCAGCACGCACAGTGTCATATTTCTGATCACCATCTCCATGACAGAGACCACGTTGGAATCACAACAGAGGCAGATATGGTTTTTTGGTGAGTTTATTTACAAAAGGTGTGGGGATGGTGCACAGGATGGTGGGTGCTGTACATAGAAATTGGAATCCAAAGTTCCCATGTGAATTGGAAGTCCTGGTAGATGAAATGTCCAGGGTATAGTCCACAGTCATCTGATGAATTTGTACAACTAGAGCTCCCCATGTCATGTGGGCGAGTTGGGTTGCCATCGACAGGGCGTGCAGTTTGCACACAGAGGAAAAGTTCCAGAACAGGTGTTGGCTTCCTGGGGGATGTAGCTGGCCATCGGCCTCTCAGTTTGGCCTCCTCGGACGGCCCCTCTTCTTGGGGGGGGGGACCCTCAGGTGCAGGCTGCTGCGGTGCAGGGTAATCTCCGCCAGAGACCTCCTCCCTTCCTGTGGCTGTTGCGGATGTAGTGGCAACAGATGTTGTGGGCGCACAGGGAGGTGAGGCCATGTTGGTGCTGATCTGGCGGAGGCATGTCAGTATGTCCCTATGCACCGCTGTGAGTTCTTGCAGTGTGTCCCACTTGGACTCCATGCGAGACATGTGTGTCTCGACACGGGACATGTGGGAGTCCAAGTGGGCATGATGGGCAGCCTGCTGCTATTGTATGTCCTTGAGGATCCCCACTACCTGGGTGACCTCTCCGGTGCTGGTCTGGTACGCATCTGCAATGCGTGCCAGTTGTGGGTCATCACGCAGTCCTGACCCCTCTGCAAATAGCGACCTGTGTCTACCACCCCTCCCACCACCCCTGGCAACTCGTGCAGGGCCTGCGGTGCCACGCACAGGTGACCGTGTGCCCACTTGGGTGTTGTTAGTGGGCTCGATGGCAGCGGCTCCAGTTTGGTCCTGGGTCCCTGCGCTGTTGTCACCTGTGGTCCTTGGTGTGTCCGTGTTGGCAGGGGTGGCCTGTGTGTTGGCAGTTGTTGGAGGGGTGGGTGCAGGGGTGCAGATGTTGGTCCTGCTGGTGCTGCATGATGACTGGCACCGGAGGGTCCAGCTTGTTGTTCACCATCCGAGGAGTGCAGAGGCTGATCCACACCAGTGAGCTCTGTGTCCCCCGGAGCCTGGGACAGGGACTCCTCCTCATCTGCTGCTGAGTCCCCATCTTCACCTGTTTTGGGGAGAGACACAGATTGTATGGTATGTTTCTACAGGCATCAATTGTTAAAACACTGGACAGTTGTGACTGTACCTCTGGATGCGGCCCTGGACATTGCATTCTACTCAGTTATGACAGTCAGAGAGTGATATTGGTGTAGCACATTGTCCTGCCAACCTGTGGCATGTCAATGTGAATGTTGAGGTGTGTGCCTGACCAGCATTGGTGGTATTTGGTTGCCATCCGGGCCGACTTCTCCCCCAGCCCAAATATCCCACCATGGAACATGCTTCCATTGCAGGGAGTGCAAGTTGTCTTTCAGGATGTCAGTCAGTGGTGTCCTGCTGTTGGTTGTTGCACAGTTGCCTGCAGGGCCTTGTGCTCCCCCCAGCAGTACCCAGTGTCAGCCATCTTGTGAGTCCTTTTGCACTCCCTGTGATGTGAGCATGGTTCAGGGTGGTGTTGAGGGGCCAATTGTGAGGCTGAGCAATATCTGTGACTACCACTCCCATCATGCTATTGCCTCCACCCCCCTTCCCAGCATGCCCATCCTTCCTTCCTTTTGACTCTGCTTCCCTGTGGGGTGGGGTGCCTGTGCTGACAGGTTGGCTGAGAGTGTTCTCCTTGCGGTTGTTTGGCTACCAGTCCCAAGGTGTCCCTGTGCTTCACACAGTATGAGCCCGGCTGGTTGGTCTTTGTGGGATCTTGAGTTAGAATGTGAGGCTTTGCATTCTCCCAGGTGGGTTCTGTGGAGTTAGTGTTGGGGTGTGTGTGAGGGGAGGTGCTTGTAACTATGGTCAGTGCTGTGAGTCCTCCTTCCCACCCAGCCAGATATCCCACCATGGAACATGCTTCCATTGCAGGGAGTGCAAGTTGTCTTTCAGGATGTCAGTCAGTGGTGTCCTGCTGTTGGTTGTTGCACAGTTGCCTGCAGGGCCTTGTGCTCCCCCAGCAGTACCAAGTGTCAGCCATCTTGTGAGTCCTTTTCCACTCCCTGTGATGTGAGCATGGTTCAGGGTGGTGTTGATGGGCCAATTGTGAGGCTGAGCAATATCTGTGACTACCACTCCCATCATGCTATTGCCTCCACCCCCTTCCCAGCATGCCCATCCTTCCTTCCTTTTGACTCTGCTTCCCTGTGGGGTGGGGTGCCTGTGCTGACAGGTTGGCTGAGAGTGTTCTCCTTGCTGTTGTTTGGCTACAAGTCCCAAGAGTGTCCCTGTGCTTCACACAGTATGAGCCCGGCTGGTTGGTCTTTGTGGGATCTTGAGTTAGAATGTGAGGCTGTGCATTCTCCCAGGTGGGTTCTGTGGAGTTAGTGTTGGGGTGTGTGTGAGGGGCGGTGCTTGTAACTATGGTCAGTGCTGTGAGTCCTCCTTCCCACCCAGCCAGATATCCCACCATGGAACATGCTTCCATTGCAGGGAGTGCAAGTTGTCTTTCAGGATGTCAGTCAGTGGTGTCCTGCTGTTGGTTGTTGCACAGTTGCCTGCAGGGCCTTGTGCTCCCCCAGCAGTACCCAGTGTCAGCCATCTTGTGAGTCCTTTTCCACTCCCTGTGATGTGAGCATGGTTCAGGGTGGTGTTGATGGGCCAATTGTGAGGCTGAGCAATATCTGTGACTACCACTCCCATCATGCTATTGCCTCCACCCCCCTTCCCAGCATGCCAATCCTTCCTTCCTTTTGTGTGGACTTCAGTGTGTGTGAGTGTGAGAGCAATGGCAAGATGGCTGACAATGTGGTCGTGTTGTTTGTTGGTGCACAGTTGCCTGCAGGACCTTGTGTACCCCCAGCAGTGCCCTGTGTCAGCCATCTTGTGAGTCCTTTTCCACTCCCTGTGATGTGAGCATGGTTCAGGGTGGTGTTGATGGGCCAATTGTGAGGCTGAGCAATATCTGTGACTCCCACTCCCATCATGCTATTGCCTCCACCCCCCTTCCCAGCATGCCCATCCTTCCTTCCTTTTGACTCTGCTTCCCTGTGGAGTGGGGTGCCTGTGCTGACAGGTTGGCTGAGAGTGTTCTCCTTGCGGTTGTTTGGCTACCAGTCCCAAGAGTGTCCCTGTGCTTCACACAGTATGAGCCCGGCTGGTTGGTCTTTGTAGGATCTTGAGTTAGAATGTGAGGCATTGCATTCTCCCAGGTGGGTTCTGTGGAGTTAGTGTTGGGGTGTGTGTGAGGGGAGGTGCTTGTAACTAAGGTCAGTGCTGTGAGTCCTCCTTCCCACCCAGCCAGATATCCCACCATGGAACATGCTTCCATTGCAGGGAGTGCAAGTTGTCTTTCAGGATGTCAGTCAGTGGTGTCCTGCTGTTGGTTGTTGCACAGTTGCCTGCAGGGCCTTGTGCTCCCCCAGCAGTACCCAGTGTCAGCCATCTTGTGAGTCCTTTTCCACTCCCTGTGATGTAAGCATGGTTCAGGGTGGTGTTGATGGGCCAATTGTGAGGCTGAGCAATATCTATGACTCCAACTCCCATGATGCTATTGGCTACACTGACTTTACCAGCATACACAGAATTCCTTCCTTTCAGTGATCTTCCCTGTGAGGTGGTGTTCTAGTGATGTCAATATATCTGGGAGTGTTTGTTGGTTCTATTTGTGCCACTGCCTTGCTGTATTTGTTGTTAGGTTTGTAGATGTCATGACACAGTTAGATGTCACTATGAGATGGCAGGTATTGTGTTTGTCTGACTGGCATTCACATCTTGGGATGAGTATGTTTTGTTTGCTGTGTATTTGGTAAGGGTGCATGGTTTGCCTATCCCTTTGAGGGTGCTGTGTGTGTATTGTCACACCATATTCTGTATATAAGTTGTGTACTCACCAGGCTCTGGGATGTTTGTTAGTCCATATACGCTCACTGGTGGTAGGATGGCCCGCACCTTCTCCTCCCAGGGCCTGAGGTACATTGGTTTTGCAGGAGGGCCACTGCCGGTGCGCTGGCTGATGATGTAGTCCTTTTTCAGTAGGTCCCGGACCCTCCTGCGCACATCATACCACCTGTTCTGGATGTCTTCCTTTGTGCGCAAACATGGTGATTGTGCATTCACCCTGTCGACAATCCTCGCCCACATCTTGGTTTTCTGCGACATGGGGGTCTGTTGTACCAATGTGCCAAACAACTGTGGCTCTACCCTGAGTATCTCGTCTACCAGGACTTCCAATTCACAATCTAGGAACTTGTGGTTCTTCTTTGGGGGCATGGTGATGGGTGGTGGTGGTGATTGATGTGTGTGTGTGTGTGTGCAAGTGGGGGTGTGTGAGTGTAGGTTTAGCTGGGTGTGTGTGAGGGTGCTATTTGTAAGTGTGGTAATGGTGTGTGGCTTGTGTGATGTATGAGCTGTGAGTGTGTGTGTGGTTGCTGTGTGATGGTGTTGTTTGCTGGCAGGTCTGTGGAATTTGCAAAGGCTCATGGTAGGGATTTGTGGCCTTTATGTAGGTGGGGTTGGGGGTGTGTCCTTGTTCCATTTTTTCCCCCACCCCCAGTATTTATTGGCTTTGTGGTAGCTTGTTTGGCCATTTTTTAAAACTTTTTTCCCTTGGTGCTTTGGGTGCATGTAGGAGTCGTTCTTGTGTCCGAGTCGGACGCTGCTGTTGTCTGGTGCGATGTTGTCCGACTCGTTCCCGCTGTGTTTCAGGTTGGTTTCATGTGCGGCGTACGAGTCGGTCGCGGAGTATTGGGTTGATTCGGCTGGGTTTTGTGTGCGTGTGGTCGTACGGCTTGTGCTCCGTGCGAGTAGGTCGTGTTTCGCACGCATAGCATCATACTACGCGGGTCGGAGTTCGCGGGTACGTTTCGTTCGGTCGCTATCCGGGTGCGTGTCGGTCGGTTAGTTTCGAGTGTTTTTCCAGCCGGATGGCTTGTTTCCGTCCGGCTCGGTCGTTCGTTTTGTATTCCGTCCGAGTCGGTCGGGTTTCACATGCATTTCATCGTACTACCCGGGTCGGACGGCGCCGGTTCGTGTCGGTCGGAATAAATTCCCGCACCGAGTCGGTCGGTACGTTTTCCGGCCCGAATCGGAATCGACCCCTTAGTGTTTCCGACCAGAGCTCCATTGCGGTTGGCCTGAAACTTTGACTTGGTCCCGGTCAAGCGTGACCAGATGTCCCAGAGTGGTGCTATAGGTTTTTAAGCACTATAAAGTGGTTAATATTTAAAAAATCATATCTCCGGCTCCCTACATTGGAGTTTTGTCATTTGGTGTCTATTTGTTCATAAAAATATGTACTATTTTTATAAATTGGTGTGGGTGTTTATTATGCGTTGTGTCTTATTTATTTGATGTATTGATGTTGTTAAATGCTTTACACTCCTGTCTCCTAAGTTAAGCCTGACTGCTTGTTTTCAGCTACCAGGGGTTGAGCAAGGAGCAATTTACTGAGACCTTTACTGGACCCTATACCATGTTAGAGGCCTTATTACTAGTGGTAGGTGCATCCTTACCCCTACCAATAACCCACTTTCCAAAACCTTAAAACACCTTCTAGTTGAAGTAAAGTGAGAGTTGTCCTGGCCTTTATTTGAATCACTGCCTAGAATGTCAGGGGCTAAGTCAGCAGAAGTCAGCCTCATGCTTTGATTTCCAGGAGAAATGGAGTGCATGGCATGCTGGGTTCAGAAGCCTTCTATGGAGCCTGCCTTCTCATTTTTCACCAGCGAGAAACATTCAACTACTGCATACTTTATTCAGAGGCCCAAGGGAATTCTATGATGCCTACCTGAAACAGGTGCAGTGTGTTGTTCCATTAAGTGCACATCAATCTCCAAGAAACCTGCTCAGTGCAAGCTGACTGAGATCAGAAAAAACCTGTTGAAAGTCTCCACTTGCTCAGCAAAAGTTCTATGAAACGTACAAAAAAACCAACTTGAGACTCTGAGACCCAGGAGCCTTTTCCCTGCAGTAAACAATTGTCAGTGTGTCCGAAGACAAAGTTTCATGTCTGTGCATGACAGTGGGAGAGTGATGATACTACAAGCTCCACAAGGGGTGGGAAAACTAGGGTGCCCAGACTGGAGGGACATCAATACCTCTTGTGAAAGGCAGAGAGTTGATGTAGTGTCTGACCTGAGTGACAATGTTTGCATGTGATGGTTGATGCTTGCAGGGAAGTGGTGAGAATATTAAAAGCAAGACAGTTTTTGAAAGATTCAGTCAGTCACAAAATTCATATAAAGTAGAGTTTCGTTGTTGGACTTCCACATTATGACATACAGCAGGTAAGACTGGAATCTCTGAGGTACAAAGCTGGAAGGGATAGAAGTAGGCTACCGTGTGAATAGTATCAGGAGATCTCCTTTGTTCAAAACTATCTTCGTAGCAAGGAGCAGGATTGACATGGGCAAGACTGTTTTAAGTAAAATTCATGTATTTATTCCTTGTGAATTCTGCCATTACAAGAGGACAATTCTTTGTCATGTGTATTTTATCGAAAACAACTCTTCTAAACTAGAAAGAATTACAGTACTATAATTTAATTTCACTATCTAGATTCCATTAGGAAGTCAGCACAGTTTATGATATCACCCAATTGTGAATGACATGAGGGCAACAATTTGGGAGAAGTTGAAAACTAATTGTCGTTACAACTTTAAGTAATGATATTCTGATCAAATGGCAAAAGGTTTTCTTATGCTTTTTTACTAGACAAAACAGGGATAAAGATGAGGTCAATTTAGAGTTCAAAATAAGTGCCCTCGGTTGTTAGATGCCCCACTGGGGACAACAGGAAAGTCTCTCCTCACCTTTAATTTTTTTGCTTAAGAATTATTTCGTCCTCTTCGTCATTAGTATCCATCTGTGCGTGTCAACCTAGGTTGGAACTGAAATTTCTAACGCTGGGTTTGCCATGATTCATGTGGATAAATCACCCCTCCATTTGTTCCACTAGTGAACCTATTGGAGGGTTGCTGGAAATCGGGGTCTCTCATTGGCAATGGTTTGCACCTTCGTCCCAGTAGGGACCCTTCTTCCTAGTCAGGGTAAGGGGGTTACGCCCTTAGGCAACCCCTGCTCACCCCCTGGGTAGCTTGACACAAGCAGTCAGGCTTACCTCAGAGGTAGTGTGTAAAGCATTTGTGCAAATATACAGTAATACAGTGAAAACACTCCAAATGGACACCACACCAGTTTAGAAAAATAAGCAAACTTTATCTAAACCAAACAAGACCAAAACGGCAAAAATCCAACATACAGTTATAAAAATATGACTTTTATAAGGTAAAAACAGTTCTGTCCATAGAAAATGATGGATGCGACACTTTCAACACAAAGTACCTTAGATGCATCAACACCACAAGCAAAAAAGGTTGCAGGGAAGGTGATGCGTCGGTTCCTTACACACAGGGAAGGTAATGCGTCTGTTTCTTGCTCCAGGGGACGGGATGCGTCGGTTCCTTACTGCTGCGCAGGGGAGGTGATGCATTGGTTCCTTACCGCAGAGGAGGTGATGCGTCAGTTTCTTACTGCATCCCCCAGTGATGCGACAGACCTGGCGCCTCGATACGATGTGTGACGATCCGGGACGATGCGATGCGTGAAGATCCAGGATGCGCTGATAGTTGGGGCGGCGGCAAACAGGCGATGCGATGATTTCAGCCTTTTTCCATTAAAGCTTCGGTTCTTACACAGAAGAACCTGCATCAGAGTTGGTGCGGTGATATCGGACGTCGAAGATCGGTACACAGAACTCATCGCACGGCAGACACTTCAGCCGCAGGCAGGCCCTGCGTCTGTTCTTCGGCTGTGACGATGCGTCAGAAATTCTTCTTGCACCGCTGTGATATGTCGGAACCAGGCGATGCATTGATTTTCACAGTTCTTAAGTCTTTTGCAGTTCCCAGACCCAGAAATAACCTCCAGTGGCCCAAAACACTGGCAGGCACCTCTCTTGGCAGGTCAGAACTCCCAGCAATGGAGTTCAGGGCGGGCTGGGGGTGAAGTCTTTGTGTCCCTGAGATTTCAGAACAGAAGGCAAGCTCTTCTTCAAGCCCTTGGCGATCTTCCTCAAGCAGGGGCACAGCACATAGCAAAGTATTTGTCCTCTCCTTGGCAGAAGCAGCCACTGCAGTCCAATCCCAGACAGCTTACAGCAAAGGGGTAGTTCTTCTCCTTCAGTTTCTCCAGCTCTTCTCCTTGGCAAAGGTTCCTCTTGAATTCCAGAAGTGATCTAAAGTTCTGGGGTTTGGACCCCAATATTTATACAGCATTTCTCCTTGTTCTCATGTGGCAGAGAAGCTCTGTGCTCAGTCAAAACCAGTTCTGTCCTCTCTGTTCCAGCTTTCCGGCAGGAGGTGGAGACAGCTTTGTGTAAGGCAGACCAGGCCCATTCAGGTGCAAGGAAATCTCCTCCCCCTACTCTAAATGCAGCTCAGGTCTGTTCAGCCAAGCACTGACTCATCCAGAAAAGGCAGGACACACCTCAGCCCCCCCAGTGGCTGTCTACAGTGAATTCACATCCCCAGCCCCTGTCGCTCCAAAGCCAGACAATCAATCCACAAATCAGAAGAGTCACACAGGATGGCTCAGCAAGAAAATACCCACTTTCTAAAAGTGTTATTTTCAAACACACAACATAAAAATCATCTTTGCTAAAAGATGCATTTTTATATTCTGAGTTCAGGCATACTAAACTCCATCTTTCTATCTTGTCCCAATGGAAAGTTATACTTATAAGATGTTATAAATAAACTCCAGTTCTTTCTTATGAGACAGAAAGACTTTCAATAGTGAAAAACGTAATACACTGTATTTCACTATTAGGACATGTCACACACATCAGTACATCTCCCACCTTTTTCATACACTGCACCTTGCCCACAGGGTACCTTGGGCCTACCTTAGGGGTGACTCACATGTAAGAAAAGGGAAGGTTAGGGCCTGGCAAGTGGGTGCACTTGCCAGGTCGACATGCCAGTGGAGACTGCACCCAGATGGTGCAGTGGCAGGTCTGAGACCCCTTTGAAAGGCTGCTTGTGTGGGTGGCACAATCAGTGCTGCAGGCCCACTAGCAACATTTGACTTACAGGTCCTGGGCAAACACAGTGCAGTGTATTAGGGACTTAGTAGTAACTCAAACAAGACAACTATGGAAACACCAATCCATATTCACAATTTATAGAGGGAGCACTTGCACTTTGGCACTGATCAGCAGTGGCAAAGTTCCCATAGCATCTAGACCAGCAAAAATTAAGTCCAGCACACAGCAAAAACACAGGAGGCAGAGGCAAAAATACAGAGGAAAACCACACCAAGGATGCCAGGACTAACACAGGTTCATTTTAACATTGCTTCTTTATATTGGAAACCCCCTCTCCCCATTATATGATGTGAAATTGCAGAGAAAGCGCTCATTAAAATGTTCTGCTGAGTGGGTTCTTCCTAATCTCTTGAGGTGTGTTTTTGGTTCCACAATGAATCTGTGATGTGCCTCAGAGTCTGTCACAGTCACTCCACGTGGAGGTGGAGAGGCACCATGGTAAACGTGGATCCAGCAGACCACGGAGAGATGGTAGCAGAGAGTGGCATGGAGGGTCATTACTGCAGGGCAAACAATCTAAGTTGTTTAGAAAGGGCACACGTTGAACCCTGTTCCAAGTTAAGCGGGTGGATATTGCAGAGCCAGCCATAGAGTTGACTCTGTAGTTATGGGTGTTAAAATAAATCACCTTTTTCATTTGCTAATAAATTTGGTGCTTTTTCTCAGATTTAACCAGCATTTGGCAGACACTGGTCTTATCCAGCACACATTTTATGGTCGAAATTTCATGCAGAATTGCCACGGAGATACAATGCGATCTAAAAGTAATGTTTCCTTTTTTTTAAGTGAGGGAGGAATTTCAGCTTTCCATAACAGCTAAAATTGCGAAACGCATACACGTGATATGGATATAGGACTGCAAGGTAGCGGCCCGTGGAGGGAGTTCCGTGGGGCGGTGAGGCGGGGCGGGGGAGGGGCAGGGTGGGGGGTAGTAAACAACGGAATATGGATAAACGGAGGTAAGTAAACAATTAAATAAATAAAACGAATTTTGTTGCGAGCGCTGCATCGCAAAATGCGATGCAGCGCGCGCAACAAAATTAGTTTTATTTATTTAATTGTGTACTTACCTCCGTTCATCCATATTCCGGTGTTTACTACCCCCACCCTGCCCCTCCCCGCCCCGCCTCACCGCCCCACGGAACTCCCTCCACGGGCCGCTACTGGGACTGCACTCAGAATTCGCCCTCTTGTTGCTTGTTGTTAACCTGTTCAGTAGTTCTTGACACATATTTGTACTAAATAAAGTGGCAGATGGGCTTCTGAGGATTATTATTTTGCATGTTTTGTCCTTTCATACCCCATTGACTCATCAATCCTGGTCAAAGAAGAATCCGGAAATAACTGTCTGACCTTTACATTTTTGTTGCAGCTCACATCAGTGAATGGCTGGTGACAGACAATCCGTTCCAAAAAAGTGATTAAGTTGCGTGGAAGTGGATGTAAGTGGAGTAAAATATTTCTATAAAATGTTTTTGCAGTTGTATCAACTGAGCCACATGTAGGCTTCATGGTTGCAAATTACCGATGCACTGAATGGTGTTCTAGGCCTGGAAGAGCATCTTCAGACACGAAGGTCGACATGGGGGGAATACAGAAAGGTATTTCCTGTCCCCAAAATAAAATAAAGAAAAACAAGTATGTACCACACAATCAAAATCAGGGTCCTTCACTCCTGTGGAGAAACACTTGCCAAGACGACCCCAGAATTAAAGGAGACTGGATATTTAATCCACCACTCTCTGTTGGTAGCTGCAAATTTTGAAATACTAAATTAAATAAGCAAACTAAACCTATGGTATAATGGGCACTAAGGACAGGAATGTTGGGTGTAGGACATGCCTTCTACCCAACGTCTGACTAAGGTACTAAAAGACAGTGCAAAGTGGGTTCTGACGATTGGGGGTGCTGAGCTCAGGGCCTGACTGAAGCGCAGCGGTCTCTAGAGGTCAGGAGCGCAGCCACATCCAGCTTTAAAAACAAGAAAAATAGGTTTTCAAGACAATAGACTTCGCAGCCCCTTCCAAATGACCAACTGGCCCCACATGCGCACATGAAAATTCCTTATCGACTGGATCCTCCTAAACGATGGGCACAGTCAAGCTCCCTTTCCAGTCATTGCCTTCGTGTTTTGTAGGAAGCACATTTTGTTCATTGACAACCACTGTTTTGCCCACTGAACAGGGTGCTTTTCAATTAAGTACTAGATGCTTGGTGTAATATTTTTGGGTCACATTCCAAGTGCTATTGTTGCACAGCATCTGGGATGCACCTTGAGGAGATTTCTGTGCACACAATGGGGCCGATTCCGATCTGGGTCAGAAAGCTCTACGACCGAGCCGGATCCGGAGAGATTTCCGACCGAGCCGGACTCCCCCAGTCCGACCGAGCGAGTACGATGCGGCCATATGCTGCCCGACTCGATTCGGTCGGACTCCCATTGAAGTCAATGGGAGCCGGTCGTACAACGTGTACACGGGCTCCCATTGACTGAATGGGCACGTCGCAAACAGGGGGGCCCCCTACAGTGGGTACGCGTCGGTGCGACTCGCACCGTACATGCATGTGTAGGGGGAGCCTTGGGTCCCCCCTGTGTTCGACTCGTGCGGCTACGCATGCAGGGGGATCCGACACGGACCCCCCAAGTCCGGCTCCGGGTGCTTTTGTGAGCCGGACGCTCCGACTCGATCCGGCCGTCTGACGCGTGCATCGTACTCGCTCGGTCGGGAAACGTCTCCATTGCGTGGTGCGAGCCATGTCCGTACGAGTCGGTCGGAGCGGTTCAGACCCGGGAACGAGTCGGTCGGCGATTTCGCGTGCGCTCGCATCGTACTTGCTCGCTGGGACGACTGTACGAATCGGTCGGAAAAAAGTCCTCCGAATCGGATCCGGTAAAGCCGAAACCGATTCGGAGCCCTACCGGCCTAGATCGGAATCGGCCCCAATGTGTGCTAATCTGTTGCAGAGGCAATTACAAGTTTGGTAGGATTTGAGGAACTCTTGTCTTATGCATATTAGTACTGTGATTCTTACTGAATGGCTGCAAATCTTGTGGAGAAGCCCTAAAGTCCCAAAAGACCTCTATTACTGCATTTGCTTCTGCAAAATACAGTGATTGCAGTTCCAGTACCTTAAAGGCGTGATGTGAATGTATTCACAATGAGTGTGCTGTGGTTTCCTTGACCACAGCATGCTCTCCCGGTGCCCGCTGCCCTTATTCACAAAATTAGAACTGTTCCTCATGGCTAGCTTCCAGTTTAGGAATGGATACCATCCCCTTCTGCTGTCAGTCAGTAGTCAATCAATGGTTTGGAACCACAACAGCAGAGACAACCATTGATACATCCTTGCCAGTTTCAAGGATGAAATGATACTGCTTTTCGAGTACCATTTCCTTTTCCATTGCAAGAAAGTTGTAATGTGGACACTGAGAGGTGAAAACCAATTTGCAACTTATAATGTACCTTTAGTACATTACAATTTTAGGTTTTGCAGTTGCAAAGTAGGATATTTTTGCAGTTTTGGATTCCTAACTCGATCAAAAAGAAGCAACCCAGCACCCTAAGCTGTTCAGGCTCTACAATATTCTCAGTACAGCTTTTAATCATCAGACATAGACAAAATAGTCATATTCATTGCACACCTTCCTAGACATACTTTTAGGATTGTTTGTGAATTAAAAATGCTCCTAAAAGTACACTTAGGTGGAGTTGCAGGCCTCTGGCCATGCCTTTTCGAGTTTTTTCATGACTGGCGTTCTATTAATGTAGATTTACCCATTTATATGAGAGTGAATCCTGCTGTTTTTTCAAATGGTGAAAAAGGGATTCACAAACATTTTCAGAGTTGTGCCTGGAAAGCTGTAACTGGTGCGGGTATTCAGGCATAACCTGGAAAACGTTTATGAATTCTAAAAAGTTGGAAATCTGCAGTCAGACGAGAACCAGGATCCATTTTTCGAAGGAAAAAGCCACATTTTAAAATTCGGCTTTTTCAGCCTATAATAAAACCCCGGACCATATTTTCTTCCCAGAGACAAATTAAACAACCACGTTTTCAGACGACCATAATTTGCAAACCTATTTTCTTCAATTGAGACCGTTGGGATTTTAATGTCTAGCACTGTCAGACTGTTTTATTTAGTCATATTTCTTGTGGTTTTGGTGATGTTGGCTAATCCGATATGTGCACGTTAATTTCGGCCAAATATAATTTAAAGGTGTACGAAAGAAAACTGAAATAAAGTCAACTTCTGTTTTTATTGTGTTTTGACACGAAACGCCTCATAAAACGACTCCAAGGAGGCCGAGTTTTGATAACTAGAAACGTCCACGCACCCCTTGAAGTGGTTCTGCGTTTCCCAATATTGTTTTGTCATAACGACATGGCTTGGATGGACAGCACATGACGCACCTTCTGTCAACATGGCTGAAAAGGTTACTCTCGGTCTCGTGAGCTCTGTGTGGGACCAGGAGGCAATACGTCATTTAAATCCGAGCACCTGTTTCATCTTTTTAAGTTTGGTCCCTCACCAGTATTATTAACTTGGGTAACAGAGGCACCCCATATTCAAAGAGCTTAGAAATTGTAAAACCGTGGTATAAAAAGCTATATAAGAACTTGTTATGAGTGTAAATGAGCCTCCTTCCTTTTTTTAAGTCTTTCGTCATTGACCCTTTTATTGATTCTAAATTGGTTTTCGCCGCGGAGCGTTGAATCCCAGTTTTGTTTTTAATTGCATTCAGATGGTGTAAGACACCCGTTATTTTGTTTGGCACGTCAGAATCGATTAGTAGAAGCATGTAACGCTCTCACATTTGTTCGGTGCGAAACGCCCACTATGCTGGCCAAGGGTGGTTGCGCAGTTAGTGGTGCAATTTTACAGGTTTTCTTTAAAAAATAAAAATAAAATGTTACCTATTTAGTTCCCAAAAATTCATTTATTAATTGTCTTAAGTGGGCATCGAATAGACATTTATATCAGACTGTGAGGATCTTTATGTCCCTTTTCAGTGTTCTGTTCTCCTTGACAAGGGCTGCATACATAATTGGTTGGCCTGTGTAAGAGCTTTCTTTGCATCACACTCGCAAGTGTAGGTAATGAAAGGCACGCTTCAATGAAATCCAATTAGACACCATCAGCGCAGTTTTATAAAAATCGATAGCAGGAATGACACGCATTTACCCTGTCAAACATGGCCTTTTATTCCCTGCTGTGCTGCCTCATTTCCTCCCATAGATCTCCCCGCCATTGTGTGAATGGTTTTCTCTCACGCCTGCATGTCTCATTTTCTCCTGCTGGCGACAAAGCCTTAAAGGGTTATTAGGGCTGTGGCAGGACCCATGACTGCTTGTGAACGTTGTGTTGTTTCCAAACAACACTGTGCTTACTCACACCTTAAGCACATTTTTTTCATTTCAAGGGGGAAGCTCATCAACAGTAGGTCATGCCAGGGCCACTCGAGTTATGAAATTGTGCAGTTGCTGCGTTTTCGTATAATTATAGATTTGCCGCATTTGCCACACAATACTAAATCTGGTGCATCATCTGCAGATTTTCACAGCACAAATAGCTTTTAGCTGGAACGGTTCAAAGTTACTACAAGTTAAAGTGCAGCGACAGGGTTTGCTCTTGTTGATGTCACTAACAATGACTGCAATCATAAGGGGGATGGGAGCACACTGCTTCACCTCCCAGCACAGTTCACCCCTTGGCATCCTGGTAAATGCAGTTCAGTTTAAATGCTTACTTGACTTTTTGTTGAAGTGTTTCACCAAAGTTGGTGCAGGTTAGTGCTGTGAATCTCTAGACACGTGTTTCTGGATATTATCCTTCATCAGTAGCGATAATAAAATGAAATTCTGGGGTTGCTGGGAAAGCTGCCACAATCCTCTCAGGTTTCTGTACCTCTCCCGGGCACACAGGTGCATCTCCAAGAGCTCGTCAGCTCAGTGGCTCAAGGGAGCCTTTTTATACAGAAGGGGGATGGGAGCACACTGCTTCACCTCCCAGCACAGTTCACCCCTTAGCATGCTGGTAAATGTAGATCAGTTTAAATGCTTCCTTGAATTTTTGTCGAAGTGTTTCACCAAAGTAGATGAAGGTTAGTGCAGTGAATCTCGAGACACATGTGTTTCTGGATATTATCCTTCATCAGTTAAGATAAAAAATGAAATTCTGGGGTTGCTGGGAAAGCTGCCACAATCCTCTCAGGTTTCTGTACCTCTCCCGGGCACACAGGTGCATCTCGAAGAGCTCGTCAGCTCAGTGGCTCAAGGGAGCCTTTTTAAACAGAAGGGGGATGGGAGCACACTGCTTCAGCTCCCAGCACAGTTCGCCCCTTAGCATCCTGGTAAATGCAGTTCAGTTTAAATGCTTACTTGAATTTTTGTTGAAGTGTTTGACCAAAGTTGGTGCAAGTTAGTGCTCTGAATCTCTAGACACATGTGTTTCTGGATATTATCCTTCATCAGTAGAGATAAAAAAAGAAATTCTGGGGTTGCTGGGAAAGCTGTCACAATCCTCTCAGGTCTCTGTACCTCTCCCTTGCACACAGGTGCATCTCCAAGAGCTCGCCAGCTCAGTGGCTCAAGGGAGCCTTTTTAAATAGAAGGGGGATGGGAGCACACTGCTTCTCCCAGCACAATCATGTTAAGAGAAGGAGGCGGTGGCGAGCAGCAATTTCCTCCCTATTAACTTTGCAAAGAGTTTACAGCCCTGCTCTCATGTAACTGTTTTCTTCCTAGTGCTTTTTTGCTAATTGACCTCTGAAAGCTGATCTTCCCACTCATATTGTGCTTAATTTATTTTGACTTTTAGAAAAACGAAAACATATATGGGAAGAAAATAACCTTAATACTTCTTGATCTCCGTTCACCCTACAGTACATTGGACCATGGCATTCTACCGAGAAGCAAGCACAAGGAGATGATGGACAGAGCGCTGAAACTTTTCAGACACTCACCCCCAGTCACAGATTTGGGTTGAATCCATCATTGTTCTTAAGCTCACTTCACCACCCCAGTTCCGACCCAACCATATGCAAATCAGTCTTGACCCTATTGCTCATGGGAATAGTCCAGCCCGATCTGCCAATCCAGGTCTTCACTGGACCAGAAACAAGCATCCTGGGACCGGTTTCGGGGTAACACCCCTCATCAGCCAGGCTAGCTTGAATTCAGTGAGCAAGGGACCCACGTCTGGGCATACCCTGCCAACTTAGGGCGAACAAAGCAAACACAAGGAGATGATGGACGGAGTGCTGAAACTTTTGAGACACTCACCCACAGTCACAGATCCGGGTTAAATCCGTCATCGTGATCTGTGACTGGGGGTGACTGGGGGTGAGTGTCTGAAAAGTTTCAGCGTTCTGACCATCATCTCCCTGTGTTTGCTTTATTCTACCGGGAAGGCCAAATGTCCCAATCTACCATGGAGTGGATCCAATTGCTTCTCAAACATAACCGTGAAGTGTGATAGTCTACTAGGAAGATTTCATATGGGTTCAATATCTACATATGTCCACTCGGAGTAGCCATTTAAGCAGACCTTGGTGGGCTTCCTAATGGATACTGAGAGTACATAATTCCTCTTCTCTCTGAAAGACTGGCATTTGTCCTATACTGTATACACTGTAGGAAATAGTCTTCTTTGCATGATGGCAGCTAGGGTCGAGACCCTGATGTTAGGAGGGCTGAAATTCAGTTTCTTCATCTCAACTGTCCGAAAAAGCAGGCATGTCTCAATCCAGGCCTTTGAAAGTTAGGAACCAGGAAGCAACTGCCCTCTCACTTCCTCCTCAAGTCACCTCATTCACTGAATTCAACACTGTCAATCTGCAGTTCTTCCTTCTTTGACAACTCCTCTTGCTCATTCAAAATGGCACTTGATTGCTGGTGACCAGAGGCTCAGTGATGACAGGCTTAGATCACTGTGACATCATTACTCAAGGCTTTCAAAGAAACTTATTTCACAGAATGTAAAGCTTTCCAAGGCAGATGGCAATCTGTAGTGTTCTGAAGCATTGAACATGACACAAATGCACTCAGTGTGAGTGGTCCATTGAATTGTGGCCCCGCGCAAATACCTGTTTGCGCAGGCATTGAAATATACATTTGTTGGGGTTTACATTTCAGCAGTTCACACCTATTCAAATTTAATGCAGAAAAAAATCCAGAAGATACTAGGACATGGAAATTTTGATAAAATGTACGATAGGCCCCCATTTTGCAGAGCTGCACCTAGAATAGGATACAATAATTATCAACCTCCTCCACCACCGCGCCACTCGTAAGGAGGGTCTTAATATTAAATAACACTGATAAAATAATTGAGATAAAAACAACTGCGTTTCTATGAATGTAAGAAGAATGGTATTGCTCTAGATAGTGACAGCGACAATTGTTGGTATACTGAACGTGACATAAGACAGAATTCTCCCTTTTATAAAACCTAGCTTTACATATTCTTACAGTAAATGCAACCTACATGAATCTGTCCATGCTGGTGAAGTACAAGCATTTGCAACAATCCACATTTCATTGCCAGGGTTGGCTTTCTGGATGCCCCAGAGGTGTTCAAATCACTTGGTCTGTGGAGCAGCATAATGAGTTGCTGGCTCTGTGATTCATACATAAGAGAAGTTTGCAACCGGCTTGATGCACAATGAAATGTAAGCGTCTTACTGATGTTTCATGTACTTTTTCCATCTGCGTCACTTGGAGAGGCCTCTTGCTGTGATAGAAACCATTGAAGGCGAGAATATGCTGTAACATCCTGTGTTGTGTGCATATGAGTGTCACTATTGTTGCAGATTCATGCGAGCCCGCACATCTAGAGTGGTAACTCACCAACATAACCGTTCAGTGCATGCAACCCTTCAAGTATCCATTGCATTGTAAACATGGCAATAAAGTTTTAAAGTCAAATAGACATAAACATAGGGGAAAGATTTGTATTTTATTGCTATAAAAATACCAACCAGAAACGCTTTTCAAAGGAGGAAAACGAAATTAAGCGAAATTGTCCATTGTCTTATCCACTGAGTGAATTTGTAGTGTGGAAATTAGACAATATAGTAACAATTTGAAAGCTATAGAGGGAAACTAATGTTGCAAAATAGCTGCACATATGCTGCATACCGTGCTTCTCATCCCGGATTCTCATTGAATAAAGCAATGGATTCTACACTGCTACCTAAGAGGTGTCAGGGTGGCACACTTGATAAGAGAGCAGGTTCTCCTTAAGAGACAGGTATTTAATCTTTCCTGGAAGGGGTTCAGTATTGAAAAATAGTATTATTCATATTACATTATTATCCGCCCACAGAGGTATCATTGTTTTCACCAAAAGGTCACAGAAGATCCTGGGGCAAGGTGTGGAAGAGTCTCCAATCTCCTTTTTTGTCCAATTCTCCTTTTTCTATATCTCCCTATCAGCCTGCTGAGTGCAGAGAGTTACAGCAGCTGTGAGCTGCTGCCATTGTGAACCTCTGTCGCTGTGAGACCCAAGGTGTTAACCAGTGCACAGGTCAGCATTGCCAACACCCAGTGCCTTCATCCACCCTTCTGTGGGAGCCATCCCAGAAGGGCACTAGAGCTGAGCCAGATTGGTTGGGAGAGAGATAAGAATTTATATCTTGAAATGACGGTAGTTGAAAAATACCCACTTTCTCTATGATTTTAACCAGAAGAGATTGCCTAGCTATATGGTGGAAATGAGTCAGTATCCCACTGTATGCTTTCTTTTTTTTTATTGACTGACCTACGGGACCCTTTTTTAGCATCTTGTGCACATACCCATCTCTTAGGGAAATAATTACCAAAGAGCTGTGGAACAGTGCTTTATTTGAGCCAGTGGTTTCCTGTACGAAAGTCTGCCACATGGTGGCGATGTTAGTCTAATTTAGAGACGAACACAACAAAAGTTGTTTATTATTTCAATATACATTAAAAATGACTAATTGCTGCCGGCCAAGCCATTCTTATAGGTTTGGGGGCCTGGGATAGTCTGAATTGTTACACTTGCACAAGTGTGATGGTTAGTAGTTCTGTTGATACTGCCATTGGCAGCGCTGGCAGGGGCAATGGGTGGTGCAAGCTGCAGTGGTCTACTCACAAGGGTCCTGGCATTTATTTTGTTACCAATTAAGTTCTGATGGGAGTGGAGAGTGTTGTTGCAAAATCTAGCAGTAACCATAGTGGTTAAGGCTCAACAAACAGATTCTTCCCAGGCACACAGTGCACGTCTGTGATGTCAGGTAGGGGAAGCATTCAATCCGAACTAATGCCTAAGCTGCGGAAAGAATGAAGATAAGCTTAACTTGTTTGACATAATAATAGTTCAGGTATGTGGAAGACACAGGGAGGAGCTTAATCGTCAGACACAGGTGATTTGCTTGTACCTGTTGTGTTGTTATCGACCCTGTCCTTGCTCTTTACCATATTAACCCCAGACTATCTTTGTATCAGGGGCAGCTCCTCCGCTATGGTGGAGTAGCGTCGTCCCACTGCTTTTGGGCAGTGAAGTTAAGGAAAGATAAAATGATAATAACTTTGAGTTATTATCATTTTATGTTTCCTTTGCGGGTGGGTGGGCGGGGCCGCTCTGCTCACGGAGCAGGGGAGGGAAGGAGTGGTTTGCCCACTCCTAAGTGCGCAATTACTGTTTGGCCGGCCCTCTCCAGGCTGCCCAAATCAGTCATGCACACTTTTCACGTTCTCCATGCAGGCTGCATTACAGCCTGCATGGAGAACAAGCCCAGGCTCCCATTCCCTGGTTGAGCGTTCAACCAGGATGCTCAAAACCAATCACAACGCTGCACTGTAGTGTTGTGATTGATCAGAAGAGCCTGGGTGCCTTCCAATCACAACGCTGCATTTCAGCGTTATGATTGGTCAGGGGAGCCTTTTCTGTGCTTCCTTTGCCTCGGTCTGGCGAGGACAGCAGGAACAGAGATGCGGGACTGGCACGGCAAGGTAAGTGTTGAATTTATTTAAAAAAAATTTTTTTCCGGGTTATGTGATGGAACAACGAAAGCCTAATTACCGAATGCAGGCTGCCCGGGGTCCACGAAGGAGACCCGCTAAGAGGGCGGCCGCCTTAGTGCCACAAGATGGCACAGGAGGCAGCCTCCCAGTGTTTGGGACCCTCAGGGGTCCGGTGTGCCGCGTCACTTCCGGGGAGGGGGGTGAGGTACATATACCTCTCCCCGCCCTCTGGGCGCCCTCTTTGCCGACTACCCTGACGCCGTTTCCCTCCCTACCGCATACCCGGCGGTCAGGCAGTGTGTGGGGGGGGTTTTGTCTAATGTTTTCGTTTGTGTTGCAGGCGGAGTTACAGGGCGATCCAGAGGCTGTAAGGTACATGCGGGTACCATCTGCAGAAGCACAACAAGGGTGCAAAGGCCAAATATCCACAGGGAGGTCCTCGCGTTTGACCCTGGAGGAGCGACGGCGCCCGTTAGTCCTATGGGTGGTTGTGGACCTGAGCAACCAGGGGTTGCCTGGCAGGCTCTGCCCCCTTATGGGGCGTGAGCAGGGGCGTGGGCTGTTGGTCCACCGGTGGGAGGGGTCTTCCCTCCCCCAAAATATGGCAAACACCGTTGGGTAGGGCCACGGTGTAATTTGGCCCATCAGGTGGCAGGCGGCGAGGGGCTGCCTGCCTTGGGATAGCCCGTAAGATAACCCACCATGTTGGCATATTTGTAATGCTAATAAACCTGCAGCAGTTTTCTCCACAAAGAAGGTGTCTTGTCTGGTTATTTCTCTAGGAGATTGCTCTATGGGGGGATGGCGAGTGTTGCCGATATTGGCACTATGCTTTCACAACGAAAGTATCACAACGACGCTGTCATTATCACACCAGTTTCTAGGTGGAATACTGTTATTACGCTGGCACATACATAAGTATTTTATATACATTTACAACAAACACCATGCTTACACCTGCATTTACGCTGATTACCATTACAACGACAAATGGTCTTAAATGGCTTTAATTGTTGAAAAGCAATGTGCAGTTTTAAAAAACCATTTTACTAACCATTCCGCATGTGAGAAGTTTCCGAATGCACTAAACACCATGTCCGCTTTGTGGAAATGTAAAAATGTCACGCTGTTGTGTCCTACCTTACTGTTTATTACTGCTCTCCAATGCTCCCCAAAGCAAAACGGCAGACCTGCTTGAGAAGTCTCCGGGATTATGAGGGGCCCATCCAGTGTCAAACTCCCACTTCAGAGTAAGAATAATAAATTAAAACGAACATTACATTGCATTAATTTACATTTAAGCCTACATTTCCTTACAGATTGCTGTGAGGTAACGGCGAGCAGTTGCCTACTTTGAAGTTGTGGAACAAGGTTCGAGCCTCGGCGTGGGCTCAACATCCTGTGATTCTGGGCAAAGTAATGTGAATGGTGCTCAATTGAAGCGTTCATATATAATTGGGTGGAGTTCAAGCTATATAAAGCGTTAGAAAAAATATACAGATCCAGCGTTGTAAATTACAACTGAAAAATGTTATTGTAGTGACATGCATTGCAAAACCTTTCGTAGAAGTGCAAGTGGCGGCATAATCACTGGCGTAGTAATGACGCCGTCGTAGTTCCGCTTTCGTTGAAAAGGCTATTCGTGCCTGTTGGACTTGGCCCTTTTTGCAGGGTCATCCCTAAACTTTTTGCCTTCCTCCTATATTTTTTCTGACCTGTTGTTGGCTGTTTTATGACTCTGGGCACTTCACCACTGCTGATCAGTGCTAAAGTGCATATGCTCTCCCTATTGTAAATTGTGTTATGTATTAGTGACTCCATGATTGGATGATTGGTTTACTTGTCAGACCCTAGTACAGTGCACTGCGTGTGCCCAGGGCTTGTAAATCTAATGCTGCTGGTGGGCTTGCAGCACTGGTTGTGCCACCCACAGAAGCAGCTTGTAAAGTGTGTCTCAGGCCTGCCATTGCAGAGCATGTGTGCAGCCTAGGGCTGGCATGTCGACTTGGTGAGTGCACCCACTTACCAGGCCCTAAACCTTCCCTTTACTACATGTTGGTCACCCCTAAAGTAGGCCATAGGGCAGGGTGCATTGTAAGTATAAGGTAGGACATGCCCTGGTGTGTGTGGCATGTCCTAATAGTGAATTACAGCCATTTTCGTTTTTCACTATTGCAAGGCTACCTGCTCCCCATAGGCCAGAATGGGCAGTTTGATTATTACAGCTTATAATCCTAACTGACCCAGGGAACATGGTAGAAAAACGAATTTAGTATGCCTGAACTCAGAATGATAAAATACATCTTCTAGTGAAGTTGATTTTAACATTCTGTGTTTGAAAATACCACTTTTAGAAAGTAGGTATTTTCTTGCCTAACTATCCAAGCCTGCCTCTGCTAGGTTGTGTATTCCTTGTCTGGAGTTTGAGTGACAGGGGCTGGGTGTGGCTCCAGGAGACAGGGTGAGTCAGCACAGGGCTGAATAGAGAGATCTGCATCCAGAGTGGAGGGAGGAGTTGCACCTGGGTCTGAATAGGGCTGTGCCTGCCTTCCACAATGCTGGCTCCACCTCCTGCCGGGTGGCTGAGGACTCTGCCCCACATTCTGAAAGGAAAGAAGGAGTCCTGTAAACAAAGTGCTCCAGGACTGACCAGAACTGGTTTTGGACTAGGCAAAGGCCTCTCTGCCTTCATAGAACAAAGAGAAAAGGTGTATAAAAAGGGGACCCAGACCCCTAGGAAATTAGATCACTTTTGGGAAACAAGAAGAAACCTTTGCTGAGGAGCGGAACCAAGAAGAAACTGAGGAGAAGACTATCCCTAAGCTAGAGGGATCTGCCTGCAGTGGTTGCCTGACTGCCAAAGAAAGGAGAAGGGAACTTTGTGTGTACTTTCATCAACTTGTGAAGGATCTCCAAGGGCTTGATTTCAGAGCTTGCCTCCTGCTGAAGTCTCAGGGACAACAGACTTCCCCCACCAGCTCCCCTGTATTCCCTTGCTGGGAATTTGGACCTTCTGACACACTTGCGTGTCTCTGGGAGCTGGAAGCGCGACTCAAGACGAAGAAGCGTGTCGCCGCAGCCGCTGCTTCTCGCATCGCCGGAGAAGAGTGTCGACGTCGCAGCAGACGCCGGCGCATCCCCGAAGAAGCGTGCCGCTGACACCCTCGAATCCTTCGAAGCGCCTCGCAGCACCGGAGAAAAGTGTCGCCGTCGCAGCAGACGCCATCGCATCCCCGGGGCAGAGCATCGACCTCGCATCAGACGCCGACGCATCGCAACACGAGGCGCCCCGCATCCCAGGAGAAGATCGTCGACCTTGCATCAGACGCCATCGCATCGCCAGGGAAGCGTGTCGCAGGGCCTGTTGCGGCTCCAAAGATTCATCGAAATCGCCGCACGGCCGTCGGGTGTGCACGCATCACCCCTTCGTTGTCGCAACCTCAAGAAGACGCCACTTTGTTTCTTTGCACCAGATCTTCAACGCATCACCGTCCTTGCGTGTAAGGGACTACTGCATCACCTTCCCTGCAACACTTTCGTTGCCGTGCGTTACGCATCTTAAGGTACATTGAACTCAAAGTGTCGCATTTCCATTTTAAGAGACTCAAGCTAATTCTACCATCTTTAAAGTACAGTATTGTGGATTATTTTTGTCGTTTATGGTCTTGTGGTAAATCTATATAAAAGATACATATTTTTATAATACAACCTGTGTGGTGTCCATTTGTAGTGTTGTCACTGGATTACTGTATGTGTTCACAAATGCTTTACACACTGCCTCTGAACTAAGCCTGTCTGCTCGTGCCAAGCTACCAAGGGGGTGAGCAGGGGTTATTTCAGGAGTGTACCCCCTTACCCTGACTAGAAGCAAGGGTCCCTATTTGGACAAAGGTACCTACCTCTGCCAACTAGAGACCCCCAGTTCTAACAGTGCCAAAGACTTCGGTAAAACCGACGTTTCCCGTTTTGTATAGCGGGCTTTCACCTATGCCTTGCCTCACTGGTTTACTTTCCCATTGCTATGATTTCCTCTTTAGACGAAGGTACAGTTTTCAAGGCAACAATTTATACCAAAAGTTTCATCTATAAAATAGTTCTGAGCGTGAAACGGTACTACATGCTGATACTATTCAATTATGTGTTTTCCCGGTTCTGAGGCCTGTTTTAATGATCTATACATTCTGTATGAATAAACAGCATACTATTTGAGACGGTGTGCGATAAAATAAAGCAAGAAGCACCACTTCAAACATGTCTCTTACCCTCGCCCCTTCCTCTGCCTGACCATTTGCAAGACGGTGCAAAAATACCATCGAAGGGAGCAGTCGACACCCACGCCAGCAGTGACTGGGCGGCAGTCTCTTCAGAAAAAAAAACGTTGGGCCCTGGCATTTATCATTATTATTATTATTTTTTACAAATTAAACACTAGCTGCCTTCCACACACAATTGAACACATCAGTGGGATTAGAAATTTGCCAATTATGCAAACTGTCACTTTCTTTTAAAAAGCTTGGAATAGATGTGAGTCATTTTCAACTGTTCGGGTAAAGAAAAGAGCATTGGCCATCAATTCTGAACTTTGAGGCAGATTATGGAAATATTACATTGAAATTTAGGGGTGCCTTTCGCGAGTTTCAGTGTTTCCTGATTGTTTTTTAGACGGTGCTGGTAGTGTCTCTTTCCCAGCGCTCTTTGGTTTTGTGGAAGGTTTACCAGAAAAAATTCCAGGAATGACTCGTTGTTTGGCAGCAGCACCAGTCATTTCGCCAGGGTGTTGCTCGCGTATCCTAGACCTCAGCGTTTCTCCTTCGTTTGAACCTACCGCGAGAGCACCGTCCACGGCTCTCGTTCCATCCACTGTCTTCCGCTGAGCATTACGTCCCGCTGTCATCTCCGTTGCAGCCCCAGCCGTGGCGGCTTTGTCGGGCTTGTCTCCGCGGTCTCGCCTGGGTTGCTTTGGCAGCATATCGGAACCCTCCTCAGCTGTTTCCAGCGTCGCCGCCGCACACGCCTCACACGCCGTCAGGATCTTCAGAGCCGCTTTCAGTAATCTGCCGGTAAGCGTCCGAGTGAGACGGGGAAAGCTTCGAGTTCTCAGTTTTCTAATCAAATCATATCTCCGGATTGTAAAGAAAAAAAACCAGCACACGCTATCCATCGAAATGCAGGGTTGTTTAGTGGAGGGCTTAACGGGAAGGTTTAAGCCATTGAGGAGCACTGGGCGAGCGGCGTCCACAGCACTCACACAGCCGCCATCTTGCCGCCCCTCGTACTTCCAGTCAGGAAACACTGAAACTCGCGAAACAAGTGAGATAGCAGAGAGAGACACTGTGAGTACTGTAGCTGTTACTTGTAATAATCTCACTAATCTCACTAATGTGATGGAATTAACCGATTCTGGTTCTTTACAAGTAGACCTGGGAGACTTGGGAGGCTCGGAAGTCTTAGATAACACTGGAATGACTGATGCTGCTAATACTGAAAAAGATGTGGGCAAGATCGGAACTACGGCTGGGGTATTGCATATGAAAGAGAATGTAGCCATACCTCTTAAAATATTACCAATTACCGCATTAGAGGAGTGTCTACGTACACCGGAATATGGAGAAAAATTCTTCTCTCTCAACGAGGACTCAGAACTGTCCAATATTAGTGATATATCGGAACTTGATAACTCTGGGACTGACTCTGACTCTGACAGCCCCCTTTCTAATCCTAGTACACAAAAAAAAAATCCTTTTTTAACTAAACGAAGCAAAAGTCAAAAAATAGGGGCACGATCCAGGAGTTTGGCCAGAGTTTGGTCAATCCGGTCAATCCGGGTCTGATCATAGTCAACTTAAGTGGGACTATTCGACTACTCAACTACTGGGTGATAAAGGCGAGAATTGCACTGGGAAGATCAAATCAACTGACAAGCCTAGCAATGTAAGTGAGTCCCCCCTCAATGACTTTTATTTATGCTACTTTGAAGCAAATACAAGGGGAAGCAAGGTTAGAACATAAACTTGCTCATCTCGCAACAAAAAAACTCCAGGGTGCAATACGTAAAGTGAGTAAATCTTGTACCGAGATATCAGAGAGAACCACTGCTTTGGAAGAACGTGTGGTAACACTAGAAACTGGCGCAGAGGTCTCTACTCGACAAATATCCTCAAATGAATCACAAATGACTGACGTTATGTGGAAACTCGAGGATTTTGAAAACCGTCAGCGCCGCAATAACTTAAGGCTTCTTGGTATCCCTGAATATGCTGAAGGGGATGACATCAGAGGCTTTGTCTTGCGGCTAATGAAAGGGGGGTTTCCTGAGCTTGGGCAGTGGGATTGGGAGAAGGAAATCCAGCGGGTACACCGCTTCCCTCTCATGCTTAAAAAGAAACCGGATCCCAAGAATTCTAGTGACAAACCAAGAGCTATATTAATCTTTTTTGGCAACTTTCTACTACGCCAAGCAGTGTTTGATAAAGCCAGACTCGAATCACGACGCTCGGCGGAGGGTTTCTCCTTCTTTGTAACACCTGACTTTTGCCATATTACGGTAGAGAGAAGGTGGAGACTCCGTCAACTAATCTCTCCTTTCCAAAAAGTCGGAGCAGAGACCTTTTTACTCAGTCCAGCAAGGCTTAAAACTATCTACAAGGGCAACACTAGAATTTTTACGTCAGAAATCCAAGCCAAGGAGTACCTGAAGACCATCTCGGTGACCTGAGGGATAGTGGAGGGTCAATTTAGGGATGATTAATGGACAATCTTGTCTCCTTGGCTGGACAGAAATTGGCCGAATAGAAATTATCTGGATAGGAATTATCCCCTTTTTTTTTTTTTCTCTCTTTCTTCTTGTGCTCTTCTTTGTGCTTATTTTATGGATCGAATTGGTCCTATCTAAATCAAATCAAATCAAATTGCTTGAATCATTCAGCACTACTGTCACAACATGGTTAGGGGAGGGTCGGGGGGGTTTAACTTTTTGTATTTTTTTTGTTTTTTTCTTGTGGGGGGAGCCAACTGGATGGGCGGTGGGGGAAGCAACTCCATACAGGAGGCATCACGAGGGTCCTTGGACCTTTTTTGCCGTGGGTTAGAAGGGATGGGGCACTCCAGGGAGGGTGGGTGGACGGCATGGTGATTCAGTCTGATATGTCGACAGATGTCAGAATCTATGGTTTTTGTGTGGAGATTGATGTTAAACAGGAAGATAATGCAGGAAGAAAAGTAGAATGGATAAGTTTCATATCAAAAATGGTATTAAATAAATTAAGAATTGCTTCAATTAACATCTGTGGCCTGAACAATCCTTTGAAAAAACGCAGGGTTAATATAGAAGTACAATATCTGAAAGCAGATATAATTTGTCTTCAAGAGACCCACATAGAGGCTAGTAGGATTAAGATTAATGAATTAGAAGGCTATCATCTAGTTTCTGCTACTACACAAGGGACCCGTACCAGAGGAGTAGCAGTTATGGCAAAAAAGAATCTGGGTTTAAGGTTTTCACGTTCTAAGTCTGATTCGTATGGCAGATGGGTTATTACCCAATGTTCTTTTGAGGGCTGTACTTTTACTCTATGCTCTCTATATGGCTCGATACTAGACGATCCGGCTCTATTTGACTGGTTAAGTGTTGAATTAGTAGGTTGGCCTCTCCCTCTTATCATTTGTGGTGATGCCAATATAAATTTGTGTAATCGAACTGGGGCAATTGGAGGAAGCTCCTACACTGGACGTAAACCTAAAGTTTTTAAGGCATTATCCAATCTATGTAAAACTCATGGCCTTTCAGATATGTGGTCTAAGCTCAATATTCAGGATGTGGGTTATACGTTGTTTTCTGCCCCACATCAGACTCATGCTAGGCTCGATTACTTTTTTGTATCTCCAGAAATATTATTAAAGGCTAATATACAGAAATATCCACGGGTAATGTCTGATCATAACCCACTAGTTTTAGAGATTCCGGTACAGACAAGAAAATCTTCTATTTCTCGCTGGACGTTTAATAGAGCATTAGTTTATGAAGATGAGTATGTACAACATATGAGGGAGTGGATTCCTCGATTTCTGGAAGAGAATAGAGAAAGTGCGCCGGTCGAGATAATTTGGGATACACTCAAAGCCGGGATCAGAGGGGAAACAACTGGGTATGGGTGGGCTGCACAATCAAAAGAGAAAAAGCTCCTACGTGAACAATATGAGAAATTGAGTTTAGCCGAAACAAAATTGATTCAAACTATCACTAGTAAGCAAGGAATAGAACAGGCATTAAATAGGGTTGCTATTGCTAAATCTGTTATTACAGAGACATCAGCAATTAAAGCAGCAGGGAAATATGCTGCCTGGCGGTCAAGTCTGTATGAATGTGGAGAAAAGGTGGGTCACGTACTGGCAATGCATGCAAAACAGCGGACAACCCTGGGAAATATTTTACTAATAGAAAATCCGGGGAGAGGGCCGGCCACTGACCCAGGGACATTCGCGCTGCTTTCCACGGATATTATCAAAAACTCTATTATGAGGATTGCAGGAATGACGAGGAAGTAATGTTAGGGTTCTTGGATGGAACTATAGTGGAGAAATTAACCCAAGAAGATCAAATAGCCTTAGAATCTCCTATAACAACTGAGGAAATTCAGGGTGCAATTAACTCATTGGCTAGTGGTAAGGCAGCGGGTCCAGATGTTATACCTGGAGAGTTTTATAAAATATTTGCTTCATCATTACTGGAAATAATGAAGCTCGTGTTCTTGAATGCCCAGAATGGTCTGAGGGTCCCGAAATCTTGGGAAACTGCAAATATAGTTGTGTTCCCCAAAAAAGGGAAACCACCCAACGAAATGGGGTCATATCGGCCTATTACCTTAATAAATAGTGACAGCAAAATATATGCCAAGATATTGGCTGTTCGTCTGGCAGCCCTTATTAAGAGATTAGTTTCACCAGTACAACACAGGTTTGTACCTGGACGCAGTACAATAGATCACATCCAGCGGGTTATCACTCTTTTTGATGCTGCTGGCATCACAGGGGACCCTATCGGACTTATTCTGCTGGATGCGGAAAAAGCGTTCAATAGGGTCTCCTGGTCTTTTTTATGGGCAACTTTAAGGGATTGAGGAATAGGGGAGAAATATATTACGGCTTTAAAATCTATGTATCACAGCCCGACGGCCCGTATCTCTATCATGGGAGAAATGTCGGATCCAATTCTCATTAGTAGAGGTACTCGGCAGGGGTGCCCCTGCTCACCTTTATTGTTTGCGCTTTATATAGACCCGCTGGTTAGAAAAATAGAAGCTAATAATTTGATCGTTGGAGTACAGAATATCGGGGGAAATACAAAAATATTGGCTTACGCTGATGATCTTGCCATTATAACTTCAAACCCGTTGGTCGCCTTAAGGGAGATTGAGAAAGAAGCAGATCTCTTTGGGAAATATTCAGGCTACCGATTGAATCAAAATAAAACTCAGATATTGACCAGCAATGGCCTTCAAATAAATGATATACGTGTGGTGCAAAAAAGCAGTTTATTTGGGGGTGGAAATCACGGCAGATGTTTCAAAAATTATGGATAATAATCTAAGCCCCTTAAATCCTAAATTTAAAACTGAATTCACTCGTTTAGAGAATTTAAAACTTACGATGGTGGGCAGATGCAACATTATCAAAATGATTTTTTTGCCTAAGATTTTATATTTTTTAAGGGCCATACCTTTGCTTATCAGTAATACCTGGTTAGTATCGATGAATCAACTTTTCTCTAGATTTATTTGGGCAAACTGCCGCCCTCGTAGAGCTTTTAGATTACTAACTTTGCCTAGAGATAGAGGAGGCTGGGCTGTACCCAACCTCCAATTATATCACTGGGCAGCGCAGTTACAGAATATGAAGATACTGCTTAATGAAAAAAATGATTTAATAAGGGATGACTCTTCTATCTCCAGTTTTGAACTGATTTTAGGAACCGACGCCAAGGGGTGCCTCTTACGACATATCGACTTTAATTATTATAAACGGGTGTAATTCAAAACTTTAATTTGCGCATTCAAGGTCTGGACCTCTGTTCGTAAGAAGCTCGGACTTGGGCGCTTTAATGCATATACCCCTTTATATAATAATAACCTTTTTCCCCATATCTTTAATGATGGGTATATGAGGCAATGGTATGATAAAGGATTACGAATTATTGGAGATATCACAACCGGACCTGATTTGTTATTGTTTGATACCATAAGGGATAAGTTTGGGCTCGACAATCGTCAGTTTTTTAAATATCTCCAACTAAGAGACTTTTTAAGTAAAAAAATTGGGGGAACCTCTGGTTTTTCTAAGGTGCAAGTAATTGAAGAAGTGTTTAAAGACTCGAGTACGTTGGGAGGATTGTATAAAATGCTTATTGATTTAATACTTGATGATTTGACTAAACATATAGATCGGTGGCAAAAGTTGTTGGAGATTGATCCCGGGGACATCGAGGACTCTCTACATATGGCTCAGACTTCTCTTATGGCAACTAATTTACAAATTCAATGTTTTAAAACATGGTTCAATTTGTATATAACACCTGCCAAGATTGCTAAATGGGGTAGAGTAGCAGGCTCCACCTGCCCTCGCTGTCAGCATCCAGCAGCTGACATTGTCCATATGTTTGCAACATGTCCTATACTTGAAACCTTGAAATGCAGTGTCAAAGATTTCTTAGTGAGCATGCTTGGCACAGAAATTGAGCTTAGCCCTCAATTGATTGTATTAGGGATAGGAGATTCTCTTCCTCGGAACTTAAATCATTCTTTTTTATTTGTTGCCCTTACAGTTTTTAGGTTATGCTTAGCCACTCATTGGCTTGATCCTATTTCCCCAACTGGCCAACAGTGGCTAGAAAGATTTCTTTCAATATATAGATTTGAAAAAGCTGTCTACGCCAGAAAAGGTCGCAAATTGAAGGCTAAAGGCTTTGCTATTTGGGCCCCTTTGATGAATTGGACTATTCTGAATGATTAACAATGAATTTATTGTTTGCTTATTACTCTGCTTTTTATCTCTTATGTTTTTTTTTTTTTATAACATGAAGTAAATATCTGACATCTAGACTATATGTATTTAGCCGTGGGTGGGGAGGGATAAGGGTGGGGGGAGGATGTGGCATATAAATTGGAATTTTTTCTTTGCTGTTTTATTGGATTTGGATTAAATTGTGATAAATATCAATAAAGATTTAAAAAAAAAAATGTAGGGGTGCCAGGGCGTCACTTTTAATATAGGAAACAGTGACGTAGCCGATGTGCAAGGGGCTTGTAAATAAGCCCCCTTGTATTTTTAGAGAACCGTTACGGCTATTGCTCCTGAAATCTTACAATTGGGTGATTACGTTATTTTTTTGCGGAATAAAATAGGTGTTTAGCAACAGTAAATGCAACTTTACAAGTGGGACTGATCAGCCGAATTGGTAGTAATTCTGTATGTTATGTAGCAGCTGTTATTACGAAACCAGAGTCGGACTGGAACATAAAAAAAAGTGTCCCCCATTGACTAATAATATAGTTTAAAAAAAAGTTGCCCACATTTGCAAATCAAGGAAGTTTTGAACATGTAAAGACAAGCTGTTTACGTGTTTTGCAAGATATGGGTGACTGCATGTATTTGTGCTTGCCACAGGCAATGGTAATACAAGAGAAAAAATCACCCGACTGGGCCATAAATCAGCCCCACGACCTGTCACAAAACGGCCCACACACTGACCTGTTGCACCAGCCCTTTGGGTACTGCCAGGCTGCCCAATAGGCCACTCCACCCTGTATGGATATGACAACAACTGCAGATAGTGCGTTGTCTAGTGAACATTTTTATACATGATACCAGAAATAAGTTCAGTTGTGTGGTAGATGGTTGATGTATCGAACCGCCGATACATTGTCCATTTTGAGAAGCACACAGGCCTGGATGGAATCCTTGATCCAGCATCTGACCACAAAGGACCCCGCCAGAAGTTCCAGACAGTTGATATGTAACCTCTGTTTATGAGGCGACCATAACCCTCAGGTGGAGAACTCGCCACACCTGGCACCCCAGCCTGATCTGCTGGCATTGCACTCCATGACAATGTCCGGAGCTGATCCAAAGATTACCTTCTGTTCCAAGCCTCCATGTTGGTTAACCACCAAACAATCTCGTCTCGTGCTTCCTCGGAAAGCATCACCATCCGTTAGTATGACAGTCTGCTGCACAGGTGAGCGGCTTTTAGCTGTTGCAAGGCACGATAGTGGATAGGGCCCGGGAAGATGGCCTGGATGAAGGAAGAGAGAAGGCCTAACAGTCGTAGGTGTAGAAAAATCCCCTTCTGAGAAGGGACCAGCCAGGATCTTGACCTCGTAAATCACAAACCCCAGGTTCTGTGACAGGTCGAACGCGGCCTGGAGCTGGTGACATATTTGGTGAACCGCCAGTTCAACGCCATATCCTCATCATGCTTCCACATGAACCGCCTGCTTCGAAAGACATTCAGATGGATCCCCACCAAATCCAGAAGGATGGTCACCCACGCACTCATCACCAGCAGACTCGACTACGGCAACGCACTCTACGCTGGCGTCACCAAGAAACTTTTCTGGAAAATACAGAACGTCCTAAACGCTGCAGCTAGACTGGTCCTCAACATCCCCCACCACAGCCACATCACCGAACACCTTAGGGAACTACACTCGCTCCCCATCACAAAAGAATCCCCTTCAAGCTTCTCACACATGCCTACAAAGCCCTCCACGATGCAGGACTATCATATCTGAACCACCGCCTCTCATTCCACGTATCCGCCAGACACCTACGCTCCGCCCACCTGGTCCTGGCCACCGTCCCATGGATCCACAAGACTAGAGCCGGAGGGAGATCCTTCTCCTACCTCACTGCCAAGACCTGGAACACCCTACCTCTCCACCTCAGGCAATCCCCGTTGCTACCCCAACTCAGGAAGGATCTCAAGACCTAGCTCTTTGACTGAACCCCTGCACCCTGATAGATCAGCAGCCCTCCCTCCCCCCTCACTGCCTTGAGACCCTTATGGGTGAGTAGCCGCACTCTGTAAACCCCTGAATGATTGATCGATTGATTCACGGGGGTACCGCCCCATCAGCAGAATATGTGAAGCACCACGGGCAGAAGAGACCCAAAAGGTAGGTTGGTGAACTCTTGGTCTGACCCTGCCAGAGAAATTGTAAGAACATCCGATGAGGAGGAAAAATTGGGACCTGAGAGATAGGCATCCTTGAGATCCAGACGCACCATCCAATCCAATGGTCTTAAAATGTCTCGGAAAAGTCGTATCCCCTCCATCTTGAAGTGGCAATAGACAAGCCACTCATTGAACTCATGGAGGATGATAACTGCCCGCTCACCTCCATCGTCCTTGTCGACCAAGAACATATTGCTGATGAACCCCGGGGTTCGGAGTCGAAAGGGAAATAGCCCCTTTTGCCAGGAGGAATGGTACCTCCTCGTTCACCAGGGCGGTCTCGTCCGCTGATAACTGAAGAGGACCTGGGATTCCTGTCTGCTTGGGGGTGCCAAAGAAATCCATATGAAAACTTCTCACCATCTGCAGGACCCACGCGTCTCCTGTGATGGATGTCCAAGCCTGGAAAAAATTCGCCAGTCGACCTCCTACTTTTAGATGGGAAGAAGGGAGAACACTCACCGGAGTTGTTGGAGGCTCCTGTGCCTGTGCCTCCTCTGCCTCTGCTCCGTCGCCTCAGGTGGAGTAGAAATTGTTGAATCTGGCCTGGTCCTGATACTGGCCGTGGTGGGAGCCTTGCCCTCTGGGAGGGTACTGAGCATTGGTATGGCCGGTCGACCGGCCATGTGGAAAACCTGTGAGGAAAAGTACTTCTTGATTGAGGACTGAACCTTGTCCAGGGAGGTGAAGGTATTAACAAATTTACCTAGCTCTTTAATAGAGGGCTTCCCGAAAAGTCCCCATGAGCATTGACCCCGCTTCTGAGTCAGCTAAGTCCCCTAGCTTGGAGTCGACCTCAATCAGCAAGGAGCGGCGCCTCTCTGTCGATATAGCGCAGTTGGCGTGCCCAGAAATATGACCGCCCACTGGGCCCAAGCAGAAAGTGTCTCTCTGGGGATTAAGGAACCCGAGGATTTTCCCTCCTCGAACATGTCCAGAATATTAGTAAGAGGGCCCAGGGTGTCCAGATGTTTGTCCTGGCATGCCCCCCAGGACCTATCTATCCCCTTCTTTGGGTCCTTAATGAACTTCTGCAAGTAGGTGGCCATTCTGGGATCAATATTGGGCATGATAGGCACCTTCCCTTCCTGATTTGGTTGGAGACATTCTCCCCAAAGGCACTTATAGGATTCCTTTTACAGCGGCTTCCGAATGCGGCCCGCGACATAGTCTGACACTTTCTCCGAAGTGGCCCACTCTGAAGACAGTGGATGGAGGATCTCGTCAGCATCTAGCATGTCAGAGCATGTCTCCTGGTTATCAGTGGCTGGGGGTTGGAGGAGGGCAGCCAGGGGCGTGAAGGACCCTCATCATTGGTGTCATGATGGCCATCATCCGCCGGCATAGCATGGGAAATGGGGGGCATGGTATTACTGGCAAGAAAGGCTTGCTTCAGCCTGTCGAAGGCATTAAGATTCACACCAGCCTTGCGACTACGCTTTGCCGGTACTGGGCATGGATCAGGGGGTTGGGAACTCCCATCCGGTTCCTGGGGAACAACGGGTCATGATGGAGCCCCTGAAATCTTTGCACATGCTTGTGCTATCTTGAGGGACAGACATTCCTTTAAGGGACCAGGGCCTCTGACACCACGTGGTAAATTGATGCATCTACAGCATCATAGAAATCATCATATTGATGGAGCAAGGTTTCAAAAATGAAACTTGCTTGTACGCAATCCTCCTCATAGTATTAACTTATTAAATTTGTATTGTCAAAACTAACCTTTGCATTCACAAACACAAGAGGGACAGAAGCTTGCCTATGTGTTTTACTAATGAATAACGCTTTTCTGTAATCCAAAATGTCTGCTAAAGTGCGGGAACTTCATTGCGCATGTCGCAACCTGATCACATGGTGTGACGTCTTTCTTTGCTTGGTGGGAAACTTCTGCTTCTGCGCAGTGTGCACTAAAATGGCCGCTAAATGTTTTCACATGCTTCAGCTTGCTCTCATGTCATTATTAAATTGTCGTTTTCTTAATGCTACTAATGCAGGATAGTATTATAATTAATTGGAAATAGAGTAGGGAAAGTGGGCATACAGTGAAACATTTTATTTGTGATTTTAATATTTTCTTCTTGCACTTTTAGTAATTCGTAAACTTGGGCCTGGGTTGGTAACTTGAAACTCGAGAGACAGATCGTTCTGCGCATGTGTCCTGTGTGCCTGCCAAGTGAAGTCAACTTGGACGTCTTCCAAGGCCATGACCCATTGGCCGAAGATGCTGTACTTTATGTTTCCGGAGGACAAAATGATACTTTTCCCCTGTAAAATGTATAACATTTGTCGTGAGACGGGTGGGAAATAAAGCGAATGTATTAATTTGAAGGGGCGGGAACGTAAAGACAATAGGCTTTACAATTTAGGCCAAATCGATATGGTGCGAGAATCCACCCCCTGTCCCTGTCCAATCAGAAGTAGTGGTCCCATATTTTAGCAACATTAAGGGGAGGTACATGGGCGTAGAAGGGTATAATAGAATATAGCATTAGTTAATTAGAAAGAGCATGCTTTCACGAAGAACAGGCGTCCATGCTGACGAGGAGAGCTCTAGCTCCAGACTGCCATGCTGATCGGTTGCTGACTGAATCCCTGTCCAGAAGAGGTCCTGAGGAGGGGGCGGCGGAGTCCATTAGAACGGGAGAATCGAGGAGAAGTCGAGTATCAGAGAGGGGAACGGCGCAGGCGTCGTTGTAGAGAGGTCACCGGTCCTGTCCTGATCCTGGAAGAAGTCTTTGCTCTTCATCCTTCCTGGGTCCTATCTTTTCCAACTCCTTGGCCAAGGGGCTAGGTTCTCGCATTTAGGTAACTATACTGCAACCTTTAGTTGCGCTGCTGTCTCTATCTTCTCCTCTTCTTTAAACACCGTCATTGATTAGCAAAATCATTTCTATGCTTTTTCTTGGGTATTTCAATCAAGTACCGTGTTTTCTGTATTTTACTCTGCTAAAACTTTAGATAAACATTTTAAAACTTCCTGACTCAGTGGTTATTTCAGGATTATGAACTATATTGAATGTCACTCATTTTAAATTTCCCAATTAGCAAAGGATCCATTGGTAAGTTATTACTCTTCAATCAGAAGGTAATTGGTAGCAGGGACTTTGATATAAGAGTACATCTGACACCCAGCGTAAGTATTAGTGTAGTGTGAATGTATGGGCCCAAGTGAGTATATGGTGTATGAATGTTGTTGGCTAATATTGCGCTGGATCAGTTTTCTGGTAAGCAGAGGACGGTTATGGTTACTCTTTGTTAATTGGGTAATGAGAATTTGTATTTGTATTTTTATGAACTAACATCCGCTTAAAATTTTGAGTTTGTTATATGTTGTCCAGAATACCCCGGGGTAAAAAGAATAGTGGCTGGCAAGTGGAAGCCATACTGCAGTGAGGTTATCTGTCAGGCAGAAATAGTACTGAGAAGTTAAGCAGGACTTTCAGTACTCGTTAGGGACTCTATGCGTGTGAGTAATAGCAAAAAGGGTACGCTGATAAAAATTTGATGTTATATCACCTAGTAAGGGTAACATTGGAGAAGTAACAGGTACTTCTGGAGCTTGTGTGAAGAGTAGACGGAAGTGTTTTACTCGTAGTATATGTTTTAGTAAACGGAAAGGTTTTACTAAACTGTGGAAGAAACTATCCTTTTCAAAATTTGTGGAAACTGGCACGATAGCGAATGTTTTATGTTGTTACTGAAATTTAATTAAGATTTATAGAGAAAATAAGTTTGCGTAAATTTTTGTAAAGGGAGGGTCAGTTGCCGGAGAGGGAGCTGACGTCACAAAACGCCGCGCTGTGGTAGGTTGAAACAGCGGGTGTGGAGAGACACTTGTAAAGGAGGGGTTAGTAGTCAGGAGTAGTACTGACGTCACAGGTGCCGCGCTGGGATTGGTTAAACCAGCGAGGACAGAAAAGAGCAGATTGTAAAGGAGGGGTTGACAGAGAAACGTCATCAAAAGGCCGCGCAAGGATTGGCTCGGAAATAAAAGATAGCAGACATTTGATTGGTCGAAATTATAGAAGCAAAATTCTTAGTGGATAAGTATTGCATGTTAAAATGCGATCCTACTTTAACAGGAACTCGTCCGGATAGGAGATTCCTAGGTTTTGCAGAATATAATTTTGTACACAGAAGATTAGATAGAATGTACGGAGAAAGGAGAAAAATGTCATTCTTACAAAAGATTAAGAATTATTTTAAAAAGGACAAACCAATCAAAACTAGAGAAGGAATTATTATTCCACCAGCTAAAACGCCAGCATCATTTATGATGATGGAGAGAGGTTATCATACTTGTGTATGGATGGAGAATTGGATAGAATACACCAAAAATGATGGAATATTAGCATTTCCCCAGAATGGCACGTTCAATGGGCGAATTCTTCAGAACTTGAGATTGAGGATGAATGACTTAGAACCCAGACCTAGATTAACTCAGTACGAAGCTCTAGAAGAATGGGAAACCGAGGCATTTGAGCGGGATAGATCTAGAAGTAATAGGAGTTACCCAGGATTTTTCCCCAGATATTTACGTGAGTCGAGAGAGGGTCAGATGAAACAATGGAGAAGGGCAATGATTACAGAAGGACTGTATCCATTATTCACAGAAGGAGAGAAATCAGGAGGCAAATGTACAGAAAAGACAAAACATTTAATGAGAAATGAGGAGTCTGAAGACGAATTTATGGAGGAAATGTTAAGAAATCCCCCACCATATCAGGAAGGGACAAGTGGATGCACCCCAAGTGCACCACCAAAAACTCCATTAGTGCCACAGGTAATGCATGAATTCACCCCGAATAGAATACTACATGATAAAGAAAAAGAAGCCCTAGAAAAGACCAGAGCAGAATTAATACAGAAAATAACTCAGATAAAAGTACATCCTGATTCGTTGACCATACCTGTAACAATTGGTCCAGTAGTTCCATTATATGGTACTCAGGGAAATTGTCCTCCACCCATACTTGCACCTACTCCTGTGAGTAATCCCAGACCTGAAGCTCCAGTTATAATTGAGGATCAATTTAGTGACTGTGAATCCACAATATCACTTATGGACTTGCCTATTCGAGGTTCTGTAAATAGTACTCCAAGAAAAGATGTACCTGGAGGTTCAAAAGATGTAAGTTTAGTAACTTCATCGGGAGCAAAAAGTGCTACCATAGTAACACCTGAAGATCTAGAAAGATGGGTGCAAGGGTCAGTTAAACAGTGCACACCTCCGAAAATAATGGACATTCATAAATTAAAAGTCGAATTAGAAGAAATACTAGCAGGAAATGTAGGACTAGAACGCTTAAATACCTATGATGAAGACGAATTATTGTTCCTATGCAGGAGTATCACCAGAAATGTAAGGATATTTCATGAAAAATTATCCAATTTAGCACTACAGATGGGAATAGAAATAGGGAGATCAAAGGTATTACAGAAACCCTATAGAGCAGAATTTTCAGACAAAGACTTAGAAAATATGAATGCCTCTGGAAGAAGATTACAAATAAGAGAATTAATGTTAGTTTTGCAAAAATGGGGAGACCTAGATAAATGGAAAACTAGGTGGGCCAAGAAAAAGGAAGAAGCACGAACAAGTAGAACAGCATCAGAATATGTGATGAAGGAAGCAGGAAAAGCAGATCAAATGTATCCAATGCGAGAAGTTGCGGGAGGAGGATATGTACATGTCCCATGGAGCAGACAGGATATTTTATCATTTACGAATGATTTTCCAAAGCTGAGGGAAAAGCCAATTGAATGGTACAAGCAGGTTGAAAGGTTTGTGAAGGTGTCAAAGGTATTATTGAAGGATTTGGATGGTCTGTTTGACATAGTGGTACCTGCCGATTTATGGACAGATTGTAAGATCACAGTGGATTGGCCAAGTGATGAGTATCCCAGAGATCCGAAAACAGGTGCCCCGTCAAATGATGTAATGAAAAAGTATCAGCAGGTGATAACATACCTGAAAGGGAAAATACCCCGAAAGAAACAGATTGGGTGAAAATAGATCGAACCACCCAAGAAGCCAGTGAAACAGTACATTCTTACTATGAGCGCCTATTGCAGGTGTTTAAACAGTATAGTGGATTTGAGGACATTGGAGACAAAAACATGAGTCAGTTTGTGTATCGGTTTGTTTACGGTCTGAAGCCAGAGATTTGCCAGATGATTAAACAGCATATGCTGTGTTGGCAGGGAAAGCCCATAGATGAGATTCTGAAGTATGCAAAATATTGTGGAGACGATATTGAGGATAGACACAAGAAATTGCAGGAAAAAGTGATGTGGGCTCAGGTGAAAATGGCAGAGAAGCAGGGAATTAATTTGGAAAATCCGAGTGAAAATCCAGGAAAAGATTCTGGAACGAGTGGTGATACGGGAAATGGTGGAAAATTTAGAGGACGAATGAGTAGAGAAGAAGCTAAAAAGAAATTTCCTTGTCATGGATGCGGAAAATTGGGGCATTGGAAGGACGAATGTAAAAAGATTCGGAATAATAATGGCCCAAATCAAAACTTAAATCCACAGACGCAGAATGACTCACAGCAGGGTGTAAATCCCCAGAGTCAATTACCACCTCCACCTGTTCAGGGTAATGTAAGCAGAGCAAAGCATGGTACAGACATTGGATACCCAGGAGGGAGTGGTAAGAATGATTATATGACATCACAATTTCTTTTGCAGGACAATTACTGTGAATTCAACTCATGACGGTGCCTAGGAGAGGGGAAGAAGGAGTGCGTACTTGGCGCATCCTTACAGGTAGATCAGTCTGGTCCATATGTTGAAGGAAATGTGAAAGGTAATGATATTACTTTCCTTTTGGACACTGGTGCTACCAGGTCTATGGTGAGATCAGCAGACATCCCAGACCTTCCTCTCTCTGGTGAAGATATCCAAGTAGTAGGGGTAGCTAATCAAAGAATTAGAACGCCTCTTACAGAACCAATGGAAGTCAAAATAGGAAACTTCAGAGAAATGCACCAATTTGTAGTGTGCGATTCTAGCCCAGTGAATTTATTAGGTATGGATTTATTGTGCAAAATGAACTGTACAATTTTCTGCACGCCAGATGGTGTGGCAGTTCAGACACCAGATGAGGACCATGTATATAAAATTTTGGTTGCAAAACAAGGTACAGAAATAGACGAAATGTTTTCGTTAATAACAAGAGATGAGTTGCCAGAAGAAATAAAAGGTACAGTAAACCCCATAGTATGGGATTTCACCGGAAAAGAAGTAGGACTTATGGCAAAAATAGATCCAGTTCAAATTACGGTAAAAGAAGGTGCAATTTTCCCAAATACCAGACAGTACAAAATGAGTGCAGAAGTAAAAGCAGGAGTCATTGAAGAAATAAATCGAATGGTAGAACAAAACATCCTAAAAGAAGTAATGAGTAGCCCATGTAATTCACCAATCATGGGATTAAAGAAACCTAGTGGAAAATATAGGATTGTTCAGGACCTGCGTAAAAATAAACAAGATTGTGGAACCATGTTGTCCCATAGTACCAAATCCTGCAGTAATTCTATACCAGATCCCTTGGAATGCAGGATGGTTCACAGTAATTGATTTATGTCAAGCATTCTTTTCAATACCATTGCATCCAGACAGCCAGTATCTTTTCTCATTTAAATTTGAGAACAAGGTCTATGTGTGGAATCGTGTTCCTCAGGGGTACACAGAAAGTCCTTCCATCTTCAACCAGATACTGAAAAAGTGCCTGGAAAAACTAGTGATGCCAGGAAGCTCAGTCTTAGTCCAATATATCGACGACTTATTGGTGGCGTCGACCACCAGAGAAGACTGTGTTGTTGACTCCATAGCATTATTAAATCTTTTGGCTGAGGAAGGGCATAAAGTCTCACCTGAAAAGTTACAGTTTTGCAGGACAGCTGTTAAATATCTGGGACATCAAATTGAGAGGGGAAAAAGAAGAATAACCTCTGAAAGAGTAGAATTAATAAAGAGAATGCAAATGCCTGTAACACAAAGACAAGTGCGAATGTTCCTAGGAATAGTAGGCTACTGTCGACAATGGATACCAAATTTTTCCATGTTAGCTAAGCCCTTAATTAACATGACGAAAAAGAAAGCAAAGGACCCTGTTGAGTGGGAGGATGAAAGTGTAGAAGCTTTTGTAAAATTGAGAAACGCACTTTGTTCAGCACCTGCCCTAGGCATGCCTGATTATAAAAGAGAATTCGCATTATTCTGTCAAGAGAGAGAAAATTGTGCACTTTCTGTCCTAACTCAGAGACATGGACTAGACAGACGTCCTATAGCGTACTTTTCTGCTACATTGGACCCAGTAGCAGCCGCGTTGCCAGGATGCTTAAAAGCAGTGGCAGCAACTTGTTTGAGCATTGAACAAAGCGAGTCAATAGTGATGGGACATCCTGTAAAAGTGTATGTTCCACATGCAGTTGTGATTCTGTTGATTCTATAACACGAACTCAGCATCTTACTCCTAGTCGGCTGACTAAATATGAGAGGATAATAATGGGTGCTGAAAATGTAACCATGGTAAGGTGTACAATAATAAATCCAGCAACTTTATTGCCGGACCCATATCATGAAACAAATAAAGATGACGAAGAAGATGAACATGATTGTGTAGAAATTACAGAATTATGTACAAAACCACGCCCAGACATAGAGGAACAGCCTCTTAAAAAGCCAGACAGGGAGCTATTTGTCGATGGTTCATGTCAAAGACATGAAGATGGTAAACTAACTGCTGCCTATGCGGTATGTGAATTAACTGGAATAGTTGAAGCATCCTATTTACCAGGAGTCAAATCTGCACAAATAGTTGAATTGATTGCTTTGATAAAAGCTTGCAAAATTGGGAGGAATCAGAGAGTGACCATATTTACAGATAGTCAATATGGATACGGGGTTGTGCATGATTTTGGCCAACTGTGGATGCAGAGGGATTTCATGACTTCTTCAGGATCCCCCATTAAAAATGGACAATTTGTAAGGGAATTGTTAGAAGCAATACAATCACCAAAAGAATTGGCTGTGGTGAAATGTGCCGCACACCAGTCAGGAGATGACTGGGTGGTAGTCGGCAACAGATATGCAGACCTGGTGGCTCAACATTGTGCCAAAACCAGAACGTCAGTCAATAAGAGGGTGGAAAGAATGGGAATCAGCTGCCAACTTATGCTGTATATGCCACCTGAAACTTGGAATGAGGTGAAGAAATTGCAAGATGAGGTTGATGAAAGTGAGAAAAATTTGTGGATTAAAGTGGGTTGCTCCCAAAGAGGAGAAGATGAAGTGTGGATCAGTGCAGATGGCAGACCAGTCATGCCAGACTGTTTACTCTCACAAATGGCTAGAATGCACCATGGAGACACACACATAGGGAGAGATGCAATGATTAGGCTGTTCAGACAAAATTGGTACAATCCCAAATTCAGGGCTGTTGCAGAGAGTCTTTGCCAGAGATGTCTAACTTGCCAAATGCATAATCCAGGCAGGAAAACGATAATTGGGTTTGGAAAGATTGGAAAGGCAGAGGGCCCATTTATAAGACTCCAGTTCGACTTCATACAGTTACCACCATGCAGAGGACTAAAATATGTACTAGTCATAGTATGTCTGTTTTCAAAGTGGGTGGAGGCTTACCCTACTAGGAGAAATGACAGTATTACAGTTGCAAAACTGTTGTTACGAGAGCTCATACCTAGGTTTGGTTTCCCAGTATCTTTGGAATCAGATAGAGGAAAACACTTTAATAGCGAAGTGATCCAGATAATCTGTGAAGCATTTCAAATCAAGCAGAAATTGCACTGTGCATATCGCCCAGAGGCTTCTGGAGTGGTTGAACAATTAAATGGCACTATAAAGTCAAGATTGGGAAAAATGTGTGCATCAACATCATTAGAGTGGCCAGACGCATTGCCACTTGTCTTGATGGGACTCAGAAGTATACCTGACAGAACGACAGGATTAAGCCCTCATGAAATAATGATGGGAAGAGCAATGAGACAAACACATGTTCCCACAAACAAATTAGTAAATATATCTGATGATATGGTTCTGGATTATTGCAAAGGATTTGCTGACCTAGTGCGTGCTGTCTCTCATCAGGTTGGAGAAGACGCAGTTTCCAGGCAGCCTGAACTAGAACATGATCTGAATCCTGGTGATTGGGTGGTAGTGAAGAATCACACCAGAGAAACGTGTCTATCACCCAGGTGGAGCAGACCTTGTCAAGTTATATTGACCACCAATACAGCAGTGAAGTGTGCAAGATTTCCTAATTGGATTCACGTAAGCCACACAAAGAGAGTACCAGACCCTGAAGAGGAGAATTCACAGACAACACCAATCACTGAAGAAGCTGAAGGTTGCCCAGCAGAGGAATCTCAGGATCGAGGTTCGAGAGAAGCTGACGGAGAACAACCGAGCACAAGTCAGGATTGGATACCAGTGGTAGAAGTTCCTGAAGTATACCACAGAACAAGAAGTCAAGCGAAATTGGAAGAAATAGAAGAAGATCAGATAGGTGAAGAAGAAGCAGCTCAGGTACCAGAAGAAAAGACAATAAGAGAACCTGAGCAAGGTCAGATAGGGAAAGAAAATTGGACTCAAAACAGTGAAAACCTAATAGACTTTGAACAGGGAAAGACAGGCTTAGAAGAATCCGGTCAGGCTGCAGAAGTTCACAGTGCAATAAGCCCTGATCAGAAGAAGTTAGATCAAGAAGAATTCACTAAAGAAAAAGGGGTTGATACAAATGAACATAAAGAAATAAAAAAGGAACAAAGTCAACATCTTGAAAGACATTGTGGAGCTACTGAAGAAAAACAAATTAGACCTGAAAAGGAGCAAACAAGAAACACAGTAATTGAAGAAAACGAAACAGTGCTAAAAAGTGAAATTAACGAGATCCCTGAAGACGAAAACAAAGAAACAGTGCCAACAAAGAAAACAAGAAAAGGAGATCATTGGCCAAGTGTCATTAAAAGAGTAAAGTACCACATAACAACCAGAAGTGAAGATCCAGAACAAGTACCTGAAGTGACAAGTCAAACTGAACAAGAGAAAAAGTTAGGAAAAAGAAAAAGTAAAAGACTGAAGGTTGTGAATAACAAATTCAAGGGTCCTGACTGGACTTATATTATTCTTGAAGATTTTGAAAGCTCAGAGTCAAGTGACAGTGGTGGCGAAGGAACAAGTGCAGAACTAACATACGAAGAAGAAACAAGACCACCCTGACTAAACAAAAGAATCCTCTAAAGAAAAGAAGAAGAGATAAGAAGAGCAATCTTCCTTGTCGAAAAATGCCTGATGATAGAGTTACTGGGAGACCAAAACGAAATTGTTGTAGGAGATGCTGTGCAATCTGCATATGTAGTCTAGTATTGGTGCTTATAGTATGGTTAGTCCTGATTGCAGCAGTTCCTTACCTTATGATAATAGATAAGAAGATTAATAATGAAACTAAAGGGAGGACAGCAAACATGAAGGGCAATAGAGTAGAATTAATGGCAGAAGATGAGGCAGAATTTCATCATGAAATAGCTGATAACGACACTAGTTTAAATGTTTTCACAAAGTTATTGTTTCAGTATGTAGACACAATGGAAGTTAGTAATTGTTATGTCTGTATGAAGTTACCTGAATCAGTAGCGGAAGGATTAACATACCATCATTTACCACTGACATATGGCATCTCATGTAGTGTATTAACAAGTTTATTTTATAGAACAGGTAGGCTACAGTATTATTATTCAAACTTAGATGTGATATTTTCTGAGGTTCCGATTCGCAAGAGTATGAACCCAGTGCTTAGTAGTCAAGACGCACAGTTTATGGGAGAATTTTTCTTAACAATGAAATCGATAGACATAACACATGCACATAGACACAATGTAACATGTTCTTTACTAGAAGAAGAAAAGATATTTTTGAATTTAGTAGAAGATAGAAGACATGATTTTCAAAAGAAAGCTTCAGAGCATAAGGCTCAGTTGCCACCTTGGGCGGAGAAAGAAGGGAGTTATACACCTGGCAAAGCTCAAGCTGCTATGGCTCTGGATTTCGTAAAGACAGGGAAAATGTGTCTTCATAGGTTAAAGACTGATTATAACAATGTTTTCATCGGTACCAGTGAATGTGAACACCATTTTTTAATTCTTGGAGGTTGGGGACTAAAAGGAGGAACAGATTCAGTTTTTCCTGGAATTTATTATGTATGCGGGAATAAGGCTTACTTTAGGCTTACTTTAGGCTTCCTGACCGGTGGTATGGAAGTTGTTATTTTGGAATAGTTTTTCCAAAGATATACCACGTAAAAAGAAACACTGGAAGCAATGAAAACAATAATGAATTAATACGTAGTAAAAGAGCTAGTTTTTCAGAAATTGTAGGTGATATATTTGGTGCATTGATACCTTCAGTGGGAATAATTCTGAACTCAAGGAAAATATGTAAATTGTCTACAGTGGTTGATCGTTTATCAACAGATACTGCTGGAGGTTTTCTAATGATTAATACGGAGATGGTTGCGATTAGATCTATGGTGATGCAAAATCGACTTGCTCTTGACATTCTATTGGCAAAAGAGGGAGGAGTCTGTAAATTATTGAACACGAAACATTGTTGCACTTATATTCCTGATAAGAGTGCAGAAATTGGAACGTATATTCAGAACATAACTAAACTTGAGAAAGAACTTAAACCACTGGAAGTTGATAGTGTATGGGAAAGATTGACAAATAGTATCTCGTCAATTGGAACCTGGTTTGCTAATATAGGAAAAGGACTTATGGGTCAAATATTAGTACCCCTAGCAGGGATAGCAATAATAATATTGGCAATAACAATATGGTGCAAATGCTGTAGAAAGAGTGGAACATATAAAGTGACAGGAAAAGGAAAGAAGAGAAAACTAGATGAAATAGAACTTGAAGAATGGAGAAGTGAATTATACAAAAAGTTGAAAGGGGATGTGAAAAACAGAAAATGTAAAAATGAGAATGAAACGAATTGCTAGAAGTTGGCATCTGATTGAGGGTAGTGTTTTTGATGGCTCAGAAACGCCATCAGAGAGGGGATTGATGGAGCAAGGTTTCAAAAATGAAACTTGCTTGTACGCAATCCTCCTCATCGTATTAACTTATTAAATTTGTATTGTCAATACTAACTTTTGCATTCACAAACACAAGAGGGACAGAAGCTTGCCTATGTGTTTTACTAATGAATAACGCTTGTCTGTAATCCAAAATGTCTGCTAAAGCGCGGGAACTTCATTGCGCATGTCGCAACCTGATCACATGGTGTGACGTCTTTCTTTGCTTGGTGGGAAACTTCTGCTTCTGCGCAGTGTGCACTAAAATGGCCGCTAAATGTTTTCACATGCTTCAGCTTGCTCTCATGTCATTATTAAATTGTCGTTTTCTTAATGCTACTAATGCAGGATAGTATTATAATTAATTGGGAATAGAGTAGGGAAAGTGGGCATACAGTGAAACATTTTATTTGTGATTTTAATATTTTCTTCTTGCACTTTTAGTAATTCGTAAACTTGGGCCTGGGTTGGTAACTTGAAACTTGAGAGACAGATGGTTCTGCGCATGTGTCCTGTGTGCCTGCCAAGTGAAGTCAACTTGGACGTCTTCCAAGGCCATGACGCATTGGCCGAAGATGCTGTACTTTATGTTTCCGGAGGACAAAATGATACTTTTCCCCTGTAAAATGTATAACATTTGTCGTGAGACGGGTGGGAAATAAAGCGAATGTATTAATTTGAAGGGGCGGGAACGTAAAGACAATAGGCTTTACAATTTAGGCCAAATCGATATGGTGCGAGAATCCACCCCTGTCCCTGTCCAATCAGAAGTAGTGGTCCCATATTTTAGCAACATTAAGGGGAGGTACATGGGCGTAGAAGGGTATAATAGAATATAGCATTAGTTAATTAGAAAGAGCATGCTTTCACGAAGAACAGGCGTCCATGCTGCGAGAGAGCTCTTAGCTCCAGACTGCCATGCTGATCGGTTGCTGACTGAATCCCTGTCCAGAAGAGGTCCTGAGGAGGGGGCGGCGGAGTCCATTAGAACGGGAGAATCGAGGAGAAGTTGAGTATCAGAGAGGGGAACGGCGCAGGCGTCGTTGTAGAGAGGTCACCGGTCCTGTCCTGATCCTGGAAGAAGTCTTTGCTCTTCATCCTTCCTGGGACCTATCTTTTCCAACTCCTTGGCCAAGGGGCTTGGTTCTCGCATTTAGGTAACTATACTGCAACCTTTAGTTGCGCTGCTGTCTCTATCTTCTCCTCTTCTTTAAACACCGTCATTGATTAGCAAAATCATTTCTATGCTTTTTCTTGGGTATTTCAATCAAGTACCGTGTTTTCTGTATTTTACTCTGCTAAAACTTTAGATAAACATTTTAAAACTTCCTGACTCAGTGGTTATTTCAGGATTATGAACTATATTGAATGTCACTCATTTTAAATTTCCCAATTAGCAAAGGATCCATTGGTAAGTTATTACTCTTCAATCAGAAGGTAATTGGTAGCAGGGACTTTGATATAAGAGTACATCTGACACCCAGCGTAAGTATTAGTGTAGTGTGAATGTATGGGCCCAAGTGAGTATATGGTGTATGAATGTTGTTGGCTAATATTGCGCTGGTTCAATCCCAAGGGAGCACCATCAGGGGGTCCTACTCCCCCGGTCCTCCTCAAAAGGTTCCATCACTTGGGAGAGAACAAAAAGGTAACCCCACAAATACCCCAAAACCTGTGAACAGACAGGGCCCTGTGGTGCTATGTGGGTGCAAGCGCCTGACACAAGGTCACCATGCGCTGGGGAGGAACCTGAATGCAGCATCAGCGCTGTATTATGGGAGGCTGGGTTTCAGCCTAAGTTCTGCATGGGCAAAGCCTCACAGTCGGTGGGTCAAGCCTAGTGCACTCAATGAAAGGGAATCCCACCTGGGAGTGTGTCCCCACAGGTCAATGGCCTGTTACCAAATACGGATCCCCCACCGTGGGAGGAGCGTAGGGTGAAACTGCAGTGGTACAGACCCTGCAAGCAGGGCATCAAAAGCACAGCCAACAGCCTGATCGTGCAATACAGACAGCCTCGGGGTGTGGCTCTCCAGGCAACAAGGCTTGGACACTGGCGGCACGCAGCTCCAATTCCGCAGGAAAGACAGGAATACGGAGTGCGTGCCCCGACGGGCAGTTGAGTGATCAGGCACCATCTATGTGCGGGAGGACCGCACCGCGGAGCAGCACCTCAATCAAGCGGCACAAAGCATTCCCGCGGCCGTAGGAAAACACCCGCTTCTGAAGCTGAAATATAGTACACTAGCACAGAAACACGGCATTAATCAACAAAGTACAAATCCGGCACAACAAAATGTATAAAATCACAGTTGGATGGGAAAAAGGCCACTTATCTCGGCTGAGAGCAGCAACGAAATAGGCATAGAGGACACAAATGATGGACTATGGGCTGGACTGTAATGCCCTGATTGGCTGCAGTTTGAGGACTGTTCTCCCACTGGATATTGTTGTTTTGCTTATTGCATTCCCAAGGCTGCATGGAAATGGTAGTTTGTTTGAAGTTTTGTAATGGCTGCAATCAATAAAGTGAAGAAAAGATGCATAATCCTCGCCTCCGATCCTGACATAGAATTCAATTCTACAGGTCGCCAGCCGTACAGGAATACTGAGAAGCATGGGTCAACATATAAATCTTACCTCAGTCTTAATTTATGTGAAAGGCTGGTGTTGTGCTGTTTTCCTTTAAAAATGTGGTAACGCGTTTTCTATCATCTACAGAAACATTCATCCTAGTAATACCTTATTGGCCCCTGAAGGACAATAACTGTTTTGATGTTGACATTTTAGATTTGCAATTTTGTCAAATATTCCCAGATGTTAAAATAGTGTTGGGGCACTGAATTGCAAATACAGATTAAAAAAATTCTCCACAAAACCTAGTCCACTGAAAGAGCTCATTTTTGATTAATTGCCCTAATGTAAAGTACACTTCAGTAATGTTCATCACTGCTTACTGGACAGGTCAGGTCACATGCATTTAGTTTGTATATCCATAGAACACCCGGTTTTAGAAAAACCAGAAATATAAGACGCCTCACTGAAGAAAATGCAGACCCTCAGATCATGCAGAGTTTTAAGAATATTCATAGTACACTTGTAGTGTTTATCCTTCTTTTATCTCTAACATTCTTGGTTTCCAAGTGATGATGTAGAGAATTGGAATGTGGGTGGTTGCTGGGCTCTACATTATCACTTGGACACGAAGAATGTTAGAGATAAAAGAAGTATAAACACCACAAAACTCAAGCACAAGGATAATTTAGAGCTCTGTGACAGCACATCGAGTTCCTTAGTATGTGAAATTGTCACTCTGAGGATCCTATAGATCAGCAATAAAGTAGAATAAGAGGTTTAAATTAGTGTTAAATTACATCTAAAAAGGCCAACATCATGACATGATTCTCCTTCTGTTGCGCTAATGTAAGAGCTCATGAAATTTCCCAAATTTTGATAAATAGGCAGGTGATCACAATGGACATTTTTAATATAGTGATCCTGTTTAGGGCAAGCCTGTGTGCCAAACCTATTTGGTGAGCCATAGCTAGATTCAAACTTTTTGTGAGCGTTTTGAAAATCAAGAAATGCTATGAGAACAAACTAAAAGCCTTTATTTTATGGACCCCGTACATAAAATGAAGACATTTGGAGCCGTGGTTCACTTCAATATAAAATAAGTACGTTATCACTGAGTCACCTCATCATTATATAAAGTCATAAAGATACATTAGCATATTCCTGCAGAAAGATCATAGATGAACAAATGCAGGCTCTAGATTAGCTCACTCCATTAGGTGCCACCAAAAAATATTCACACACTGCAAGTGATTCCAAATTCAGCACCAAGAGCAGCGGTCAGCATCCCTAAAAGGGAGCCTAGAACTCCCGCTCTGAGGAAACCACATTGTTTGTCAGCTCCAGTAGACACGCAATTCAACATGAGTACATGCAAAATGTGCACAAGTGCCCCTCCGTACATCAAGCACAGATTAAACCTATATTCTCCAGGAACTTTGATTTCAGAGAATAAAAGCACATGAATGGTACAAAAGTCTATCCATGGCTGATAGCAGATTAATTGTTTTACAAACAAAGCTCCGGAACAATTAACATGTTGTGTGAGGGAGATGAGTTCGCTGCCAACATTTAAAAAGACCGTCAGAACACTTTTCGTCTAAACATTCGCATTGCCTAGTGAAACAGTGTTCGGATACTCTATCCAAGGTGTGCTGTGCTATATTAATGGTCATATACTAATGCTGAGGGTGAACCTGACCTTGAGCCGGATGTTCAAGGTGTATGCTGCATTACCACACAGACACTAGGACGGTCAGGCCCTATGAGCACTTAGCACGTGGTTGAGCCAGCATTTCAGAACACAACGCTTGACAATGTGAGCAACGCGCCTTACACTGCGGCCTGTGTAGGGTCTCTTGGCTCAGTTAACAGCTCAGATGTAACAGTCAGTCTCTTGTGTGTATGTATGTAGTATTTTGTATAGCACGAACATAGACAAAAGGCAGTGGAATGTTGCATAGGGTCAAAGGCAAGCATTCAAGCAATAAGTGATAGTAAAGATGTGTGGGTTCTGGGAGAGGAATTATGCTGTTACTACATCGTGATGAAGTATTCTTTAAAGAGGCGTGTCTTCAAATATTTTCTAAATCGGAGCAGCGTTAGGGCGGTCCTTAAAGGATACAGGGTTGTTTTTCCAGAACCTGCATGCATAGATGGAAAAGGCCTTCTGCCTAGTTTTTTCTTATTTACACTTCTTATGCTGCCCTGACTGTGGGTGCCAAGAGTCACCTGAGATGGTGAACTTGCCTACAGGATAAGCATGGGAGTTGGTTTGGATGAGTTTTTAAATAATGTGGATGATAGTGAAAATGGTGCAGACCAGTAAGCGGAGCCAATTGAGTTCCATCAGGATGAGGGTGAGGTGATCATATTTCTTCAGGCCGTGGATAAGACATGCTGAGGTGTGAAGGATGCATTTAATGGGTGCCAGTGTGGAGTTTGGGAGTCGATGGAGCAAGGCATTACCACTATCTAGATGCCAGAGCATGAGGGCTTGAACAGCAGTTCTGAAGTCACTTTCTGGAAGAAGCAGCTTTCCTTTCTATAGAAGAGAGAGCTGGTACTAGATCGCTTTTGTTTTTTGGCAATGTATTCTTTAAGGGTGAGGTTGGTGTCAATGGTGAGTCCAAGTGACTTGGCGTTTCATGAAAGTCTTTAATAGTCATGCCTTTGAGTGAGGTTTGTACTATTTCTTGCTTGCTGTTTTTGGCAAATAACAGAATTCTCTCTTGATTGCGTAGAGCTTTACATAGGCTCTAGCCATCCAAGTCTGAATGAAGTGCAGGCAGTGTTTGAGGCATAGAATGTCTGGAGCGCAGGAGAATGACGATTCTCCAATTATTATGCAGAGAGAATCTTGATTTCATTAAAGACTTACGGAGGCTAACATTATGCAAATACTTTTATTTGCTGCCCAACATGCAGCCCTTTAAAGAATGTAAATACATCACAATAAATAGAACATTAACAACATCATAGGTAGACAGTGCACACTCCCATCTTCCTCTTGGGCTGCGATGACACAGGCGCACAACGTGGCATTCCAATTGCTCCTAAACATTGTTATCTAAGGAAAAAACAAAAAACACTGTATAGTGAAAGGTATAGAGATGGTCTATACTGAAATGATAAAGACAACAATGGATAATACATTAAATGTAAGGAAATACAATATCAACATATTAAAGATAAAAAGTACACAACCCAAACCTCTCAGGGAGAGGAGGGTGGGATAATGTTAGCCTCCGTAAGTCTTTAATGAAATCAAGATTCTCTCTGCATAATAATTGGAGAATCGTCATTTTATTACAAGACCGGAGGCTACCATTATGCATATTTAAAGCCATGTAGAGCTACACTGCTAACATGCTCTATTGGTCTCAAATAGAATTTTGAGAAGGTATCTGCATTAGACCAATCTGCAGCTTTAAGTATTTCGGGCAGGGAACCCCCGGCCCAAAACACCTTGCTAGCCATTGCTCCCCTAGAAGAGTGAGCTCCAAATCTAGAGAGATCCACGCCAGCCTCATGCATAATCAAACTAACCCATCTGGCTAGGGAGGCTGAAGAGACAGGTCTAAAAGGACTAACATATGACAAAAGAAGTTGATCAGTGCCAACAGGTCTAAAAGTAGAAATGTTGTTTTCATAGCACGTCATGCAGTTCACAACACACAGCTTTTCACACTCATGAAAAAAGGGATAGAAGACAGATTCTGACATTGTTTTAGTTCTTTTCCAGATATCAAAGTGAACACCTTCGGAGGAGTAGAACCTATTAGAAAGTTCCAAAGCTCTAATGTCTGAGACCCTTCTAAAAGAAATCAGACACAAAAGAGTCGCCAATTTCATGGAGATCCTTTTAAGGGAGAGTAAATCGTTAACAGGCCAGGAAAGGAAGAGATTAAAGATAAGGTTAACGTCCCAAAGGGATTCGTAACGAGCCTTGGGGGTCTCCTTAATCTAATACCCTTCATAACCCTTTTGATTAGAGGGTTGCTACCAATAGCAAGGTTATTAATCAAAGCATGGCCGGAAGAAATTGCTGATCTGTAGCAATTGATAGTTCTATAAGAAAGACCTGACTCAAAGAGATAGGCAAGGTAGTTGGCTACCTGTTGTAGAGAGGCCTGTAAGGGATCCAGATCCCTTTCCAGGCACCAACAAGACCACTTTCTCCAAACACCCGTGTACCTCTTCCTGGTTCCTGGTGCCCATGAATCTTCCAAAAGGCTCTTAGCCTCTCCTGAAAGGTCAGAATATCTGCCTGAATCCCTGAAATCCTCCAGACAAGAAGGTTCATCTTCCCTTCTAGAAGCAAAGGATGTTCTTCTCCGTCCGGACCCTGGAGAAGGCCTAAGGATGATGGGATTAACCGCGGAAAGTCCACTGCTAACTCCATTACCCCGGGGAACCAAACCTGGGATTTCCAGAAGGGTGTTACAAGAATGATGGAGCAGGACTCCAGTCTCACTTTCCACAACAATCTCTGAATCATTGAGAAGGGGGGAAAGGCGTAACCCTTGATCCCTTCCCAAGATTGGAGAAAAGCATCTACCCCTGACGCATTCGGGTCTGGTCTCCAGCTGAAGTAACTCTGAACTTGGTGAGTTAGTCTGCTGGCGAAAAGGACTATTTGAACTGGACCCCATAAGTCCTGAATCAGGGAGAAAGTCTCGGGATTCAATTTCCAATCGCTGGAATCGTGGAGATAACGAGAATTCCAGTCTGCCCTCAAATTCTGGATTCCCGGAATGAATTCCGCCCTGAGAGAAATCCTTTGATCCCAACAAAAATACCAGATCTGCTTGGCGATATCTGAGAGATTCTTGGATCTCGCACCCCCCAGGCGATTTATATAAGAGACAGCCAAAAAATTGTCTAAGCGGATTAAGGTATTGGAGTTCTTTAGAAACTCTGAAGCTCATAAGCGCATTCAGAGCTGCCATCATCTCCAGGGAGTTTATATGAAGGGATTGTTCCTCTAAGGACCACCTCCCCCCGGTCTCTAAATTGTTTAGGCGAGCACCCCAACCGCGGTTGCTCGCATCTGATTCTAGGGTTAAATCTGGAACATTTCCGAAAATAGCTTTCCCATTCCAAGCTTGAAGGTTTTTCAACCACCAGTGAAGATCCTCTCGAGCGTCCTCCGAGAGGGGAACTGAGTCTTCGTACCACAGGCCTTTCCTCAAGCCTAGAGCTTTTAGTATTTGTAAGCCCCTGTAATGAAGCGGACTGGGTGAAATAGCCTGGATGGAGGATGATAGGAGACCTAGAACCCTGGCTAGGTCTTTCAGACGGATTAATTCTTTTGAAAGGATAAACGAGACATGTTTCTTTATCTTGGTAACCTTTTTGTGTGGAAGGATTAGGTTGGAAAGAATAGTATTTACCTGGAAACCGAGGAATTCCAACTCTTGTGTGGGGACCATGATAGATTTCTCTATATTTATGATAAAGCCCATGTTCTGAAGGAGGTCTGCGGTCATTTGTAAATGTTCCTGGATTACCAAACTGTCTTGAGACATAATGAGGATATCGTCTAGGTAAATTATTAGACGAACCCCTCTCTCCCTGAGATAAGAGACCACTGGCCGCAGGACCTTGGTGAAACACCAAGGTGCTGAGGAAAGGCTGAAGGGTAGACACTGGAACTGATAAAGGGTCCCTTTCCAAGTAAACCGAAGGTACTTTCGACAGTCCTCGTCCATGGGTATCGTAAAATAGGCATCTTTGAGGTCCAGTTTTACTAGCCAATCCTTGGCTTGCAAGATGTCCCTCAAAAGATGGATACCCTCCATCTTGAAGTGTCTGTACGTTAGAAAGTTGTTCAAATATTTTAGATTTATGACGGGACGCCAACCTTTGTCCTTCTTTTTGACTAGAAAGATAGTACTTAAAAAGCCTTTCGAAATCTCTGATTAAGGGATCTTTATAACGGCTCCCTTTTCTAACATTTGGGAAATCTCCAATTCTATCAGCTTTGAATTTTCCGTGTCTAAAGTCATCTCCCTTGGAATCTTCTTCTGGAATGGTTCTTCCCAAAAATCTATCCTGAACCCCACTACTGTTTCCAAAACCCAGGGGTCTTGAGTAATTCTTGACCAATTGTGTGCAAAATGTTTCAGTCTTCCTGCCACCTTTGAGGGGAAAGAAGACTTCTGGCTTACCTTGGTAGGTTTGATTGGTGGATCTGGGTCTGCCGCCACAAGATCTTGAACCCCTCCCTCTTTGGGGATAGAAATTTGAGTTGGAGCGGTAGCCTCTATTGAAACGGTAAGAGCCTCTTTCATCTTGGGGATAAAATTGGGACCTGTAGAAGCTTCGGCTGACAGACTGTCCCCTCCTGTCAGCCCTTCCAAAAACTGCACGACCTCCAAAGACTCTGCGCATGCTTTAACTGGGCTCTACTGAAAGCATTAAAGGTGGACACATACTTGCCCAGGGATTGAACAAAATTGTCTCCAAATAAAAGACCCTTTGCATCGCACATGTCCTCCCTAGCGGAAAGATTGGCAAGCTTGGTGTTCATTCTCAAAAGAACCACTTTCCTGCGCTCGGTAATGAGGCTGGCATTGGCGTTACCAACGAAGCAAATTGCTCGCTGTGACCAACCTCTTAGAAGTTCAATATCGACCGGGGTATCGTTGGTCCTTGCCTCTTCGGTCATATCAAGAATCTTGGACAATGGTCCAAGAATGTCGAGCAGTTTGTCTTGGCATTGCTTGAGACATTTTTTGATTCCTTTTCTCGTGTCCGTCCCAGATTTAAAGAGAAAGGTGATCAGTTCAGGATCCAAATATGGGGTGTTGCAGACCTTGTCCTCCGAGGAGGGACGAGGGCACTCGTTCCGCATAAGGTTGCGTGTTTCCTCACTCTCTGAGATAGGTATTTTCTGACGTGGTCCATTGGCCACCATTCGGAACTGCGAGGGTGGCGAATAGCAGTCGGATTAAACATTTCCCCACCAAGGGGGTCTTTGACAATGGAGGATGAGGTGGAAGGTTGATTCAGGTCCTCATCAATATCCTCCAAGGTATCTTGAGGATCAAAAATGAACTCATCCATTTCTAAGTCCTTATAGTCTGTGGATTCACGAAGGATATGTAAGGAATCATCATCAAAGTCATTTGTACCGTAAAGGTTACCGTGTTTTGTCATGCCGCTACGGACAACTCTTCTCTCTGTCCCAAGGTATTGGGATTTCTCTTTTGTGCTGCCATGAGCACCGACATCTATTGTAGCGCGAGGGCTACCAACATCAATTACACGGGTAAGTGCCTCATTCAAATGTTTCCTTTTCTGAGGAACTTTTCCCCTTTTTTTAGGACCTGAGGTAGAGTGAGAGTCTCCGTCTGAGAGAGAAAAATAAATCTCCTCGACAGGGGACACCCTCTTCCTTTTAGTTAGAGCTGCATCAACCGCTTCCCTGACGGAAGACTTAAGTTCTTCCCCAATGAGCCTCTTCAGGTTATCACCCACTAGCTCCTTAGGGGACTGTGCATCAGGATCCCTTTCTAATCTCAAGATATCTGAGATGTATAACAATTATTAAATAAAGTGCCTTTTGTAAGGTCTACTTACAGTTTGTGGAGTTATCGCACTTGAAATCAGCACGCTGACCTATAAAAGAATATCGGATTCCTTACATTAAAAGGAAATGCATCAGAAGTCAGAGTACAGTATATTATATAGCCACTAGGTGGCGATTGTGCTATTTTGTACTGAATTAGGTTTTAGGGGACCGGAAAGAGGCTCCGGCTCGACCAGGCACCGTTACGCCCTCGAGACGAAGAGCCGTAACCTGACGCCGAGCCGGAGGGGAGCGACGTGTTACCAGGACACACGTGGGGAATAATGGCACGCTCCCGCGTCTCCCAGCAGGTTGCTAAGAGACGTGGGAGTCAAAGGATGCAAGCGCCGCTCCCGTCACTCAGTTCCTCTCCCTTTTTTTTTTTTGTTTTGTTTTTATTATTCAGTATTGTTGACGATCAGCATAATTAGACTCAAAAACAGTTCTGGACCCGCAAAACGGGCTCAAGGCTTAAAATCGGCCCGCGTGGGTACACGACTCAGTTACGTGCCGCCGAGCGGTAGGGTGTAAACTTGGGCAATAAAGCACTTACCTGCTCCTTCCGACGATCGCAGCGCAATCGGAAGGAAAAAGGGATCAAAACCCATTCCCCGCCATAAATTGGACAGGGGAGGAAGGTCTGCTGTAAAGGAAAAGTCAATTACAGAATTAAGGCAAGGTAGGACAGTAGTCCTGAGCTTATACAAAACTAATACGGCTCATTTCATAATAAAGTAGTACAAAGAATATCAATTCAAGAAACAGTTAGAGAGTACTTAGCTGTGTCAGGAGCAGCGAACAAAAGAGGAAGATGGGAGTGTGCACTGTCTACTTATGATGTTGTTAATGTTCTATTTATTGTGATGTATTTACATTCTTTAAAGGGCTGCATGTTGGGCAGCAAATAAAAGTATTTGCATAATGGTAGCCTCCGGTCTTGTAATGAAATTTGAAGTGGTGTTCTGTATCCGTACGCTGTAATCTGTGAGTAAAGCACTAAGGAGCTCAGTGTTGAAGTTGAACATGACAGAGGATAGCATGGAACCCTGGGGACTTTGCAGATGTTAGGGATCTTTTGGGAACTGGTGAGATCTTTTGGGACCTTGAGGTGCCCATGTGAACAAACTAGTGTTTGCTGGAAAGGTAGTAGGAGAACCAGTGAAGGACATTAACATTGAGTCAAGTTCAATACTTCAGGATGTGGATGAGGGTGGAATTGCCAACTCTGTTGAAGGCAGCTAAGATGCCTACCAGTATCATCTTCATCTGTGATAAGGAGGGCACTGTCTACATTGTGTAAGTTAGTGATTTCCATGTCGCAGTGTAATCTGAAGCCTGATTGGCAGTTATGCAGGAGATGCTTACACTGATATGATCTTGGAGTTGAGCATAGACTGCATTTTCGGGGATCTTGCCGATGAAGGTAGATAGGTGACCGGCTGGTAGTATGTGAGGTGATCTATCAGGGTCTAGTGAAGGCTTCTGATCCAGCGATCAGGGATTGATAAATTTTACAAACATAGGCCCATTTATACTACCCAACGAATCCCTTCACGCTGGGGTTCAGTGTGATGCAAGTTTATTCTTAATTCACTAAATACCCTTTAGAACCTGCATTTCTCCTAACAAATATATGTGGCGATAGACCTTTTTTGGTGTTGAGTAGTTGATGACAATAATATATACTTATCTATGCATCTACGCTACTAAATAATAACAGACTCAGTGTGTAGTTTTTATGTTATTTATCGTAAAATATTGTAAATATATGCTCATCAAGTAGTTACACAAATGCAAATCATAGATTATCACAGAGAGAGAACATTAGCAATGTATAAATTCAAACTCATGTCAAATAAACAATGCATTGAAGGAGTGGATAGGTGAAGAGAGAAAAGTTTCAGAGACAAATACATTTGTAAATGGAAATGCAAATTTAAAAAGATTATCTATACCAACCCAGGTAAGAATCAGGGAAAACTACCCCACTGGCCAGTCAGGGCAGCAAGGCCACTCAAGTAGAGTCGAATGTCAAAGATAAAGACAGGAGTCAGGAATCAGGTAGGCCTCTATCTGGAAACAAGAAACCGACGACAGCGACGATCTCCCACTAGCTAAACACCAGCCAACCCAAACCACACCCCCCGTTATACCCTAAAACCTAAATGCCCAACCCACATTTGTTTCATTCTTCAACCAAACTCTGTCCCTCATTGGCTAATAATGGGGGTGTTCTGTCACACCACTCTCATCGTGATCACTTTATTCACTGGTTTATTGTTTTAGTTTCTTCAACATGACGACAGATCCTTCTCAAGAAACATTTTTGAACACAATCATATTACATATTCTACATGTTGCAAGTCTCTACGCTTCCATTGTTCGCCTCTGCCATCTCGTGAGGAAGTTGTTCGCTTCCACTTGTTTATCAGTATCCTCCTTCTTCCGCAACCTTGGCAGACAGTCAGTACATCGTGAAGGACATTTCTATGCTTTTGCGTTTTCTCCTCATTCAAAGCCTATTTTATTTCATTTCTTTTTCTTTCAGTAAGTTTTTAACCCCAAACTGGCATGCAGGAAAGTAGGCCCATGTTTGTCTTTCTACAAGAACAGAACACAAACATTTAGTATTTTCATGAAATGGAATTCATTTTGCGCACCTTCCCAGCATTTGCACTAACCCATGCATGACCCTTATTATTCCTAGCAAAGTATTATTAACGTGCACAAAAGCAGCATTAGTTTTTTATCAAAGCAATTTTTGCAGCCTAGTTTTCATGCATTAGTACACGCATTTAGTTTACGCATGCGTATAAGCAGTTCCCCTTATTTTAGCGTTTTTATAATAATTTTCACAGCACACTGTTAATAAATGTTACTGAGGGTTTAATCCGAGCAGGTTTTTATTTTCTCAAAACCCTGCTCCATCAATCCCACCTTTGATGGAGTTTTTGAGCCATCATCAAAATACCCATCACATACAAGTTACCACTTATTTAAAATACTGTACTTCTTTCTCGTTTTATCATTCTTCCATCTAAGTCTTTCATAATCTCATAGTAATTTCCTCTCATATCCTCTTATTCTATCTCCTCTCTCTTTCTTTTCCTAGCTCTACGTTTAAGATCTGATGTTTCATTCTTTCTACACTTGCATTTGCAACATTCGTGAATCATAATAACCATTATTATTACTGCAACTACTGAAGTAACAGGTATTAATATTTTTTCTAACAAACTACTCCCTAAGGTAGAAAACCAATTTCCCATTGAGGAAAAACTCTCACCAAGTTTCTCCCATGCACCGTCAACCTTTAGTTCAGTCAAATCTTCATGAATTTCTGTAATGTTTTTAATATACCCCTCAAGATTTTTACTTTTGTCAGGGATATAAGTACAACATTGTTGTATCTTCAACATGCTACAGACTCCACCCCCTTTTGCCAATAATATATCAAGGGCAAGTCGATTTTGCAAAACCATGGCTCTTATTGCAACCATTTCAGTATCAATCATTAAAAACCCACCAGCAGTATCTGTTGATAAACGATCAACCACTGTGGACAACTTTCTAATTTTATGTGAATTCAAAATAACTCCAACTGAAGGTATCAGTGCTCCAAAAATATCCCCAATTATTTCAGAATAACTCGCTCTTCTCTTATTACGTGTTAGTCCTTGTTTCATTTCATTAACTCTATTATTCTTATCTACGTGATATACTTTTGGGAATACTATACCTAAATAACAACATCCATACCAACCTGTGGGTAACTTATAATAAGCATTCTTACCACACACATAATAAATTCCCGGGAAAACAGGATCAGTTCCTCTTTTCAGTCCCCAATTTCCTTTTATCAAGAAAGTATGCTCACATTCACTAGAACCAATGAAGTAACTATTATGTTCAGTCTTTTCTCTAAACACACAAAGCTTTCCTCTATGTTGAAAATCTAGAGTCATGGCAGCGTAAGTCTCACCCTTTTTATAATCACCCTCCCTGAAAGCCCATGGAGGTACATGAGACTTTTGCTCAGCAGCTTTCTTTTTGAAATCTCGTCTTCTATCTTCTACCATATTCATAAATTCTATTTCTTCCTGCCGTAGTTTACAAGTTAAGTTATTTCTATGTGCATCTATTGTATCTATTGGTTTGTTACTAATGAAAAAATCTCCCATGTAAGCTGCATAAACAGGACTATAAACAATTTTTAAATCTCTTCTAATAGGAATTTCGGAAATTATTAAATCAAAATTAGAGTAGTAGTACTCCAAACCTTCCCTCTCATAGAAAAGACTTGTTAAGACACTACAAGACACACCATATGTTAAAGGTAGGTGATGGTAAGTCACCCCCTCTGAGACAGATGACGGTAATTGCATGCATACATAACAATCGCTCGCATTCATTGTGTTTACATATTCATAAAGCAATTTAGTAAAAACATTTAACGAAAAATCATTAATTGATTTATCATGATGATAAACACTATCATTATTTATCTTTTCTACATTAGTATTTATACTTTCATTAGTAACAGTATCTATTCTCTCACTTCCCACATTATTTGTATTATTTTTGTGATTAGTCACCGTTAGAACAGGGACAATAACAATCAGTGTTAACCATACCAATGATAGTAGTAAGACACTACATAAGCAAGCATTAATACATCTACATTTAAAACTATGATTTTGATATCCAGTCTCTGTTACCTTTGTCATTTTAGACACTATATTAAAAAATTAAAAAGCTAAGAAAAAATCTAATAATCTTTTAAAACTTTTCCAAAAACCATCTAAAGTAGTGTATCCTTACACTTTATGCCTCTCTTCTTTACCCCCTCTTTTTTTTTTTATCTTCTTCTTCAAATCTTTTGAACTTTCAGAATATTCTTCATTGAATTTGTTGCACCTTTATTTTCACTGTTCTTTTTAAGGTGGTTTCAGTTTGCTTTGATCATTGATCAGTACCCGCTTCTTCTTCTTTCTGATCTGTGTTTTCAATTTCTTCGACACCACATATGTCCATTCTGAAGCTGTGTATTTCTTACTCAGAATTCTTATTCTTCTTGTTTTCCGTACTGATTCTTCTTCTGAATCACTTTGTCCAGTTTGACTTGATATTTCATTTATTTGATCTGGCCTTTTCTTATTTAGAGTGCATTTCAGTCTTTTCACTCCTTTTGGCCACTCATCACCTTTTCTTGCTTTCTTAACTTGAACTGCTTCTTCACCTTTGTTGTCAAGTTCGCAAGTTCTTTTATTCAGTTCTTTTCTTTGTTGTACTTGCTCTTGATTTTCATCTTTCTCAACAGCAGTCTCTTGAGACCCAGTAGCTGGTGCCCACTTTATTCGACTTGTACTTGGTTCTTCCTCTTGCTCAGCTTTTTCAGAATCTGTAACACTAGATTCTATAGCTTCATGTTCTTCAGCTTCTGGTTCTCTTTTTTGCTTTACCAGTTGCTGCTCTTCTTTTTGTCTTTCAAGTGGACTTGGGACTCTTCTTGTATGACTTGCATGAATCCAGTTTGGCAAGCCACCACACTTCACCGCTGTCGTTGTCACCAATATGATCTGATATGGTCCATTCCACCTGGGTTCTAAACACGACTTCCTCACGTGTTTCTTGACAAGAACCCACTCTCCTGGACTCAAATCATGTGCTTGATCCGGCTGTGTTGTGGTTGCAATTTCTTCAACCTGATGAGACACAGAACGCACCAGATCAGCCAATCCTTTGCAATAATCAAGCACTAGATCATCAGTAATATTCATCAGTTTGTTTGCTGGTACAATTGCTTGTCTTATGGCTCTCCCCATCAAAAGTTTGTGAGGACTCAATCCAGTCTTTTTATCAGGAATGCTTCTAAGACTCATCAATACCAGGGGTAAAGCGTCTGGCCATTTCAGTGTTGTAGATGCACACACTTTTGACAGTCTGGATTTAATAGTGCCGTTAATTTGTTCGATCACTCCAGATGCTTCTGGTCGATAGGCACAATGCAGGTTTTGCTCAATCTGAAATGCTGCGAAAATCATCCGAATTATTTCATTATTAAAATGTGTTCCTCTATCTGTTTCTAAAGAGATTGGAAATCCAAATCTTGGGATTGTTTCTCTCAAAAGTAATTTAACAACAGTTAAGCTGTCATTTGTTCTGGTTGGATAAGCTTCTACCCAACAAGAAAACAAACAAACAACCACCAACACATATTTCAGTCCATTACAAGGGGGGAGTTCTATAAAGTCTAGCTGTAGTGGGGTAATTGGTCCTGCTGCTTTTCCAATTTGACCCCAACTAACAACTGTCTTTCTACCTGGATTTTGCTGCTGGCACACTATACATCTCTGGCATAGACTCTCTGCAATGACCCTAAACTTTGTGTTGAACCATGACTGCTTGAAGAGCCTAATCATAGCATCTCTTCCAAAATGTTCAATTCCATGGTACATTCTTGCCATCTGAGAAAGTAAACTATCTCGCATTACTGGTCTTCCATCAACATACACCCATGCTTCATCTTCTGCTCTCTTTTTAAACCTAATTTTATCCAAATTTCTTTTTCTTCCTCACTTGCTTCTTCCTGAAGCTGCCTAATTTCTTCCTATGTTTCCAAAGAAGAAAACATTAAGTGGCAATTTGTATGTTTTTTCTCCACCCCTCTGTTGATTGAAATTGAATTTTGTGCACAGAAATGCGCACTTGGTCTGCGTATCTGTTTCCTTTTGTCACATAGTCATCTCCTGACTTGTGTGCTGAACATTTCGCCACAGCAATCTTTTTGGACATTTGTAATGCATTCAATAGATCCTTCACATTTTTACTGTTCCGGATCGGAGATCCTTAAGAAGTCAGAAATCCTCTTTGCATCCACAACTGACCAAAATCATGCACGACCCCAAAACCATATTGACTATCAGTGAATATGGTTACTCTCAGATTTTTGCCAATTATACATGCTCTAGTCAGAGCTATTAGTTCAGAAATTTTAGCAGAATTTATCCCCTTTAGACAGGATGCTTCAAGAACCATAGACACTGTACATACTGCATAAGCAGCACTCAATGCACCTTTTTCATCTCTCAGACAAGCTCCATCCACGAACATCACACTATCTGACTCTTCTAGTGGAGTATCTTTTATGTCAGGCCTTGGTTTCGTGCACAATTCTGTCACATCCAAACAATCATGATCTGCTTCATCTTTTACTTCTTCACAATTTAAACTCAGCAACAAAGTTGCTGGGTTCAATATTGTACATCTTGTCACTGTCACATTTTCAGCACCCAAAATCACTCTTTCATACCTAGTCAGTCGACTATACGTCATATGCTGAGTCCGAGTCCTTGTTAATAGGATTTCAACAGAGTGTGACACATATACTTTCACTGGATGTCCCGTAACAATTGTTTCGCTTTGCTCAAGACTCACACAAGTAGCAGCCACTCCTTTTAAACAACCTGGTAACGCTGCAGCCACTGAATCCAAAGTAGCAGAAAAATATGCCACTGGACGACGTGCCATTCCATGTTTTTGTGTTAAGACTGAAAGTGCACACCCATCTCTCTCACAACAGAATAATGCAAAATCTTTTGTGTAATCTGGCATTCCCAATGCAGGTGCTCGACAAAGACTATCTCGCAATTCAATAAAAGCTTTCATACACTCTTCGTCCAAATCAATCGGATCAACTACATCTTTATGAGTCAACCTCTGTAGAGGTTTTGCAATCAGTGAAAACCCACTGATCTACTGTCTGCAGTAACCAACCATTCCCAAAAACATTCGAACTTCCTTTTGAGTTTTAGGAGGACCCATTTGCAAAATCACATTGATTCTTTCTTGCGTTACTTTTCTAAGTCCCTTCTCAATGTCCCAAATACTGAACTTCTTTTTAACAAAACTGTAATTTTGCTGGTGACACTTTATGCCCACCTACTGCCAAATGATTCAGTAAGACAATTGTATCTGTCACATAGGCTTCTCGTGTTTTTGATGCCACCAGTAGGTCATCAATAAACTGCACTAACACTGAATTTTCTGGCATGATCAATGACTCCAAAATTTTTTCAAAATCTGATTAAAAATCGAAGGACTCTCTGTATACCCTTGAGGAACTCGGCACCACGCCAAAACACGGTTCCCGAACCGGAATGCAAACAAATATTGGCTATCCGGATGCAAAGGTATCGAGAAAAATGCTTTACACAGACCAATTACTGTGTACCATTCTGCATCACAAGGAATTTGATAAATAATCACTACTGGATTTGGCACTATTGGACAGCAAGGTACTACAATCTTATTAATTTTTCTCAAATCCTGAACTATTTTATATTTTCCACTTGGTTTCTTAATCCCCATAATAGGTGAGTTACAAGGACTACTCAGTATTTCTTTTAGGATACCTTGCTCAATCATTTGATCAATACAGGAATTACTCCTGCTGTAATTTCAGGACTCATCTTGTACTGAGGTGTGTTTGGATATATTGCACCTGGTTTGACTGTAACCTGAATAGGATCCACACCTTTCATCAATCCAATGTCTTTTCCTGTAAAATCCCATACATCAGGTCTCACTGCATTTCTCAATTCTGCAGGTAAATCTTCTTCTGTTAGCAATGAATATAAATCATTCACTTCTGTCCCTTGCTTCACTAACATCATTTTAAAAGCAACATCCTCATCTGGTGTTTGGAAAGCAATACCATCTGACGTACAATAGATGGTGCAATTCATCTTGCAAAGTAAGTCCCTTCCTAAAAGGTTCACCGGACTTGCATCACATACCACAAACCGATGCATATCTATGAATCTTCCAATATGAACTTCTATTGGTTTTGTTATTGAAGTCTTAATATATTTATTTGAAACTCCCACAACTTGGATAGTTTCTCATGAGAGGGGTAGGTTTGGAATTTCTGCTGCTCTCACAGTAGAACGGGTAGCACCAGTGTCCACAAGGAATGTAATATCATTACCTTCCACTTTTCCATCAACAAAAGGACCTGACTGGTCTACCTCTAGAGATGCGCCGAGCACGCACTCTTCCTCCCCCCTCAGGCACCGTCATTGAGATGAGTCTGAGTCACTCTCCGAACATTGCAACAAATACTGTGAAACCACTTGCGCATTTTGATTCTTACCAACTTGTTCACCTGCATGAAATCCAGTATTCGCACTGTATCTCTGTACTTGAGCATTCACATTATTTGGCATAGGAGCTTGAGGCACCTGTACTTGTTGTGTTTGTGGTGTAACTACCTGCTGCTGTTGTTGCTGTTGGTGATTCACAACCACTTCATTCTGCATCTGCGGATTGAAATTTTGATTCATTCCATTATTTTTCAGTAAAGATCTACACTCATTCCTCCAATGTCCAAACTTTCCGCACGCATGACAAGGACATTTCTTTTTCAATTCTTCCCTACTCATCTTACCTCTACCTCCAATTTGTACCTGTCCATTTAGATTTTGTCCTTTCATCTGAAAATCTGTTTGAGAACCATTATTTCCATCTTTCTGTTCTGCTACTTTCCCCTGTGCCCACATCATTTTCTCTTTCAGCTTTTTATGCCTTGGCTCATTATCATCACTACAATATTTAGCATATCTCAGAATCTCATCAACTGTTTTACTCTGCCAACAAATCAAATGTTGCTGAATCATATTACTAATTTCAGGTTTCAATCCAAAAACAAACCTATATACAAAATGTCCCATATCTTTGTCACCTATACTTTCAAAACCACTATACTGTTTGAACACCTGTAACAACCTTTCATAATAGGCATGTACTGATTTTTTGGGTTCCTGGGTTGTCCTGTCAATTTTAACCCAATCTGTTTCTTTTGGAGAGATTTTACTCTGCAAGTAAGTAATTACTTGATTATATTTTTTTATCACTTCTTCTGAAGGTGCTCCTGTTTTTACATCTCTAGGATATTCTTCTTTAGGCCAATCAACAGTAATTTTACACTCAGTCCATAAGTCAGCTGGAACTACAATCTCAAACAAACCATCTAAATCTTTTAGCAAAACCTTTGAAACCTTTACAAACCTCTCTACCTGTTTGTACCACTTGACAGGTTTCTCTCTCAACCTGGGGAAATCATTCGTAAAGGATAATATATCATGCCTTGCCAAGGAACATGAACATATCCACCACCTGGAACTTCTCTCATTGGACATACCATTTCAGCCTGTCCTGTTTCCCTTAATGGAAATAAAGACGCATTTTTACTTGCAAGCATTTCTTCTTCGCCCATCTACCTTTCCACCATTCTAAATCACCCCATTTCTTCAGGGTATTCATCAATTCTTTTATTTGCAACCTTTTACCAGACGTATTCAAACTCTCCAAATCCTTATCAGTAAAATCCAATTTATACGTTTTTGCAAAACGTTTGACTTTTCTATATCTACTCCATATTCTTGTGCAGCTTCTGCTAACCTCTCATGAAAATTCCTTCCTCTCCACGTAATATTCTTACACAAAAATAACAACTCTTCATCTCGGTACTTACTCAATTTTTCTGGACTTATTGTACCAATAATCATTTCTTTCAGATCCACTCTCAATCTAGCTACATCTATACTCGATTGTGACTTATTCTTTTCCATTCCTCTTATCCAGTCATATAACTCCTCTGGCGAAGGATCCACTGAACTCCCTGATACTGGAATTGTTCCACTAACATTCTGCACTATTTTTCTAGGATCTATCTGTACACTTCTTTTTGGTGTTTCAGTTACATATTCACTCACTGGAAGAAGATCAATCAATGAAGTACTCATCTCAACTTGTTTTGATCCACTAACACTTATGGCATTATTCACGGGAATTGTCAATGCATGTACTCTTGATATATTCTGATTCTCACTATACAATGGAACTATAGGACCAATCGTTACTGGTACCGATAATGCTTCTGCATTCAGACTCATCTGACTAATTCTTTGAGTTAACTCCTCTCTCGCCTTATTCAACAAGTCAATCTCATTCTCCTGCAACACTCGAGTGTGTGAAGCTACCGGAACTTGTGTAACCTGTGAAACCTGTGGAGTTTGTGAAGCTTGTGGAACCTGAGGAACTTGTATTTCAATTAGTGGTGCATTTAGAACTGTTTCCCCTGAACTTTCCTGATATGGTGGAGGTCTCTTTAATAATATTTCATCCAACAACTCATCATCAATCTCATCTGAATCATTATCTTGTTCTGAAGACTCTAAATTATTCTTCTTTTCTTTACTTTTGCCTCCAGTCTGATCCTCAGCAACTATTACTGGATATAATCCATCTGCAATTACATCTCTCCTCCATCTTTTCTTTTGATCATCCCATCTAGCCTCAGAATATCTCGTTATTATATTCCTGTATTTAATTCCATTCCTGTCTCTCTCCCTTTTATAAGCCACATGTTCCCATTCCTCAAGCGCTTCATATTGCGTAGGTCTAGGACTTGGTTTTAATGACTTCATTCGTCCTCTCAAGTTCTCCAAAATCCTTATATTAAATGTACCATTCTCTGGGAAAGCTAAAACTCCATCATCCTCCGTATAACTCATCCAGTTCTCTAACCATGTACACGTATGATACCCACGTTCCAACATCATTAAAGAAGCAGGCATTCTCGGAGGAGTATAGGAAGTCCCTCTCTAGTAACTATCAGCTTGTCTTTTTAAAGAAATCTTTTATTCTTTTTACCATTTTCATTTTTAAAATACTCTTTTTCTCGCTAATTAAACCAAAAAAAACAAAAGAAAACTTCTGTAAATCCTCTCACTCTATTCGCTAAATCCCAACCAATACCAGCGCGACTCACACCAACAAACCAATCACGGCTCACTACGTATCCACTACCTCAACCAATGCTAGCACGGCTCACAGCAACCAACCAATCACGGCTCTCTACACGCCCGCTGTCTGACCAATGCCTGCGCGGCTTTTCGTGACGTCAGTATTACTCCTGCTACTGACCCTCCCTTTACAAAATAATTCGGCAATGTATTTTCTAAGTTTTTCTTAACTATTTCTTGTTAGAAACATCACAAAACAATGCTACTTTGTCTGCTCCACTAATGAAAGAGATAGTTCGGTCATTCAAAGCGGTTTTCTTTCACTTCTAGTAAAATAACGACCAGCGCTCTTCTACTCTAAATCAAGTTAAAGGAGGTCATGGTACTCCTCTAGGGATCCTAGCCACAGTTTCGGAAGAGGACTTTCCTTTCAGAAAGAGGTCTTGGTACTCCTCTGGGGATGTAAGGCCAAAGTTTCGGAAGCGGACCTTTCACTATTTCATGCAATCTTCTTTCAATCGAATATGTCCCTAAAATAACATCGACAACCTTTCGCTGTTCAATATTACAACAACAGACAAAGTACTTCTGCAGTGTGATACCTTTTCACACTATTCTTCTGCCACTTAGGCTAAAATAACATTATCCTAGGATCTTAGGTAACTCCGAACCCGTACTTCCAAACAACATAAAACAAAGACACTAACTCTTCATGTTAATAATCAATAAATCAATAATCAATCATTATTGCCAAACTAATCACTAAGTAATCATCCTCTGCTACCAAAACTGATCCAGCGATCAGGAATTGATAAATTTTACAAACATAGGCCCGTTTACACTACCCCACGAATCCCTTCACGCTGGAGTTCATTGTGATGGAAGTTTATTCCTAATTCACTAAATACACTTTAGAACCTGCATTTCTCCTAACAAATATATGTGGCGATATTTTTTTTTGGTGTTGAGTAGTTGATGACAATAATATATACTTATCTATGCATCTACGCTACTAAATAATAACAGACTTAGGGGCTGATTCCGATCTCGGTCGGAGGCGCACTTAACACTATTCGGCCGGGAAAAAAGCCAGGCGAATGCCTGTTTCCCGACCGATCCGCACATTATACCGAACGAGCAAGTACGATGCGCACAACTGCATAGATTCCGACCCAGTCGTACTCACCCAATCCAGGTCCTGTCATCCGACCGAGGCGGATCCGGAAACGCAAAATCGAGTCGCACGGAAGCCAAAATGCAGCCCCATCCGGCCGGACAAGTACGATGCGCTTTCCGTACGCGCCGAACCCGTCGCTACGCACGGCACGTCAAAGCATCCGGGAGAGGCGCACATAAGCTCCGATTCGCGCCACAACACGATCCACGGCTACGAGACGAACACGCCAGCGACGAGGACAAGGCAAAGCAAAGAGAAAGATGAACGAGACGAACCAACCATGAATCCCATCGTGCCGATCCTACCAATATTCTACATCTACTACCGGAACAGGCACGGACGCGTACGGCGCAGAAGGTAAGTCAGACACCAACCACAAAAATAAACTACACGTACCCGACACATCACACACACACAGAGGGATGCAGAAATTACTCACACCAGCAACAGCAGCACCATAGGGGCGGGATGGCCATCAGCAATGCCACATATACACATAGGGGCCTGGATGCCCACCACCACTACCACCCCTACTCAGGGGTGTCAGATGCCTACCACCACTACCACCTCTACCCAGGGGGTGCCAGATGCCTACCACTACTACCACCTCTACCCATGGGGGGCTGGGTGCCTGTCACTACTACCACCCCTACCCAGGGGGTGCCAGATGCCTACCACCACTACCACCTCTACCCAGGGGGTGCCAGATGCCTACCACTACTACCACCTCTACCCATGGGGGGCTGGATGCCTGTCACTATTACCACCCCTACCCATGGGGGGCTGGATGCCTACCACCGCTACCACCCCTACCCAGGGGATGCCAGATGCCTACCACTACTACCACCCTTACCCAGGGGGTGCCAGATGCCTACCACCACTACCACCTCTACCCAGGGGGTGCCAGATGCCTACCACTACTACCACCCCTACCCAGGGGGTGCCAGATGCCTACCACTACTACCACCCTTACCCAGGGGGTGCCAGATGCCCACCACCACTACCACCCCTACTCAGGGGGTGCCAGATGCCTACCACTACTACCACCTCTACCCAGGGGGTGCCAGATGCCTACCACTACTACCACCTCTACCCATGGGGGGCTGGATGCCTGTCACTATTACCACCCCTACCCAGGGGGTGCCAGATGCCTACCACCACTACCACCCCTACCCAGGGGATGCCAGATGCCTACCACTACTACCACCCTTACCCAGGGGGTGCCAGATGCCTACCACCACTACCACCTCTACCCAGGGGGTGCCAGATGCCTACCACTACTACCACCCCTACCCAGGGGATGCCAGATGCCTACCACTACTACCACCCTTACCCAGTGTTTGCCAGATGCCCACCACCACTACCACCCCTACTCAGGGGGTGCCAGATGCCTACCACCACTACCACCTCTACCCAGGGGGTGCCAGATGCCTACCACTACTACCACATCTACCCATGGGGGGCTGGATGCCTACCACCAACAACACCCCCACTCACAGGATGGCTAATACATGACACAACAAGCACACACCAACATAAACAATGCAACATAAAGACATCCCCCCCAACACCATGACAAGCGTGTGTAGACTGTGTCAAATGCCTACAACACTGAACATGACTTTGAACATACAATGTGACCCCCTATCACATGTGCCACACATAAATGTGTGTGGCCCCCACAATGCAAGCAGACCATGACCATGACCATGATGGGGGTCCAACCCCCATCATCACAGTGACCAAAATGGAAGTGTGGGGCCCATAGCTGAAGCACATCTTGAACATTGTGGCAATGGGGTCCAAACCCCCATCATCACAGTGACCAAAATGTAAGTGTGGGGCCCATAGCTGAAGCACATCTTGAACATTGTGGCAATGGGGTCCAAACCCCCATCATCACAGATACCAAAATGTAAGTGTTGACATTGAAAAAGCTGCAACTGCCAAACTGCATGGATGATTCCTGGTCACAGAACAACAAACACATCAGTGGCAAAGTAGTGCTTGTGTCCCATAGCAACATAGATTGGGGGAGGCAACCACTGCAGTGCAAATAAGACATACCTTTGGCCATGTGCAGACAAACATCACCCATGGGGGCTGACACTGTCAACATTCATCAATGACACAATGACAGAAGTGACCATCAGAATGCAGACCCACATATTTGCACCAATGGGCACACAAATGCAGATACCCTGTGGAGACTGTAGATGTGAGGTGAACATATACCATACCATGGCAGCAATGGGACACACAAACAATGATCATTGTGCTGACTGATGACCTAGGAGTCCCAGGGACAGCAGGGGAAACCCACCAAACAACATACAGCCAATGGCACACTAAAGATATGCCAATGCAGTGGTGCAGATGCACAAACACAAACAGGCAGACCCACACTGCACATCAAACACAACAGGTGAGGGGGGGCAGTGTCCCCAGGCAACCACACAACACATGAGGGGGCCTGAATACCAATTCCACAGATGTGCATACAGTGCCACACAAAGGTAACTCATGGATCCAAATACCCTATGTGGGCAATCAGGCATTGTTAGATGAGAGGGAGCACAAATCACACATGTCACACAAGCATGTAGGAACAGCAACTGACACAGCAAGACACAGACACACCACAGCACTACCCCCAGGGTCCCCACAATGTGGTGACCCTGGGCTGCATTACAATCCCACTGTGATGACAAAGCTAGTTGTCGTTCACACTGTGAACCACAGTCATGTGTCCTGAGCAACAAACTACCATCACACCTACACAAGCACAAATCAATCAGCACGGCCAGTAAGCCAAGGCCAACATGGAGGCAGGGGTCTAGCCGGGCAACAACTCTCATCTGCACACACTCAACACCACACACCTCGACCTCCAACAATGTGCAGCAGTGAAGCTCACATACACTGGTGACATTGCACATGCACCCATGACAATCCCAGGGGTGGTGGTGGGAACCAAGGTGCAGGAACACATCACACATGGCCACTCAACAAGACTCCTGAATGTCTGACACACTGCACACTACGCTGTACATGGAGATGACGCCAATACCACACCAACCAATGGGATCCCAGCCACAGTCCCACACCAATGAAGAAGCCAAGGTCACCCACAAACAACACACATAGACAACTACCAACATTGCAGCCCTGACCCTGAGGAGTGCCAGCAGTCACACACACAACGTGTCACAATCACTGAAAGCTAACACAAACTGGAAATCACATGACAGGTGTAAACAACAAGTGCCAAGGGGAATCCTGACTGTGACCCATCTGCGTCTGCCCACAAACACAGCCCTGACGGCGAACACACCTATGGTTGACACCCTGATGACCAGTAATGTGCCATGCACCCACATCACAGAGAACCCAGGGAGAAGACTTTGGGGAACATAGGTCAACTCAGCAAGCATCACAAACAGGAACACCACTAGGGATCCCAGCATGCACAGCAAAATGGAAGTGAACACACAGACATGCTCATACAACACACACCTTGGGCGCAGGTGATGTCACAGGAGTACACACTGCCATGAGGGGACTCCACTCCTGTGTGAGGAAAGCTGTGCCATATGTTGCCTCAGTAGGGCTCCATCATGTCAGCAGAACACTTGGTCACACAGTCAACAATTAGCACCAAATGAAGGCTCCCGTCACATCAGCCTGGTCATGGGAGTGTCAACGAAATCATCAGCACAGATCCAACACACATGTATAGCAAGTTGCACTGACAACACAGATGAGTCCTTCCCCATTGATGCCCAAACCTGCATGTCCAGTGGAGATGGCCACACGGTCAGGGAAGTAGACAAATTGAACAATGGCAAGCACAACAGATGTGCAGGGGTGGAAGCCACAGACGTGACATTGCTAATGTAAGTAGGAAATCCCATTGCCAAATACTGAAAACATGACACCCTCAGATGCTGCTAATGATGACATGGATACACCACAGGATAGGACACATTCCCCCTGGACCACATGGGTTCCTGCACAGTAACACTTCATTTTCATGAGACCAAATATCCCCATCACTGCAGCAAGGGCATGGTTAGCATCATCAACATCATGTACATCAGAAGCAAAAGCACTAGAGAACAGAAAGTTGCTTTATTCAGCATATGTGGGTTCAAAACTTGAAGTCCAGTAAAAAAGAAACAAAGGCCAATGGCCAGTCCAACCTGAAAGTCAAAACAGGGTGACAGTGGCAGATGTCACCATACGCATGCCCGCACTGATTAAAACCAGGGACAATCCCCTCGGAGGGGCATACGGGGGGGCAGGCCAGGCACCGCAGGGACAGGATCAGGGCTCACCAGAAGGAGGCAGGGAAGGGGTGGTGGGTGCTGGAGGGCCACTGACAACTGCAGTGGAGGTGTCTGACATGGTGTGTGCCGGCACAACTGGGGGGCATGACTCATATGGTGTGGGTGCCGGCACGACTGCAGTGGACCGTGCAGATGGAGTGGACAGGTTCCCCACTGCAGTGCCCAAGTCAGACAGGGTGGTAGTGGACTCCACTGCAGTGCCTACCTCCAGGGGAGGAGAATGGGGATCAGGTAAGGTGGGCAGGACATTGGGGAGGACACCGTCTCCACACCAGTGGCACAGACAAGCGCAGCGGGGGTGTGGGGCCGGAAGAGCAAGTGGCAGGGGGAGAAGGCCTGATCTTTTTGGGGATGGTGTATCTGTGGGTGGGGGAACCTGGGGCAGGGTGTGGTGGGGGCACCTGTGGAGTGGGGGGCCTGAGGGATGGAGGGAAGGAGACTTGGTGCCTGAGCTGCAGGGCGGCGGCGGGGTCTTGCTCTTCCGGGTCCGGGGGGACTTGTGGATGGGGGCGTCAGTCGGTCTGCGCCAGGGGGAGGGTGTCCGGGGGCGAGGGGCACTCCGCTCCGTGTGGGTGGGCTTCCTCTTCCCCCTGAATGCTGGATCAGCTGGATCGGAGGGGAAGAGGCCGAGGTCACTGAGGAAGAGCCGCTGTGTCTTTGGGGTTGCAGGTGAGGCAAGGGAGGGGGCTTTGGAGGGAGAGGCAACTGAGGACTGCGCAGTGCTCATGGATGCGTGTGTGTGTGCCTGGGCCCCATCCCCTGTGAGTGTGGTCTCAGTCCCCTGACTGTGCGTGCGTGTGCATCTTGTTTGTGGCGTGTGTGTCTGTGTGCTGCTCGTGTCTGTGCTGGTGTGTGCCTGTGCCGGTGTGTGTGTGCTTGGGACAGGTAAGGTGCTGGGGAGTGTGGATGGGGCAGAGGCATGAGGGGCGAGGGACTGTTGGAGGAGGGACACTGCTGCCGTCAGGGAGGAGTCCATGGACCTATTGCCCCTCTGTAGGGCAGACATGCCCGATGAGATGCCCTCCATGAATGACACCAGCTGAGTCAACACAGTGGTGTGTGCATGGAGGACACTCAGCATCGCTGTCTGCCCTACATGGAGCTGGCGAAGGAGGTACACAGACTCCTCACTCAGGGCAGCAGGGGACACAGGGGCAGGGGGTGCGGTGCCTGGCCCGAAGGAGACACGCTCCCGAACATGGGAGCCTCCACGGACCTCGGAAATGGGAGCCTAAGGGAGGGCGGTGGTGGTGGTGGTGGTGGCGGGGACAGCAACACTAGCTGGGGTGTGGTGGCTGCTGACACCCGCATCCACAAGGGAGTCATCCTCCGAGCTACTGTGGTCCTCAGCTGAGGTGGATGGTGCTGAGGACTCCTCGGTGTGGCTCCCCTCGCCCTCCGTGCCACTGGGTCCCTCCGACCACTCCTCAGCTGCTGACCCAGTCTGGCTCTGCGGCTCCTCCTGGTCCGTGGAGCTGTCCCCTCCTGTGGCCGTGGATGTATCTGCAAAGAATAGGGAAACAGACAGACATCAGTCACCTGCACCGAACGCACACACCACAGTAAGTACAGCACATTCCAGAGCAAGCCCTGGCATCCTTAGTTGAACATTGCCAAAAGTGCCCAAATAGAATAGGAGAAGCCAATTGTCAGTCTGATGGTCAACCATGGCACTCACATCCCTCCTGGCCTTGCACCCATCTGTCTGGTGTCTGTTGGATGGCAATTCCCCAGTGTGGACACATGCACCACCTACACAGTAGTTGGACAGTGCAGAAAACACGGTGAAGCATGTGAACATGCACACATCACAACTCTTGCCACTGAGCCAGTACAGGTGTCCGGATGAAAGGGATGCCCAGAGTCAAATATGAAATGCATGTGATGCATACCAGCGACAGACACCATGATGCACCCATGACCTGATAGCCATTGCCACAATGGTGTGCAAGTAGCACATGTCACTCCCCTGCAGGATCACTCATAGGAACTTACATGCCATGGCACAGGCATGCCTGCTAAGTCATACATCACTGTCTCCAGTCACATGGGCAGGGCAGCCAGACAACAACACTCTGCACTGTGTCACAATAGTAGGTCATGGGGAATGCAAGTCCTGGAGCTGAACAAGTGCACATGTACATCCCCCACACACCACATCATCTGAACCCTTATCTGTCCAGGTCATACCGATTGGACATATGGGAGACCTGTAACACAACCCTCTGAACCTGAGCACCTCACAATCTGCTGTGAATGGGAAACAGCTGCCTGAACTTCACATTCGCATACCCCAGTCTGCACGGTCAGGTGAGCAAACACCTATGTGTCACACAAGTATTGTCTCCTATGGTCACATCTCCGGTGGCATGCTGAGCCCCAACCAAGAAACACCCCAGCAGTCCTGACAACGAAGCCACAGCACACTGACACAGAGGCAGACACCTGAGGGGACATATCACTGAGCACAACGTGTCAGCTGATACACGGGAGTGGGAGTACAGAGTGTATTGTATGGCCTGGAGTAGGCATGACTGTCCTGCCCCACATGAATGAGGGATGAGCCCTGGACAGTAGGCAGCTGGCTAAGTATGTGTGACACACGTAATATACACACTCCTGGGGCCCAAACATTGTTCCCACCCGCAGCATGGGTGTGTGCCAGATACCCCAGGCACATGTGGTGGATCAGCTCAGCAATTGGACCACATATCAAAGTGACACGCAGATTACATGTTAGAACACAGGCATTGTGTAAGCAATGGACCCACCCATGATGCCCACCACAGAGTTAGGGGAACAGATGCTGTCCCCCACCTTGAGTCAAGCAAACTGCAAGGACACAGTACCCAAGTGACACAATTCCCTGACTGCAAGGGCCACACCTGTGTATCAGATGAGGAGTGGGCAGTGCACAATCGAGGGACATGGGTCCTGGATCACATGACTGATGTACTGTGGAAGTTTAACCAGGCCAGAGGAGGGCACATAGCATGGCAGACAAAGTTCACAATGCAGTCATGGACTCACCCCCTCCTTGCTGCTCTCTGGCCTTCAGCTGCCCATCCAGATCAGGGAAGACCACCGCCAGGATCCTGAGCATGTGGGGGGTCAGGGTCCGGTGTCCGCCCCTCCTGCGAGGAGGCGACAGCTTCAGCTGGACCCGTGCGATCCTCCAGGTCCAGCCCCGAAGGTCCTGCCACCTCTTCTGGCAGTTGCGGATCCGGCGCTTGTAGACCCCCACGGATCTCACTGCCCGGACGATGGTCAGCCATATCTGCTGCTTCTGGTGGGCATCAACCTGTGAGGATGACAAAGTGAGAATGCCATTACTTCACATGCAACATATCCGTGCATTACACAGTTGGATATACATCACTCAATCACAGGGGCACATGATGTACACAGGCAGTGCAACGATGGCTATGGACAGTATGCCAGCAGTTACTACATGGTATCATTGCCTGGGAAGTAAAACCTTGTTTAAATGCACTGTCACTGCACTATACCTGTTCAGTGCATGTCACTACACACTATGGGGGGTGACAACTACTCAGTGAGCCTGCTAGCCAGTGGCGTGCAGACTGTTAGCCTTGCAAGTCAGACAACATGCACATTTAGTAAGGCAGTGGACAGCACACTCACCTGCTCCCCTGCTTTCCCATACAGCTTGCTGTACTGTGGAAGGAGGCCGTCCAGCAGGGCCTGGTTCTCCTCAGTGCTGAAGGCTGGGGCTCTCTCCACAGTACGTGCCATTGCAGGGTCCAGAGGGTGCAGATACAGCAGCAGTGGTGGTGGCAGATGTCGTCCTGGAGCATGTAGTGCAGGCAAGTGAGCTCTCAGGGGAACAGCCAGCATTATATGTGTGCTGCAGAGGCAGATACTGTCCCATGTGTCCAAAGTGATAGGTCCAAGTCGTTTGCATCTTCTGAATCTGGCCAATCCATGGAATTGCACCACTTACACACGCCCACAGCATCCTTCAAAACTTCAACTTCATGACACCCATGAATTTGCAACATTGTTGTGGGTGACCAACTGAATTTCCAGCATCAGACTCGTTCAAGATTTGAAAACGCGTCCGTTGCCAGGCCAGGCCATAGCCAATGGGTGCGCACCGATCGGTCCATTGCTGTTCAACGCGTATTGCGAATACAACGCGTACCCGCACACATTGAATGCAATGGGCCGGCCGGGCACACCGATCGGTCCATTGCTGTTCAACGCGTATTGCGGATACAACGCGTACCCGCACATATTGAATGCAATGGGCCGGCCGGGCACACCGATCGGTCCATTGCTGTTCAACGCTGTACTCGGATACAACGCGTACCCGCTCACATTGAATGCAATGGGCCGGCCGGGCACACCGATCGGTCCATTGCTGTTCAACGCGTACCCGGGATACAACGCGTACCTGCACACATTGAATGCAATGGGCCGGCCGGGCACACCGATCGGTCCATTGCTGTTCAACGCGTACCCGGGATACAACGCGTACCCGCTCACATTGAATGCAATGGCCAATGTGTGCGCACCGATCGGTCCATTGCTGTTCAACGCGTACCCGGGATACAACGCGTACCCGCACACATTGAATGCAATGGGCCGGCCGGCCACACCGATCGGCCCATTGCTGTTCAACGCGTATTGCGGATACAACGCGTACCCGCTCACATTGAATGCAATGGGCCGGCCGGGCACACCGATCGGTCCATTGCTGTTCAACGCGTACCTGGGATACAACGCGTACCCGCACACATTGAATGCAATGGGCCGGCCGGGCACACCGATCGGCCCATTGCTGTTCAACGCGTATTGCGGATACAACGCGTACCCGCTCACATTGAATGCAATGGGCCGGCCGGGCACACCGATCGGTCCATTGCTGTTCAACGCGTACCCGGGATACAACGCGTACCCGCTCACATTGAATGCAATGGCCAATGTGTGCGCACCGATCGGTCCATTGCTGTTCAACGCGTACCCGGGATACAACGCGTACCCGCTCACATTGAATGCAATGGCCAATGTGTGCGCACCGATCGGTCCATTGCTGTTCAATACGTACCCGGGATACAACGCGTACCCGCTCACATTGAATGCAATGGCCAATGTGTGCGCACCGATCGGTCCATTGCTGTCCAACGCGTCCCTGTACAAGTCACTGGCATATGTCACCATGCCTGTCACAGGTGAACATATGCCAGCCACATATACTTCCCAGGGAGTGAGGGGCACACCTACAACACCACAACCTGTCCACACTGTATCCTAAGGCATGTAAGGCTGCATTACCTATTCCGTGTATGGGGGTGAACATGTTTTTCTGTGGGTGTCACCTGGGGGCAGCCACTCCAAGGCTGTGCACGTGTGCATGGGGACAGAATCCTTGGTGTTTCGTGTACATGACCACTGTGATGTGCAACTGTTCATTTCTGCCCATTGCTGTTCAACGCGTATTGCGGATACAACGCGTACCCGCTCACATTGAATGCAATGGGCCGGCCGGGCACACCGATCGGTCCATTGCTGTTCAACGCGTACCCGGGATACAACGCGTACCCGCTCACATTGAATGCAATGGCCAATGTGTGCGCACCGATCGGTCCATTGCTGTTCAACGCGTACCCGGGATACAACGCGTACCCGCTCACATTGAATGCAATGGCCAATGTGTGCGCACCGATCGGTCCATTGCTGTTCAATGCGTACCCGGGATACAATGCGTACCCGCTCACATTGAATGCAATGGCCAATGTGTGCGCACCGATCGGTCCATTGCTGTCCAACGCATCCCTGTACAAGTCACTGGCATATGTCACCATGCCTGTCACAGGTGAACATATGCCAGCCACATATACTTCCCAGGGAGTGAGGGGCACACCTACAACACCACAGCCTGACCACACTGTATCCTAAGGCATGTAAGGCTGCATTACCTATTCCGTGTATGGGGGTGAACATGTTGTTCTGTAGGTGTCACTTGGGGGCAGCCACTCCCAGGCTGTGCACGTGTTCATGGGGACAGAATCCTTGGTGTTTCGTGTACATGACCACTGTGATCTGCAACTGTTCATTTCTGAGCATGTGGCATGGTCATATTTCACGGTGGTGTATGTGTATTTCATGTCACATACCCCCTGAGTACCATGTGGGACGGTATGTACGTCCCAGGGTGACCCATTGCCACAATAGTGATGGTCCTCCACAGTCTGTGTGCATGTTGTGTTTAGAATGTCTCTGATTCCATGTGCACAATGGGAGTCAGTCTCCACATCCACGTTGTTTGTGCATGGACTTTGATGTTGTGCGTGTGTGTGTCACAGACGTCCATGTCTGTCCTGCCGAGGCAACAGGGACCACTACCTGTGGTGCTCATGGTTGTATTGCTGTGGTGTATTCATGATACACCATGTCATGCCAGTGTCCATGTGGCAATCCAGGGTCCCTGGGAATCTACCTGTCGTTGAGCTGTGATGCCTGGGGCACATCTGTCCTCACATGTCACTGTGGGGTGTGTTTGGAACGTAGCAGCAGGAGATGGGAACTGTGACACGGCCTCATGATATCCCATGGCACAACCTGGGACTTGTTGATGCCACTTGTTGAACTGTGATGTTAGATGTTGGCCATATATGTGCCATACATGTCCTTACGGAACTGCACACATCATGTACTTGTGCCTCATAATGATGTATCATGTGATATTGAGTATGGTCAATGCCACATATGTGGGGTGACTGACAATCTTTCTTTCTTCACCTATGCACTGCAGGGCACCAGCTGTCCATAGACCATTCTCTGACCTTGCAACCATGGTGGAACGGGACTGCATCCGACGGTACCGCTTCACCAGGCGGCTGATTGAGGTATTGATGGTGCGGTTGGCCCCACATTTGCAAGCTGGCCGGACATACCCTACAGCGCTGACCCCCAAGGTGAAGGTGATGGCAGCCCTACACTTCTTTGCCACCGGTACCTTCTATTTCCCTAGACTCCAACAACTCACTGACGTGAAGAGTGACTTCTATGCCCTGGGGAGGATTCCGCATGTCATTGGCTCCATTGATGGGACACATGTTGCTTTGGTACCACCACAGGCCCAAGAGCAGGCATACAGGAACCGCAAACACTACCACTCGGTCAATGCACTGGTGGTATGTCTTGCAGATATGAGCATCTCACACATGTGTGCCGGTTACCCCGGTTCTGCACACGATGCCTACGTGATGAGGAGTAGTCGCATCCCGAGGATGATGTCACAGATGCGGAACCAGCGTGCCTGGCTTGTTGGTGTGTACTCACTTTGTACCATTGTGTGTGTTCTGCAATGTAGTGTTCCACCCTCTTTTCCAACTCAGCTAATGTGCAATTGTCTGTATGTAGGTGACTCCGGATACCCCAACATGCCGTGGTTGCTGACGCCCCTCAGGAACCCTGTGACACCAGCACAGATGCGCTACAATGAGGCACATGGTCGGACCAGGAGAGTGATTGAGCGGACATTTGGTCTCCTGAAGAGCCGCTTCCGCTGCCTGGACAAGACAGGAGGGGCCCTCCCATATGCCCCAGCAAAGGTGTGAAAGATTATCATCGTCTGCTGCATGCTACACAACCTGGCAGTGCGGAAGGAGTTGCCTCTCATCCTGGATGACGATGACCAACATCCGCCACCTGTGGAGGATCCTGGCCTGGACAACGATGCCAGTGATGATGATGATGATGATGATGGTGATGTCCGCACACAGCTCATCACCAACTTCTTCAGCTGAATGTGAGTATCCAGAGATGTCATGTCAATGATGTGAGTATGCATGATATGTGTTGGTGGTGCTCTGGTGCTGTTTGAGTGTGTCCATGTGCTACATGACTGTATGCGTGTAGCGATGTGTCCTTACAGGTAGTCTGTACTCCCCAACAGTGTTGACATGCTAACTTGGTTCTGAGTGGGTATCTTGTGACATGTATTGGGCATGAGTATTGCAGTTCTGTCCTGTTCTTCAGTGCTTTTGACTGTATTTCATTTCTGTCCTTCACAGGGTACTTTCAGAGTCGTTTGGTCAACTGTGATCCCCGACACCGTGATTCGACTTCCAGGGTGGTAGCTGTCGTGTCCCTACAGGTGATGTGCACCACACCCATGGACTTCCTTCCTTCTACACTTGTTGGCTGTGTGCCCGCTGCCAGGTGGGATTACCTTGCATCTGTAGTGGTTACAACATGTTGCAAATGTGTAATAAACCTGTGCTTCACTTTGTGATGTGCGTTGTCTGTGGTCACACATCTGAATGACATTTGCTTACTGCACCAGTGGGCTAGTTGACAAAGACTGTGAATAGGTTTTGTGTCTGTGCATTGCACCGTATTTCCTGGCAACATCAGTGTAGGCGATGAGTCAGATGGCCTAGGTGTGTATATGTTGTGATTCCTGGTGGTGTGTCTCCCTCATATGTGTCACGTTGCCATGACTCACATGCCTGTGTTGTACTTGCTGTAGCAGTTAGCATGCACAGTGTAATTTCGCAGGTCATCATCTCCATGACAGAAACCACGTTGGAATCACAACAGAGGCAGGTAGGGTGTATTAGTGTGTTTATTGTCATACATGTGTGTGTATAGTGCACAGGATGGTGGGTGCTGTACATTTTGATTGCAATCCAAAGTTCCTAGATGAATTGGAAGTCCTGGTAGCAGAAATGTCCTGAATAAAGTCCACAGTCATCTGATACATTGGTCCAACTTTTACTCCCCATGTCATGTGGGGGAGTTGTGTTACAGTCAACAGGGTGAACAGTTTGCGCACAAAGGTGATTATCCAGAACAGGTTTTGGCTTCCTGGGGGTTGCACATGGCCATCGGCCTCTCAGTTGCCCCTCCTCGGATGACCCCTCTTCTTTGGGGGGGACCCTCAAGTGCAGGCTGCTGCGGTGCAGGGGACTCTCCACCAGAGTCATCCTCCCTCCCTGTGGCAGTTGCAGTTGTTTCAGCACCAGATGTTGTGGGCACACAGGGAGGTGTTGACTGGTTGCTGCTCATCTGGCGGAGGCATTGTAATATGTCCCTATGCACCGCCGTCATCTCTTGCAGTGTGTCCCACTTGGACTCCACGCGGGACATGTGTAAGTCCAAGCGTGCATGATGGGCAGCCTGCTGCTGTTTAATGTCCCTGAGGAACCCCACTGCCTGGCTGAGGTCTCCGGTGCTGGACTGGTACGCATCGGCTAAGCGTACAAGTTGTGGGTCATCATGCAGTCCAGACCCCTCTGCGCTCAGCGACCTATGTCTCCCACCCCTCCCACCACCCCTGGCGACACGTGCAGTACCTGAGGTGGCACACACAGGTGACCCTGGGGCCCCTTGGGGGTTGTTGGTGGTGTTGGTGTCCATAGCCCCACGTTGGTCCAGGGTCCCTGTGCTGGTGGTGGTGGTGCTCCTTGGTCTGTCCATGTCGGCAGGGGTGGTATGTGTGTTGACAGTCGTTGGAGGGGTTGGTGCAGGGGGTGCAGCTGGTGGTCCTGCTGGTGCTGCATGATGACTTGCTCCGGAGGTGCCAGGTAGGTCTTCGTCATCCGAGGAGGGCAGAGGCTGTTCCACACCAGTGAGCTCCGTTTCCCCTTGAGCCTGGGACGGGGACTCCTCAGCGTCTGCTGCTGTGTCCCCATCATCACCTGTTTTTGGGAGACACACACAATGTATGTTATGTTTCTGCAGGCATCAATGGTTGACACACCTGACAGTTGTGACTGTACCTCTGGATGCGGGCCTGTACATTGCATTGTCCTAAGTTGTCACAGTCAGAGGTTGATATTGGTGTAGCACATTGTCCTGCATACTTTGGGCATTTCTATATGAATGTTGGGGTGTGTACATGGTCTGCATTGGTTGTATTTGGTTGACATCCGGCCCTCCTTCCCACCCAGCCAGATATTCCACCATGGAACGTGCTTCCATTGCAGGGAGTGCAAGTTGTCTTTCAGGATGTCAGTCAGTGGTGTCCTGCTGTTGGTTGGTGCACAGTTCCCAGCAGGGCCTTGTGCTCCCCACAGCAGTACCCAGTGTCAGCCATCTTGTCAGTTCTTTTCCACTCCCTGTGATGTGCGCATGGTTCAGGGTGGTGTTGATGGGACAGTTGTGGGGGTGACCAATATCTGTGACTACCACTCCCATCATGCTATTGCCTCCACCCCACTTCCCAGCATGCCCATACTTACTTGCTTTTGGGTGGACTTCACTGTGTGTGAGTGTGAGAGCAATGGCAAGATGGCTGACAGTGGTGTCCTGCTGTTGGTTGATGCCCAGTTCCCAGCAGGGCCTTGTGCTCCCCACAGCAGTACCCAGTGTCAGCCATCTTGTCAGTTCTTTTCCACTCCCTGTGATGTGCGCATGGTTCAGGGTGGTGTTGATGGGACAGTTGTGGGGGTGACCAATATCTGTGACTACCACTCCCATCATGCTATTGCCTCCACCCCACTTCCCAGCATGCCCATGCTTCCTTCCTTTGACTCTGCTTCCCTGTGGGGTTGTGTGCCTGTGCTGACAAGATGGCTGACAGTGTTATCCTGGGGTTAGTTTTGCTACATGTCCCATGTGTGTCCCTGTGCTTCACACTGCATGACCCAGGGTTGTGGTTCTTTGTGGGATATTTGATTAGAGTGTGAGGCAATGCATTCTCCCAGGTGAGTTGTGTGGAGTTTGTGTTAGGGGTGTGTGTGAGTGGAGCTGCTGGTAACTATGGTCAGTGCTGTCAGTCCTCCTTCCCACCCAGCCAGATTCTCCACCATGGAACGTGCTTCCGTTGCAGGGAGTGCAAGTTGTCTTTCAGGATGTCAGTCAGTGGTGTCCTGCTGTTGGTTGGTGCACAGTTGCCAGCCGGTCCTTGTGCTCCCCACAGCAGTAGCCAGTGTCAGCCATCTTGTCAGTTGTTTTCCACTCCCTGTGATGTGAGCATGGTTCATGGTGGTGTTGATGTGCGCATTGTGAGGGTGGGCAATATCTGTGACTACGACTCCCATGATGCTATTGGCTACACTGACTTGCCCAGCATACACAGGATTCCTTCCTTTCAGTGGGCTTCACTGTGAGGTGGTGTTGTAGTGGTGGCTACATGTCTGGATGTGTTTGTTAGTTATATTTGTGCCACTGCCTAGCTGTAGTTGTAGTTGTGTTTGTACATGTGATGACACAGTTACATATCACTATGAGATGGCATGTGTTGTGTTTATCTGACTGACATACACATTTTGGGATGATTCTGTTCTGGTTGGTGTGTATTTGCTTAGGGTGCATGGTTTGACTCTCCCCTTGACAGTGATGTGTGTGTATTGTCGCACAATATTGTGTACATTTGTTGTGTACTCACCAGGCTCTGGGATGTTTTCTAGTCCATAGACGCTCACTGGTGGTAGGATGGCCCGCACCTTCTCCTCCCAGGGCCTGAGGTATACTGGTTTGGCAGGAGGGCCACTGCCGGTGTGTTGGCTCAAGAGGTAGTCCTTCTTCAACAGCTCCCTGACCCTCCTGCGCACGTCATACCACCTGTTCTGGATGTCTACCTTTGTGCGCAAACATGGTGATTGTGCGTTCACCCTGTCAACGATCCTCTCCCACATCTTGGTTTTCTGCGACATGGGTGTCTGTTGGACCAGTGTACCAAACAGCTGTGGCTCTACCCTGAGGATCTCTTCTACCAGGACTTCCAATTCACTATCTAGGAACTTTTGATTCTTCTTTGGGGGCATGGTGATGGGTGGTGATGGTGAGTGATGTGTGTGTTGGTGTGCAAGTGAGGGTGTGTGAGTGTGTGTTTTGCTGGGTGTATTTGAGGGTGCTATTTGTTGAGGTGCTGATGGTGTGTGGCTTGTGTGATGGATGAGCTGTGGGTGGGTGTGTGGTTGCTGTCTGTTGAGTGCTGGCAGGTAATTTGAATTTGCAAAGGATCATGGTAGGGATTTGTGTCCTTTATATGGGTGGAGTTGTGGGTGTGTCTTTGTTCCCTGTCCCCCCCCCCAGTATTTATTGCATTTATAATTGCTTGTTTGGCCTTTTTTTGTGTGTTTTTCCCTTTGTATTTTTTGTGCATGTAGGAGACGTTCTTGTGACCGAGTCGGACCCTGCAGTTGTCTCGTACGAGCTTGTCCGAGGCATTCACGCTGTGTTTGTGCTGTTTTCTATGCTGCGTACGCGTCGGTCGCGGTGTATTGGGTTGCTTCGGCTCGCAGTTTTGTATGCGTGTCGGTCGTACGGCTTGGCCTCCGTGCGACTCGGTCGTGTTTTCCACGAGTTGCATCGTACTTGGCGGGTAGGAGTTCGCGGGTACGTTTCGTTCCGGATTCTTCCTGGTGCGTGTCGGTCGGTTCGATTCGCGTGGTTTTCCGGCCGGATGGCTGTTTTCCGCGCGGCTCGGTCGTTCGGCTTGTGTTCCGTACGAGTCGGTCGGATTTTGCACGCTTCTCATCGTACTTTGCGGGTCGGGCTGCACCGGTATGTGTCGGTCGGAAAGTATTCCAGCTCCGAGTCGGTCGGTACGTTTTCCGGCCCGAATCGGAATCGGCCCCTTAGTGTGTAGTTTTTATGTTATTTATTGTAAAATATTGTAAATAAATGCTCATCAAGTACAGTTACACGAATGCAAATCATAGATTATCACAGAGAGAGAACATTAGCAATGTATAAATTCAAACTCATGTCAAATAAACGATGCATTGAAGGAGTGGATAGGCAAAGAGAGAAAAGTTTCAGAAACAAGTACATTTGTAAGTGGAAATGCAAATTTAAAAAGATTATCTATACTAACCCAAGTAAGAATCAGGGAAAACTACCCCACTGGCCAGTCAGGGCAGCAAGGCCACTCAAGTAGAGTCGAATGGCAAAGATAAAGACAGGAGTCAGGAATCAGGTAGGCCTCTATCTGGAAACAGCAAACCGACGACAGCGACGATCTCCCGCTAGCTAAACACCAGCCGACCCAAACCACACCCCCCCGGGCACCTACAGTTATACCCTAAAACCTAAATGTCCAACCCACATTTGGTTCATTCTTCAACCAAACTCTGTCCCTCATTGGTTAATAATGGGGGTGTTCTGTCACACCACTCTGATCATGATCACTTTATTCACTGGTTTATTGTTTTAGTTTCTTCAACATGACGACAGATCCTTCTCAAGAAACATTTTTGAACCCAATCATATTACATATTCTACATGTTGCAAGTCTCTACGCTTCCATTGTTCGCCTCTGCCATCTCGTGAGGAAGTTGTACGCTTCCACTTGTTTATCAGTATCCTCCTTCTTCCGCAACCTTGGCAGACAGTCAGTACATCGTGTAGGACATTTCTATGCTTTTGCGTTTTCTCCTCATTCAAAGCCTATTTTATTTCATTTCTTTTTCTTTCAGTAAGTTTTTAACCCCAAACTGGCATGCAGGAAAGTAGGCCCATGTTTGTCATTCTACAAGAACAGAACACAAACATTTATTATTTTCATGAAATGGAATTCATTTTGCGCACCTTCCCAGCATTTGCACTAACCCATGCATGACCCTTATTATTCCTAGCAAAGTATTATTAACGTGCACAAAAGCAGTATTCGTTTTTTATCGAAGCAACTTTTACGGCCTAGTTTTCATGCATTAGTACACGCATTTAGTTTACGCATGTGCATAAGCATTTCCCCTTATTTTAGCGTTTTTTAATAATAATTTTCACAGCACACTGTTAATAAATGTTACTGAGGGTTTAATCCGAGCAGGTTTTTATTTTCTCAAAATCCTGCTCCATCACTTCTTTAGGAGTGGAATGCTTTGGTCTATCTTGAGACCTTCTGGGAAAATACGTTGAGTGAGGCAGACATTGACAATGGTGTGTAGGAGTGCAAGAGCTTTCCCAGAGAGAGCTTTGATGAAGGTAGAAGGTAAGCCATCATCCTCATAGGAAATGGCTTTGTGGAAGTTAAGTATTTTGGTGAGATATGCAAGAGAGCTGGCTTCTAAGGATGACTATTGTGGGTTTCTATGAGAAGAGGTGGGTGCAAGAGGAGAAGCAGGCTTGGTGTTGTCTGTTTTGCTCTAAAGAAGAGGTTGATGGATTTGCACTTGTTTGTGGAGAGTGGGATAGGAGGGTCAGGCCAGGCCAAGGTTTGCTACAGTGCTTGATCGTCTTGATAAGCATTCTGGTTCTGTTAGTGACTTCATTGATGGTGTTGGTATTGTACTTTGGTTTCGTAGTTGTGAGGAACTGTCTGCCTGTTGCACTGAGATAGATCAGTACCATGAGGACATCATGAGTTCTGTTTTTCCTCCATTTTCTTTGCTTTCTGTGCTGTCTGCAGATGGAGTGTTTTTTGGCAGTGAGACCATTAGAGTACCAGGATGCTGAAGGTTTTGGCTTGTACCTGTGTGTTTTAGTTGGAGCCAAATGTTCACAATTTTGAAATAATTCACTAGCATGTTGGACGTGGAGATAGCCAGGCAAGAGATGAATTCAAGCATTAGAAGGATCTGAAGGTATGGTCTTCTCTTTTGGGTTGACCTCATTTTCTTGTAGGAGTCTGAGCAGGGAGATAGAAATGATAAGGTGGTTAGTGCAATCCAGGAGCATGGGTGGTTTCCATTGTTGAGAAGACTGGGTTAAGGATGTGGACAATGGAGTATGTTGGTTGGGTGACATGCTGTACCACATTGAGTGTGTCAAATTGGTTGAGGAGGATGTCTCCTATTTTTTTTAGCTTGTTATGTAATGTTATGTGTATTTGTATAGTGAGCTAACCACACGTGAGGGTATGCATGCGCTTTGCAGGTGAGTTAGACAGTTGTCTCCGTTGTGAGGTTATTTGAAAATCCAGGCCTTCAGCTTCTTGCTGAACTCAAGAAGAGATGAGGGGCTCTGATGTGGTGAGGGTGGTTGCTCCATGCTTTGGACGCAATGTAGGACAAGGTGTGGCCTCTGGCTGTGATTTTGTGGATGCAGGGTTTGCATGCCAGTGAGAGTCTGGCTGAGCAAAAGTGCATGGGAGGAATGTGAAAATTATGCAGCTGTTAAGGTATGCAGAGCCAGTGTTGTGTAGTGTCTTGCATGTGTGTGTAAGCAGTTTGAATTGGGTGTGTTTGTGAATGGGGAGCCAGTGCAGTTCTCTGAGGTGTGGGGTGATGGGGTTGTGTGGCCACTTTGGAAAGGCAACTCCTGGACCAACAGTATCCTCACCCTCTGTTATAAAGATCAATGAAAAGAGCCAGGAATGATCATCGTGAGGATCTCCTTGAGGTGCTCCCTGAAAAACAACCAACAGATAGAATGATATGCGTTAGCACATTCAGTAACAGGTCAAGCCTGGTCCAGAAGTGCGTTACTAAGAATTGGAAAATTCTCAACAAGGGTGCACGCATGTTACTGAAACCCACGTTTGCCTTCAAACGCAGTGCCAATTTGAAAGACCAATTGGTACATACGAGACCACGGAGTAAACAGTCAGCCCAACAAAACACTCTTTGAAATTTACAACCGGTCATAGGTCACTTCCCATGTGGCTGTTGTAGTGTCTGTGCACAAACTACACGTACAACAGATATAGACATCGACACAGACCACCCATGGGAGTTACAGCAACATACGAATTGTAACTCAGACTGTTTGATCTTCTTGATCACCTATCCTTGCGGACTGAGATATGTGGGCATGACCACAAAGAAGGTGAGGACGCAGATCCTGAAGCATAAAAGCACTATTCGGTGCAGGAAACAGATCAACAAACTGACCACACATTTTCTAGAGGAAAATGACCACACACTTTCTTGAAAAGGGGCACGATGCAAATGTTTTTACTTGGTCTGTCCTAGACAAACCCATTTTCACCCAGCCAGTTGCCAACATGTCCAATACTTGTTCAGAAAGGAGCAATGTTGGGTTTTCAGGCTGCGCACTAATAGCAGGGGCTTGAATGATGATATCCCTTGGTTTAGCCTAATGTGCCCTTAATGGGATTACCCTTACACATGAGGTGTATTGTTATATAGAGGCATTACAGATTTGCATTTTGTTAGTTATGTTATGGTTAACAACATCTGACTTCCTCAACTGGGTTGTCCAATGAGGCATTATGACACTGACCTCTTCGTGTTGTTATTACAGGGTGTACTAAGTCATTGTGGGATTCGACAGGCCACTTCCTGTTAGTGCTATCTGGCCCCTATGAACATACTTCTCTTTTGGCCACATTCCCAGTACGGGTCATACACATTTCTCTGTCAACTCAAGAGATGTGACATTGTAATGTTCCAGTGAGACACACTCCTTCTCCTTCACCAGACAACTTCATATCCTGACACAGTTGTGCCACCGGTTATTGTCAATAAAGTTTTGACTCAAAGATTCAGACTGGGATCTTTGTCAATTGATCCCTTTCTGTTATTCATATCCCAACACAGTTGTACCACCGGTGGTTGTCAATAAAGTTTTGACTCACAGATCCAGACTGGGATCTTTGTCGATTGACCCCTTTCTGTTATCTAATCACATTTATTCAGGTACCACTGTGCCTTTAAGAGTGGTCTAGTCGATAAAGCTTTTGTATTCAAGAACTTCCTGAGATATCCCCAGACTGGGTCTGTCTTTGTAATTACCAAGCTGAATTCTGGTTGACTTTTTTATGATTTACCTTTTGCCTTGCATGATTTTTTCATGAGGTTTGGCTCACACGTCGACACCTGACCCCCTTCTGTTATCTAATCATATTTATTTAGGTATACTGTGCCTTTAAGAGTTGTTTTGTCTATAAAGTTTTTACATTCAAGAGCTCTCTGAGATGTCCCAAGACAGGGTCTTTCTCTTCTTTTGCCTAGCCACTTCTGGTTGACCTTTTTATCTTCTGCCTTGCAGTATTGTGTCATGAGGATTGGCCCACACTTATAATCGACTGACTTTTCCACATTATGGGTTGCAGTACTCCTTAGTCAACATCACAGAGGATTTCTTCAGTCTCTATTCACCACCACATAGAGGTGGGCGGAGCTACGCTCTGTGTTGAGACTTCATAACTGGGCATGCCTCTGTTCTCGGCGTCCCTTCCAAGGCGCACTTTTGCCGGTCCTGAGGAAAATATCCCACAGGTATGGCGTTCATTTATGCTGTTTTTTAGCAAGTTGTCAGACACACTGGTGCTTACAACCTGGGAGCTCACAAAGTCTGTGGAGCCGTGCGCTCATTAACGTTCCTTTAAGCTGTATTCTAGCATTTGGTAGACACACTGGTGCTCGCAACCCCTTTGACAATCCGGGAGCTCACGAACTCTACTGAGCCGTGCGCGCATAAACTCCCAGTTTTAGAGCGAAGCCTTCCCCCCTCTTGCCTTACATGTTACTTCGGCTTGCAATTACAATCTACCTCTACGTCCCCTTCTGGGTAGACTTGATTTGCTTAGCTGTAATACTTGGTATCGGGCGTTAAGCTCCGATCTCATTTCATCTCACTATTGCTGAGCATGAGCTTTGTGTATCGGGCGCTCTGTCCCGACCGTGTTTGGTTGCTTATTTATTTAAACTGCTTCTGCCTTACCGGACCTCACCGGGAAACCCACAGTGGTCTTTCTTATCTGCTCCTCGCAGCAAAACCACACTTAGCAGCATATACAAATACGTGCTTACTCTTCTTGGTATTCTGGGTTGCCAAGCCTATTGCCTGGCAGCCCCGGACAGATTATCACCTCTACCATGGTGGCTGCGCTGTTGTGTTCACTACTCATCATCTTCTTGAGTTGACAGATGTGGTTTCTCTGGGAATGTATTGTACCGCAGTAGCTACTGGGTGGTGTCCTTTGGGATAAGCACTGTAGTGTAGCTCCTATTTCCCTAATAGGCTCTGCGCATTGGAATAATATATCCTATAGGTTTGACATAGGACTAAGGTCAGTATGTCCCTATCGAGTATATTAAACTTAATTACTTGTGCCAGCTAGCTCAGAGGCCACTAGAAACTCCTTGACAACAAGAAGGGAGTAGTTTCTGGCAGCCGCAAAACATGACCACTTTGTTTCCCTTTAGAATCAGAACGTGTCCCAGAGTCGTGGAAACAATAGATAACTATTTCACTCAGCTCAATCGTGCATGCTTAGTTTTCTCCAAGTTACACAGAAAGAAATAGACGGGTGTTTCAATAAAAGATTTATTGAACAGTCTTGTTTCTGGTGTAAGTAAAATGTGCTGTTACGATCACAAGACAGTATGCGAGATAAATAATGTACAGTGTGAGCAGTAGAAATAAATAATACTGCGATAGCATTATCTTTTAGTACATGTGCCTTTACATAAATAACACAGACTAAAAATGCGAGTACTCATACGATGCATTTCTAATCTAGTTCTACCCCAATGTACCTAACCTAACCTAGGTGTAGGGAGAGGTATGAAGTAGGTGAAGTATTCCTTACTATGGTATACTAAGAGTATGTTAAGTCTAGTATGCCTAGTATGCCAAGAGTCCCTCTAGGTTCTTGTCAGCTCCATACCTGAAGAATGAGAGAGGTAGTTATCGGGACCAGCAGAGTATCGACATCCGTTGGCGTAGCTGATGGAAATGTTAGACAGGTGTCCAACACGCATTCTTCACCGCATTGCAGGCATCGTAGAACAGGTAAGATGCAATCTTGCCAGATTGGTCTGAATGACAGGAACCAAGTTGTATTCAGGTCCCGTAGACGAGTCATGCCCAAAAGCTGTACTATTCGCTCACGGCACTTTCGTTCAAGGAGAGCTTTCTCCATTTCGCTCGGAGTGATGTCTGTGAATAGGCTGGCCATAGCGCAATAGCAGGAAGAGAAATAGAATTCCGGCAACAAGTGCTAGAATTAATGGTATGCCACCAAACACCAAATGTGCAAAGTTCGGGATGATTCCGAGTATTGCCTGGAAAGGTGCTAACAGACCGGAGCAGATGCTCTTAAATACATGTACAATTCCGGTTTTATCAGACATATTGAAGATACGTCCTATCATTTCTACGAAATGTATAGGGCAGTTTGTACGTATTAAAGTCTGTATCTCAGCTGAAGTCCTTGCTACTTGTAGATCATAGGTTTCTTTGGCCGAGGTCAAAGGCACTGTTTGCTGTAAAAGCATGGCTTTCATTCTGCTCAAAGTATCAAATCTTATAAAAGAGACGTTCAGCGAAGGCCATAGAGGCGACTCCCTGACTGTGTCTATTGGGGCAAACAATACTTGCATACAGCAAGTGACCCTGGAGTTGACCGTTACTAGATATGGGATGCCTGGCAGCATGCCGCAGCAACTCTGATCATTCAACATGAGGTAACTCCCATTCGAAAGTTGTCCAAACGTTGGATTAATCACAGCAGCTGGTGTACCCTGCTGATGGCAAGACAAATTTGCCACAGAACCATTACAAGCCCCGTGTAAAGAAATGTCCTGACATATAAGTGAACCGCTCAGTGCACGTTTACAGTGTGTACCGCTCAAAAACACTTCACAATCCCCACTCCAACATCTATATGTATACGGTAAATCCCAAGATGTCTTAATGTATTCCTTACCCAACCTTTCATATTTGCCTGCTTGCATTTGTCTGAGGCAATACTGAAACTGAAAAGTAGTCACAGGTAATGTTATTTTGCCATGAGTGAGCCATTCTGTAGCTGGTTTGTCTGCCACTGTGAATGGTAACTTTTCCAGTTTTTCAATGCTCAGCACTGTATACCTTGCTCCTCTTTGTGCCAATTCGATCTGTTTATCAGTTAGATTGTATTCTGCAAACAGAGCCGTTGTGTTGATAAAACGCCAAGGCACATAGCCCGCTCGCAAAGATTGCAGCGTCCAGCTTAATAACACAATAGAACGTAATTGAGACTGGCCTTGCTGTAACATCGCCAAATCTTGTTCTAGTATGTCGATAGCAGAGGATACAATGCCATCCAATGAATATATTCTGGAGGACAAAGTTGTTAACCCATTGTCGACCACAGAGAGTGTTTTCTCTAAATTAATACGATCAAGTTCACATATTCGTTCTGCAGCCTCCATTTGTGACACTTTCCATGCTTCATTATAGGCAGCATAAATGCCGGCATATATGAAACGTTTTTGACGTGGTTTTCTTGGTCCAAGCAAGAATTCCCTAAGGTCTGCGTCCTTTTTAAGTAAGGATAAGTGTTGTTTCACATCCTGTAGTGTAGACTTATGCAGCCAATCGAGGCATAATTTTCCTACACTGTATGTTGTTACTACCCCTGGATGTTGTCTTTGGACATATCTTGGGTCTGGCCTATTAATAGTAAAGCCCTGAGTTTTATTCAGGAATCTTTCCTGACAGTTATTCGTGTCTGTGGGCCAGATCAACCATTTTTTCCAATCAGGATTAGATCTGTTGAGTTGTAGTATATTGTCAACTGTCACCACTGCCTGTGTATTGTTATCACTTGCAGGTGTTGGTACAGAAGGTGTGTTCATCTCTTTGATCTTGGCTAATTCAAGACAAGATGTTTGTTGGATGGTTTCATTCAAAAACATTATTTGTTCAGGGATGATACAGGCTCTAAATAAAGCTTCTATCCCCTGCACTTGCCAATCTTTAGTACCCCAGACTGTTTTTGTGTCTATTGTGTCTTTCCAAAAGTCGAAACCCTGTCTAAACAGTTGGGCATTAAATAATGCAGAATAAATCTGTTTTGTATTTGTTATCATAATTTTCAGTCCTATCTTGTTTACATTTTTATAGTAAAACATTTCTGGATTAGATGTATTGTATCCTGAAAAATATGGAAACTTGTTGGCAAATGTTTTTGAACTACCTTTAGGTGGTGTAGGACAATGTTCCCATTGGTTAAGCATAAACACATTTCTTGGATATGCAGATTTATGCAAATAATGATGACCATAGTGGTTATAACAATACAGTTGTTCATAGTCTGATGAACCCTCTAAATATTCATTTTTAGAAAATGCAGCAGATTTTTCTAGGTCAAACATTATGTCATTAACAGTCTCAAAGTCCCAATCATCAGCATAGGACGAAATTAGATCACTTAGTGAGATTTTAAACTAATGTGGAATGTTCAATTGTTCAGACGGGCCGAAGATGTCAAAATCTGTTTTGTCCCACACTATACCATCCTGTATAGGAACAGCTGTGATGTTCACTGATGACAAGTCTCTTGCTTCACGATGGGAGGATTTATGAGGTTTCAAAAGTACGTTCACGCCTTTTCTTTCAGTAGTCACATGGATGTATCTGCCACTTATAAGCACGCTCACAGTTGTAACCAAAGCTAGCCAGAGCAGGAAAACAAAAAGTCCAGATATAATCCAGAGTTCAATCCATGGAGAAACCAAATAAGTCTTTTTCAGAAAGTGAAGAAAGTCTTGTACTTGCTGCTTGAATTTGAATGTTGCTGGCGTCGTTTCAGGTTCACTCGGATCTTCTGAGAACGTATCAAAGTTAATGAAATAGCCAGAAGCAGTTCTATCAATTGTTGGAATTGCATCAGGATTTGTAGAAATCACTGGAACCAGTTCCTCACTTGCCACATTGGTGTAGACAGGTGTATTTGGACGAACTGTTACTTGGTGTTCAAGAGGGATGAGTTCCATAGCATTGTTGCTTAGTCCTCCATCTGTTACAGCTGAATTCTCGATTGTTATCAGTCTTTCAGTCTGAACCTCTTGGATAGTAGCGAGAGGAGTGCGTCTGCTACTAGGTCGGAGTCCACGAGGCCTACTATTTAGTATTGGCCACATACTGTGGTTTGATCAGGTCGATGGACACAAATCTTTTCTCCTTTCTTCCAGCAAGGGGCGGCAGAAGTACTGTTCTTGTTCCTTGAACTGCTAGGACAGGTACTGGTTGTCTGTAAGAAGGTCCAAATTCCTTCTTGTCCGCAATCTTTTCTCTGACTAGATCCCCAACTTTTGGAATTTAGACATGCCTTGCTGGGACCGCCGATTTTTCCCCAGTGGTGGTTGGCTGTAGGAATACGTTGCTTTGTTTCGTTCTTAACTCATTGAGTTCCTGTAAAACAGCCAAACGATCTTTGATATCAAACGGTTTATTTTCCACCACTGTGCCTACGTGTTCAAGGTCTGGTACCCACATTCTTGTCCCAAATAGGACCTCATATGGAGTGACCCCCCCTAGAGAACTTCTTGGCAGATTATTCAATGAGCGTTGGACCCCATTAAGGTGTTTGACCCACCCATCACCCGAACCTAATACCCTAGCTGTTATAGACTGCTTTATGTCCCGGTTTTTCCTTTCCACAACCGAATTTCCCTCAGGATGGAATGGAGAGGAGTACCGCAATGCAACGCCCAGACTGGCCATGGCCTCTTTGTAAGCCCGAGAGCTAAACGCAGGACCCTGGTCAGAATGTAGCGTGCCTATTGCGTATGTGCCGATAAAGACTCGCAAATCTTTTATAACAGTTCGAGCGTCAGCTGAGCGCTGAGGCCATAACCATAGGAACCTAAATTCAGTATTTGTGGGAATGTCTTTGTCCAGTAGGACGCAGGCGCGTAGATAGTCTAATGCTGTCTAACAATGGTGTCTGTACTGAGCTGCCGCATTCGCAGCATGGTGTCTGGTGGCTCTCTCACTGTAATTTACAGTCTAAGCAGTTGTTGATGAATATGTGAATTTCTGTATTCATTCCAGGCCACCAGTACATCTCTCTTAACGTCAAAATTGTTTTAGAGATCCCTTGATGTGACAGACCCTCCCCCAAATGTGTTTCATAAATCAAGGCTGCTCTACGTTCCATGTTTGGAATGACCCTATCCCCCACTCCAGGGATTCGAGCAAAGGTGACGTTGTTCGCATCAATTACATAAGAGTACTTGAGTGGAAACTTTTTTGGTAACGCTGCACTGCTGCCTTTGCTTGAAGCATTGACAGCCAACATTATCTCACCGTCTATTTTTGTTTTTGAACGAGTGATCGCAGCTACGGAAGCCGTCTGCACAGCCCCCTTTGCGGCTTCATCAGCCAATGAATTCCCTGCAACGTGAACGCCATCACGTTGATGACTCAGTGTGTGGATCACGTGAGCCTTTGGTAGTTCGTTTTTCAACTGAACTACTTGTTCCCAAAGCATTTTGTGCTTTATTGTGCCACCTTTCGCATCTTTGAAACCATTTTCAAGCCAGTTTTGTATATATTCATTATACGACTGAACACAGTAAAAGGAATCGCACACTATCAGTGTGGGGAATTCTCGATCTGTACTTTCAAGTGCCAGTTTGAATGCTTGTAGTTCAGCTCGCTGAGCTGTACAATCCCCTAGAGATAGTGTTTTAGTGACCATAGGTCTGAAGATGCCATTTCGCATGCGACCTTTAACGATTGCACACGCTGCACTGTAAGCTTGCTTACTCCCTGTTGCGGGCTGTGTGGATCTGTCAGTGTAAATTATGAATTCGTACTGATCGAGAGGCAGAATTTCAGTAGGCAGATGACATTCATGTTCATATTGCAGGAATGCTTGTGTTTTTAAATCTGGATCAAAAATATATTCAACATCTGTTGCAGCAAGAGAATTAACCCATTGTATCCATCTTGGATGTAATGCTTTAGCATTTGGAATGCTTGCTTTTGTGACCGCTTCTAAAGCTGGTACCGGGGTTACGACAATAATGCGTTTCCCTTGGGCTAAGGCTCTTTCTTTTGCTACAGTGGTTTGAACTGCTGTCAGAATTTTTTCAGTTGAACTGAAGCGCTTTTCCGCTTGTGTGTACAAATGAGATTTGTATGCTATTGGTATTTTCTCACCCTCATTGAAGGTTAAGTAGGTGAATCCGCATTGACCCGAAATTATTCGGATCACCAAATTGCGTTGACTTACGCGTGTTTGTAAGTGATTTGTTGCTAACATGTTAGCCTGGAGTGAACGCAAGATTTCTGTGTGTTCCTGTGTCCAGTTTCTGATCGAAAAATCAGGTTTGATTAATGCGTAGAGAGGTTTAACCCTTTCTACGTAATTTAGAATGTATGTTCTTCCAAAATTTAGGAAACCCAGGATGGATTTCTAAGTTTTTTAGCGTTTTTGGAGGTTGGAGCAGCGCACACTTTTCTAAAAAGTTAGCTGCCAAGCTCTTGCCTTCACTTGAAAGCTCATATCCTAGAAATAGGACATTGAGATGGGCAATTCTGGACTTTTTAAAGTTGAACTTGTAGCCCTCAGAGGCGAAACCCAGTATAATGGTGCTCACCCTGTTCAAGTGTTTTTCCAGGTCATCGTCTGTTAGATATATGTCATCGACATAGGACAATGCCTCATTGTCATAAATTTGTAGTAACTCCGTTACCCTCGCTGAGAATAAACCTGGGCTGTTCTTGAACCCTTGTGGGAGTCGACAAAAGTGACGCTGGGTCCCCATTATGGAGAATGCTGTTAAGTACCTGCTTTCAGGTGCTATGTTTTGACAAAAGAAACCATTTGAGATGTCTAATGTTGTTTTATATTTTTTACGCACAATGTTATTCATTAATGCTGTGCTATGTGCATTTTGCACTGCAAAAGTTTTAGAACAAGTGTTTAGGTGTCTGTAATACAAAACTAGACGATATGTATTGTCTGGTTTGGAGACAGGAAACAAAGGATTGTTCATTGAGGAGGTGCATGTTTCAATCACCCCTTGATATTCAAGTTGATCTAAGATCTCCCTGACCTGTTTTTTAGCTTCTTGCTTTATTGGGTACTGCCGTTGTGCAGTTGGTTCATGTTTCAGATGTATTTTATGGTGAGGTGAGTCCTCATCCCATCCTACATGATTTTTATATAATGCTGGGGCCTGGGCCACTGCCCATTTCCTGGCATATGTATATTTTAGGTGAATTGGAATATGGTTGGAGAAGGCAGGCATAATAATGTCCTCGCGGTGTGGGCAGTCCCTGACAAATTGTGGTGGCCAGTCCTTTTCTGCTAGAAGTATGTCATAGCCCCGTGATAGTCGTTCCCAAAAAAGCGCTTTCACCTGTCTAGGTTTGTCTCCCTCCATCCGGAGTGTTATTTCATATAACTTTTGTGGAGTACTAACCCTGGTGTCTACAGTCTCAGCTGTAATGTACTCATTCAAGTCCACTATCTCCAGAAGTTCCTTCAGGTTCTGGCGAACTATTGTGACTTCTGCTGCACTGTCCAGCATTGTCTGAGCCCATTCTCCGTTCTTGAGTTGTGTTCTCAGTATTCTCGGCATGTCTGATCTTTAGACCTGCTACTTTCTTTTTGGAGAATTGAGGTTTTGCTTTAGTTTTTGGAGCGTGTTTGTCGTCTTTCGATTTCACGCGTTCTTCTCTATGTTCCGATCGTCCTCTTCTTTCCGAAGTCTATGATGAGATCTGATAGGGGCGAGAGGAACGTGTATCAGTATCTTGATACCTGTCAGGTTTTCTCAAATTATCCCTATTCCTGAGGTTATACCTCCTTTCAGAGGGCTCCTTTTGAGGAGACCTACCTCGGGATTGAGAACGTTTCTCGTTTGATTTTTGTTTAGTAGACTCCCACTTCTTTTTAGAAGATGTAAGAGTTTGTTTAATTGAGTCCTTCTCAGGACTTTCAGATAGCTTCGGCTTCACTGGTCTTCCACCCAAACTATCTCTGCCTAATTCTGCATAAGATTGTTCTATTATTCTGGGTAGCTCAGTTTGATGTTCTGTAACATCAAATTCCCTTAATTTTTGGCGGATCGCCACTGCTGCTGCCTCCCCTTTAATATTAGATAATATTATTGTTGAGACCTGGTCGAAATTTTTCAGTAATTTCATACCTAAATTTAGAGCAGGCTCTGCCCCGTATTCGTTTTGAATTTGTTTCAGGACATCAGGTATTACCGCAATTGACGGAATGCCATGTGTTTTAGTATAGATGGCAGCAAAGACTGAGCCCCAAGTGGTGCAGACTTCCAGTTGTGGTGTGATCCCCATTGGTAAACTGATTGTTAGTATTCTGTGTTTCTCATACGGGCTAGTATTTGGAAATACTGCTTCGATTTGAGTAATTTTTTGAGCTATCCAGAATAGAATTTGCTCATGTTTTGTGGGCATTTTACCCATGACTGCGTATAGAGTCTTTGGTGTAATTTTTAGTGTATTCCCCTGTTGAGGAGTTTGATTTGGAATTGTTAATGGTTGCTGGACTGTGAAAGTCTGCATGACATATTGGACCAATTGTCTGTAGATTTTTATTAACTCTGTGAGTTGAGTAAGTAAATCCTCGTCTGACATCTCTTCAATGTCAGGATGAGATGTGTAGCCGGCTAGAATCGGCCATGTTGCTCCTGGTCTACCTAGTGGACCGAGCCTGGTAATGTTTTTGTGATGTTTTAGGGCGCCTTTAAACCAGAGCTGATGCTCCTGGTATGTTAATGGAATTTCAATATCCTCGAAAGGAATGTATTCCTCTGGTGGATCATCTTCTTTGTAGAAGTGAAACATGTGTGTTACTGAATTGGATTCAGGAAATATTACCCATGAATAGAATACCTCTGTCTGAAAGGATTCATGTGCCTCTATCACGAAAACTGCTCTACCTCCTCTTGGTGGTAGGCCATGTTTTATAAGTTTTAGAGTGATGGCTCTTCTTAAGTTTGGAGTGATGTTTATGACACCCTCCTCGGTTTCATTTAAACCTGTAATGTTAAAAACTGCTGCTTGGGCTGGATCAGCCGCAGCTCCACCGTTTCCCGCTTCAGTCATTTTGTTTTTTGAAAAATGTAGAACAAGTTTCAAGGAAACAAAGATTAGGTGCACAATATTTTGGAACACTGTATCCTTCAACGTTGAGCAAACCAAACAGCTAATATATAGGGTGTTTCCCTATAACCCTGCCCACTCCAGACATCTTTGGGAGTATATGGGTAGGGGTCTCTGAGAGAAAAAGCACGGCTGAGTTACTCAGTATCTAACGTTGAATTACCGCCTTACCAAACCGTTGGGCACCATGTAGTGTAGCTCCTATTTCCCTAATAGGCTCTGCGCATTGGAATAATATATCCTATAGGTTTGACATAGGACTAAGGTCAGTATGTCCCTATCGAGTATATTAAACTTAATTACTTGTGCCAGCTAGCTCAGAGGCCACTAGAAACTCCTTGACAACAAGAAGGAAGTAGTTTATGCCAGCCGCAAAACATGACCACTTTGTTTCCCTTTAGAATCAGAACGTGTCCCAGAGTCGTGGAAACAATAGATAACTATTTCACTCAGCTCAATCGTGCATGCTTAGTTTTCTCCAAGTTACACAGAAAGAAATAGACGGGCGTTTCAATAAAAGATTTATTGAACAGTCTTGTTTCTGGTGTAAGTAAAATGTGCTGTTACGATCACAAGACAGTATGCGAGATAAATAATGTACAGTGTGAGCAGTAGAAATAAATAATACTGCGATAGCATTATCTTTTAGTACATATGCCTTTACATAAATAACACAGACTAAAAATGCGAGTACTCATACGATGCGTTTCTAATCTAGTTCTACCCCAATGTACCTAACCTAACCTAGGTGTAGGGAGAGGTATGAAGTAGGTGAAGTATTCCTTACTATGGTATACTAAGAGTATGTTAAGTCTAGTATGCCTAGTATGCCAAGAGTCCCTCTAGGTTCTTGTCAGCTCCATACCTGAAGAATGAGAGAGGTAGGAATCTCTTTGCCAGACTCGAACTCCAACACCCCGCAAGGAAGTCAGATCACTGGAAGCTGGACTCTCTGCGTGCAGGGATGACAGCGTCTTCTCAGTGCGTCAGGCCGGGAAACGGGCTCCTCTGAAGTCGAGGTCTCCTCTAGTTTACAAGGGCTAGGGAAGGTATATTTATACCTGAGAGTACCTAAGAATGTTAGTATTGACGTGAGTCGGACAGCGAAAGACGTCATGAATGAACCCCTAAGGAATAATGGTTCATGCATAATATATGAGTCCTTGAAGAAATCAATAGTCCTGGACTAGGGAAACTCCCGCAGCCTAAGGGTCTGTTCTTCATGAACTCGTTGTGACGTTAGGGTGGACGGATGTCAGAGACCATGCCTGTATTTGGAGTGCACGGTTTAATGCCTAAATAAGGGCTGGGATTTTATGCCTATATAAGGGGCAGGGCGAATTGTGCCTATATAAGGACATGATACTGGAAAGCCCGTTTATGGACACCCTAAGAGGAATACAACAGCACACTTGACAATTTGAAGTAGGGGCCATGTGCTCATAGTGGCTCTGTATATGTAGCATTCACGCCCTTGTCAAATCAGTGTCATTGACCCCCTTACTGTAAGGCTGACGTCTTGTCTGCAGTGTTTTGAGACATTTTCTTAAACCAACGATTATTTTCGACTCAAGATCTGCAGCAGAGCATGGGTGAATGGTATGGTTCATGCCATTTACATCTTATCCACCAATGCTGTGGACAAGCACATTCTTGTTACAATAGACAAAACGATTGTACCTCGGCACTCTCAGATTTCACACTTCTATTCATGTATAGTAAAGCACATCTCTTTATCCAAAATCAATGTAACAACTCACAGGAAAATCAGTTTAGAGAGTCAATTTATGCAAAAAACTCCTATTTATTTCTCATTGACAGTGTTTCACTCAAAGAGTAGTAGGAATAAATACGGTGCAAAAATAGACCAAAACAAACTGTTTCACATCATATAACACTGTTTACAATTTAACACGTAGAGGTCCCATTCTTGAACCTTCATTGTTAGCATACGAAAATGGCAGCCGACACGTGTTTCGTTACTGATGTAACTTCTTCAAGGCTTATATTTGTATGATTGTTGACTCTTTATCAATTGTCAACCCAAAACGTAAAGTTAAAATGTCGTCCCAAAACAGAGAGTGGGGATCCTGATATTCAGTATTGCCGTTATCAAGTCATTCGTTTATGGACATCCACATCAATAAAGTGGATCCTAGAAAGGATGTAACCAGCCTCCAATATTAGACGTTCTCACATATGACGCGTCCCCCTCTCAAGTCAGCCGACGAAGAGCGTTTTTCAGGGACAGATCAGTGCCAAGGAAAATGAATGTAAAAAACTTCTAACTTAGTGTGTAGAAGTAACGGGCTCAAGTGTGCCCTTTCGTTGTAACTTGAAAGCACGAGGGCTACGTTGTGCCCCTGGTCCCGGCGTTCCCGCCGTATGTACGTATTACCCTCCGAGTCTGGCAAGGTAGTGGGGTGTCGTCTTCCTGTTACCTTGAGGGGCACCATTATTGACGAGCTTCCATAGAAAAATATGAATGTAACTATTTATGTTTCTTAGAATTGATGTGCTACCTTATATGCCACCACTACCTCTTGTACATATTGTGACATTCTTGTTACAATTAGGTTTCCAGTAGCTTATTTTATTTGTTTTAGTAACTATGTTTAAAATCTGGTCAACTGTGTGTTTGTGTATTTACATTTTTATGACTGAACTTTACAGTCAAGCTGTATTCCCCCCTTTCCCCCTATAGGAACTGTGCGCCACCTCAAGTGTTTGTGCCGAGGTTAAGGTGCCATAAGCTCCCCCAATAATATGAGTAAGCGTTTTGAATAGTCATTTGCATATTGTAATAGGCCACAACTGCATTTTTTTTAAGCATGTACACGTGGAGTTTCATAAGGGAGTGCATGGTGATATGTGCCATACAATGCCATTCTAGCATCTTGTCTCTTTTCAGGGAAGACGCTGACCAGCGACTAATTTGAGTGGTTAATATACCCAAAAGCTGTTTTCATGTCTTTCTTACGGCCTACTCAGTTTGGTATGCGTGGTTATTTTACTTCACTTTTTCACGTTTTGGTCCTGAAGAAAGCCGGTACACCTCCACGGAGGGTGCTTGGCTGAAACATGTCGACCACTAACCTATGACAGGTTGCATTCCCCTGCCATAGTTCAACTCTTTTAATCCTGACCTCTGGGCGTTCTATTAAAGTTTGCTTTGACATACCAGAGAGTTCACTTTTGCTCTTCACTTCACTCCCTCCACACCCTCCTCATCTCAAGGTTTTAGGATACCTTTTTGCTATATTCAAAACATCTCTGAGCTCCTCCTCTCAGAGAGGGGGTTGTAGCCCACACTGCAACTAGGTTTGCAGTGCGAGGAAGTTACCCTATGATGAAGCATGCCACCTACGGGTGGGTGAGTGAGACTGTTCTTTAAAAGGGACTCCCCAGCACTCCTTCCGATTTCCAGACCCAGGGGCTCATCAGTGTGTTTTTTGATTGTGGTAGAGGGGAGTCGTGCCCTGCTGGTCTTTAAACCTACTCAAGCCTCATTTGTGTGTCTTGATAGGAGTTTTAAATGCCATGTCGACATGGCCATAAAACTGCATACACATGCTCTGCAGTGGCAAGCCTGAGACATGTTTAAAGGGCTGCTTGTGTGGGTGACATAATCAGTGCTGCAGGCCCACTAGTAGCATATATTTACATGCCCTGGGTACAGGCAGTGCACTCTACTAGGGACTTACAGGTAAATTAAATATCCCAATTGTGGATAAACCAATGTAGCCATGTTTAGGGGAGAAGCACATGCATTTTAGCACTGGTAAGCAGTGGTAAAGTGCTCAGAGTCCTAAGAGCAACAACAAAAATAATCAAAATGAGGAGGTAAGCAGGCAAAAGGTTTGGTGGAAGACCACCATAAGGCTGAAAGGTCTAACACATGTCTCCCGGCTGAAAATGGGGAGAGGTGCCCAACCTCTAGGGAGTTCTCATCACTAAAGGGAAAAACCTGGACAGACTCTCAGCATTGGCGTGGTCTACCCCTGGTCTGTGTTCCACCCTAAAGTCAATACCCTATAGGGAAATGGACCACCTCAACAATTTTGGAATCTCAACCCTCATTTGCATTAGCCACCTGAGGGGCCTGGGGTCTGTCTGAATCATAAAGTGAGCCCCAAACAGGTATGATCTCAACTTCTTCAGTGCCCAGACCACAGGAAAGAATTCCCTCTCAATATCACTCCACCTTTGTTCCCTTGGAAGTAACCACCTATAGATGAAGGCTACAGGTTGCTCTGGGCCCTCTTCATTAAGCTTCGAAAGTACTGCCCCTATGCTATGCTCTGAGGCCTCTGACTGAACAATAAATTCCTTGGAAAAGTCAGGGCCCTTGAGCACAGGGGCTGTACACATTTCTTGCTTTAGTGAGTCAAAAGGTTTTTAGTATGCCTCTGTCCAAATCACATTCCTGGGCTGCTTCTTGAAGTCAGCTCTGTCAAGGGGGCAACAATGGTGCCCTATCCCTTGACAAACCACCTACAGTACCCAGTTAGGAATAAGAAGGCTCTGCCATCAGTCTGGGTTTTGAGAGACTCCCAGGCCATGACAGTCTCTATCTTGGCCTGTAGGGACTGCACTTACCCCTGCCTACCAGGTGCCCCAAGTACACCACAGACCCCTGCCATATCTGGCACTTAGTGGCCTTGATAGTCAGATACTTATAGAGCTTGAAGCAGTTCCTGGAGGTGAAAATTGTTGTCCTTTCAGCCGCTACTGAAGAGTGCAATGCCATCCAAGTCAGCAGAATGGCACTCTTTACAACACATGCATTTACAACACATGCATTTACAATGCAAGTCGTCACAACAACGCGTTGTTACATCACATGTCATTACAATGCAAGTCGTTACAACGACTTGCTGTGACTTGCTGTAGGGGGAGTGCTGGAGTTTGGAATAGTATAATTTACTATTTTAACGCCAGTGTGTGCAACAGTGGGGAAAGTATTGGATTGAAAATCCAACAAATCCAACACCTTCTGTCCCCTACAGCAAGTCGTTGTAATGACTTGCGTTGTAATGGCATGTGGTGTAACAACGCATCATTGTAACGACTTGCGTTGTAAATGCATGCGTTGTAAAAGATGCGTTGTAAACACTGTTTCCCAGTCAGCAGCCCTGAAGCCCTCCATTCCAGTCAGAACCTGGTTCACAGACCTGTGGAAGGTGGCAGGGGCATTCTTGAGTCTAAATTTCATCACTCTAAACTGATATAGGTCCCTCTGGAAGGGAGGCTGCTACTGAAGACCACAATGTCATCCAAGTAAGCAGCACTGAAGGCCTCCATTCCAGCCAGAACCTGGTTCACCAACCTCTGGAAGGTGTCGGGGGAATTTTTGAGTCCAAAGGACATCTCTCTAAACTGACAGTGACCTCTCCTTTGCTACCTCTGTTAGGGCAATCTGCCAGTACCATGATGTAAGATCAAAGGTACTTAAGAACTAGGAAGCCCTAACCTGTCTATCAGCTCATCTGCCCTGGGGATGGGACGAGCATCATTCTTGGTGACTGAATTGAACCCCTTGTAGTCCACACAGAAGAGTTTAGGTGTGGTGCCCGGTGGGGTCGCTTTTGGTACCATTACCACAGGATTGGACCAGGGGATACTGGAGGGTTAAATCACCCCCAATTCAATCATTTTAGAAACCTCATCTTTAATGCTAGCACTCACCTTATCAGACAGCCTATAAGTTTCATTCATGACAGGGAGGCTGCCTCCTTTGTCCACATCATGGGCACACAGGTGGGTATTTTCAGGGATGAGAGAAAACAGAGAGGAGTACTGCCCAAACAACTGGTGGCAGTCCTTCTGCTGTTCATGAGCTAGAGTGGGGGAAAGGTGTACACCTTCCACTGACCCATCCTTCTCCTTGGAGGCTAAGAGGTCAGGGAGATGTTCACTCTCCTCTTCTTCCCTCCATCTGTCACCAACAACATCGTGAGTTCAGACCTCTCAAAGTGTGGTTTGAGATGGTTGATATGGAGCACCCTGTGGAGGTGTCTGGGGATCTTGAGGTCATTCAGGTAGGAGACCTCCCCCTTCCTCTCAGTTACCTCATAGGGCCCAGTCCAACAGTCTTGGAGCGTCGTGGACTCCAATGGTTCCATCACCCAAACTTTCTGCCCAGGTTGTAATTCCACAGGGTTAGACACTTGTAAGCCTGGGCAGAGTTCACAGCGTTCTGCTAAGCGGACCGCCGCAAAGTGCAAAAGAAACTCTGCCGCGCTACCCAAGCAGCGGAGTGCGTTAGATAAATGCCGGTCGCTGTGATTTTCAGTGCCGGGAGTTTGTCTGCACTGTGCAATCATTACAAACGGCACCATGCACAGCGCAAGCGGGCGCTGCTGCCTTTCTGCCACTCGAGTAGATGTTTTACTCGAGCAGCAGCTTTCTCAACGCGAACGGACGATTTCTCAACGCGAGCGGTTGCGAGCATTGGCGACCACTCGCAATGAGAAATCTGACCGCCCGTGTTGAGATATCTCACCGGGAGGTCAATTTTCCACGCTCGCGCTTGCCAACTTGACATTGATGATCGCGAACGAGGAAAAATCTCTCCGGAAGGTGGATTTTCCTCACTCGCGTTCGCCAAGTTGACGCTGACAAGTGCGAGCGAGGAGAAAAACTCCGGTATGCAGAGAGGAGATTTTCAGAGCTCTGCGAGCTCCGCATAACCCAGAGTGCGGAAAACTCTGCGAGCTGAGCGGAGTTCACCGCCCAGACATTTGGTCATATCACTGCTTCATCAGTTCCTGACTGGCTTCTAAGTTGTCAGAAGCTTGCTTCCACAACTTAGCCATTAGGCTTCTGAAGGCCAGCATGTAGCTAAGTACTTCTCGGGGAATCATCCTGGGAGCTTGTTCCCACCCTTCTTTCACCAAACACAGAGGTCTTCTTACAGGGTGCCCATAGAGAAGCCAAAGGAGCTAAAATCAACCCCCTGCTGTGGCACCTCTCAGTAAGCAATGAGAAGGCATAGCAAGAGGATGTCCCATTTAAACCTCAGGGCCTAAGCCAGGCCTTTGATTATGCCCTTCAGAGTCTTGTTGAACCTTTCAACACACCCATTGGTTTGTGGATGATAGGGAGGGGATAACCTGTAAGTCACTCCACACTCCTTCCACATTGACTGCATGTAAGCAGGCATGAAGTTGGTGTCCCACCAGACACCACTTCCTTGGCGAAACCCACTCTGGTAAAAATTCCCATTAGAGCCTTAGCCACTGCAGGTGCAGTTGCAGTTGCAGTCCTCAGAGGTATGCCCTCTGGCTACCTTGTGGCATGATCCACCAGAACGATGATAAATCTATTGCCATAAACAGTCTGGGAATCCATAGGCCCAACAATGTTGATGCTCATGCTCTCAAAGGGTGTGCCAATGGCAGGCAAGGGATTAAGGGGGGCTTTGAGCCTCCGCCTTGTCTTCCCACTGGCCTGGCAGGTCAAGCAAGTCCTACAGAAAAAGTGGGGGACACGCCTTGCAAGGGTCTTGTCTTGGCCCAGATTTCCTGCCAGGGTAATGTTGTGAGCCAGCTCCAGTAGTAAGGCCCTGTAGCATTGGTCGACCACCAGGGACCTTTAGTCCCATGCACAGGGGCCTTAGGATCACTGTAAAGGAGGTTGTCCTGCCAGTAAATGTGATGACTCCCAGAAGCATCAGCTGCTGCTTGGGCTTCGGCCTGTTGCCTCATGTCCTCCAGGGTTAGGCATGCTCTCTGTGCCAACAAAACTCTTCCTTGGTGGGTCCTCCTTCCACTTGCCATTCAGCAAGCTCTGGTAGGTCACCAAGGGGAGCAATATCTTTCTCAGTGGGCTCTGGGCAGCCACCACAGGTGCCCCTTCCACCTCAACTGGGAGATATTGAGGGGCTGGTTTCCCATGCCACCTGTCCTTCCCTTTCTTAGCAACTGGTTGAGCCATTCTCCCAGGCTCTAGCCCTTCTTGAGCCCCATCCTGGGCAGCCATGCAGCTGGTGGTAGGACATACCCACTAACGCAACCATAACATTCCCAGGTGTGCCTTGAGCTCCACTTCCTTCAAGGTTGTGTGCGCAAGGTCATTACCTAACAAACAGCACACCAGCATGGCAGGGCTCACTGCAACTTTCAGAAGACCTGAGCCCCCCGAAATGAAATGGAATGAGGGCCACTGGAGAGTGACACTCCTGTTTGTCAGCTACCACAGCCTGCTGGAATGCATTTGGTATTACCTGCTCTGGGAACACCAGCTGACTCCTTACCATAGTCTTACTGGCATGTGTGTCCTTCAGAGCCTCAACACCTTGCCCATTGATGGTAAACCATTGCCTATACTTTGCAGTATTTGATGGCACATGGATTTTAGGAACTATCTCACTATCACTCAGGGACACTAGGGTAACCTCACTGAACTCCCCCCACTTACTGGGACAAACTCCTTCCAAAGCACTACACTCACCCCCCCTGGGACCTTTCCTCCAGTGTGAGGTTGTGCTCTTTTGGGGCACTTGGGATCCCCCTTGTAGTGCCCATACTCAAACAAGTTTTGGGACGACTCCCGTCAGGGAAGCTCTTCTTCTGGTGGCCAGATTGGGAGTTGGACCCTTTCCACTGTGAGTTGTTTTAGGGGCCTTGAGAGAACTTCTTCTTTTTATCTCCCCCCTTTCTTCTGGTGGGAATCCTAATCAGACTTTGGGAGTTCTCCCCCAGATCTCTTCTTGGACACTGTAGTGCTGAGCCACATGTCCACCTCATCAAGCTTCCTGGTGTCATTCAGCTTTATATCAACCAGGGGTTGGTACAGCTCTGGAAAAAAATACTAAGCATGCGCTCCTTCAAAATTAAGTTGTACAGCCCTGAATATTCAACAATCTTGCTGCCCCTCACCCAGCCCTTCAGTGCCTTGTTGTCTTAGTCAAGGAAATCTACCCATGTCTGTTATGAGACCTTGTTGCTGCCCCTGAATCTCTGCCCAGCCGTGGCCGCTGCAGGTAAGAGCGGTGGGGCCCGGTGGGGGAGAATTTCCACGGACGATGACGAGGGGAAATTAATTATTTATTTAATTTTCCCTCGTCATCGTCTGTTGAAATCCCCCCCCCCCACCGGGCCCCACCGCTCTTACCTGCAGCGGCTGTCTCTGCCTATATCTCTCAGGTGTCAGACTAAACTTACTGACTAGAATAGCTTTCAGTGCAGTCTAGTGTGTATGTTCCTCTTCCTCCAGTGTCAAGAGTGTGTTCCTCCCCACTGTAGGCATGTATCCCCACAGACTACCCTCCCATGACTCTGCATAACCTTGTGCACCCTTAGAGCCACATCATAGGCTGCAAACCATTTATCTATGCCATCCCGACTACATAAATTGGCACCAAGTCTTTTAGTATGTGGACCCCAACTTCACCAGTGGACACTGTAGGTATGCTGCCACCATTACTCCTGCCACTTGAAGTGTTCTTATGTACAACTCTCTGGGGCTTAGTTCATAGGCCATCTGCCTTTCCTCTATGGATTGCCTCTTCTCTGCTAGAGCTTGCTCCTTTTCCAATCTAAAGACTGATGATGGATTCAACCCAGATCTGTGACTGGGGGTAAGTGTCTGAAAAGTTTCAGCGCTCCGTCCATCATCTCCTTGTGTTTGCTTTGTTCGCCCTAAGTTGGCAGGGAATGCCCAGACGTGGGTCCCTTGCTCACTTTGCCACTGGATTCAAGCTACCCTGACTGATGAGGGCTGTAAGCCCGAAACCGGTCCCAGGTCGCTTGTTTCCGGTCCAGGGAAGACATGGCTTGGCAGTTCGGGCTGGACTGTTCCCATGAGGCACAGGGTCAAGACTGATTTGCATATAGCTGTGTCTGAACTGGGGTGGCAAAGTGAGCTAAAGAATGATGATGGATTCAACCCAGATCTGTGACTCGGGGTGAGTGTCTGAAAAGTTTCAGCGCTCCGTCCATCATCTCCTTGTGTTTGCTCCTTTTCCAATTTGGCCATTTTTTGCTCCTGCTCTAATCTAATTTGCCACCTCCAGCTTCAGCTTTCTCTCGTCCCTCCTGTCCTCCAGCTCCTCTGGGGTCAAGTTCCTGGATGAGATGCTTCTCCCTGCCCTGGGGACAACCACTGCTCTGAAAAGATACTGGCTTCCTTCTCCACATGCAGACCCAGGTTCTCCACTGAACCCTGGTCCAGCTCATCATCACCCTCAATCTCCTGATCATCCTTTTCTGGGGTCACAGGCCCTTTATTGCGAGCTTCTGCCCAGGCTCTCAGTGACTTTTGCAGCTCCACCTTCCTGGTGAAGCCTTTAGTAGACAGCTCAACCCCCTTGCAAAATTTCTTGGGCTGGGCCACAGTGTAGGCCTCCAGCTTTGCCAGCTTAAAATACATCTTTGCAGGTGCCGATGCTGCTTCTCCAGACTGAGACATAATTTTAGGAAACAATAAAAATGGCAATCAGGGAGAATTGAAAAGAGATTGAAATGGTCTAGATATGGAGTAGTAGTGTACACTAAGTCACTGTATGGTACTGCACAAACACAAGTCCTATCACACCTCTGATCACCAATGTTATAAATTGGGTTTCTGGTTCGCAGAGGAATGCACCCTGTCCAAGCAGGAACCACAGTCCTAGGTAGGGTAAGTCAGATACATAGCATAAATAAACCTGCGCTCACCCTCTGGTAGCTTGGCACAGAGAAATCAGACTTAACTTAAGCGGCAATGTTTAAAGTATTTGTGCAACACTTTAAACACTAACAGTGAAAACACCACAAAAAGACTCCACACCAGTATAGAAAAATAGATGTTATTTCTATAAATAAAACAAGAACAGAATGACAAAAATCCAATAAGTATAAGTCGAGATATGCATTTTCACAGATTAAATGTAATAATAGCGCTTAGAAGTAATAAGCGCCTATGGGGGTTATCTGGTCGCGCTGGAGTGGGGAAAAGTCAAGAGTTCAGGCTGACCATGATGGAGTGCGGGCCAGATAGAGGAGCCACGCAAGGCCAATTGAACAAAGTACCTTGATCCTGGTGGCAACAGCAAGATGCAGGTTTCAGCCAAGTGACACCTCAATATCGATCCCGCAGTAGAGGTGATGCATCGATTTTCTTCATGCAGTGATGGCGATTCGCCGGTTCTGAAGAAGATGTGCCGAGCTGAGAGGTGTTGCTTCCGTGGTCGATGCACCAGGTTTCTTGATGCAGTCAAGGGGATGCATTGATCTTCCCACACTGCAGTGGAAGCAATGCATTGGTTCCGATACGACGGTTCTTTAAGGCTGGTTCCGAGTGCAATGCTTTGATTCAGGTCCTAAAACAGCGACGATGCATCAGTTTGGCTACACGCAGACAAGAGATGTGTTTGTTCAACTGGAGCTAGCACCTGGGTCCACTTCCAATGTACCAGGCACAGGAGGAGGGGGTGAGAATTTGATATCCCTGAGTCGCAGAAACAGGAGGCAAGCCAACAAGCTCTTGGAAATTACTCTGGGTTCAAGCAGAGTCCAGTTCTTCCTCTGCAGGGTCATAGGATAGGATGTAACAGGGCAGCACAGCAGAAAAGCAGCTTTTCCAAAGCAGCAGTCCAGCAGAGTGACATTCCTTGTAGCAGCACAGCAGTCTTTCTTCCTGACAGAGCTTATTTACAGGTTCAGAAGTGTCTGATTTGGTGGGGTCAGAGAACCAGTACTTATACCCAGTTTTCCCTTTGGAGTGGGGTGACTTCAAAGAAGAGTCTTTTAAGTGCATAGAGGTCCTTTCTTCCCAGCCCTGGCTCCAGACACACTCTTGGGGGGGTAATCAACACTTTGTGTGACGACAGGACACTGCTTATTCAGGTGTGTCTGCTCCTCCTTCCCATCCTGCCCAGGATTAGCCATCAGGATGCAGATGGGCCCCCAGACATGCCTAGCCTTCCTTTGTGTGTGGCTGTCTAGGGGGAATGCACAAAGTCAAGCTGCCTCCCACTCCAGACATGTATTGGAGACAGGCTGCAGGCACACAGAGCTTTAAGAGCAGAGAAATGCCAACTTTCTAAAAGTGGTAATTCAAAAATCGTAATGTTACATCCAACATTACCATTAAAGAGGATTTATCATTACCATTCCAGTGACATAAAACATGACAGAACCACTGCTTTTCAATCAGGAATTATAGCTAAAAAGTGTAATAGGGAATTCCAAATGTTAACCTATAAAAAAGGAGTAGGCCTCATAGTGAAAAACACCTAAATCCGTTTTTCACTACTACCAGGACATGCAAAACTTAAAAGTACATGTCCTATCGTTTACTTATGCAGCACCCTGCCCTATGAGCTACCTCGGCCCTACCTTAGGGGTGGCCTATGTGTAATAAAAGGGGAGTTTAAGGCAAAGCTAGGGGTTTTAAATGGCAAATCGACATGGCAGTAACATTGCACACACAGGCTCTGCAGTGGCAGGCCTGAGACATGTTTAAAAGGCTACTTGTGTGGATGGCACAATCAGTGCTGCAGGCCCACTAGTAGCATTTAATTTACACACAGGCAGTCTACTCACAACTTACATATAAATTCAATATCCCAGTTGTGGATAAACCAATGAACCCTGTTTAGGGGAGAAGCACATGCACTTTAGCAGTGGCCAGCAGCGGTAACGTGCTCATAGTTCTAAAGCCAATACAATGAATCAGCAAAAAGAGGAGGTAAGCAGGCAAAATGTTTGGGGGAAGAGCACCCTAAGGCTGACAGGTCTAACAATATCCCGCTGTGTCAAAGGTGTGGAGCCTTAGAGCTGTCTGCAACTGGACAACCAAATGCAAGGGCATCACGCGCTATGTGCCTAACCTTTGACATAGTTTACCGACAATAAGGCAGCAATGCTCACTAGCAATAAGCTATGCATACAGTAGCTTCTCAGTACATTATCGTGTTAATGTAAAACAAGTAAAAAGTCACCATTAGAAAAAGGTTTCAAGCTTAAACGTGAAACTAAAATGGAGACTCAGCGCGAGCCCTAATGTGCCTCACTACAGGTGGTCAGTAGATGAGGGTTCCACTCAGGATATATGTTGCTGATGCTCATAGCGTGAAATGTAGGTGCTGCATTTAAGGGGTTGCTGTCTCTGTGATTGTAGTGAAGTTAAAGAATTCTTTGAATATTATTTCTATTCCTCCTCCTGGTTTCTGTTGGTGGCGCTGATGACGAGCATATATTCTGCTAGAAAAGCTGTGGCAATGTTGGGTGCCAACTCAGTGCTCAGTCATGTTTCCGTAAGGAGGAGGAAATATGAGGTGCAGTTGTCCAGGATATCCCAGATAGCCATGGTGTGTTTGCTGAGTAAGTGGGTGTTGAGGAGCATTAATGATAGTTTGTCTTGGGGTGCGTGTTTGTAGGTGGGTGTGGAAGGTGTGCTGTGTGTTGGTTGTGTAAGCACGGTGGGTGCTGTGCTGCACAGGAAGGGACATGGGTGCTAGAGAATACCCCTGTGTACCATGGTGCGGTGCAGCAGCAGCGAGTAGATGGGCACCCTGGGTGTAGCGACCAAAGAAACTCAGCAGAGTAGCTTAAGGAGGTGGAAGGACCAGGGTTTGTCAAACTGGGTATGGTCCAGCCACGGACAGGCAGAGATGGGCTTGCCTTTGGCAAACCAGCAGTGCTCCTGTTCCGTGTTGCCTCACTGTCGCCGCCATTAAGTAGGCTCCGGGAGGAGAGAGGAGTGCAGGGAGCATTGTCCAGGAGTACGGGTAGGAGCAGCAGTGTGGGAAGGAACAGATAAGGAGCGGGGGAAGATCAGAGGGGGTGCTGGAGGCATGACGCGGAGTACGGGGAAGGCAGAAAAGGCAGCAGAAAGGGAAAAAAGAGCAAACAAGCACAAAAGGGTGACACAAAGGTACAAAAGGGAGAAAAAAGAGCAAAAAGAAAACAAATGGGTGAGAAAGATAGAAGAGGTAACAAAAGGAGAACAAAGGCATGAAAGAGTGAGAGAAAGCAAAAAGGCACAAAAGGAGCGGAAAGGCGCAAAGAGTGAGGAAAGAGCAAAAGGCATAAAAGGAACTAGAAGGCACACAAAGGTGAGAAAGAGCAAAAGGAACGAAGGCTACAGAGAGCAAGAGGAATGGCACAAGAAAGGCAAAAAATGGCAATGTGTGAGAAGCAAAAGGGTGAGAGACAGAAAGAGCAAGAGGTGACACAGTCACAAGAGAGCAGGAGAGGAGACGGGAGCCTCAGGGCGCTACAGCCAGGTCTGTAAGGGCCATGACCTGTCAGCGGTCTGGCCACAGGTAGGTCAGGGGGCAGTGGCCTGGAAATGCGTGGTCTGGAAGGTTGAAGTCACCCAAGAAGGTGGTGTAGGAATGTTGGATGAATGAGGAGATCAGCAAACTTATCAATGAAGTCATTGTTCTGGCTGAAAGGCCTGTAGATGATCTGGACGGTTGCAGCTGCAGAGAGTGGGAAGTGGCATGTCAAGAGCTCCATGGAGGTGAGTGCCCCTTGCTTGCCTAGCTGATGAACATCAGAAGTGATCCAATCCAGGATTTTCAATGTTTGCATTTGTCACCTATATATTTTTTTACTTTTCTGTGATCTTGAGGTTACTGCCTCCCCTGGGTGCAAATCATGAAGTGTATTAAAAATTAGGAAATAATACAGCATACAAAAGGCATTGGTTAATTTTAAAATGTTCAGAATGCACACAAATATTCAATCATTGGCAGCAAAAGCTAAGTTCTAATCTAGTAGGTAGCGGAATCTAAGCCGTAATCTAGTCAAATGCTAGCACCGAATATGGCCCGGGGGGGTAAATAAGAAGCAAGGATCATTTGTCGTAAGACTGCTTAGTAAGGCTGGAGAGTGCGAACATGAAAAATATTCTAAGTTCAGAGCAATAAACAGACCAACATGGGGTGTAGTCTTTAAGACGGTCAGAGGAAAACTGTGGCTGGTAAGTCACTGTAGTGTGACAGAGAAAGTTACATATCACAGCCAATAGGTAAACAGAAAACACATCACATGGTAAAATTGACATTTGCCCTAAATCTAATGAATATGCTGTAGTGTGCCTTGAACTGAAAGAATATCACATTGAAAATATAAACAGCATCTCAATTTAATCAAAGGAAGTGACATTGTGACCTTAAAATCTATACACTTGCAAAATCTGTCCATACTATGAACATCAGGAACAGAAAACATTGCGGGGGATATGTACAAGAAGTGCCGCTACTTAGCGTTAGCAGTAGTTAGCGTCAGTTTTCCTAACGCAGCCTATCGCCGAAAACTATTGCCCTGTTAGCGAGATATTTACAATACGTCGCTACATGGCGATAGCTTCTCATCGCGGCGGGATTTGTCGATGTTAACACCTGCGCCACGGCGATAAAAATCTTGCCGCAAACGTGAACAAAGTGGCGGCCGGCCTGTCAGCGGCCAGAAACAGCACGCTAATCTGCGTGATGCCACTTTTTTCACGTTTCGCAGGAAAATTAACTACAAAACGCCCGCGAAGTTCACAAAACACACCAAAAAAAAAAAAAGGCCTGAAGAAACATGGAGGAAGCTGGACCCAGTAATTCAGGAGAGAACAACCCCCTAACCACTCTAACAGCCAGGGGAACCAGCCAGAGACCCAGGGGAAGAGGAAGAGGAAAACCAGGTTCAGCCAGCAGGAAAATGAGATCCTGATTGCGGAGGTGACGGATAAACATCACCAGCTATTTGTCAGCTCCACAGTGTCATTGGGGACCAAAAATGCAATATGGCAATTCATCGTAGCCAAGGTGAATGCTGTAGCAGAGGTAAAGAGGACAGTGAACGACTGCAAGAAGCACTGGCATGATGCTAAGCGCACTACCAAGTGGAAACTGTCCAACAATAGCCAGGCAGCACTGCAAACCGGAGGTGGGAGTCCAGCGCCACAGGAGGAGCTGGATGTCTTGGAGGAACAGGTGTCCGCGATCATCTGCGAGGAGTCAGTGGTTGGAGTCCAGGGACAGGATAGTGCTGAACATGACCAGCTACATCAGCAACAGGGTAAGTAACAACCAGGGACTGGGAGGACGGTGGTGGGGATACCAGATACCATGGTCCCTGGGGGCATAGCCACATTTCACCTTAGTTATTGAATATATTTAAAGACACATATCAGTGGTGTCATAGACTTGGAATTCTGCACATAAAAAGTAATCCAATATAGAGCATAAATAATATACATCAGACTTCAAAATAAGGGCAACATGAACAAGCAAAGGGGCATATTGACTGGAGAGGTGGCATAGTGTCACATTGGCCTCCTTGCCTCAACACCACGCTCATACAAATTGGCTACACAGGGCTGCATCTCATTGACAACAATATGATGCTGCCCCATGAACCAGACTGCTCTGGGGCTAAAGTTAGCAGGCCAACACCAATGGCGGCGCACATGTACCATTGTGCAGGGGTGCCTGTGTTGTGTGGAAGAATGCGTATGTGCAGTAAGGTCCCCCTTCATGCCCATGTGCAATCTTCAACTCAACTCATATGTATATTCTTAAGTGTGTACACTCTGGGATGTACCTACAACGGCTGGAATGATGTACAAAGTTTGTATTGATGGGCTCTTAATTCAGTTGCTCAACATCTACCATAATCATCAGTAAACCAAATCCATGCAAAGTGAAATTATTAAACATGTTGTAGCAGTGGACATGCAAAATGTCCACAAGCTGACCTGTACACATGACACCATGTGAAGGAGCCAGGATCATTGTGAGTTTTGGATCAGATCATGTCCAATACATCACATATGTGTCTGACCATTGTAACTAAATGACATATTAAATTGAATGGGTCATGAGTACACGCAGACACAGCTTATTTAAAAACAATGGGGGATATGTACAAGGATGTAGCGGAGAGAGGCATTAGCCGTCATGGCTTTACACCTTTCTTTGCCACTTCTGAAATGCAAGGCTGTACCATATTGCAAGGGTGTCTGCGTGCAGGGGAGGATTGTTTATGTACAGGAAGGTGGACCTTCCTGTACATGAACAATCCATGGCTTTTTTCATTTTCCTTGTGTGCTGCACAAGGCAGCACACATGGAAAAGCACGAAAACGATGAGATACAATGCATTTCTCCCCATTTTAAAATATAAGGATTATCGACTTGATCTAATTGACAAAGACGGTCGGACTCATCCTACAACAGAGATAGAGGAAATATTTATTATTCCTAACCAAGATAGCCCTGGAAATCAAACAGGAGATAAAAAAAGGAAAAAAGAATAGTTGGTACATGAAATTGGAAAAGGACATTTTAATCGTGATTGAGTGAAATTGCCCCGCCATGACTCCAATATATGGTCTGTTTTTATGGAAAAAGTCATGATTATTATTTGAGTCCTGAGGAAGGTGTAAAGGAATTCAGAGATACACCGAAACACGTCAACATATGGACTAATGAAGTTATATATTGTTTTTAAAGAGCTATCTCATGTATTATGTGTATAGGAGGAATACACACCAGGAAATGAGCATATGAAAAATAGAGTGATATGTTTACTGTTTCTTGGACCACAGCACTACTGGAGTAAAAATATTGGATTAAGTGCTATATTGTATTTTTGCTGTGTGTTATTTGTAAATGTATAATAAATATGTGTTTATTTTATATTTGTAAAGTGTTTATGAAAAATTGTGACTACAGACATTGTGAAGTATTTACATCAATATGGTGATTTTTAAATATATTTCAAATTAAATGCAACCTAAAGCGGGTTCTTTTGCTTGCATTTTGTGGAATAAAGAATTTTAATCTAATTAGACGTGTTATGACACTTAATGCTTGAGTGCAATTTTTGGTTCAGTGTAAACTAATAATAAAAATATCATAACTATTATTTGAAGTGAATCTTGACACAGAAGGGAATTTTCTCTTTTTTTTTATAAGTTTCTCCCCATTTTGCCAACTTAAGACCAGGTTTTACCAGGTCTTAAATTTGGAGCAGCCTCCTATTTATGCCACACCTGTTCATAGGGGGCAGCGTTGAGAACAATGGGTATTGCGGTGGTACACCCATCGCAACATCCACTGCCCACCCCTTTCAAGCTATCCACAGCGTGAAAGGGGGCCTTATTTAGAAGGCAGCGTTAACCCACGTTAAGTGGCTTAACGCTGCCTTGAAAATAAGGTGCAGCCCCCATTGCCACCACTGAGTTGAAAAAAGTGACATTGTGGTGGCCATAGGAGCTTGTACATATGCCCCACTGTTTTGTGGTGACACAGTTGATGCCATGGGGGCAAATATCATATGGTGATGGTAGTACATTCTAGTTAGTGTACAATAAGGTTGTATGTGGGTATTTGTCAATAGTTCATGTCTGAATGCCACATCACTTTGCATAATGACAATCGATAACAGATGTGACATGTTCAGTGGAACAAACTTATCATATACAAGTGTCTCCAATTGAAATTGGCGGCTGCCGATCTGGAACCCTTGCACAATCATGTCAGGGCACATAGATGTTTGTGATGCTGTGTAATTGACTCTATGACATGGCTATGACATCACCCACATCATGGGCTCTGTGCTTGCACATAGATATGGTGTTGTGAATCATATGAGGCGTTGCAACATCAAGTCACAAATGGCAATTCTGTCCTCCAGCATCACATGATGCTGATGTGCAATACCCTTGACTTGATGCAGCATCATCACACCAGAGGTGAGTTTCATGTGATGCACATCCACACTGTGTACTACAACATACAGGGTCTGTGGCATTGCTTGCATATGTCAACACATAATCCAGAGCTAGGGACGACGCACTCACCTGTGGTGTGTGGGTCCATGAATGCATCCACATCTCCTTGTGTGATCAAGGGTCTTCCTGCTGTTAAAAAAATGTGTAAGGTACAATTAATGTCATTGACATCACATTTTTCAAAAATCACATACATCATTGATGACTTCATTATACACTGGAATAGTCAGGTGTGTTGCCACGTTACATACATGTTGCAATCTGCTGAGCTGGTCTTACACACAACACATGTCAATTTCACACTAGTGGCCTAATGGGCATCCATGCCATGATCTGAGTGACATAACATACTACGACCTGTCCCACTTCTTCATGAATGTAAATTCTGCTATCACACCTCAATAGGCATGACGTTTGAGGGTCAAATCAGTTTTTCCAATACGCACAGGTATGTCACAAGCTTTGATACTTTGGTGACCCACATTGTATATCTCGAAGAGATTGGCAGCCAGTTGATCATGTAAAGTGTACCCAATAATTAGGGATGTAGGTGTGGCTCAGTATGTCATGACAGGCAAGCTATTTTGGCAAATGGCAATTTCAATGATGTGTGCGTATATCTTGAGCACAACAGAATTGATGTCCTGGGCATTCATCCTCTGATGTAATACGATGTTGGTCATGTACTTACCACCTTGCATCCTGACGATTAGTCCAAGGTGATCCAATAGGTCCCCCTCACGGCCAACACTGTCCTTCCACCGGCACTTCCACTGCTGGACAGTCCTGTCCACACCAAACATGTTCAGCATCTTTTCACGGATGTGCTCCCATCTCACTTTCCGTACTTTTACATCGTACCTCTGTAGGATGCATCCCTCAGCCTCTACCATCCTGGACAGGTAAAATTTGACGAGCCAGAGAAAGGCCCCCACGGCCCCCTCCGACATCCTGACCTCCCTACCATGACCCAACATACCCAAATACAATATTTCCCCCAGGCAAACAAAAAAAAAACCCACAGGCAACCCCTATTAACTACTAAACTATAAAAAGATACCCCAGAGACGTACACCTGACAAAACAATCAGACAGTCGCAATTAGCACGTAGGGACAGAGACACATGACTTAACAAGGACAGTATGGACAGTACACAACACACAGAACTCTCTCAAACCCACCAAGTCCAGCAGACACCTTCCAAAACCTCCACAACTCCCAAAAGACAGTAACAGTGTGGCTGAAAGAGAAAGTCAAAGTGTACTGTACTCCTCCATGTGCCAGGATGCAGACTGACATCATTTCCTGTCAGTTTGTGGCCCGTTTTTTCATTTTGTGACAAAATTCCACACACCCAGGGCTGAGCGGGAAGATTTCATGTGTATATATATGTATTTAGCTAGTATTTTTCGTCCTGGAAATGAAAAGTATTGCTGCAAAGGTGTAATTGCGTTTATTTAAAAATTGCTAATTGATACATGATCAATATATGTACCATTTCATGCAATTTGTCTGGACTAACAGCACAATATGTATTAGTGATGTGATCTGTGTGTTGTACATTTGTGTGGTGTATCTGTTCTATACATGTATGAGTGATCCAGAGCCATTAGGAGGCACTATTTACTCAGATCCCTTGCCAGGGTGTCACACATTACGGTTGGCATTGGTGGTATGTGTCACTACATGTGAGCCTCTAACATCACACATTGCTGTGATGTTTGTGCCAGTCTGATGGTCTTGCTACACTAATGTACTTGATCAACAGGCAGTCACTACTTGTCTATGATATTTGCAAAGCTGCATGAATTTCATGCATTGCTAGGCATTCCATGGTCTCTGGTCAGTGTGCACTGACCATCTCCCTTGTCAACATTACCTAAAATGCTAGGTAAGATGTTACATGGTGTGGGTATGTTCTTGTGCACGCAACATCACAAGAAAAGTCATGCATGTCAGCAATGAGCTAATGTTATCTGGTATGTTACAATACGTATTGAATGCGCAGATAACATTGTAAGTTCATTTTGGTGTTGTGTCGACACATATTATTAGTACTCAATGGACTACAATATCCTACAGACACAGCTCAGATAATGCACACTTAATTAAATGTGTGTAACAGATAGCATAAGGGAGCTGAATCCTCAAATGTATGCATAGCTCTACATGACACATTGAGCCATGTAAAAGCATGTTGAAGACCCAGCTTCACATGTGAACATGTCATTGGTACTTTGTAATGGCAAGGCTGCACTTTTCATGTCACAGTCCTTGCAAAAGCAAAAGTGACAATGCCTGTTAGCACAAGCAGTCCACATGGCCTGCGGATCATACTGTGCCTTTGTATGAGACCCTGGTGTCTAGACACAGATACTGCTGAGATACAGCAGAGTGACAGGGATGACAATGTCTGCATTGTACGTGATATAGTGGTCCCATTTTCTTTAACTTATTGCATGAACAATTAACATTACCTGATGTCAAGTCTTGTCATGTTCTTGTTTTAACATCACTCACATGTGAAGAATGCATGTTACAACTTGTTGTGATCATAATTGAAGGCTGCTACTGGTAATGTACAAATGTTAGTGTGTATTGCAGGACGCACAACACGAGGATACTGATGTTGCAGGGTAGACATCCTATCTCTTTGAAGGTCCTCTCAACGTATTTAAGCAAGAGTATGTTGCGCAGCCCGTCACTGTCGAGGAGGATGCCCATCTGCTCTGCAAGACTTGTGATGCAGGGGACATGTGAATCATCTAATAAGGCAAATTAGAGTGTCCACTACCATCCCCTGTATCAGTATTTTGAATTGCATAGTTTGCATTCCATGCTGTACCTTGTATTTTATTAGCTGTGCTCACAAAGGATTATGCTTGCTGAGTCAGAGAGAGGGTTGTATATTGACGCCTGCTGTATTATTGAGTTGTTAGTAATGGTTGTGAGTGAAGGAGAGGAGGACATGGGGTTGTATCAGCAGAATATCCAGGAAAAAGCCTGCTTGTACCCAACATATTTACATGGACGATATGGGACATGTGATCTGCTTGCAAATGTTGCCATTCAAGAGGCAAACATGTGTTGCATCCTATCCTCAACACATGTTAGTGATCACTTTATTGGATATTGTATTTACATGGATCATTGATGTTCTGTCCACTGCTATATGTGATGAGTGTGTGGCACATTTTTTAAATTACCTTTCACTTGACAGATATATGTACTTGTGAAGTGATAAAACAAGCATACAGGACTTTTGTGTTGTGATATTTTATTTGACAAAGTAAAAAAAAAAAAAAATTGGAACGAATATACATGCGATGTGAAATTTGGTTCCTGTGATTAGGTAAAAAAATTTGAGATTATTTGATGTCTTTTTGCTGTTCCAGCAGCAGAAGCTGGTGTGTGTCTAGCATCTGCCTTTTCATCTGGCCATCAGATGGGTTGTCCTGCCCCTCCTGCTCTTCATCCAACGGTGTGTTTGTGCGTACACATATATTGTGCAGAATGCAACAGGCCATTATGATCTTGCAAACAAGTTCAGGACTGTACAGGAGTCTGCCCCCCGATACATCTAGGCACCGGAACCTGGATTTGAGGACTCCAAATGTCCATTCAACTATGGACCTTGTGCGTCCCAGTGCAACGTTGTAGTCTCTCTGGGCCTGTGTGTGCGTCACTCTGAGGGACGTCATCAGCCATGGCGTGAGTGCATATCCTTGATCACCTGAAACAGATTAAAGAGATATGTGGCCATTAGTATATGTGCCTGCTGTGTTTGCAGAGTGCCTTTTTAGGTGTGTGTGCATTGTGCAACTTTGTACTTTCTGGTTTGACATGTTGATTTTCCTACAATTTACCAGCATCTGTGAAATTAACTTGCCTATACTTGACAGACTACACATCACCATGTTGTCATTGTCCGTGTCCTGTGTATTGACTCCATGTTGTGACTGTCAGGATGTATGGGTCAATGTAAAAGAATATGATGGTTTCTTTACAGGCCCGTTGCACAAACCGGACTACTCCTGTGCACATATTGTGAAGGGTGCACCATTGGCACATGTGCCGTATTAGGTATCCACCTTGACTTTTTGATGAGTACTATGTTGGGACATCATCTGGGTACCTCATTGTTAGTCATTGTGCTGAGGGTGAATGAGAGTGAAAAATCTTGTCTGCTAAACGTTGGACTCATTGGGAGCTCTTTACATCCAACTTGCCACAAATGTGGGTCAGTGTGTAGGTGACAGTGGCACTGCTACCTAGTGCACTTGACTTACTGGGACATTTGTAGACAACATACATATGCATTGATGTCCTTGTGCATGGGTTGACTTAGACTCTGCATGTATGCATGTTGTGGTACAACATATCAATGTACCCATGTGTGTGTCTGTTCCCAATTAACACATATTCAGATTTCTGATTTTGTGCCTCAGATTGCTACACCTCACCAGGGGAGACACGTGGATGCACAACATGTGTTGAGAATGTGATTTGGATAGTTTGTATGCACTTCCTATGCATGCTCTATTCTGCGACAACACAGACTGATGTTCGAAGCAACTTGTGATTGTATATATGGGCAGTTAGTGCTCCCTTCATTCAGCACTACTTGCAAAGCCATGATGCAGGTACACCCACTACATGTTGCATGGCTGACTGTGTTTTTGCATGTCAGCAAATTGTGCACTTTTACAAGTGAGAGCAGGGTGAAATGTCATCTCGTTTTACATATGGTTCATGTGTTGATTTCAACATGCATGTGGCGGAGCAGAAGCATATGTTCTGTGTAATGTACTGCATTGATTACTTACAATTTTGTTTAATGAATTCAGCTAAATCTATGTTACAAGAATGCCATAGTGGTTTGTGTGAGATTTTCATGGCTCTTCCCTTGTTTGGCTGTCTTCCAAATGTCTTGATTGATTTGCATTGTGTGGTTGTGTACATTGTTTGGACCTGTTCCAAGGTATGTCGTATTACATTGGCTACCTGTGCATTGTCTCATATTTGAGCTACATGCTTGTGTACTTGAGGTGTGTGGTGTGTTCAGTTTGTACTTACCAACGAGCAGTCCATTTCCATAAGAGCTATTCTCAAACCGCTGGTTGATGACCGATTGGCGAAATATGTATGAGTCATGCACATTTCCAGGTAACTTAGCAACAAAACTAATGAACAGGCCCACGTTGTCCACAATTGCCTGAACGTTCATGGAGTGTGTGTGCTTCCTGTTCCTGTATATGTTTGCATTGTCCACAGGAGGCACAAGTAGAACATGGGTGCAGTCAATTGCCCCCAACACATGTGAAAAACCAGCAATGTCATAGAAGCCTTGTTTGTTGTCAAGTTGTCCCTGTGCAGTGTTGGGGAAGTGTGGATGCTGTGGCGTCACGCTGATAATGGCATCCAAGACTTTGGTTAGGAACCTGGAGAAGGATGACTGTGAGACTCCACCCACTCTGTCAGTGGTTGGTTGAAGGGTACCAGAGGCCAACATGTGCAGCACTGCAAGTAGCTTTGTCTGCGGAGGGATGTTCGTGCAGGGAGACCCTGGGTGTACCTAATATTCCCAAACATTGTATGTTATCCATTTTTAAGTGCCCCAAACACCAAAGTCGAGTTTGGACACAATTTACTTTTTAAAGGCAGTCCTGCAACACAGAGGCACTTTTACACTGACCTCAGGCTTCAGCAGTGCATACATGCAAGTGCAGAAAGGGCTGCTGGCCTTTAAACTGCCATGACCTATTATATACTAAGGACTGAGAGGTAGTTTCAATCCCCCTGTCCTATTATGTACTAGGGCCTTATAGAGTAGGTCATGCCAATCACAGGGGTACCCAACCCATAGTGTACCGTAGTGAATGTCGGTGTTTTCACTGTATTCTAAGTGTCCCTTTCAACATAGCACTGGCCCTGGTTAGGCAGAGCCCCAGGGTCAGTCAGAGTCAGTTACCACCATTACCAGTCAGCAAAAAGTTGGGGGGTGCCCAGGGCACAGGATGACTTTCCAACAGATACATACTGCAATGAGAGGACATGCTTGAGTATGACGCCTGACAGCCGAAGCAGGATCAAAACCAACAGACGAACCCGGAGTTAACCACTATAAGTTAAAAGAATCACAAGAAGATTATTCATTATCGAAATCACTAACACGTTCTGATGTAACATACTCTAGGTTAGTTGGCTTGTTGGTTTACATATGAAACTTATCAAAGATGACCATACTCCCACTACAGGATTCATGGTCAAAATAATACATTTCTTGATCAGTATGCTGACACGATTCTTCAGCTTTCTCTACATTAAACCATTAAAAAATGGAAATGGTTCTTTGAATTATTATTCTTTATCTTCCATCGCAGGAAACAAATTCTGGACAATTTCCATGGCTTCCAGAGTTCAACAAATGCTCTCAAGGCCGATCTGAAATGTATACACATCATTTGCGTCCCTCCCTTGCACCGCGTGCCGGCGGGAATTCGATTTGTATAAGAGTAGTGCTCAAAAACGGATCGGTCTTTATGGAAATGAAAATCAGTCCAACAAAAGCCTGGGTGTTTTAGATACCTCAAGGCTTGAGAAACAATCATATCTTTTTTGTCAATCCCAAAAGATCGATTTTAAAGGCATAATTATGTGTCATAAAATAAACGTCAGTTTCACAACAGAACAGATGGGTTTCTGGTGAAATGCAAGACGAAAAGCCTCTGCGTGAATCCACTAAATTGTGCAGAGATTTACTCTTGGGGATAATGACTAGATCTCCCATTATATGTAAATTCTCTCGTTCACCATTTGTTGCTGATATTTTCTAGCTAAGTACCGAGAAATTGTTTGAATCATTACACTGTAAACGTACAGCTTACACAAAAATCAAATGCTATTTCAATAGCATTCTGGTGACACTGACAATTTAGAGAGAACATTGACTAAAATATAGACTCGGCAGTTGATTTACCTGTGAAGCATAGTTAATGCAGTTGAAGCAGCCGTGGGCTTGCCTGCAGTATGAATTGAACACTCCCTGCAGCCGTAAATGTGATTCTTAGCACTGTCCTTACAGCTTCTAGAACAGGAAATGATTAGTTGTGCCACTAAATTATTCACCCATTACTCTTCAATCTTGATTGGTCTAGACTCTAGGGGTATCTGAGGCGAAAATGAAGCACATCAAAATATTGCTTCTTATGCATTGCAGAACCAATTGTTCATTAGCAATAGACCGAGGAATCCATAATTCAGACTTTGCAGGGTGCATCCGCCCATCGACCTGTGGAGAAAACAAAATGACTATAGCTTTAATTGAGCGAGGTTGGGTCCAAGACCATATCGAAATCACTATTATACATTTTGCCTAACAGCTGCCAGAGTAGAAAAGTAGACTGGCATCAGATGCAAGGCAAAGTCCATGTAGTGTACATCACAGATTCATAACATATTCTAGACGTAGACAGTACAAGGAGATACCTATAAACCAACAGAATTGAAATCACACAACACCTTGTCATAGACTCTATGAAACCCTGCTACTGGCAATTAAGCATGATCACATCGCATGAACAATCTTTAACTGAGAAAGAACTACTGATGGCAAATCTCAATGGGCAAGCACAAACAAAAGAATGCAGTGCCATCCAAACATCAATGCTGCCCACCGGACCAAAACAGATATGCAGTATGTTCGAGCACACACACGCACACACCCATGCCCCCACACACGCGCACACACACACACACTCACTTTTGTCCTGCCATGTGCACAAAGACATTAAATTGCATGTCAACAGCACCAAGAAGCCCACATGTGGCACAGCCCTGAATACATTAAATTCAGTGAGTAGAACACGTGTGAAATGGTAAACCACTACATCACTGCATACGTCTCAGCCTTGAATGTTCATGTGGTCACATGATGCGCTAGGCACCATTTGGAAGCTGTGCTACTGCAGGTTCAATACGTTACAGAGCCAGGAAACAAATCCAGGTAAAGTATGCTCCTTTCACCAGGACACACCAACACTTATTCTTCCATACTTAGCTTACCCCCGAAACGATATGCTGTACTTTATGAATATTCTCACAGCTTCACTAAACACATTTTCTAGTTCTTAGATTCTGGCCACAGCTCAATGAGAGATAAAGAAGAGAACAAAATGCAGCAGACATTGACTACATCTAATCTAGAAAGAACATATCTTCAGTACTACGCATGTAACACTTCTTACTAATCAAACAAAGTGTTAAGTTTAAAGCACTATCCATGTCCTCCCCATGTAACATTGGTTGCCTATCAAAGAAATTATGGAGTTCAAAGGACTATGCTTACCAAACAGAAACTTCCAAGACTTAGGTCTAGGATTCCTCCAAGCCAAACATCCCAAACACAAGCCTGAATATCTCTGAAATTTAGAGTTACCTTCCTAATCACAAAAATGTATTAAAGAGAAACTAAATAGGAAGAACATGCTTCCCCTTCCTGGCTGTGCACCTATACAACTTCATATCCATTGGCCTGCTAACAACCTGGGATCACTTGTCTTTCAGAAAAGAATTAAAAACTTGGGGCCTGATTCACAAAGGTACACTTACACTTTTGGGCACATTTACGATTGTTTGCTATTCACAAATTGATTTGCAAGTCGTATCTTTACGAGTGCGGAGTCTCCACACATAAAAAGAAAGGTCTTTTTATATGAAGAGACTCAGCACTTGTAAAGATACTACTCATAAATCCCTTTGTGAATAGCAAACAACTGTAAACTTAAACAAAAGTGTAAGTTTACCTTTGTGAATCAAGCCCTTGGTTCTTTAACTTCCCTATGTAGCATTATGCTAACATGCCCATCAGTCAATACTGATCATCAGTCAGACAAAGGACACCCCATAACTGAGATACCCCACCTTCCTAGTCTGCTCACCCCTTACTTATGAACAATCCCTTTCAACACCACATGTCATCTGCGTTCCACACAGATCCCCTTTTCTTCCCACCCCTCTTCTCACTCAACACTGATGTGTCCTACCCATGCTACTTTTTCCCTCTCACCCGTCCCCTATTTCCACCTCCTATCTAATACACAGTCATTACCCATGTAGATGCTATCTCACGTGATCTAGTAGGATAGCGATAAAGCGCCTACCCAGGATCAGGGACAGTGTTGCCCTAGTCCTAGAACCATACCCCTAAATGGATATTAATAAACTTCACTCTGATCTAATGTCATTGAAAGTAACAGTGCAAACCTAGTTCATAAACAATAAAGTCTTAAAAATGTATGTATCCACAGCGAATGAGGCAAGAAGACACCTTGGAGAGAAACCAATTAACAAAAGACCTTCCTCCTAGGCTCGCCAAAAACAACGTAGTGTCAATGAGAGATATAAAGATGATAAAAACATGGCTACTCTGAAAACCAAGATGAAATCAAAGCCTAATTGTGGCCCAGCCTTGCCTATGCCACGAAAACATTGTTCTGTACCTCGTAGCATTGTTGTTTAAAATGCAAAATGTTCATGTTACTAAGCAAATATAATTTTAACCAAACATATATCCACGTCTAATCAAATATTTATATCTCCTTAGCTTGCTACACTCTCTTCACCTCTATAAAGCTTCCTCCTTCCCTCCACATCTTTAACTTTGGCTCTCTCATTACTGCCTATTTTATCTCCTGTGACATTTGCTCTACCCCTTACCCCAAAACCAGGTTTTCTCCTCCCCACTCACTTATTGCTTTCAGTCCAAATCCTCACCCCAGTGCCTCTCACAGCTACCTAATATTTCAGCCCTCTACTTCTCATCGCATCCTTCACTCAGACCAAACCAACTCTTCCCCTCCCTTAATCACCTCACTTTCTTTCTACTTCCTTTTTCCTACTCCAAATACTGGCATCATCTTCCAAGCCCACAACGTCTTGCTATTACTCCACTGGGTCCCCACCCACTTCCCCTCACACATTACTCCCCACTTTTCTATTTTTCTCAACATCTTTACTGACCTCTGCTCACCCACTACCTCCACCTTCTTCACCGATGACCTTCCTCTGCTTCTCCCTCTCTCCTACCCCCAATGGCTACCCCCTCCTCATCACTGTATCACTTTATCTAATGGCTTTTCTCACCTTCCACCCATTAAGACTTTCAACCCTCTATCGGTTCAACTATCACATCTTCCTTACTGCTGTTCCTTAACAACACTCAGAACCTGACACTTGCATTTCTCCCAAATTACACCTCTCTCAATTTCCCTCACGTTCCACTCTTCCATAACTATCTCTTTCACTTCTTTACATTTCCTCTAACTTTTCAGTGTCTACTATCATTCCCTCCGCCTCCTCCTCTCTGCCACCACACATTTCACTTCCCCACTCTTCTTAGTCACCTATTCATCTCATTGCTTTTCATCTCTTGGCATCATAGTCGGATCACATACATGTGTGAATACACAGACCTCAACTAATCTTCCCAACTCCACCCAGTACATAAAGATTAAATGTTATAGCAAAGGAGTATTTTGTTTGTAATGCACAGGCAGTAGCAACAGCAGTGTGCACCCCACTTTTCTACAGCTAGTGCAATCCCAATGCAGAAAGTACACCAGGTAGCTGAAAGTATGTCACAACAAGGAGAGGACACTCATGATTGATAAATGGGATTAAGTACCCCTGGGCCCGTATTATGCAAATGGTGCATCTTCATTGTTTCATTGTGGTAAATGCACTGCCTCCAGGGCAGCTGTGAACTCACATTGCCACGGGAGCAGCGAATTCTTGTGAAAAACGGAGGGCTGCTTTGAAGCTACTCTTTGTTTTCACAGTACAGGAGGCAACCTGCCTGCAATTTTAAGGGGGAAGTGAGTGACTGCACCCGCCTGCAAGGGGATGTCTGGGGGGGGTCCATGGGACCCCCTTTCCTCCCTCCAGAGGGCTGCCATCAGGGGGCACACTGACAATCGTAAAAGGTGGCGCACTATCAGTGCTCCCCCTGAGAGCTTCTTTGCCTCTGTTCTCGCATCTTTAGTACGGCATGGGCGCAGAGGCAAAGGGATTCCCTCATTTGCATGGGGCATTTGCCTAAGGGAACACAGTCTTAAGATAGCGCTGGCGCTTTATTTGCGCCAGCACTATGGGTATTACAGAAGAGGACGCACAAGCATCTGCAGCCCCTTCTGTAATACCAAAGTGCCCCGGGGGCGTGAAAAGCGGACAAAAACACCTGTTACGCTCCCGGGGCACTTCTATAATACGGTAGCAATGCTTACTTTATGAGGGTATTGCATGTCACTGAGAAGCGTTGTTACCATATAGAAAAAGAGGTCAAACTGTGAGGTGACTTGCAAAATCCTGATAATGTTCGGCAGGGCATACTTTATTCCTATCTGAAAGTTAGTTTTTTCATATGAAAGAGATAGCGATGTTTGCACACATGAAGGATAAAAGTAGAATCTCTAGTGCAAAATTAAAAACACAAAAAAGCAGAGAGATGTTTCTTGGAATCAGTTTAATGCAAGTCAGATTTTAAAAAAAACAAACGCTGTAGCTCAGAATGTGTAGAAACATGTAGAAAGATTGTGTCTTTCTTACAAATACCTTGGGACATATTTATTATAGTGTTGGATCACCCTTGCACTACACAAAGGGTAACGCAAATCTAAAGTCAGATTTATCAACCACGCAAGGCCACCTTGCGTGGCCCTGCATGGATTGGTATATCTAGAGTAAAGCAATGCAGGGTGAATTGGTGCCTTGCATTACTCTGTCCAAGTGGAGGCTTCCCATGGGTGGCGCGTGGGTATACTCACGCATTCATCAATGGATTTTGGCGCATTCCCGATTTACCATTGATGGTAGACCTAGGAATGCTACAAAATACTATGCCTCCCAGGGGGGATCACTTACATAGTATTGATCCAACAAATATTGGAACACAAAACTATTGGAAATTAAATATTGATAAAAACAATCAACTCCATATACTTACCTATAAAAATGACAAATATCAAGAACACAAATGTCAGTCACAAATATCGATTTTTACATATATTGAGAACATAAATATCAGAAACAAAAATATCGTTACCTTTAAATAATGTCAAAAATATTGATCCATACAATATTGAGTACAATATTCTAGCCAACATAATTAAATAATCATTAATAAAATAATATACAAACACGTTTCACATCGAACAATTACTTTAAATAAACCAAAACTTGGTATAAACATATTTAATATAAATACAAAAAAATTAGATCAACAACATTTTTATCATTCACCCCAAAAATGTACAAATCTAGAATATATACAATAAACCCCACCAGAAAATTAGCATTAACTACAAACAAGTAAACACCAACCTAAATATATATATCTGATGAATGGAAACGTGAGGGCCTAATTTCTAAAGACGAATTTTTATATCTTCACAATGAATTTTCTGTTCTGCCGGTGATATACTTTATTTCGAAAATCCACAAAGTAATTTCCTCAATACCGGGTAGACCTGTTATAACGGCGAAGAATGGTCTCTTCAAAAGGATTTCCCAATATGTGGATTTTTTCCTGCAAGAACATGTTCAAAGGCTGCCTTTGTACATTTGGGACACCGGGGATTTTTTAACTAAATTGAATGAAGTGCTCCCAAAATGAAACAGCAAGCCAAACATGTACACCTCAGTGTACCTGTGATGCACGTCCCCACAAAACAATCCTCCACAAAGAGTCCAAGAATATGAGTATTTAGCTCAAACGGTGTGCATCTCCACCGCTCCCGCTGTTTCCAAAGAGCAGTCACCAAGACTAATGTTAATTTTTGTACAGATGTGGAATGCACCACCAATTCCGAAAGTAATTTTGTCCATCCACTGTTGATATCACAAAAAGTTTTCTTTACTCTTCTTGTTCAACACAAAACAGCCAAACAGCCGACACGTTTCGTCCAATTTGTGTGGACTTCATCATTGCTTAATGATTGAGTGTAGACTTCTGAAGTAGTAGGTCTTTAAAGAAAAAAGGAGAGTATTAGGAACTGTATAAGTCCTGCGTTGGAACTGTTCCCTCCTGGGTCCAGGGTCAGTTCAAAGTGAATCGGCTCCTGTGCCGTGCTGAGCAGCAATGTGGACCGTCCTTATTCCTGTCCTCTGCTCTGTAGTTGAATATAGTCTGAAATTGAATGAAGTGCCTTGGTCGACCGATTACATCCCCATCACCCTGGACATAACATCTCTATGCACAAGCATCGACCACCAGGATGGTCTGGAGGCTGTACAATATTTTTTGAGAAAAAGACCGATTAATATGTATAGCCGTAACAAGAGGCTTTTATAATTAATCAGATGGTGTCTCAACAACAATTTTTTTCTATTTGGGAAGGAAGTATTCCGGCAGGTGAGGGGTGTGGCAATGGGAGCCTGTTTCTCCCCCAGCTATGCATGTTTACATGTAGGCTGGTGGGAGGAACGGGTTCTCAGGGCGATGCACCTGGAGGAATATGAAACACATGTGATAAGGTGGATGAGGTATATAGATGATCTTTTTATTGTGTGGAAAGCCTCTAAAGACAGTGCGGAGGCTTCTATCGAAAAGATTAACAACAACAAACTCAATTTAGAGTTTACCTCGCACATTGATGAGCATTCGTTAGAGTTTTTAGATATACATATTTATGTGTCTGATAACAAAGTTGAGACAATGCTATGTTGCAAAAGCATAGCAGGCAATTCCACACTGCATGCAACTAATTTTCATCCAAGGCACTTGAGCAATAGCATTCCCCACAGTGAATTCTTAAGAATGTGAAAGATATGCAGCTCTGATAAGGATTTTGAACAATGTCAAAAAGTAGCTAGAGAAAGATTCTCGGAACGGGGATATAGCGATAAGATCATTAGACAAGCCATTTCCAAAACAAATACAATACAGAGGGAAAAAATGTTTGTGCCAGCTAATATGAACCCCGATTCCAGGGATAACACCACAGCAGCCAAGAACATTGAAGAATCCAAGATTAGGCTTATCACTTCCTATAGTCGACGGAGAGAAAGATGAGGTCTATTATCAATAGCCAGTGGCCCATCGTACTAACGGATGCGGTGTTGGGCCAAATACTTCCTGATGAACCAACCCTTACATTCAGGTGAGCACCATCTATGAGAAATACACTGGTAAAGAGCAGTCCTGAGCCACGTACCAACACTACATGGCTCACACCAAAGAAAGGGTTCTATAGCTGTAGCTCTTGCAGGGCTTGTAAATTTGGTATTAATACCACTCATTATACCACACCATTTAGCCCTGAACATGTGGCTCTAAAAGGTAATTACAATTGTCGCACAGAATTCACAGTGTATGTGCTTGAATGCATCTGTGGACTGCGTTATGTGGGTAGCACGAAGCTACAGGTTCACATGAGAATTTTGCAACATCTAAGGGCAATTGTTAATTCAGATCCCACTTACCCGGGGGCTAGACATTTTAAACTGGAACATCATAATGACCTTAAATGCCTTACATACTTTGTCATCGAAGCAGTACCTCCTCTAAGATGAGGAGGTAATAGAGAAAAACATGCTCCGCCAGCTTGAGTCGTGTTTTATTTTGGAATTAGATTCCAAAGCACCATTTGGTCTGAATAATAGTGAGGATTTGCACAATTTTTTATAAAGTTGGTTTTCAAATATTTTTGAAAATATTTTAATTCATTTACAAATATATTAAAAGGGCTAGTATAATGCACTGGGTCGCAAGTAAAATGACAAATATTATTTTAGCAAAAGTTAGAGATATACCAGACTGCTCAATATGATAGACTCAGTGAGTCGACTAAGTTCCTTTAGGCTGATAAAATATACTCCCCCTGAAATAAGTACTGTATCTGCATTTAGCACTTTAGGTAGCACGTTGCACTTTAATTAGCACTTTAGATATACACTATGGCACTGATGATATGGGCGTTTGTGCAATCAATACGGAACGAAAATGTATTGTGTAGCACTTTTGATATTGTTAAAGCAGAATTGACTGTTTTCAATCAATGAAATGTGATTAAGGTCTAGCCAACAATTAACATATTTTAATACATTTTTGAATTTTTAGGATATTAATGACCTATAAGTATAATCATGCCCTGTCATTAGTCTGTTTTCAATGCCTATTGTATGTATTGTCACATGGTAACACTTATGTTTTTTTTAATAGTGAGCACTCCCGCAGAGCGTTGTTCATGTGATGAAGGTCACGTGAGGTGACCGAAACGCGTCATGACATGTAACGGGAAATAAAGATACATTGAACTAGCAACATTGGAGTCCGTGCCCGTCTGTATCCGCAAGAGGTGAATTGCATTGGGAAGCGATATTACATATATATATATATATATATGTCTAACTTTATAAACAAAAATGTGGAACTATATATTATACATAAATAGTAAAACACAAATCAGCGTTTACTACAGAAGGATTCAACAGATTAAAAAAAATCAAACTATAGTATACCAAGCTATAAAATTTTACTATAAACAACTTTAACCAATAAAATCAAACAAACCATTTAATCAAGAATATAAAAGGCAAACTAATGAGAACAACTGAAATCTAACAACTTAAAATAAGCTGCAAACTGAGGAAACTCTGCAGCATTCTTCCCACAAACCAATAAACAAGATAGATATACATCTGAAAAACTACATAACCAACTATGTAACACTTATATTTAAGCTAAAACGTAACTGTTAGGAAACTTAAAAATATAAAATAGCAAATAAATATCAACACACTTTCCAACTTTTATCTTTATTACACATATCTTATAAAAGAATAAATCTGCAATTTGAAAACTGATAAACTACCAGAAAACATCAACCATCACAAACCAGCAAAACGAAATAAGAAAGTATGTATAACTAAATAAATAAAGAACTAATTATAAACTCACCCATATAGCAAATAAAAACAAACCTAATTGCCTCGCCCCCTACAAGCTATCAACAAAGTACCATTTCAAATGTAACTTACGTTTTATTTTCTTCATTCAACAGAAAAGAAAGCATCTGCTTCACATTAAAATGCCTCCAAAGGAAAACCTGCAAAACCAGGTGAAACATCTCACTAGAACATACATGTAAGTATACAAAATAGAAGTAAATATATTTTTAAACATGTTAATGACAAAGTGCAAAAGTTAAAAGATATTATATACTTATACTGCTATAATACTTACAGATACAATGACAGAGGGCCACCAAATGATTCACTTCACAGAAAGGAAAGCAGGTACTAAATCGCATGGGCTTCACCTACAGCCAAGAAAGTGCATCATAAGAAACTATAAGCTGGAAATGTACTAAATATTACTCTAATGCATGCATGCAATGAGAGGGCAACTACAAAAGATGATGTTGTAATTCATGTAAGAGAGCACACCTACCCCCCAAATGTGACAGAAATAGAAGTACGATAAATATTGCAAGATATAAGAGAGGCAAGCACTGGCTCCCAGGATCCCACATGCAAAATCTTAAAAGATATCTTACCTTGAATCCCTGTACACATAACAGGGCAACTACCACCTATCCCCACTTTAAAAATATCAATGGCAAGAACTAAAAAAGCCACCAGCGATACTCTTCCTGCCCCTAGAAGATACCAAGACATAGATATACATGAACAATTAACAATTACACATAGTAATGAACCTTTCCTTTTACATGACAGCTTAAATGATGAGAAACAAATACCAATATTCTCAACAGCAAACAACTTGATGAAACATAGTCACTGTCAAACCTGGATGAAGGATGGGACATTCAAAATTAATTTAAGGGGGGCATGGCAAGATAAATATGCATTAATGACATTCACTAAAAGTAAAATATGAATGTATGTGTGTCAACAATTATTGCAATTGAGTACTAAAATGAGAAAATTAAAGCCTGTCTCCTTTGTTTGGCTATTTCACAATGGCAACATTTAACTCAAGTAACTGAGGAATAGTACAAAAGCACAACTTATAATATGGTTTCAAGACTGTCTCATGCACTATGCATCTACCTATGATGTTGATGGAATTTAGACATATTGCTCTTGTGGATTGACATATGACTTCAACAGCATTAGTAAATACAAAGCCCTTGAAGCATTTCTAACCCACTTCAGTACAGGGCAATAAATGTTTCCACATTTGACTCCAAAATATATCAAATTATTGCAAGGTTGTCTCATCATTCTCAAAATCTTTAACATGATATGGTGGACTTCACTTTAGGCAAAGAGTGATACCACATCACAGTGAATCTGATATAGACTGAATCACATGGGATACCCCCATCCAATGATCTAATGCAAATAACAACATGAAACAGATCACACCTTGATACATTTCACCATTTACCTGATGATACATGATTTGGACCTGCTTTGGATTCTTTAAGATGGGAAACTCATAAATATATATGATAGAACATGCAATCTGCCAAAAACCCTTTAAGCATCCCATTTTTGGCATTCGTTGACATCACATCTGGCCATAACAAAGGACACTGAAAGATGGATGAGGGTATATGACACACTGTCACCAATGTGTACATATTGCTATCTGTGTTTCTACAAACATTCAATGCCTATCACTATCATTTACCCAACAGCAGTTTGGCCTACATACACATCTGTGGAAGAGTAAGACATCATGCAAATATGTAACTTTTTACATGTAATACACAGTAAATCTGTTGCAAGGCACATTTGGGATATGTTTAGATTCCAAATGTCACCACAGAACATGATGTGAGTAGTGATGTTGTCTTACATGCACACTCTTGTTTGTGTAGGATCCCAACTTACTAATGTGGCGTTTTGAACATCGTCTGTAACATAAGTGCATAGCAGGGTATGTCACAGGTAATGGGTCTACAAATACATCCTCCACAATACTGTAGGAGAATCATACCTGTCAAAACAAAGACTATTGGCCTGTTTGGTACAACTATCCCTTATCACATCAAACAAACTGAGGTGTAATTGTAGTTTAGGCAACCATGTGTCTGCTCAGAACAGTCCTTTGGTATTGAACAGGAATCAGAAGGGATCCTTTAGAACATATTAACAGACAAAATACATCATCAGACACCTTGTGCAAAACGTACACATTCATGAACTCTTCTTGTGCGTTGGACATGGGTCAGCCTTAATGTTGATGCCAAAACTCCTTTTTAAAAAAAATAATTTGCTGTACCATGTCATACTCAAATTAGAACTTACCCCTTTGCTGCTGCTGTTAGGCTCTCAACTACCCATCAAGTTGGAGATAGGACACCAAAAGAATGCGGGCCATTAAGGGGAACAGGGTGCTGAGCACGCACTTCATACATTGGGAGGACTGACTGAGCTGGACTTCAGCTGACTTTCGTGTCCAGTGTCGTAGGTTCTCCCACCTCTTGCTGCAATGAAGGCTGTACCGCCTGTGGATCCCCAGGGTCTGCACCCTCTTTGCGATGGCTTTCCATATATCTCGCTCTTGATCAGCATTGAACTGTATGGATACAAGAAATGAAAGAAAAAAGGAACGGTTTAGTGACTTTTTGTTTGTCATTATTGATGTCACACAATTTTACTACATCTAGCACAAACATGACTCATAAGTTACCTTACAGGGGCCTCCTACAGTTTTCTGTGATGTGTGCTACTTCAGATCAGCGCAAACATTTTGCACTACTGAAGGCTAAGCAATTTGAACATTTTTACCAGACACCCTCACGGCCAGCTCCATTCACGTGATGCCTAAGGTCAGTAGAGACAGCTACTATGGTTTAAACTACATACTATGACTAAGGGCACTATGTAAGGGCTGCCATGTGTGTCAGTGAGAACATGTGTACGTATAATGGGATATCAATTTATCGGTGACTGAGTATGTATGGTATGTAGTTATACTTGCAGCACAGGACAGACATTTTGCCACATGTGGCAATGTCGCATGGATGAGACAAACATACATTTGTATGTCCTTTTGGACTGGGGAAATTTTGAAGTGCAGGGAAATTTCAACCAAACACTTTATATCATGTAACATGTTTCTGCTCTTTTAAAGTCTCACATGTAAAAATAGGGCTGTACATTAAATAAATACTTATGGCACTGTGAATACTGCCCACTGGGAGTAAGGGGCCTGCATTTAGGACATGACAACCTTGAAATGGTAGAAAAATAAAATGATGTGTAAGCTCAACAGATTACCTAATTCTCCATTTCAATGGTCGTCCTTTTCAAAGAACTCAGGGATAGTTTGTATACTCACAACTCCTATTGTGGTTCACCAAAGAATCATATTTCAATAGAGATATACTTCACTGCATCAGTTATTTGCACTGTAACTCACTTAGCCTGGCCAATGATCCTGAATGAGCACTGCTTATTGTCAGGCCCTGCTATCTACAGCCTGATGATCATGATGTCAAAACAACACAGCCTTCCCTCAACTTCTACATGAATAAATGACCTTGTGCACATTTCAATAAATGACTTCAAGGTTGTGAGCTACTCTGAAGGAGTCTGGAAGCTACTGGTAGCTCACAACTGCTTACAAATCCCCAACACCACTGTCCTATGTATGGTCATAGATATATAACACTTCACTTCAATCCCTAAACTTCACTCAGGAACACATAGGGACATTGTACCACGTGTTACTGGTGACCAAACAAGTAAAACAGACTCACATACACATTTCAAACATGTACCTATTCCTCTGGTGAGCCATAGAGCTGGCTGTAAATGGACAGAACATCATTTGCCAGCAACTCCAGCTCCTAGGGTAAGAAGGCAGTGGCCCTGTCATCTGCTCTACCTGGCATCGTTGATCCCAGAGGTGACAAACAGCAGCAAAAGGGGAGGTGGTCTTGATGGCTGCAGTGTTAGGAGGCAAATGAGCACTTTTTCTTACCGCCGCATAAATTGTACTCGACATTTGCGATCTTCAGCGGAGATAGACACAGCTATTGGCCGTCTTATGCTACTTTCACCAACATTAGCGTATGGCTGTGTCTGTCATGGAGTTTACCGCCCACTATGTGGTCAACTTTCACCGATCCCATCTAATTCTAATTATCCTATTTGCAAGGTCAGGCAACCGCCATTTTAGAAGTTCAAAATAGTGTGTTTGTGACTGTTTACTGTGTCACTACCACTCAAAATGGGGGCTAGTTTGTTTACATTATCAAACTTTTTTAAAATAAATATTTATATATAGTGCGTTACTGTGCTGAAATGCAATATTTGCGCAGTGTTGTTTATTCCTCAGCTGACAGTATTTTTGGAGGACAAAATTTAAAAATAAACTGTAAAAAATACATTTGAAATGTATTATTTACACATTTTTTATTATTTTATGTATTTAGGCTATAAATGTCATTTGTGAAGAATAAAGGACAACAGGCAAATGTTTGATTAAAAGATAGATGCAGCAAACCATATATATTTTGTTGAACTACATGACTTCAATGTTAATTATCACAATGTTGCTGTGGAAAATGTGAAACCTGTTCAAATTTATTTTCTAATGTAGACATACGAACCCTGGGAGGGTGAGGAGACAAAAGCCTCAGGCGTACCACCTGTTTCCAGGCCTTGCCCCCATGGAAGAAAGGGATATCATCAAGAAGTTCAGATTGAATCTGCAAACTATACTGGATTTATATCATCAGCTGGAGTCATATCTTCGGCCTCACAACAGAAATCCCACATCTGTTACACCAATTGTCAAACTCATGGCAGTACTTCATTTTGTGGCCACAGGATCATTTGAATACACTGTGGCAGTATCTGGTGGAATGTCACAACCAACTTTCAGTGGTGTTCTACAAGAAGTTCTTTTTTAAATGATGAGACATAGCAAAAGCTTCATCCAGTTTTCATGGCAGCAGCATTTAGCCAAGGTGAAGGGGAACGTCTATGGTCTGGGACGCCTACCATATGTGGTTGGCGCTATTGATGGCACACATATTGCCTTAGTGCCACCACAGGCCAGAAAACAGGTCTACTGGAATAGGAAACACTTCCATTCAATCAATGTGTAAGTTGTCTGCTTGCAGGATTTGTACATCACACGCCTCTGTGTGCATTTCTCTGGCTCTGCCCATGATACCTTTGTACTACCAAACAGTCCCATACCCCTGCACATGTCTCAACTTGGACCTGAGAGGGCCTGGCTTGTTGGGTAGTACAATCTTTCATTATTTTTCTTGGGGTATTTCTTGTTGAATAATCTGGAATTGTGTTACATTTTGTGGCCCTTATTTTGACTTCCATCTAGGAGATTCAGCTTATCCCAACCAACCATGGTTGTTGGCGCTGCTGAGGAATCCAAAACCTCCAGGGGAAGTCTGCTTCAATGAGGCCCAAGGAAGAACACGGCGACCAGTGGAGTGGGCATTTGGGCTCCCAAAGGCCAGATTTCATTGTCTGGATAAAACTGGTGGAGCCCTCCTCTGCTTACCCAATAAGGTGGACCAATTCACCCTGGTCTGCTGTATGCTCCACAACATTGCATACATTGCAGAGGATGGAGACCAGGAAGAACCCCCCGGTGAGGATCCTGAAATGCCAAATAAAGATGATAGCAGTAATGAGGAAGGAGTTGACTTACGGCAAGATGTCATTGACAACTTCTTCTCATGAGTGTAAGTATATCTGTACATGTCATCACTTTCACTGTTACACCAACTATTGGTGTGATGATGAGAGAAGTATGTGGTGGTAATGTATTAGGAAGGGCAAGTACAGGGAAAATCAGGCCAAAGGTGTTTGTTGATCAAAGTTTGGACACATTAAGTACTGTGTTCAGTTACATTGTATATTTCTGATTGTTTTTGAAGCTGTGTCCTCCAAGAGTTGACTTTGTAATGTGTCTATCAGGTCTGTGTGATAGGTAATTATTTTATTTTAATCTGTTTTAGGCTCTTTCACCATGTCATCTTCATTTGGACATTTTAGAGCTATGACATGTGTTGGTATATGGTGCTGTTTCCAAGAATAAACGAAAACCTGGGTTGATCCTGGGAAACACATACTCAGACTTTGGGTGTATATATTGTGTACCAAGGCAACTTGCAATGTGATTGAATGGAAAATTTGATCACATTGGGCTTGTTCTCTGTCATGTATTGGCACTAAAGCTATATGTGTGCCATTATTAGCTCAAACCACATGTGGTAGTGGAGCCAAATAATGCCAATCTCCTTTCAAGTTGGCAAAATCCTCATTGTGTGTAAAGTATATATAGCTATATATAGCTGTTGATGTTTCTCATCATTGTGGGGCATACTTCTTGTGGCACACCACTGAAACTTTGTTGTGAGATTCCATCAGATACTGGAACAGTGGTTTGAAAGTATCCTGTGTTTACACAATGTAGTGCTGCCATGTTTTTGTCTAATGGTGTTATAGATGTGGGATTCCTTAAGTGAGCCAGAAGATCTAGCTCCAGCTGATGACATGAGTCAATGATAATTTGTCTATTCCATCCTCTTGTTTTAGATAAATCCCCTTCTTCCATGTTGGCAAGGTCTGGAACTGGAAATGTGCAAACTGACACTGAGTATTAGTGTAATGTATTGATTGTTATGTTATTGAAAATGTTGACAGACAAGTATTGGTCAAATGGAATAAACATAGTTTTAGATGATTGAACGGTCTGCCATTTTTGGTAGTGATGTTTGGGAACTTAAGATAAACATTCCCTACTTGCAAATTATCTATGTTTACACATTCTTTTTATTTTTGTCATTGTCATGTTATGATAGAAGAAAACAAATACATTGATAGAGTTGAGATATATAACACCAGCCTATGAGTTTTTGACTTGTAAATTGTGAAAAAATTAAACAGAGTGAAAATGAAAAAGCAAAGCAAAAAGTGAAGTAGTCAGTCATGGTGAATGAACATTAGATAGAGAGCCAAAATTGTTTGAAATCCAATGTCCAAAATATTACTGGCACCAGAAAGGCAGATTTGTCAAGAAATAGTTCACACAGTGAATGTTAGACACACACTGGAGGAAATTAGGGACAGTGTTTCTTGCTGGTGGGGCCGGAGGTCTTGCCATCCTCACCTCCTGAGAATATGCATTGACGTCCCCTGCTACAGGGACGGGAGGGATCCACAGTTACAGGACCTGGGGGAGCTAGAGGTGGTTCTTCAGGTGGCAGGGCCTCCCTAACCTGTGGCTGTGGCAGATGTAGAAGGGCCATATATTGTAGGCCCACAGGAAGGGGTAGATGGTGCTGGGAAAGCCCTGTGAAAATGTCCTACAGCACCCCAGTCAGGACGCCCATATTGGAATTGTGATCCTCCATCTCATAATTGAGCTTCCTCTGCAACTGATTCATCTCCCGGAGCTTGGTGAGTACCAGGCCCACCATGTCTTGGGGCTGATGATAGATTTCCAAGACTTGGTTGATGGTGGTCTGGGTGACAGTGATCCCAGTGGCCTTATTATGCTGGCCCAAAAAGTCCCTCACACGACCCCTACCCCCACTACACTGTGCTTTTAGAACAGTGTGCTCGATCTGACCGGTTCCTGGGTGAGCTGGAGCTAGTAGTGCTGTGGTCCCAACATCACCCTGGACTGGGGGGCACACGATCGGTGTCACAGTAGTAGGAACACACAAAGTGGAGTCTTCAGTTTGCTGAAGTGTTACACCTGGGGTGAGAAGGGTAGGTGTGAACACAGTCAGTGTCACTGGAGATGTCTGCCTAAACTGGCCAGATTGACCAAGCTCCTCATCGTCCTCCATATTACCAGGAGTGTTATCCTCATTGACGGCTTGATCCTGGGCTGGAGCGGAGGCCTCGTCAGTGGCAGAATCTTGGCCACATGCTCTGGCAGTTGGACCTATTGGAAAACTGAGAAAAGTTTTATTAGTAAAAGTGTGTATTGTGCATTCAAATCTTTTGTGACAAGCAATGTTGATACCTGTAAGGCAAAATTGGTAGTGATTATTCAGTGGTATTGCATATATTACCCTAACGTTTAGCAATTACAAACAGTACAACTTCAATTAAGAAGGTAATAAGATTTCCTGAAATGTTCCTGAAATGTTCATAAAGTGATTAGGAAGTATACCCAACATCTGCCAACCCTTTTGTACCCAACACAGTGGAGAGGTGAAATGTGTAAATGATCATTTCAAGGCCAAGCTGACTTCAAAACAGGCATTTCCACAACTAGAATGGATGTGTGGCATTAGTCATCATGTGAACAGTGCAAAGTCCATTTTTGCAAGTACCACTTATATGCAGCATAGTAATTTCCATACCTTACAATTTTTGTGTCAACACAGTTCGATTTGTGAAACTCATGACATCAATTCAATTGGTTGAGCAGAACAGGACAACATTCGAAAAACACCACATGCCATATTCAGATGAGATCATTGAATTGGGATTGATCACTACATGACACTTTACCAAATGCTGAAATCTGTTAGACAAGAGAGAATGAGCAATATGACATAGCAATGTTCTTTTGAGAGACAGGAATAGGACATCATAGTAATTGTAGTCATTTCAAAGACAACTTACCAACACTTGCAAAATGGTTCTTGGAACATACCTGTGGAAAATATGCAGTGGAAATGGGCCAGGCACTTACAATATGACACACATATGGGAAATGGGTTATTTGTGTTGTAACACTTACAGGCACCATACCACTCATGTGACATGTGATGGAGATTGACACCTGGGGGCATATTTACAAGAAAATGTCAGAGCGTGGTGTAACGCCAAATTTGGCAATCCCGCACACCGACATTTTCAAAATGCAGGGATGCGCCGTATTTTCAAAAATAGGGCATACCCCTGCGTTTCCTCTAGCTCTGGCTCTAAAAAAGCTGCCTAGCACCAGCGCAGGCAACCTTGCGCCATGTTGCAAGAGTGCCCACACTGGAGGGAGGATTGTTTAGGTACAGGAAGGGACACCTTCATGCACATAAACAATCTTTAAAGGCAATTTGCTGTTTCTATGTGTGCTGCAAAATGCAGCACACATTGAAAGATCAAAATACGAGGAGAAAGTAATAATTTCTCCTCGTATCGCCATCCCAAGACCCATTTTTACCTGGCCTAAGGCTTTGGCGCTGTCCCAGCCTTGTAAATCTGGGGCAGCATAAAAAAGCAATGAGTGTTGCGGTGGAACGCCCACAGCAACACCCATTGCCCACCCCTTTGATGCAGCGGACTGCTGCAGAAAGGGGCATATTTACAAGGTGGTGTTAAACCACCTTAAGTGGCTTAATACCACCCTGTAAATATGGGGTAGGGAGCAATGCCACCGGAACCTCAGAAAAAGTGACACTCCAGTCGCGTTAGCGGCTTGTAAATATGCCCCTTGTGATCTTAGATGCAACACAATACATTCACATAAACAGACTAAATTATCTGATACTGATAGTTTGAGGTTTCTATGTTATAAAAATATGTGCAGAACACATTATCAACAGCTAACTTGATAGCAAACAGGAAATTGAGATTTAGTGAGAGTTTGCATAATGTTACTTACCAGACTCCACTCCACCAGGTATTCCTGTCAAGCCATCAGGATGTAGGATCTCCAAGAATTTCTCCTCCCATTGCAAGAGTTGTAAGGGGGGCCTGGGAAAACCACCACCAGACTTCTGGGCCTACAGGTAACTCTTGGAGCCCAGGGAACACACTCTTCCCTGCAGGTCATTCCACCTCTTTCTAATTTCCTCCTGTGTACGCAAGTTGTTAGCTAGAGCATTTACTCTGTTGGCTTTTCTGACCCACATTTCACTTTTCTGAAATAGGGGGGAATTTGGGACAGACAATTGTGAATCTACTCCCATGATTTCATCCACCACGACAGAGAGCTCGCTCTCAGTGAAACAGGGATTTTTGTGGCCTGTCATTGTGCAACAAAATAATATCAAATAAAAAAATGTAACCACAAGGTGTACACTTAAAAAAGATGACAGGACAAGTAACAGGGAAAAGAAACACTTAAACCTGACTTAACTGGGAAAAGTTCTGCTGCCAAGTGTCATGGGACAGTGGAATGACAAAGGATCATGGTCTGAAATGGAGTGTGTTTTATAGTGTGGTATGCAGGTGTTTCCACTTGGCCAATGAACATCATGTGTATTCTACTGGCATCCATCCAATGGCCATAGTGATGGTGTATTGTTGAGTGCATACCACAATGGGCTCACCCCGTCTGGGAACCACCGCTAGGAGACTGCCGGCACAACTGGGAAATCTAAATCTGCTTGGCGGGAACCCTCCGTTCTGACCGCAATGGAGTTATATTCACCAGCATTGGAGTGCACCGCGTCGGCAGCGGTGTGCAGTGACAGTGGCAGGAAACACTCTGTTGATGCAGACGGTGAGTCAACCTGTATGCATCTAAATGCGACGGGTGAAAGACTGTCGACTTGGTGGAGTACTTGGGACATCGGCTGCGGTAGGACAGCAAAGATTAAATCCAGTCCTTAGTCTTGTGCATGCTCCCAGCCACTTTGTGTGCGGCATCAGCAGAAACCTATACAGGTGTTTAGAGAATAATGACTGTTCTATATAAATCATTAACAGTGTAAATGGGTCCTTTCTGTGTTGCCGTCTGTTTTCAAGAAGGATAAATTAATAGAATGAGAAAAAGGTGTTTTAATGGGGGGCCAGACTAGAATACAGATTTGTGGGCCAGATACACTAAGATACCGGCTGCCAAAAAGATTGCGACCAGACATTTTGCGACCATTATTTAATTTTATGAACAACCCTATGCACTAATAGGTCAGATTGCTAAATAAGTAATTGAGGATGTTGCAGAATGATCTGCCTCATGAAAATTAGCATGTCACAATTTGGAACACACTATGATGAACTACAATCACAGTGATGTTGGCCTACCTGGGACAGTAAAGCACCATCTCTGTGATTGTATTTCAAAATTGAAACCTTTCTTTTAGCAGCGTAATTTCCTTAAAGCGAATGGGGCTGCTTTTAAAAAAGAATCAGTTTTGGAACACTTCAGTGAGAGTTGACAGCAATAGTCTACTGTAACACTGCCTACTCCCGAGAAGTTGCCATGTTGGTTCCCAAAGGGGAAGAGATTCAAAGGAGACACTTTGACCTTTTCAAATCAGTTACTACATCAACTTGGTAATTGGTAACCATTCAATGGCTTTCAACCACAATATTAGTTACAAACCATTGGAACATATGGCACTGAAGTGAAATTTGGAAGGAACACCCAAAATGTCTCTTCCAAATTGTGAATTGGTATCCATTTGTAAACCCATCTTATGAGTTGGAAGAACTACTGACTTGCAAAATGGGGTTAGTACATTAGAAAAGGGAATTTGCAGTGATAAAGGAAGAAGCCTCACAACAGATTACCACTTTTGAGACATTACTCAAAAACATATTGCAATACAAACACTAGGCCTGGGCGGTAAATTCCGTTCTGCTCGCGGAATTTGGGTAATTTCGCGTTCCGCGGAGAACGCGGAATTGGCAAAAATTCCGCGATCCGCGTCTTCGCGGAATTTTTTGCTTGTTCGCGCTTTCAAAATGCGTGTTCGCGAGATATTTCTCCCCGAGCATGCAAACAGTGTTCGCGAACAGGAAATAAGCATCGCGAACGGGCGGAACAAGCAATTCCGCGTGTTCGCGGAACTTTTGCGTGCTTGTGGAGATTTTTTACCGTTTCGCGGAGCTTTGCTTAGCACGACTACGCAAATTCCGCCCACCCCTAATTACACACCATTTCAACTTTATATAAGCAACACCTAGACCACAGTCCAAACTAAAGTTCCCAGCACATAGGAGATGGAAACAGGATTTGGGGGAACCCTTGACCAATAAGGAATGAGGTTGACTATGTGATGGGTAGAGAATATCGTCACAGAACTGTAAAGCGAGGGAAACACAATAGAAAATACTCTCATACTGATATGAAATATCAAAAAAAGGGGTATAATGGGGAAAAAATCATCAAAAAAGGTGGATTGCTGGAGGGGATGTGGGGCAACAGGCTCTTTGTCAGAAGTTCTATATATGGTTGATAACTCAGGGTCTTATTCTTCTGAGGGTGAGTCTTAATATATGTATACAAAATGCTGTGGGCATCATCCAGTGGGTGGGAATCATATTATAAATTTGTGAGTTCCACAATCAATGTAATTATTTTAACAATATAGAGGATTATTCTCAATTCAAGACACACAAACAACAAGTCTGACAAGGATTTTCGTTAATTATGTGTATTATCCAAATTCTCTGCAATTATCAGTATAACATTCTGTACAAAGTGCAAATGACACAGTGCTCTTGTGAGTGTGTAAATACATCTGCTGTCTTATTTTCACACAGAAACCGCAGGGACTAAACCGCTGACCAGGGGTGCCATCTTAGGTGTGGAATTCCCTATAGGTAATGACGGGCCAAGCGTGCATCGAACCAAAAGTGTGTTTGGGCTATTGTGAAGGAATGTGATGTGTTCATAGTTCTACACACGCAATTCGTAGATGCCAGAAACAACAGCGTCAGTCAAAATTAAGGAACAAATCCCCATCTTAGACCTCATGAGATATGGAATACTAGTGGATATCGGAAATAACAGTAATAGAAAAATATAACCGATAGATATGCATGACTCAATAAAATCAGAAGATAGTATGCATGACAGTAATTGCTATTTCATATGAGTCAAACATCAATAGGTTTAGTAATGTGAATGACATATCAAGCCAGTGAAGACAGGCGTCTCATATCATTAACGTAATTCAGGCCAGTTTGAGTACTATTAAGTAGGTCCATCCACTTGCACTCTTTTTTGTCCATAAAGTCCATTATATTCCCACCCTGATTGTCCAATGTGACCACTTCCGCAACTTGCCAGTACAGTTTGTTTTCATTGTGCTTCAAGTCCTCGTAGTGCCGAACCAGAGGCGCTCCTTCCGCTCTGCATCTGATTCTCTTTCTGTACTGGGCAATGCATTTTTTAATGAGTTGGGTGGTTTGTCCCACATACAGTTTGTTACAATGGCATCTGATGATATACACATTTCTAGTATTGCAATTCGAGAACGCTCTCAATGTAAATGTTATGTCCTGTACTACCAACACCTTAGTATTGGTTGTAAATACACACACCACAAATCTCCCACATCTATGCTAGTCAATAACGGAGGGAAGACCCAGTAATGTTCTAATATCTCTACCTCGTGGGGCTTCTTTATTTGCTCTGACAATATAATCTTTGATGGTTTTATTGAGCTGTAATGCAAACAAGGGAACCTCTGTTACTGTTTCATTGATTAATTGCCAGTTACTCCTTCTTATCTTCTGTGCTTCATTGCTCACAGGTGAGAAGGTGCTCACCATTACCACCCTTTCATTGTTCCCTTTGGGTCTAGGAGTAAGTTTGCATTCTTGGGGACAGAACCAAGCACGCTTAATGGACCTTGTGATATTTTTTTGGGGGCGGGGTAACTTTTTCAAAAGTTTTTACTTAAGTACCTCAGCCTCTTGTAAAAAGTCTTCCTTGCGTTTACAGCTTCTACGCAGGTGCAAAAATTGCCCATAAGGCAGGTTGTCCCTGAGTGCCCATGGATGATGGCTGTTGTACCTAAGTAAGGAGTTCATGTCCGTAGGTTTTTTAAAAAGTGCAGTATATAAGAAATCCCCCTTGTGTCTCACCAATAGGTCAAAGTAGCTAACCTTGGTTCTATTGTAGTGAGCATTGAATTTTAAGTTCTGGCTTTGTGTGTTCAACCAGTTTGTCCTCATTGCCATGCCAGATGAGAAAAATATCATCTATGTACCTTTTCCATTTTCTCTTTAAAGGAATTGGCTTGATGGTATATAATTTTGCCCTCAAAATTGCCAATGAAGAGGTTCGGTCCTTTTGGAGCAAAACATGCTCCAATAGCAAACTACGTCTTCTGGAGAGTGAGAGCATGGGTGCCCACAACTGTGTTTTAAGTGTTGAATCCAGTATTTAAAAAGTAAATCTCCTGTCCAGAAACAAACCTGTGTGAAATGAACCGGGCGAGGGGTGATATCAACATAGTTGTAGATTTAAGATCACCTTAACAAGTAGGTTAAGAAAGAAAAGTTTGAAGGGACATTAAGTCAAGGTTTTCTTCTCAATAACATTTACCCAACAATTGTTCTGGTGAGACTATACCCATGATGGATTACAAACCTTTGTTCAAATGGAGAAAACCCTTAGGGAAACTTTATGTGTTAGAGAAGGACCATAAGCTTTGGGATGGCTAGATCAGAGAGCCTTAGATTTAACACTTGATCCAAACAGTCTCAAACAAGTTATGGTTTTCGATCATGAAAATGAATTCATCAACAGTTTGAAAATCGAATTTCTCAAGGTGTTTTCTTGTACAGCAAGTACATTTCAGGGAATTGTACACAAAATTGTCTATAAATAAATGCAGTGCCAGTTTCACAAAAAACTAGGACAATCCCCTTGATAGTCACTGAAGCAGTTGTGGTTGAATTGAAGAAACTGGAAGATGCTGAGATAGTCAAACCTACAGAATCCGAAAGGCTGGTACTGTCGGTCCTGGCCAGACACCAAAATGGAAACATCAGATTATGCACCTTCATGATTTAAATCAGAGCTTATTGATTGATAAATTTCCATTACTCAGAATATGTAAACTTCTGCCATGACCAAGGATGCTAAGTGGTTTACCACTCTAGATTTAACACCAGCCTATCATCGGGTGTCATTACATCCATAAAATAAAAGCCTAACCACTTCTATCAGACCATTTGAATGTTACCAGTTCCACTGCCTGTTGTTTGGTATAACCTCAGTTATGGCAGAATATCAGCCTCAAATGTTCAATATTTTAAAGACATAAAATGCACTGTTTTCTTCAAAGATGGCATTTTAGTCTTGAGAAAGAACAGAAGTAACATGATATAGGGTAGAGAAAAGTGTCAAAAGTGTCAGAGGAAAATGAGTTAAAAGAAGAATTCCCTAAATGCAAATTTGCTATAAAACCGGGACATCTTATTCACGACAAAGGCATTTTCCCGAAGACAGATCTTACAGAATCCATCATTAATGCTCTTTCATCTTCCAATGAACATGAAGTAAGGTAATCTCTAGGAATAATAGAATTTTACTCAAAATTTGTTCAAAATGTTGCTGACAAAATGTATGACATCTGTCAGCTTGTGAAGAAAAATACAGTGCTTTCTGGAATCAGAAATTAAAGGAGAACCTGGACACTATAAAAAGTGGAATATGTAAGGCTATGCCTTTACGTGGGTTTGATTCATCTATAAGAAAAGTCATTAGCATAGATGCTAGCAAGTCTTTACTATGCAGGTAAGTACCATGCAGGTAAATATTGCTAATGGATTTTTACCTTTACCCCGCATCCTTGATCATGCACTACTTTACTCCATAGGTAAGTATTTTTCTAAAGCTAATAACATTGTGTCAATGTTATTTTTAAGAAAAAAGGTGGTAGAGGTTGGGTGGAGGTAAAATGGGTAATGGTGATTTAAGATTATGTGGTGAGTAGAGGTAAAGGAAGGTTAGGGTGTTTTAGGGTTATGGGGTGGGAAGAGGTAAAGGAAAGTAAAAGTGGTTTTTGGGTTAAGGGCTGGGTAGAGGTAGAGGTAAAGGGAGGTGAGGGTGATTTTAGAGTTAAGGTCTGGTGCGGATAAAGGGGAATGTATGTGCTTTTAGGGTTTAGGGGTTGTTAGAGATACATTGAAGTAAATGTGATTTTAGGGTTAAGGGCTGGGGGGACATAAAGGGGCAAAGGCTTCTTAGGGTTCAGGAGCTGGTGGAGGTAAAGGGACAAAAGAGTTTTTTTAAAGCAGGTTTTGGGGAGATACCCCCAAAACAGACCAAAAAGGTGGTTTGTGTGGGTTACCAAGCCAAAACTGACCAAAAAAGCAGCGTTTGTGGGCTTACCCCCAAAAAATCAAAAAACTAAATTAATAAAATCATGAATGACATTTAGGGCTTATAAAGACAAAAAGGAGGATCATGGAACAAGATTGGTGGCCTGGTGTTGATTCAGACATGGAGATTGTTCTATGCACGTGTTGTACCATCCTCCCCAGCCCAGAAGCAATCAATACGCTACACATGGAGCTCTGGATTGTACGTCTCTTTTCCTCAGCATACAATCTCATTCTGTTCAGTAATTATGTAATTACCATTAATAACTACACCTTCCAACCAGTGACCTACTCCCTCTACTGAGTCTGCCCAGAACTGCAAGGGTCCTAGCACACATAGTCTCACAACACTACATCTCCCCCTTTGTTAAATAAAAAGTACAAACTACAGTTATATTATATTTCTTTGATGAGTTGTCAAGGCGCTCACATTAGTCGACAGATTGAGTGACATGGATTGGTTGAGATGCACTCTGATGGTTCAGGTTCTGATGCTTGATCTGGAAGGTCAGGCAGGATGACCTTATCGGAAGGTGTAGAAACTGATGATCGCAGAGGTAAGTGGTTGAAATGTAATGACTCCCCTGTAATGGACTGTCCACGGCCATGTGCAGTCACCATGTGTCCTTTGCACGCCACAACCCTCAGAGGATCGACAACAAATGGAGTGTCTGTTTTCCACTTTTGCTTCTACCTAACCAGGGCTAAGTCACCTTCATTGAAGACTGAATCTCCAGGCCTCTTAACCAGCCTCTGACACACGCATCATCTCCTGCCCTCCTTTGCCATGCGTGGTCCCTCCCCCCGTGAAGGTCCATCGCCTCTTCCCCCCTCAGCTCTCCCCCACCATGGGAACTGCTGTGCCACCATGTGGCAGATGCGCGCAGTGGGCATGCTGTGCATGCACCCGGACCATGTCCAGCACCAGGACCTCTACCCCTGTGGAAAGCCACCACTTCACCTCAGATGAACTTTGAGTCCTGAACCCCGGATGCCAGGAAAACAACAACTGTGCACATGCCTCCCGCAACCACTTCACCTGCATCACTGAGAAAACCACCCATGCCACGCCCACCAGCCACACCGCATTGCACCCAACCAACAACAATGCGGTTGCTAACACCTCCAGAAAGATCCACTGCCTGCTGGTCAATGCACGCTTATGCGGAAAACATGCCATGGAAATCTGGAACACCATCACAACCCACGCCCCGGATGCTGTTTTTATCACTGAGACCTGACTGAACCCTGCATTTGCTCCAGACATGGCCAAAGCCAACTTGACGCATACAATATTGCACACCAAGACCAACCCAACAGAAACGGTGGCGGCATCGCCATAATCTACAAGGAAAACCTCAAATGCTCCACCACCATGGACAACTCCACCTTCTTCATGGAGCAACTCAACTTCCAACTCCGAATCAACAGCACAACCACCATCAGACGCACCCTCGCCTTCAGACCTCAGGGACCCCATCCCACCTTTTGCAACGCTATCCCTGACTTCATTCCCCCTTCGCATCGATTCAAATCTGTACATCTTCCTAGAAGACCTCAACTTCCACCTTGAGAGCACCGAAGATGGTAACATGGCAGACCTCCTAGAAACCATGGCCAACCTCAGACTCAAACAGCTGGTCACCAACCCTACCTACCCTGCAGGACACACGCTCAACCCTAAACCCACGAACACACCAGCAATCTAGGCATCATCCTTGATAGCCAGGTCTCCATGAAGAAGCAGGTCTGCGCTGTCTGCTCCGCTTGCTTCCTCACCCTCTGAATACTCAGCAAGGTCTTCAGATGGCTCCCACCCACCACCAGGCGAACATTCACACAAGCTCTCATCACCAGTAGACTAAACTACTACAACTCCTCCTTCTACGTTGGAACAACCACCCATCTCATGACGAAACTCCAGACTATCCCGAACACAGCAGCCAGACTAATCCTCGACCTCCCCAAGTGGACTAACATCATCCCTCATGTCAGGAAACTCCACTGGCTACCGGTCACGAAGAGATGCCAGTTCAAGCTGCTCACTCACGCTTACAAGGCACTAAACAACAAAGGAACGGTGTACCTCAGCATTCAAATGAACTTCCATCAACCTATAAGGAAACTCCGCTCTGAATTCCTCTTCCTAGCAGCCACACGCCTCATCCGCCGAATGAACAATGGAGGCCGCTCCTTCTCACACCTGGCGGTTAAGACCTGGAACCACCTCCCACTGCACCTAAGGGCCTTATTTTCGCTCCAACAGTTCAGGAAGGACCTCAAGACCTGGATGTTAAACCAATAGGAGAGCCAGCAGATAGTTTTCCCAGTGCCTCAAGACCCTCATGGGTGACTCTCAACAAATCTGATTGTTTGATTGATTAATTGATTGATTGATTGAATCTTGGGCTTACGGATGCTGATTGGCGTATGTCTTCATCTTGCACTTTCAAGAAGTGTTGGTGACACAAACCTTGTCAGCATTCAAGGATCGCTCTACTGTCCATTGTGGCAGTTTGGTGCCGATGGTGCTCCCAAATAGCAAGGTGGTGGGCCTTCCACCCATTGTGGAGTGAGGAGTTGAATGATAAGCACAGATTGCTCAACACAGGGCTTGCTTTAGTTCAATCCCCTCAAGGGATGCACGCTGAAGAACCCTTTTGAGGGAACCCATAAATTGTTTCACAACATCATTTGCTTGGGGCCACAAAGGTGCGCTCTTTTGAAGCTTGATATTCATTCTGACTAAGAACTCTCTGAACTCTTTGCTATTGAAAGGCAGACCGCTGTCAGATTTAAGAAAGGTGGGGATACTCCACACTACAAAGATGTTGTCCAGCCGCTCAATGACCTTGTCATGTGTTGTTGAGGATAACCCCCATACCAAAGAAAAAGTGAATATTTATCAATGACTACCATAGGATGATGTCCGTTTCCTAGGGGCCTAAAGAAATTAACTGAAATCTTTCCCAAGCCTCTGTAGGAAGGTCAGACATGGTCAGTGGATGTTGAGTCACTTTGGGGGAAAAGCAGTGGCAAAGATAACACTCTTTAAGCTCCCTCTCAACCCATTAATCTAGGTGCGGGAACCACACTCGGTCTCTCATGGCTCTTTTGGTAGCTACAATACCATGATGTCCTTCATGGGCTAGTTCAATTACCTGTTGTCTTAGGCTCTCAGGTATGACAATTCTTGACCCTCTCAATACAACACCTTCTTTGTTTCATCCTGTACATTTTAGAATTTTTGAAATTCAACATCGTCAGCTAGAGGCTAAACGCTCCTTTTCCAGGACTGAGCCAGAATGATGTCTTTGAGAATGTGCATGTTCTTGTTAGCATTAGTGGTTTCAATAATCTGACTGATTGACATGGCCACTGAAGTACTGGACTTCACAATGAAGTTGATGTACTCCTCAGCTGTCATGGTTCCACCTGTGACGATTTAGTAGTACTTGTGAAAAATAATCAGCAGGGTTCTGGTCTTTACATGCTAGGGTACAATTGCATAACCGTACTCTTGCAGTCACAGACCCACCTCTCAATGTGAGGGGGCATCTTAGCTTTTGGATTTCCCAAGATAGTGAGTAGCGACTGGTGGTCTGTGATGATAGTGAAACATTTTCTGTACAGAAACACATGAAAATACTCACAGGCCCACACTACAGCCAGACTCTCTTTCTCCAGCTAAGAATAGGAGCACTCTGTGTATGACAGGCTTCTACTATCATAGGCTACAATGTGTCTCTGAGCATTTGGATGACCGTTATGTTGAGCAAGGATTGCCCCCAGCCCCACTGGGCTTGCATCGACTGTGCTCTCAGTGTGTAGTTTGGGATTAAAGTTGCCCATCTTGTTGCATTCTCAATTGCATGCTTTATTCTTTTGAAACTTTGATCACATTCAACAGACCACTGAAACAGAACATTTTGTTTTGTTAACTCTCTTAATGGAGCACTTCCAGTAGCAATATCATAATATGTACCTTGAGCAATAACTGCCTATACCTAGAAGGCATTGCAGCCTGGTGACATCTTGCAGGGGGCAAGTAGGTGACAGCACTTTTAATGTACTAGGGTCAGGAGTCATTTCTCTATTTGAAAATATGTGTCCAAACAATTTGAGTTTGGTCCTGTAAAACTCACACTTTGCTGCATTCAGAATGAGACCTGCATCAGCAAGTAATTGGCACACTTGTGTTAGAGCCTTGTCATGCTCTTTTTCGTGTTGTTCCAAATACCAATATTTCATCACTGTAATTAAAAGCATTTGTGACAGGTTGAGTTTTCCGATGCATAACATCCTGAAATATTCCTGCAGCTGTCGACACTTCAAAATTCAATCTTCCTGCAATTCTCTTTCAACTTGAGTTGATGACATCTTGTGTTCGGGTCCAGACGGGAGAAAAAACTTTGACACCGTTTAGTTGCATTATAATGTCCGCTATCTGTGGACCAGGATGTCTTTCTTCCTCAATTGCTTTGTTGGCCTGGCGCATATCAACACAGATGCGCACTGCTCCGACACTGTCCTTTTTTGGCACCACCACTATGGGCAACACCCATGGCGTAGGACCAGTGGAGCACTCAATAATGTCATGCTTCAACAGCGTTTCTAGTTCTATTTCAATGGCTTCTTGCAAGTGGAAAGCAAATTTGCAGCGCAATTGGGTGAACATCCTCATTGACGTGAAGTCACACTTTCATTGTCTTGAGCCTGCCCGGGCCAAGAAATAACGATGGGAACTGACTCACAACTTCAGATTCAGTGTGGAGATTGGAATTGATAGATATCAGTCCCATGTCAGCAGAAGTGGCAAAGCTAAATAGGCAAGCACTTGAAGAACATGAAATGGCGCTTGCACTAATACTGTTCTATGCCTCAAAGTTGCTGTGGATGACTCTTGAGTCTGCAACAGTTTAGAAACTGCCCACATGTACACTTTTGTTTTTGACAGGTGGAGACTTGACATAGGAGATAAGCTTTTAAACTTTTCAACCAGCATGATGTTAATCGATGCACCATTGTTTATGATGAAGGTTACGGGGCAACCATTGACCTTTATTGTATTCTTGGGGAAATGACCATATGAGTTTTGTTGTTTTTTTAGTGTTTTGCTTTTTTCACTCATTTTTCCTTGCAAGCAGCCAGATCTGCATGTGCCCGTCATTCATTGGTGGATGTAATCAGCGCACATCCATTCTCCTCACTGGTGCTCGACGATGACTTTGATGAGCCTCTGTAGGATGAACTTGATGACAATCGACTTTGTCTGGTTTCTACTTGTCGCAACTGATGCCTTTTGTTTTGTGGGCATGGCGAGAAGGCTTCTGAAACCTTCTGAGTCCATTTTCTCTTCTCGCTGAGGCACAGTTAGTTTCTCTTTCGCTTTGCAAAGCCATTATAAACTGGTTCTCCTTACCACAACCTTTGTACTTTTGGCCTAAGTCAGGGCATTTGTCTTCATGTGGATATAAAAGCCCCTTTGGAAACACAACCTTCATTCTTTGCAGACGGCGACTTGCATGCGTCTACTCGGTGTTTGTCCTTACTCTTCATGGCCAACGCTGATTCCTTTTTTTCCATTCAAGCTTCCATGTCAGTGGCATGTCAATCTGGCCATTAGTACTTTCTCTAAGCTGAGCATCTCTCTCAACATGCGTCTTCTGAAGGAGTCTGAAAGATAGCCATCAATAAATCGGAGATGTATGTTTTCTTTATCATTAAATTTGCAGTGTTTGATAAGCACATCAAGCCTTTCAATAAACCTCATCTATCGTTTCACCAGCTTGCTGTCATGCTTGATTGAAAATGTACCTTTCATAGTTGACGTTGGCATTGGATTGAACTTGGCTTCCAATGCTTCCTTGACTTGGGTGTATGATATTTCGCCAGCTTGTGATATTTTCTTCAGCACTTCTTTTACTTCATCACCGGCAAGGTTCTTTAGGAATTTAATTATTTTCTTGTCATTTACCTCTCCTGTGGCATCTATTAAATCATCAAATGTCTCGATACATGCAGTTCATCTGGCACCATTTGTCTACTTCTTGGCGGTGTCCAATGGCGGTGGTGGTTTTAGAAATTGAGTGCACCATACTTTATGCTTCTTTCGGCAGCCATTGAAAAAATTCAGTATTCCAAAGGCCTTTTCGGTGTACTGGATGCCACTTGTTGCTTTGCAAGGGGCTCAACCAGCCTTGGTCGTCATGCCCGATTCAAGGTCGTGTGGCACCTCCCTCGCTAGGACTGGTAAGTATGTTGGTACTTTCGGTACCTGGTTGTCACTGCGTTTTCTTGCACCTGGCTGTCGCTGCCTTTCGTGCTTCTTCATATCTGGTTGTTGCTGCTTTTAGCATTTCTACTTTGTATGGACAATGGTTCTGTTTTACGCTGTGGTGCAGTATCTCTTCTTTCAACCTTATCAGTGGGTTTCTGATCGGCTTCCAAATGTGCTCCTCTGCAGGGCCTTTAACTTCTTCGAAAGTCATATATGGGCTGGAGTGAGACTTCGATTCCACACACGCCATATTCAAAGTGCTTCTCATCTTAATAGGTGCATGTGGCACACACAAGGAGTTGCTGTAACTTCCAGGGAGAGCAGTCTAGTTTCTTTGGGGCACAGAACCCATCCTCGTCGCCAGTTGAAGTGTCCTCCCCAGGCCAGGAGCAAGCATATAAATACGCCACACATGGAGTTCTGGACTGTACGTCTTTATTCCTCGGATCTGTAGATTGTGGCACTCTCTGGTAAAAGAAACTTAGTTCAAAAGTATTCAAGGTAATCTGGTGATGGGTGCCGGTGGGTATGGTCCTCTGATCAGGGGCATTGGTCTAACAAGAAAGCGCTGTCTAAAACTAGATCAGCGTCCCCACTAAGCACACCCTAAAAAAGTCAATAAGTTCAGTAATTTGTAGATACTTGTGTAAAGTATTTTATTATCTCATAATATTGATATCACGTTCCTCGTGTTCAATAATCACACTTTGAGACGTAAGTCGCTTTTTCATTGATTACATCAATCCCAATGCATTTCGGGACAAAGCCCTTCGTCAGGGGAAATTTTCCTATAGGTAGATAGAAAAGCATGTATTCAAAGATCCAAATGGAAGATTTCAGAACAAGAAACACAGAAAATAAGAAGATTCAAAAAGAACAAAAGAGACCGTCCACCGCAATTGAACAACGATAAAGAATAACACTCTTCTCAAAAAGCAAGTAGGAAAATTCTGTGCTCATTCTTAAAGGCAACCCAAGGCAAAAGTGCGAATGAAAATGAAATCAATACAAAATGTATAGTCAAAGTGCAGTGACGGAACGTTTAGCGTTCGTGAAGAAAATGAAGATCAAACTACCCAGAATTTAAAAGCTTGGACCGTAACAATGGTGGGTTAAGGTAAACTAGAGAAACCAGCTGCGTAGTCTCAAGGTGCAGAGTTAGAGTGCAACGACAGAGCATTTAGTGTGCGTGACAAAAATGAAAATCAAACCGCCCAGAGCTTAGGAGCTCGGACCGTAGCAATGATGAATTAAGGTAGACTAAAGAAACCAACCGTGTCGTCTCTTACAGTTTCATAATGATCCTGCTGGATCAATGTATCCCCGCAGTGGCATGCAAGTGAATCAGTTTCACGACCGTATTTACGACGTGGTAAAGGAGTGAAAGAGAAATGGACTAAACGAAAGCCCTGATGTGAAATAGACACCTTTGCCTGCCATCTTAAAAATTCAGAAACAAACATGCTTAAGACCACGTAGTCACTTCTTATTCATCTACACAGCGACATATAGCAAATATTCATGCATGGCTGAAGACAAGTTATTCAATCTCACAGCCATGAAAATGGCGTGGTATAAACCAAGTGAAAAAATACAAAAATGAAATCATACTCGCGTGTGGACGCCCATGTCGGCCATTTTAGAAAGGTAAAAAATGGTTAAGAAAATAGCTGATCAAACTAACCCAGTCAGAAGAAAGTAAGATGAACATGGATAATTTTTAAAAAGAAACAGTACTGTAAGTCGGGAAGCAAGACACAGAAGATACATGTTATAAATAACAACTTAAGTCCAATCTTTCATTTAACCCTTTAGGGTAGCATGAGTCAAGTTTGTTAATCCAAAATGCTTCGCGTTGGAGCAACCATTTTCTGTTATCTCTTCCTTCATAAATTGGCACAGATTCAAGAATCATAAATCGTAGTTGACTAACATTATTTTTGTGTTTAGAAAAATGCACTGCAACTGGTGATTTCTCATAGTGATTACGAATGTTGTTTTTATGTTCTGTAATACGTACTTTTACCTTGCGCTCAGTTTTTCCCACGGAAACCAAGCCACATGGGCATTTTAACATATACACAACATGTTTAGTGTCACACGTCGCTGTCATGTACATTTTAATAGGTGTGCCTTGAGTGGGGTGTATAAAGGTATTGCCTTTAATGATGTTGTTGCAATGTCCACAATTCAAACAAGGTATGGTTCCCTTGTGAATAGTTGAAATGGTTGTAGTCGGTTTACTGAGCCATTCTTTGAGATTTTTAGACCTTTGGTAAGCAAACAGTGGAGGATGTTGAAAAATTCCTCTGAAGTCAACTTCGGTTTTTAACATGGGCCAATGTCTCAACACCATTTTTCTGATTAAATGACTTTGAGTTGAGAATTTGGAGACAAATGCCATTCTTTCCGATTTTTTTACCGGTCTCTGGATTGTTAACAGTTGATTCCTGTCTTTCATTTTGGCTCTTTCCATGGCTGTTTCAGCGATGTTTATAGGGTATCCTCTTTGTTTAAATTTCTCTACAATAGAATAGAGAGTTTCAGAGTCTTTTCGATTTGTGTACAATCATTATACACATACTATCTCCCATGTCACTGTTTTCAGAGGATTGTGGTTCAACCACTTAAATTGTCAGACCCTTAGTGCACTGGGGCACATGCCTTCTCTGCAACCTTTTACAAAGTAAGATAATAGCAATGTCCAATTCTTTAAGAAGAGTTTCCATCATTTTTGATAACATATGTGTTTGTTTCCAAGCCCAGAATAAACCAAAGTCTATGGTACCAATCTTGAAGGCATGGAGTAAGCATTCTGTCTCATTTAGATATGACTGTTTATTTAGCTGAAAGGACATCATGTTCACCAATGCTGGTATCCTCCTAAGAGAGGACAAGCTGTTACCCAAAAACTACCCCAAAATGATTCTTTCTGGGCCCACTGGTAACTGTATTCCCAGTGCATCCTTTATGGCTTTAAAAATCTCATCCCAGAAGCCTTTCAATTTCTCACCCCGCTCACTAGATATGTGTTATTGTCCCATTGTCCCCACAGCCAATATCAGATGTAGTTGTATTTACTGCATATAATAGAGCATATGTCAGATGCCATCTATACGGGATTATACTTCGAGACTCTAACCCCTGGCATGGGAAATAACTTTTCTCGACCCTCTCCTTATTATATCCATTACTGAACTGTGAAGCACATTCCCTGCTCTTTTTCCCGCTTAGCCTGAAATCTATGGTTCTGTTGTGACCCTGCTTCTTGGAGCATTTTATAGGTCCCACAGATGAGATGCTTTTCGTCTGAAACTTTCTGAAAATATTTTTTCAAAAAGAGTTAAGGTTCGTGTGGCAATTGCCATCAAATCTGGATTGAGGACTCATTAGTGTCCCTGCAAATATCTGTTATGTTCTGACTCTTGCAACCCATATTGCTCTCTTATTTGTTCGAAGGATTTTGTTATCCACTCTTTGAACATATCCCCCAGTGCTGTGCAACAAGCCTTATGCCAGATTTAAATGCTTCTCCTTATGTCCCTGGGACCAGATTGCCTAAGGTAGGTGTGCAAGGAGCTGGCAGTGAAGTGGGGTTGACTTTCCAAGCCACTCAATCCCAGATCATAGGGGGCAGGGGAGGCTCCTGCGCTATGGCGGAGAAGCGTCACCCCACTGCTTTCTCGCAGTGCGAGAAGCCAAAACATAAAATGGTAATAACTTTTAGTTATTACCATTTTATGTCTGGTTTGCAGGCGGGCGGTAGGGCGGGGCTGCTCTGCTCTCCAAGCAGGGCAGGGGAGGAGTGGTTTGCCCACTCCAGAGTGCGCAAAGACTGTTTGGTCGGCCCTCTCGGGCCGCCCAAACCAGTCATGTGCACTTTGCCCTTCTCCATGCAGGCTGCATTGCAGCCTGCATGGAGAACATGCACACCCCTCTAGACCCTGGCTGAGTGCTCCAGACCAATCACAACACTGCATGCAGCATTGTAATTGGCTTAGGGGAGGGAGCCTGGCTGCCTGCTTCCTGTTCCTGTCGGAGGCAGGAGAGCAGGAGCAGTGAAGACGCCAGACCCTGGGGAAAGGTAGGTTTAAAAAAAAAAATTACAATTATGACACCCCCATGCAACACCCCTCCCCGCGCGACACCCCTGTGCCTGCCCTACCCACCCACGAGCCATGCCGGCCGCTACTACTAGGGGTACCTTTTGTGATCAGGGATCAGGGAGAAAAACTTATTTTCTGGTGTATCTTACGAATAAACCATTGGACCTCTCAAAGGGATCTCCCAGCTACTGTGTGGTCTAGGAAACACCAGCATCTTTCCGACACTGCTTCAGACCACTCTAATAAGTATAAGATATGGGGCTTAATAATGCCACAGTATATTTGGGATCCTAGCTTTCCTTCCTTCTCCTATAACAATGAAGCATATGTGTCGCCACTGTGTCACGAACTGCGAAGATATCATTGGGGTTGTGACTTAGAAGAAAAATAGCAGGTAGCCTTTTCTCACAGTGACAGTAAAGCCCAAACAAGTCAGTGCCAGGTTATGCCACCTTTGCGCACCCGCTCTAAATTCTATTAGTTGTGGAGAGAAGTTGGCATTATATGTTCACGTTATCGTTGCGGAATTGTCTCCTTTTTACATAAACAGAATGAAAAGTAATTGTAGACATCATTCTTCAAGATATTTTCGGCTTTTTGTATGATAAGCATTCATATTAGAGCTTTAGAATTGAATAGTTTGAAAAAGAGGCAAGCGTCATTTCTTTTAAACTGATGAGGCAGAAAATCACTTCCTCTATTTTAATCCTGGGCAATGTGCTCTACTGCACATTGAGAGAACAATATGTTTTTTCTCTGTTTTTCAATAAATAAAAAGGCCACAGTATTTTCTTAGAACCATACTGCAAGTGTTCCTAATTAATCAATGGCAAAATATTTTCCATTTAACTATCAAGTTCAGAAGATATTTTTAAAGTTGCCTTCTTTTGATTTGGGATTAGAGTCTGCACAACTGTCCCCCATGCTGTTTGCCAGCTGTGTGCCCTTACAGTATGAATTGTATTTGCTGAAGTCATATTGTACCACTGGAAAAACATGATCAATAGCAGAAAACTCATAAGTACAGTATTGACTTATAGCAAAGGTACAAAACAGTTGCAACTTTTATAATCTCTGCTTTTCGACTTAATTAAAGAATGCGTTTCTGGTCAAATTGCGTTGGATGTCATGAAGCAAAGCTGAACATAGCTTGAAGAGTGACAAATACATTTAATGAAAAACATAATATTGAAGTAAAATTCACAGAACGCTTCTACATCCGACTGTGGTGGTACTTGGCACCCTACGATCATGTAAAAGGTGCAAAAGAGAATGGGCAGATAAATAGGTTCGGTCATCCCCCAAAAACATCCATTAAAAACATTAACATGCAGACCATTCCACTTGAGACAACTCTGTAAAGCAGTTGGCATTTTCATTTCTATAGGTTGTCGAATCTTCTTAGCAAAAAAGTACCTGCTGCCGAGAGACTATTAAATACTTCACACTGGTTTAAACTGAAAACGTGGCACCCAGGAGAAGGCATAAAAGACCAAGAGGTATATTCACAAGAAATAGTGCTACGCTTTTTTCACTGAACAATTTTTACCACTGCCGAACGCCAATTCCTAGCGCCACTAGTGACATATTTACAATACGGTGCAACATAGCATTAGGAATAGCTAGCAGGCAATCATCACCCCCGTCACAGCTTGATCAAGGCCACTAAAGAACTTCTCGTCAACTCACTCAGCACAAGCACTCCTCCAACATCCACGGACGCCAACACGGCAGCACGCAACCTCCACTGATGTATCTCCAACTGCACCGACAGCCTGGCACCCTTCAAGAAAAGACCAGGCAAACAACACTCCAAGAAGGCCAGCTGGTTCACTCCTGCCCTCCATGAGTCCAGACGCACCTGCACACATCTTGAGTAGAGATGGAGGCACAACAAAACCCCAGAAACTCACTCAACCATCAAATCCGCCATCAACGCACACCACCTCCTCCAGAAAATGACTAAGAAATCGGCCCTCCAAGACAGAATCAATGCCAATGCACACAACAGCAAATAACTTTTTGCCATCGTCAAGGACTTTGCCAGGCCCAACAGTGAGACTGCAGACGTGTCCACCTCCCAAGACCTTTGTAACAAACTCAGCACCTTCTTCCACCACAAGATCAGGAAGATCTATGACAGCTTTGACACCTTAGACCTGGCCACCACACCCACCACCATCGCACACAACCAAAGCTGCACCCCAACAGACCGTGCTCTGCTGGACCCCACTCACAATGGAGGACACGCTCAAGACCATGAAGAGCATCCACTCAGGTGCCCCAACAGATCTCTGCCCATATAACATCTTCCACGGAGCAGCTGCCGTCATCGCCCCCCAGTTTCGCCGCACCATCAACTGCTCCATGGAAACCGCCACCTTCCCAGATCACTGGAAACACACCGAGACCAACCCCCTGCTGAATAAGCCATCCTCAGACCCGACAGACCTCAAGAACCTCAGACCGATCTCACTCCTCCGCTTCCCAGCCAAGGTCATAGAGAAGGCCCTCAATGCCCAACTCTCTGAGTTCATCGAAGTGAACCACATCCTGGTCCACATCCTGGACACCTCCCAATCTGGGTTCTGAAGCAACCACAGCACAGAGACTGCAGTCCTATCCACCACAGACGACAACCGCTCCCTCCTTGACTGGGGTGAGACCGCAACCCTCATCTTACTAGACCTCTCAGCCACCTTCAACACCTTCTCCCCCCGCACCCTAATCACAATACTTCGCGGCGCCGCCATTTGTGACAAGGCTTTGTACTGGATCCACTCCTTCCTCACCGGCTGGATCCAGCAAGTCAGACTAGCACCATTCCTCTCAGAACCCTGTGGAGTACCCCAGGGTACCTACCTGAGCCCCACCCTCTTCAATGACTACATGGATCTCCTCGCAGCCATCATCAGAAGCGAGGGACTCAACATCATCTTCTACACTGACGAAAGCCAGATGATCCTCTCCCTCACCAATGAACCCGCAACCACCAGAACCAACTTCCACAGTGGAATTAAGGCCGTTGCTACCTGGTTGAAAGACAGCTGCCTCAGGTCTACTCGGACAAGACCGAAGTACTCATCCTGGGACCCACCCTTTCAACTGGTTGCCAGCTGCTCTGGCATCTCCCCCCAACCCCTCAAGGACCACACGTGCAACCTCTGCATCATACTGAACTCATCACTCACTATGAACCACCAAATCAATGCAGTTTCCTCAGCCTGCTTCCACATGCTCCGACTGCTTCGAAAGACATTCAGATGGATCCCCACAGAATCCAGCATCACCTAGAAACATCTCAAGAAGCTACATAATGTCTGAAAAGCCATAGCCTGACTGGTCCTTGACATCCCCCGCCGCAGACACATCACGTAACACCTCTGACAACTACACTGGCTCCCAGTCAACAAGAGAGTCACTTTCAAGTTCCTCACTCATGCCTACAAAGCTCTACACAACAAAGAACCAGCATACATGAACCACCGCTTCACATTCCACGTACCCGCCAGCCAACTCCGATCCTCCCAACTCACCCTCGCTTCCGTCCCCAGGATCCACAAGACCATAACAGGAGGAAGGTCGTTCTCCTACCTCATCTTAAAGACCTGGAACACCCTGCTCCTGCACCTCAGGCATTCTGCGTTGCTGACCCAATTCAGGAAGAACCTCAAGACCTGGCTCTTTGAATGATCTTCCACCCATTCCGACCAGCAGCCCCCCTCCTCCAGCGCCTTGAGACCCTCACAGGTGAGTAGCCGTGCTTCACAAGTCTCTGATTGATTGATTGATTGATTGATTGATTGAGTAGCATTCAATCACAACAGTCAACAACATGCACAGGAATTTCTAATGGCCATCCTTGGAGTCCTAGAAAAAGAAGAAATAAGTATTGATGACTGATTTAGACTGAGTTACACATGAAACCACAAGTGTGAAGATTTTTCTTGTACGTCTACCACTCAAATCAATTATGAGCAATTTCTGTACTTAATACTACCGGATTCTAAAACTGTGTCTTTTGGCCAATTCATCAAAAAGGCTAACCAAAATTTTGACCGGTCCTAATTGTAGATCAGATGTTAAGTCTACATTGCACATACGAAAAAGGGAAAATTCCCTATATTAAAGGTACAACAATGCAGAGCAGTTGGATCTAAATTGGAAACAGAAACTGCAAAGCTGGACAAATATCAATTTCTGGAAGAACTTGTACTACTTTGACTATCATCTTTTACGAAGGACTTAATATAACATACGGACACTACACTGTCTATTTCAAGAGTGAAACTGGATGGAAACCAAAGTTTTAAGGAGGATTACTGATTAAATTTTGGTGTGCAGTATTTCATCTACATGGATGTTTAAAACATCATTCAGCCTACCGGGGTGATATTTTCAAAAGGGTCTCCAAAATTCAAGTGTGCTTTATACCTATTAGTAGTAGTATACCACTTCTAATAATACAATACTTATTTTTAAGATATATTTGTTTAGATTAGTTTAATCACTATAGGTTAAACAATTGCTTACATAATTGTAGTGAATGTAATGCATACTATCACTTATTTGTAGTGATATATTGCCAGGTAGGTCGCTCCCCCGCCACACAGCTCCGCCTGTGGTGTCCTGCCCGCTGCTGCTGCTGGTAAAGCTCGCCCCTCTGCTTGTGGCCTCGGTGCCCGTTTTCCTTCTGTTTCCCCTCACTGCCCCCTTTTTCACTGTGTCCTTTTTACTTCTGTACCCCTCGCTGCCCCCACTGAATTGTGTCCTTTTTCCCTTCTGTTTCCCCTCGCTGCCCCCATTTTCACTGCGCCCACTTTCCTTCTGTTTCCCCTCGCTGCCCCCATTTTCACTGTGTCCTTTTTACTTCTGTACCCCTCGCTGCCCCCACTGAATTGTGTCCTTTTTTCCTTCTGTACCCCTCGCTGCCCCCACTGAATTGTATCCTTTTTCCCTTCTGTTTCCCCTCGCTGCCCCCATTTTCACTGCGCCCACTCTCCTTCTGTTTCCCCTCGCTGCCCCCATTTTCACTGCGCCCACTTTCCTTCTGTTTCCCCTCGCTGCCCCCATTTTCACTGTGTCCTTTTTACTTCTGTACCCCTCGCTGCCCCCACTGAATTGTGTCCTTTTTTCCTTCTGTACCCCTCGCTGCCCCCACTGAATTGTGTCCTTTTTTCCTTCTGTACCCCTCGCTGCCCCCACTGAATTGTGTCCTTTTTACTTCTGTACCCCTCGCTGCCCCCATTTTCACTGTGTCCATTTCCCTTCTGTACCCCTCGCTGCCTCTCTCCACTCCCGCCGCTGCGTCCCCTGCGGCCCCGCCCCCCTGACTGCCCATTCGCTGCCCCTGCCTCCCGCCTCCCAGCTGCTCCTCCCTCCCACCTCCCCATATATGGCGGCCGCTGCGCGGTGAGGAGAGCGACCCTTGACCTTGCCAGGTAGGTCGCCCCCCCACCACACAGCTCCGCCTGTGGTGTCCTGCCCGCTGCAGCTGCTGGTAAGCTCGCCCCTCTGCCTGTGGCCTCGGTGCCCGGTTTCCTTCTGTTTCCCCTCGCTGCCCCCATTTTCACTGTGTCCTTTTTTACTTCTGTACCCCTCGCTGCCCCCACTGAATTGTGTCCTTTTTCCCTTCTGTTTCCCCTCGCTGCCCCCATTTTCACTGCGCCCACTTTCCTTCTGTTTCCCCTCGCTGCCCCCATTTTCACTGTGTCCTTTTTACTTCTGTACCCCTCGCCGCCCCCACTGAATTGTGTCCTTTTTTCCTTCTGTACCTCTCGCTGCCCCAACTGAATTGTGTCCTTTTTACTTCTGTACCCCTCGCTGCCCCCACTGAATTGTGTCCTTTTTTCCTTCTGTACCCCTCGCTGCCCCCACTGAATTGTGTCCTTTTTCCCTTCTGTTTCCCCTCGCTGCCCCGATTTTCACTGTGTCCATTTCCCTTCTGTACCCCTCGCTGCCTCTCTCCACTCCCGCCGCTGCGTCCCTGCGGCCCCGCCCCTGACTGCCCATTCGCTGCCCCTGCCTCCCGCCTCCCAGCTGCTCCTCCCTCCCACCTCCCCATATATGGCGGCCGCTGCGCGGTGAGGAGAGCGACCCTTGACCTTGCCAGGTAGGTCGCTCCCCCACCACACAGCTCCGCCTGTGGTGTCCTGCCCGCTGCTGCTGCTGGTAAGCTCGCCCCTCTGCCTGTGGCCTCGGTGCCCGGTTTCCTTCTGTTTCCCCTCGCTGCCCCCATTTTCACTGTGTCCTTTTTTACTTCTGTACTCCTCGCTGCCCCCACTGAATTGTGTCCTTTTTCCCTTCTGTTTCCCCTCGCTGCCCCCATTTTCACTGCGCCCACTTTCCTTCTGTTTCCCCTCGCTGCCCCCATTTTCACTGTGTCCTTTTTACTTCTGTACCCCTCGCTGCCCCCACTGAATTGTGTCCTTTTTTCCTTCTGTACCCCTCGCTGCCCCCACTGAATTGTGTCCTTTTTACTTCTGTACCCTTCGCTGCCCCCACTGAATTGTGTCCTTTTTCCCTTCTGTTTCCCCTCGCTGCCACATTTTCACTGTGTCCATTTCCCTTCTGTACCCCTCGCTGCCTCTCTCCACTCCCGCCGCTGCGTCCCCTGCGGCCCCGCCCCCTGACTGCCCATTCGCTGCCCCTGCCTCCCGCCTCCCAGCTGCTCCTCCCTCCCACCTCCCCATATATGGCGGCCGCTGCGCGGCTGCGCGGCTGGCGCGCCGAAGGTGCGCCTAAGGCAAGCCCGTCTGCGCCCGTCCGCGCCTGGACCGCGCCCAGCGCCAGAACCCCTGGGCCGTGCGCCCCCCACACCAGCCTCGAGGACCGACGCCGCTACGATGCCACCACACTCCACGCTCTCAACCCTGGACGGACGCACAACTGCTTCAAGGCCACCCCAAAACGCACCCATGGTCCCTTCACCTGCCGGAACTGCAGCTACACCAGCCTCAGAGCCACCGAAACGCCCGCCAAGAAGGACCTCAACCACCTCCGATGCATCCTTCTGAACACCCGCTCCGCACGCAAACACGCCGTCGAGCTCTGGTACCTGCTCGACACATCATCACCAGACGTCGCCTTCCTGACAGAGACCTGGATGAACGACTCCTCCGCCCCCGACATCGCCATAGCCATCCCAGACGGCTATAAGATCACCCGCAGAGACCGCGTCAACGCAGTAGGAGGAGGAATCGCCATCGTCCACAAGAACACCATCAGGGTCTCGACCAGCACCGACGACACTCTCAGCACCGCCGAACACATGCACTTCCAGATCCACACGGACCCCAACACCACCCTTAGAGGCACCCTTGTCTACAGACCCCCTGGGCCCCGACCCCAGTTCAGCGACTCCATCGCCGACTTCATCAGCACGCACGCCCTGACCTCTACCGACTACATCCTCCTCGGAGACCTGAACTTTCACCTGGAGAACAACAACAACAGCAACTCCACCACCCTGATCGACAACCTCGCCAACCTCGGTCTGAGCCAGCTCGTCACAACACCGACCCATTCCGCCGGCCACACGCTTGACCCCATCTTCTCCTCAAGCTCCCACGTCTCCTTCAGCCACACCACGGAACTCCCCTGGACCGACCACCGCTGCATCCATTTCACCTTCCAGAAACCCACCACACACCACCGCACCCAACAGATCCCACGCCGCTGCTGGAGCAAAGTCACCGAAGACCAACTACGGGCAACCCTCGCTCTCAGCCCTCCCTCCGACCCATCCAACACCGACGACGCCGCCTGCAACCTCAGACGATGGATGGACAACTGTGCCAACACCCTCGCCCCGCTGAAAAAACTCACCTACAGTGACACCACCAAAAGAGCCAGCTGGTTCACCTCGGAACTCCTAGCTTCCAAGCGCACCTGCCGGAAACTAGAGAAGAAATGGCACAGTGATAAGACACCGGACAGCCACGCAGCCCACAAAGACGCCATCCGTAACCACCACCACCTCATCAAGTCCGCCAAGAGAATCTCCTTCAAAGACCGCCTCGACAACAACGCACACAACAGCAAGGAGCTTTTCAACATCGTGAAGGAACTCTCCAACCCCAGCTCCAACACCAACGACATCCCGCCGTCGCAACCCCTGTGCGATTCCCTCGCCACCTTCTTCCACCGCAAGATCGCCGACATCCACGACAGCTTCAACACCCAGACAGACCCAACTAAGATCGATGCACCAGACCCGCCGCACACCATCGACCACGACCCCCTGCCAGCCTGGGCCAGCGTGAACATTGAGGACACCATCAAGACCATGAGCACAATACACTCCGGCTCCCCGTCAGACCCTTTCCCGCACCACATCTTCAACAAAGCCAGCAGCTCCATCGCACCCCACCTGTGCAACATCATCAATCTCTCCTTCGAGACCGCGACCTTCCCAGAGAGCTGGAAACACGCAGAGATCAATGCCCTACTCAAAAAACCCAAGGCGGACCCGAGAGACCTCAAGAACTTCCGGCCCATCTCCCTGCTTCCGTTCCCAGCCAAGGTCATCGAGAAGATCGTCAACAAACAGCTAACCCGATACCTCGAAGAAAACAGCATCCTGGACCCATCCCAATCGGGGTTCCGCAGCAACCACAGCACTGAGACTGCCCTCATCGCCGCCACCGACGACATCAGGATCCTGCTGGACAACGGTGAGACCGCAGCCCTCATCCTGCTGGACCTCTCCGCCGCCTTCGACACTGTCTGCCACCGCACTCTACGCGCACGCCTCCACGACGCAGGGATCCGAGACAAGGCCCTGGAATGGGCCACCTCCTTCCTCACCGGCAGAACCCAGAGAGTCCGCCTCCCACCATTCCGATCCGAAGCCTCCGAGATCATCTGCGGCGTACCCCAGGGATCGTCCCTCAGCCCAACACTGTTCAACATCTACATGGCCCCGCTCGCACGCATCGCCAGACAGCACGACCTCAACATAATCTCCTACGCCGACAACACTCAACTGATCCTCTCCCTCACCAAGGACCCCTCGCCGCCAAATCCAACCTCCATGAAGGAATGAAGGCCGTCGCCGATTGGATGAAGATCAGCCAACTAAAACTGAACACGGAGAAGACAGAGGTCCTCATCCTCGGCTCCAACCCCTCAGCCTGGGACGACTCCTGGTGGCCAACGACGCTGGGAGCAGCCCCAACACCCACCGACCACGCACGCAACCTGGGAGTCATCCGTGACTCAACGCTCTCCATGGCCAGGCAAGTCAACGCAGTCTCATCCTCCTGCTTCAACACCCTCCGCATGCTTCGCAAGATCTACAGGTGGATCCCGACAGACACAAGAAGAACAGTCACCCAGGCCCTCGTCAGTAGCAGACTTGACTATGGGAACGCCCTCTATGCAGGAGCCCCGGCCAAGCTCATCAAGCGACTGCAACGCATACAAAACGACTCCGCACGCCTGATCCCCGATGTACCACGCCACAGCCACATCACCCCCCACCTGAGGAACCTGCACTGGCTCCCCGTCGACAGGAGAATCTCCTTCAAACTCCTCATCCACGCACACAAGGCACTCCACAAGACTGGCCCAGCCTACCTCAACAGACGACTCCTCTTCTACGTCCCCAACCGCCAACTCCGCTCCGCCGACCTCTCCCTCGCCACCGTCCCTCGCATTCGAAGAACTACCACTGGCGGCAGATCCTTCTCCCACCTCGCCGCCAAGACCTGGAACACCCTTCCACTAAGCCTACGACAGACTCAAGACCTGCTGACCTTCAGGAGGCTACTCAAGACCTGGTTGTTCGACCAGTAGCAGCACCCCCCCTTTTTTCTCCCCAGCACCTTGAGACCCTCGCGGGTAAGTAGCGCGCTTTACAAATTCTGTGATTGATTGATTGATTGATATACTGTGCAGTTGTTTTTCTACAATCTATGTAATTGTTTTTCCCCACTGTTCAAGGATGAATCTTTCTAAAGTACAACGTTTATGGTGTACAAGTATAAAAGCTGAGAACAGAAAGAAGGGAAAATGAAATGCTTTACTATAATGTGATATACTATTACAGCATAAGCAATGTGTACTGTTTAGTTTCTGGAATTTTTTAGATGTAGTACTAACTTAAATGTATATTTTTTTCTTTCTCAACAGTGCCTGCAGTGGTATGTCTTCAGATGTTTTAGCTTACTCGTTGTGCCACACAAACACTTCTTCAATGTACCCCTGGAGAGGGACATCTCACATAAAGAGCACTTGACATACGTTGCCACCACTTTCTTTTCCACTAAGGGTATGGTGTAAAACTCTATGCAAATGGTTGCTGCTTTCCCTGGGGTTCCCCCTCCGAAGAACTGTGTTCAACATGATGTGGCTGCTGATTATCACAGCCACCAGATGCAATTTTATTTTGAAATAATTTGCAAAAAATCACCAAAATTAATTTTCAAAAAGAAAAGAGCAGGTGCTAAATGAGGCCGTGAGGTTTTTCTACAATCTTTGTGATTGTTTTTTACCCAACTGTTCAAAGATTAATCTTTCTACAGTGCATTGTGTATGGTGAAGAGTTACAAAAGCTGAGAATGTTAAAAAAGGGAAAAAGAAATGCTTTACAATCATGTAAAATACTATTACAGCATAAGAAATGTCTACTGTTTTGTTTATCAGATAAACTTATGCATTGCAGGAACTAAAACTTTATTACAGAATTTTATAAAAAGTAAAAATAATATTTATATTCTTTTTAAACAGATAAATGACACCATCTATTGGAGTAAAACAATTTCCTAATTACTTCTTTCTGTGTAGTTCAACAAACTTACTTTGTCAAGGTACTCACCAAGGGAGAGCCTGATACAGTCACTGTGACACCCAGATACCCAGACACACAATGATATAGCTGCTCAGAAACCCAGTTACTTACCCATATAGCCACTCACATACCTATTCACCCATACAGGCAGTAACACACCAACTCATTTACCAATACAGCTTCTACCACATGCACACCCATATATCCATACACCGACTCATACACCCTCTGTGTCACCCACATAATGAGTAACAAACCCAGTCCCACTCCCATGCAACCACTGACACACCCAATCACTCACCCATACAGCTGCTAACACATCCACTCCCTCACCTATAGAGTTACTGACACAGCCAGCCACTCACCTATACAGGTACTGACACAGCCAGTCACCCATACAGCTACTGACACACACTCAGTCTCTCATAGAATCAATGATACACTCACTCACTCACTTTCCCATACAGCCACTCACACATCCACTCGCTCACTCACACATCCATTCACCCACTAACTCACCCATACAACCACTCATGCACCCTCTCATTCATTATATACAGTCACTCATGTATCAACTCTCTCATCCATAAAGTCACTCACATACCCATCCATGTACCCATACATCCACTCACACACCCAGCCACTCACCCATACAGCCACTCATGCACCCACTCACTTATCCATGCAGCCACTCACACACCCATTCATGAACTCATGCAACTAGTCATACACCAAGTCACTCATCCATACAGCCACTCATGCACCCACTAACTCAACCTTACAACCACTTACACACCATTCACATATAAATGCAGCCACTTACATACCTATTCATATACCCATACACCCACTTACACACCCACTCACTCACCCATATAGACACTCATACACCCACTTACTCACTCATGCAGCCATTCATGCAGGCTCTCATCCACCATTTATAGTCACTCACACACACACCCACTCACTCACTCATACAGCTAGTAACATAATCAATCAATCAATCACAGAATTTGTAGAGTGCACTACTTACCCGCGAGGGTCTCAAGGCGCTGGGGAGAGGGAAGGGGGGGGGGATGCTGCTACTGGTCGAACAGCCAGGTCTTGAGTAGCCTCCTGAAGATCAGCAGGTCTTGGGTCTTTCGTAGGCTTAGTGGAAGGGTGTTCCAGGTCTTGGCGGCGAGGTGTGAGAAGGATCTGCCGCCGGTGGTTGTTCTTCGAATGCGGGGGACGGTGGCGAGGGAGAGGTCGGCGGAGCGGAGCTGGCGGTTGGGGACGTAGAAGAAGAGCCGTCTGTTGAGGTAGGCTGGGCCAGTTTTGTGGAGTGCCTTGTGTGCGTGGGTGAGGAGTTTGAAGGTGATCCTCCTGTCGACGGGGAGCCAGTGCAGGTTCCTCAAGTGGGGGGTGATGTGGCTGTGGCGTGGTATGTCGAGGATCAGTCGTGCGGAGGCGTTTTGTATGCGTTGCAGTCGCTTGATGAGCTTGGCCGGGGCTCCCACGTAGAGGGCGTTCCCATAGTCCAGTCTGCTACTGACGAGGGCCTGGGTGACTGTTCTTCTTGTGTCTGTCGGGATCCACCTGTAGATCTTGCGAAGCATGCGGAGGGTGTTGAAGCAAGAGGAGGAGACTGCGTTGACTTGCTTGGTCATGGAGAGCGTTGAGTCGAGGATGACTCCCAGGTTGCGTGCGTGGTCGGTGGGTGTCGGGGCTGCTCCCAGCGTCGTTGGCCACCAGTAGTAGTCCCAGGCTGAGGTGTTGGAGCCGAGGATGAGGACCTCCGTTTTGTCCGTGTTCAGCTTTAGTCGGCTGATCTTCATCCAATCGGCGACGGCCTTCATTCCTTCATGGAGTTTGGCTTTGGCGGCGAGGGGTCCTTGGTGAGGGAGAGGATCAGTTGAGTGTCGTCGGCGTAGGAGATAATGTTGAGGTCGTGTTGTCTGGCGATGCGTGCGAGCGGGGCCATGTAGATGTTGAACAGTGTTGGGCTGAGGGACGATCCCTGGGGTACGCCGCAGATGATCTCGGAGGCTTCGGATCGGAAGGGTGGGAGGCGGACTCTCTGGGTTCTGCCGTCGAGGAAGGAGGTGGTCCATTCCAGGGCCTTGTCTCGGATCCCTGCGTCGTGGAGGCGTGCGCGTAGAGTGCGGTGGCAGACACGGTCGAAGGCGGCGGAGAGGTCCAGCAGGATGAGGGCTGCGGTCTCACCATTGTCCAGCAGGATCCTGATGTCGTCGCTGGCGGCGATGAGGGCAGTCTCAGTGCTGTGGTTGCTGCGGAACCCTGATTGGGATGGGTCCAGGATGCTGTTTTCTTCGAGGTATCGGGTTAGCTGTTTGTTGACGATCTTCTCGATGACCTTGGCTGGGAACGGAAGCAGAGAGATGGGCCGGAAGTTCTTGAGGTCTCTCGGGTCCGCCTTGGGTTTTTTGAGTAGGGCGTTGATCTCTGCGTGTTTCCAGCTCTCTGGGAAGGTCGCGGTCTCGAAGGAGAGGTTGATGATGTTGCACAGGTGAGGTGCGATGGAGCTGCTGGCTTTGTTGAAGATGTGGTGCGGGAAAGGGTCTGACGGGGAGCCGGAGTGTATTGTGCTCATGGTCTTGATGGTGTCCTCGATGTTCACGCTGGCCCAGGCTGGCAGGGGGTCGTGGTCGATGGTGTGTGGCGGGTCGATCTTAGTTGGGGTTGTCTGGGTGTCGAAGCTGTCGTGGATGTCAGCGATCTTGCGGTGAAAGAAGGTGGCGAGGGAATCGCACAGGGGTTGCGACGGCGGGATGTCGTTGGTGTTGGAGCTGGGATTGGAGAGTACCTTCACGATGTTGAAAAGCTCCTTGCTGTTGTGTGCATTGTTGTCGAGGTGGTCTTTGAAGGAGATTCTCTTGGCGGACCTGATGAGGTGGTGGTGGTTACGGATGGCGTCTTTGTGGGCTGTGTGGCTGTCCGGTGTCTTATCGCTGTGCCATTTCTTCTCTAGTTTCCGGCAGGTGCGCTTGGAAGCTAGGAGTTCCGAGGTGAACCAGCTGGCTCTTTTGGTGGTGTCGCTGTAGGTGAGCTTTTTCAGCGGGGCGAGGGTGTTGGCACAGTCGTCCATCCATCGTCTGAGGTTGCAGGCAGCGTCGTCGGTGTTGGATGGGTCGGAGGGAGGGCTGAGAGCGAGGGTTGCCCGGAGTTGGTCTTCGGTGACTTTGCTCCAGCAGCGGCGTGGGATCTGTTGGGTGCGGTGGTGTGTGGTGGGTTTCTGGAAGGTGAAATGGATGCAGCGGTGGTCGGTCCAGAGGAGTTCCGTGGTGTGGCTGAAGGAGATGTGGGAGCTTGAGGAGAAGATGGGGTCAAGCGTGTGGCCGGCGCAGTGGCTCGGTGTTGTGACGAGCTGGCTCAGGCCGAGGTTGGCGAGGCTGTCGATCAGGGTGGTGGAGTTGCTGTCATTGTTGTTCTCCAGGTGAAAGTTCAGGTCTCCGAGGAGGATGTAGTAGGTAGAGGTCAGGGCGTGCGTGCTGATGAAGTTGGCGATGGAGTCGCTGAACTGGGGTCGGGGCCCAGGGGGTCTGTAGACAAGGGTGCCTCTAAGGGTGGTGTTGGGGTCCGTGTGGATCTGGAAGTGGATGTGTTCGGCGGTGCTGAGGGTGTCGTCGGTGCTGGTCGAGACCCTGATGGTGTTCTTGTGGACGATGGCGATTCCTCCTCCTACTGCGTTGATGCGGTCTCTGCGGGTGATCTTATAGCCGTCTGGGATGGCTATGGCGATGTCGGGGGCGGAGGAGTCGTTCATCCAGGTCTCTGTCAGGAAGGCGACGTCTGGTGATGATGTGTCGAGCAGGTCCCAGAGCTCAACAGCGTGTTTGCGGGCGGAGCGGGTGTTCAGCAGGATGCACCGGAGGTGGTTGAGGTCCTTCTTGGCGGGCGCCTCAGTGGCTCTGAGGCTGGTGTAGCTGCAGTTCCGGCAGGTGAAGGGACCATGGGTGCGTTTCGGGGCGGCCTTGAAGCAGTTGTGCGTCCGTCCGGGGTTGAGAGCGTGGAGTGTGGTGGCATCGTATCGGCGTCGGTCCTCGAGGCTGGAGCGGGGGGCGCGCGGTCCAGGGGTTCTGGCGCTGGGCGCGGTCCAGTCGCGGACGGGCGCAGACGGGCTTGCCTTAGGCGCGGCCGCGCAGCGGCCGCCATTTATGGGGAGGTGGGAGGGAGGAGCAGCTGGGAGGCGGGAGGCAGGGGCAGCGAATGGGCAGTCAGGGGGGCGGGGCCGCAGGGGACGCAGCGGCGGGAATGGCGAGAGGCAGCGGGGGCACAGAAGGAAAAACGGAGAGAAAAACAGACAGAAATACGGGCACAGTACAATGGGGCAGCGAGGGGCACAAAAGGGAAAATGGGGAGAGAAACAGACAGAAATACGGGCACAGTACAATGGGGCAGCGAGGGGCACAGAAGGGAAAATGGGGAGAGAAACAGACAGAAATACGGGCACAGTACAATGGGGCAGCGAGGGGCACAGAAGGGAAAAAGGAGGGAAAACAAACAGAGAAATACGGGCACAGTACAATGGGGCAGCGAGGGGCACAGAAGGGAAAAAGGAGGGAAAACAAACAGAGAAATACGGGCACAGTACAATGGGGCAGCGAGGGGCACAGAAGGGAAAATGGGGAGAGCAACAGACAGAAATACGGGCACAGTACAATGGGGCAGCGAGGGGCACAGAAGGGAAAAAGGGGAGAAACAGCCAGAAATACGGGCACAGTACAATGGGGCAGCGAGGGGCACAAAAGGGAAAATGGGGAGAGAAACAGACAGAAATACGGGCACAGTACAATGGGGCAGCGAGGGGCACAGAAGGGAAAATGGGGAGAAAAACAGACAGAAATACGGGCACAGTACAATGGGGCAGCGAGGGGCACCGAAGGGAAAATGGGGAGAGAAACAGACAGAAATACATGCACAGTACAATGGGGCAACAAGGTGCACAGAAGGGAAAAAGGAGGGAAAACAAACAGAGAAATACGGGCACAGTACAATGGGGCAGCGAGGGGCACAGAAGGGAAAAAGGAGGGAAAACAAACAGAGAAATACGGGCACAGTACAATGGGGCAGCGAGGGGCATAGAAGGGAAAATGGGGAGACAAAAGCAAAGAAATACGGGCACCGAGCCACAAGCGGAGGGGCGATCTTACCAGCAGCAGCAGCGGGCGGACAACACAGGCGGAGCTGTGTGGTGGGGGAGCGACCTACTTGGCAAGGTCAAGGGTCGCTCTCCTCACCGCGCAGCGGCCGCCATTTATGGGGAGGTGGGAGGGAGGAGCAGCTGGGAGGCGGGAGGCAGGGGCAGCGAATGGGCAGTCAGGGGGGCGGGGCCGCAGGGGACGCAGCGGCGGGAATGGCGAGAGGCAGCGGGGGCACAGAAGGAAAAACAGAGAGAAAAACAGACAGAAATACGGGCACAGTACAATGGGGCAGCGAGGGGCACAAAAGGGAAAATGGGGAGAGAAACAGACAGAAATACGGGCACAGTACAATGGGGCATCGAGGGGCACAGAAGGGAAAATGGGGAGAGAAACAGACAGAAATACGGGCACAGTACAATGCGGCAGCGAGGGGCACAGAAGGGAAAAAGGAGGGAAAACAAACAGAGAAATACGGGCACAGTACAATGGGGCAGCGAGGGGCACAGAAGGGAAAAAGGAGGGAAAACAAACAGAGAAATACGGGCACAGTACAATGGGGCAGCGAGGGGCACAGAAGGGAAAATGGGGAGAGAAACAGACAGAAATACGGGCACAGTACAATGGGGCAGCGAGGGGCACAGAAGGGAAAAAGGGGAGAAACAGACAGAAATACGGGCACAGTACAATGGGGCAGCGAGGGGCACAAAAGGGAAAATGGGGAGAGAAACAGACAGAAATACGGGTACAGTACAATGGGGCAGCGAGGGGCACAGAAGGGAAAAAGGAGGGAAAACAAACAGAGAAATACGGGCACAGTACAATGGGGCAGCGAGGGGCACAGAAGGGAAAATGGGAAGAGAAACAGACAGAAATACGGGCACAGTACAATGGGGCAGCGAGGGGCACAGAAGGGAAAAAGGAGGGAAAACAAACAGAGAAATACGGGCACAGTACAATGGGGCAGCGAGGGGCACAGAAGGGAAAAAGGAGGGGAAACAAACAGAGAAATACGGGCACAGTACAATGGGGCAGCGAGGGGCACAGAAGGGAAAATGGGGAGAGAAACAGACAGAAATACGGGCACAGTACAATGGGGCAGCGAGGGGCACAGAAGGGAAAATGGGGGGAGAAACAGACAGAAATACGGGCACAGTACAATGGGGCAGCGAGGGGCACATTAGGGAAAAAGGAGGGAAAACAAACAGAGAAATACGGGCACAGTACAATGGGGCAGCGAGGGGCACAGAAGGGAAAAAGGAGGGAAAACAAACAGAGAAATACGGGCACAGTACAATGGGGCAGCGAGGGGCACAGAAGGGAAAATGGGAAGAGAAACAGACAGAAATACGGGCACAGTACAATGGGGCAGCGAGGGGCACAGAAGGGAAAAAGGGGAGAAACAGACAGAAATACGGGCACAGTACAATGGGGCAGCGAGGGGCACAAAAGGGAAAATGGGGAGAGAAACAGACAGAAATACGGGCACAGTACAATGGGGCAGCGAGGGGCACAGAAGGGAAAATGGGGAGAAAAACAGACAGAAATACAGGCACAGTACAATGGGGCAGCGAGGGGCACCGAAGGGAAAATGGGGAGAGAAACAGACAGAAATACGGGCACAGTACAATGGGGCAGCGAGGGGCACAGAAGGGAAAAAGGAGGGAAAACAAACAGAGAAATACGGGCACAGTACAATGGGGCAGCGAGGGGCACAGAAGGGAAAAAGGAGGGAAAACAAACAGAGAAATACGGGCACAGTACAATGGGGCAGCGAGGGGCACAGAAGGGAAAATGGGGAGACAAAAGCAAAGGAATACGGGCACCGAGGCCACAAGCGGAGGGGCGATCTTACCAGCAGCAGCAGCGGGCGGACAACACAGGCGGAGCTGTGTGGTGGGGGAGCGACCTACCTGGCAGTTACTTACCCATACACCCTCTGACACACCTACTCCTCACCAATACAGCCTCACCAATACAGCCACTCACACTCCCTTTCACTCACCCATACATCTACTCACACATCCACTCACTCACTCACTCATACAGCTATTAAGACATGAATTTACTCATTCATACACACACTGATAAACCCACTGATGAACCCATAGAGCGACTGACACACCCACTCACTTACTCATACAGCCACTCACTCAATCACTTACACATCCACTTACTCACGCACCCACTCAATCAATCAATCAATCAGGGAATTGTAAGCGCGCTACTCACCCGTGAGGGTCTCAAGGCGCTGAGGGGGGGTCCGCAGATCTGTTTAGCCGAAGAGCCAGGTCTTGAGGGTCTTCCTGAAGGTGTTCAGGGAGGGGGCGCGTCTGATGTCTGCCGGTAGCTCGTTCCAGGTCTTGGCTGCAATGTGAGAGAAGGATCTTCCGCCTGCTCTGGCTCTGTGGATGCGCGGAGTTTCGGCCAGTGCGAGGTTGGAAGATCGGAGGTTTCTTTTGGGTACCTACTAACACAGGAACACGCTCATTCATACTCTTTCTTATATATACAGACACATACAGTTTATCTTTTTTTTTAACCAAGAAAGATAGTTGTAATGAGGAACTTTCTTTTTTTGTAATTTTTCAGAGTAAAATTTTTTTTTTTAACATTTTGTATTTTTGGGGGGGTTTTCCCCCCAAAAATGGCAACTATCAATCAATCAATCAATCAATCAATCAATATTTGTTAAGCATGACTGCTCACCAGTGAGGGTCTCAAGGTGCTGGGGGGGGCTGCAGGTCCGACTGGGTGCTGAGGTTCAGTCGAAGAGCCAGATCTTGAGATCCTTCCTGAATTGGGTCAGTGACGGGGATAGCCTGAGGTGGGGCAGGGTGTTCCTGGTTCTGGTGGCAAAGTAGGAAAAGTATCTTCCTCCGGTCCTGGTCTTGCCGATCCGAGGGATGGTGGCAAGGGCCAGATGGGCAGAGCGAATGTGTCTGGTGGGTGTGTCGAATGAGAGGTGGTTGTTCAGGTATGCTGGTCTAGTGTCAGGGAGGGATTTGTAGGCGTGTGTGAGGAGCTTGAAGGTGACTATTTTGTTGACTGGAAGCTAATAGAGTTCCCACATATTTTCGTGGATGAGGCTACAGCAGAGGATGTTGAGGACTAGTCTGGCTGCAGTGTTCTGAACATTCTGTAGTTTCCTGAGGAGTTTCTGGGTGACGCCTGCGTAGAGTACTTTGCTATAATCGAGTCTGCTGCTGATGAGTGTGTGGGTGACTGTCTTTGCTGGCCTCAGTGGGGATCCAAGTGAAGGTCTTTCAAAGCAGGTGAAGCGTGTGGAAGCATGATGAGGAGATGGTGTTGATCTGGCGGTTTATAGTGAGCGAGGACTCCAGTATGATGCTGAGGTTTCGTGCATGATCCATGGGTGTGGGAGTGTTCCTAACGCGGTGGGCCACCAGGATGCTTCCCAAGCAGAGGTGTTAGTTCCCAGGATGAGGACTTTGGTCTTGTCCAAGTTGAGCTTGAGGCAGCTGTCTCTCATCCAGGTGGCGATGGCCTTCATCCTGTCATGGAAGTTGTTTCTGACAATTGTTGGCTCGGTGAGGGAGAGGATCAGCTGGGTGTCATCGGTGTAGGAGATGATGTTGAGTCTGTGGTTCCTGACTATGACTGCAAGCAGGGCCCTGTAGATGTTGAAGTGCGTGGGGCTCCGAGAAGAACCCTGGGGGACTTTGCAGCAATCTCTGTGGGTTCTGAGAGGAACGGTGGTAGTCTGACTCGCTGTGTTCTACCAGTGAGGAAGGAACGGATCCAGTCCAGGGCTTTGTGGCAGATGCTGGTGTTGTGGAGTTTCCTGCTTAGGATGCGGTGGGAGATGGTGTCAAATGTGGCTGACAGGTCCAGGAGGATAAGGGATGCTGTTTCTCCCGGGTCGAGGAGGGAGTGTTTGTCATTGGTGGATGTGAGGAGGGTTGTCTCGATGCTGTGGTTGCTTCGCAAGCCAGATTGAGAGGGGTCCAGGATGTGGTTCGCTTCAAAGCACTCTGAGAATTGGACGTTGATGGCCTTCTCGATGACCTTGCTGGGAAGGGAAGCAGGGAGATGGGTCTGAAATTCTTTAGGTCTGTCGGGTCGGCGGATAGTTTCTTCAGCAGGGGGTTGGTCTCAGCGTGTTTCCAATCATCGGGGAAGGTGGTGGTCTCGATGGAGCAGTTGATGGTGCGGCATAGTTCGGGTGCGATGGAGGTGGTGGCTCTGTGGAAGATGTGGTGCAGGTTGAGGTCCGAGGGTGCTCTGGAATGAATGCTATTCATGGTCTTGAGAGTTTTGTCAGTGGTGAACGGGGTCCAGTTGAGCAGAGTATGTTGGGGGGAGGTGGCGTCGAGTGTGGTAGTGATGGGAGTGATGGGTGGGTCTTGGGTGTCGAATCTGTCATAGATCTGCTTGATCTTGTGGTGGAAGTAGGTGCTGAGTTTGTTGTAGAGGTCTTGGGAGGGTGGTACTTCTGTGGTCTCGCCGTTGGGTTTGGCAAACTCCTTGATGTTGGCGAAGAGTTCTTTGCTGTTGTGTGCGTTGGTGTTGATTCTGTCTCAGAGGGCCATTTTCTTCATAGTTTTGAAGAGGAGGTGCTGTGCGGTGATGGCGGCTTTGAAGGCTGCGTGGGCTTCCAGGGTTTTGTTTTTCCTCCATCTTTTCCTGAGCTGTATAAAGGTGCATCTGAATTCCTGGATGGCAGCAGTGAACCAACTGGTTTTCTTGGAGTGTTGCTTACCGGGTACTTTCTTGCGGGGCAGCAGCACGTCGGAATAGTTGGAGATCCATCGATGGAGGTTGCATGCTGAGGTATTGGTTTGTGTGGATGTCGGCAGTGTGTTTGTGCTGAAGGAGGTGGTGAGATGTTCTTCAGTGACCGTGTTGCAGTTACAGCAGGGGGGCAGTAGGTGTGGTGGTGTACGATGGGTTTGGTGAAGGCGAAATTAACACAGTTGTGGTCGTTCCAGAGGAGTTCGGAGGTGTGGCTGTAGGTGATGTTTTCACTGGCGGAAAAGACGGGGTCGAGAGTGTGTCCTGCTGCATGGGTCAGAGAGGTGACTAGCTGCTTGATGGTGAGGTTCTCCAGAAGGGATGCAGTGTTCTGGTCATTGGGGTTGTCCAGGTGGAAATAGAGGTCTCCGAGTCGGATATAATTGGTAAATGCGAGAGCCTGGGTGAGATGAAGTTGATGATGGCGTCGGTGAAGGGAGGGCGAGGCCAGGAGGTCTGTAGATGAGGATGCTCCGGAGGGTGGTGTTGGGGTTGGTCTGGATCTGGACGTCGAGATGTTCCATGTTTTTCTTTGGGTCATCTGAGTGGGTGGTCAGGCGAAGGGAGTTCTTCTGGACAATGGTGATGCCTCCTCCTGGTCAGTCGGTGTGGTCCTAGTGGGCGATCTTGTAACCATTGGGGATGGCAGTGGTGATGTCCAGGCCCAAAATGGGGTTCGTCCAGGAATCCGTGAGTAAGGCGATGTTGGGGGAGACGGAGTCGAGGAGGTCCCAGGTTTCCATGCCGTGTTTGTGGGGGGGAGCGCGTGTTGAGGAGGTTGCAGTTGAGCCGGTTGGGTGTGCATTGGGTCGGCCGGGTGGTAGGAGGAGCTGAAGTGTGGAGGTGGGAGAGGGTGCAGCTGTAGTTTAGGCAGGAGAAAGGTCCTTGGGTGTCCATCGGTGACGCGAGGTGATAGGCAGCTTGGCATCCAGTGTCGAGGCACAGTCAGGCACAGATGGGCTTGCCTTTGGTGCACCAGCGGCGCAGCCCTGCAGCAGCCGCAATTAAGTAGTGTGAGGGGGAGGGCTGGACAGCTGGGAGGTGGGAAGCAGGAAAAGCAGCACTGGAAGGGGTGGGGGTCAAGCAGCAGCAGGGCCAGGCAAGTGAGGGAAATAGAGAAAAAAGGAATTGAAAGAGAAACATTAAAAAGAGTGCAAAGAAGGCAGAAGGGAAAAAGAGGCAGAAAGCAAAAGGACATAAGGCAGACCAGCAGCAGAGCAAAGATGCTCCCCACTAGACCACCAGGGATGAGGTGCAGGCGGGAGCCTGCGGGTGGAGGAGGGCTTCGAACACCAACCAACAGGGGTCAGTGGACCTGCAGGGGCAGCAGCTACCAGGCGGAGCTGCGCAGGGAGGGAAGCTTTTCACTGACAAGGTCTAGAAAAGGTTTTAACTCAAACAACTGAAAACTGGAGATTCAAGTGTGTAGGAAGCTGGCTCTGTATATACTATACCCAAGTAAGGTATAGTGTGCACAGAGTCCAGTGGATCCCCAAAGGTTTACAGAGGTTAAAGTAGATAATACCTTACTTTTTATTTGAGGTAGTTTGTGCGAGTAGTAAGGCTTTATCAGAGGGTAATGTTAAGCATTTATTGTACACACTCAAGCAAGAAATGACTCAAAGACTGAACTCTGACCAATTTGTTTTGTATAAAAATATTATTTAGTTGTATTTTATTTCTAGAACCAAGCAAGGCCTGGCACAGGTAAGTGTAATAATACTTTGTAAGAACAATACAGTTGAATGCAGTTGAATACAATTGGTTTGGCTACAGGTAAGTCAAATGTTCATAAACAGTTGAAATTACTATACAGTTACTTTATACTTACTTTGTGAGTAGTTGTTAGATTACTTTTCAGATTACTTTTCTTAATCAGTGTGGTATACCTAGATACCACACTGGGAAATGTCCTGGTTAACGGTAAGTAATGCAATTTGGTATAAAAACACACTTGTATGATTTTTCATAGAATTTCCAACTCCACACTTCGAACATTTTTCACAGAAAAGCAGTCAATGCAATTGTATGGGAGGACATGAAGTTATTGGTTTATAGGTAAGTACTTGTTTTTGGGAGTTAGGTTTCTGGGGTTAGAACCAGGCTTCCCCCAGGGTCAAGGATGCACTCCAAGAGCACCCTCAGCGGCACTAGGGTGGCTGGGTGCAGAGTGCTGAGGCTCAATGTTATCCAATGGGGGATAGGGGGTCTCCGGTTGGTAGCTGCTCACAAGCAGGCCACTATTTGAGGGAGCAAAGCTCCTGGAGTTAAACTCAGGGCAAAGGGGGGTTCAAGTTAACACACAAAGTGCACCCACAGCAGCACAGGGGCGGCTGGGTGCAGGGTGCTGTTTTGGCATCAGGTGCCCTGTTGTTTTCAGTGGGGATTCTCCGGTTTCAACAAACACTGCAGGCTCGGCACGAAAATCTTCTGGAGGTGACCACTGGTTGGAGAGGTAAGTTGGGATGTCATGGAATGCCGGGACACCCTTGGTTGGGTCACCTAAGGGCGTGGGCGTCAGTTGCAGGGGGTCTCTTTTGGCATTGGGTTTTCCTTACCGTCTCCGGTCGAGGGGATCCTCCAGAAAGGGGTTGCAGGTGTCGTCGGGAGACTTGAGGCAGGTCAGGGATCACCAGATTCCAGGTCAGGATCGCTGAGGAGACCTCCTCGTGGTTTTGGGCCACTCGAACTCGGGCCATGGGCGTCGGGTGCAGAGTTGTGCAGACTCGCGTATTTGACCAACCGGCTGTTGGTGAGCAAATCCGGTGCTCACAGGAGACAAAGTCTTTTCAGTGAAGGCAGGGCAGGTCCTCCATGTTCTGGAGGGCTGCTGGCTGCAGGACACCCTGGGATTCCGCTGGAGCAGGTCGAGGTCGGGACAGGCCGGTAGGGCTGGGGCAATGTCAGTTAGTGTCATCCTCTTCTTCCTTCATCTCGGATCTTCGGTCCTTCTTCTTCTTCTCTCTTCTTGTCTGAGAAGGCAAGGTTCAAAGTTGCCCCTAAATACTAGACTTAGGGGGTGTTTCAGGTAGTTACAGGTTGGGACCAATGGGTCCCTTCCTTGGGGTGGGTACACCCCCTATTATGCCTCCCTCCAGTGGGAAGGGGGCATAAGCCTCACTCCCTTTGGCTGGGTCCCCCATCTTGACGATGGCAGGGACTGAGATTTGTGCTTCACCTCGCCTCCCCCACCTGAGGGGTGCTGTTGGCAAAGGTGAGCTCACCTCTCCTCCTATCTTGGTTTATCCGCTGAATTTCCTGCCCAAAGTAGGGGTCAGAACCGGTGGGGGCCAGTTGCTGGGAGCAGAAAATGGCTGGGTCAGCTCACAAAGGCGGCAAGCCTTTAAAGCTTCTTTTTTGTGCACCCTGCCCATCCTCGGGGAGGAGGCTTGGCACCACTGCGCAGGATGTGCTTTGTTTCCAGACCCCGAGAGTGGGAGGCTCTCGACCCAGGGGTCCAGAAACATGTCTGGGGGTGGCAGCTGGCGAGCAGCCAGTCAACCAGGACACTAGAGTTAGGTAATTTTTCAGGGGGCATCTCTAAGATGCCCTCTGAGTGCATTTTTCATTAAATCCCACACTGGCATCAGTATGGGTTTAATGTGCTGAGAAGTTTGATACTAAACTTCCCAGATTTCAGTGAAGCCATTATGTTAGTAATGACAAACTCCTGGACCATATATTTTTATGGCTTTACTGCACTTACAATGTCTAAGAATAGGCTTAGACACTGTAGGGGTACAGGACTCATGCACCTGTATCCTCACCAGTGACATAGTGCACCCAGCTAGAGGGGTGGCTGACCTATTTCATAGGCATAGACTCTTCACTTTTCTCTGCACCAAAACACGCAGCCTGCAATGGCAGTGTGTGTGTGTTAAGGTACAGGACCTGTAAGGGTGGCACAATAAGTGCTGCAGGGCCTTCTCTGGTCACAGGGCCCTTGGTACCTAGGGTACCCTTTACAAGGGACTTACATGTGGCCTGAGAGGTGCCAATTTGGGGGTACACAGTACAGTTTTAGGGAAAGAACATAGGCTCTGTGTCCCTGGTTCGCAGGAACCCAGGGCACACTCAGTCAAAGAGCATCGACATCAGGCAAAATGTGGGGGGGGGGCGACCATGCAAAACGGGGCACTTTCCTACAAAGTGTCATTCAAGAAAAAAAAATATTTAACCAGTGGACTTTTGCTGCCCCCCGAACTGGAGCAACAGCTTGTTCCCTTACAGTGAGGACTTTATTGCAGTCCAAAATGTGTCCCAATTTTGTCCAGTTCATGTGACTTCTTGGGGAGATGTTGCTTGACCTCAGATGGTATAGGGTCCCCAGGAGCAATTGGTGTTGCACTTGAGGTGAATGGATCGCCTGCAGTGCACTCCTTTTGAGCTCTGGCCAACTGCTTGGAGTGGTAGGTCTTTAGACATTAGCATATTTGTTGTGTTTACACAAAGACTTCTTTGACATACCCCTAGAGACTGTCTTCCCACATATTGAGCACTTGACGTGCTTTGCCACAACTTTCTTTTGTCCGGATGGTGAAAAACCCCCATGCAATTGATTGCCGCTTTGGCTGGGGGTTCCTCCTCTGAACAACTGTCGTCCATAGAGTGTGGCTGCTGATCACCGCTGCCACCAGATGCCATTTTATTTTGAAAACTTAAAAAAAAAAAACGAGTAAATGAATTTTCAAGAAGAAAAGAGCAGGTGTTGAAGTTAGAACCTCCGATATCAGCACTTGAAGTCTGAAGAAAAGAAAACTGGGTGGAGACTTCCTTTGTAGAACAATGAAAATTGTTTTGTCCAATGAAATCCCTTATTCCACAGTCATGTGATATTCACAAACATCGACATAAATGCGAATGTCGCTCTAATCTTAAAAACAACGTTTTGAGGCTTGCATTGTTAGATGCCCCTGAGTGTTTGTTTGTTTATATTGTGGACCATTTTGCACTCATCCCGTAGTAATAATTTGATAAATATGCCCAGATTCGATGATGGCAGAGAGAAGATGGCGCAAAATCTTTTTGGTGCTAGTGTTTTGAAACAGCCAGTGACTCAGGGGGCATCTAACAATGCAAGCCTCAAAACGTTGTTTTTAAGATTAGAGTGGCTAAAGAAACAAGAGTTAGCCCGCTGGTGGGACGACTGACCCTAACTGTGGGGTGACCTCCTGAGATACCACACCATTATTGCAATAATTAAAGAAAGTGTTGAATATTTCACTTGACACATTGAGCCCTGATGAAGTTCCTTTGGTCAAAGGAACGAAACGTGTTGGCTGATGGCCATTTTTACTTCTATCACTAATAAAATGAACTAATGGACTAAAGCATACAACTCTGACTCCATTCCTGGTGCACCTTCTACTTCTAAAGAACTTGTTTACTCTGGATACCAGCGGCGCTTAACGGCAGCAAGTGCCGGAAGCTGATGCACAGGACTCTTAATTTGCATAGATAGGGATTGATATGCAGAACCTTAGGTCAGCCGTTGTAAGGAGTGTTTGTTTGTTTATATTGTTGACCGTTTTGCACTCATCCCGTAGTAATAATTTGATAAATATGTCTTGATTCGATGATGGCAGAGAGGAGATGGCGCAAAATCTTTTTGGTTCTAGTGTTTTGAAACAGCCAGTGACTCAGGGGGCACCAAACAATGCAAGCCTCAAAACTTTGTTTTTAAGATTTGAGCGGCTAAAGAAACAAGAATTAGCCCACTGGTGGGATGACTGACCCTAACTGTGGGGTGATCTCCTGAGATACCCCACCATAATTGCAATCATTAAAGAAAGTGTTGAATATTTCACTTGACACATTGAGCCCTGATGAAGTTCCTTTGGTCAAAGGAACGAAACGCGTTGGCTGATGGCCATTTTTACTTCTATCACTAATAAAACAAACTAATGGACTAAAGCATACAACTCTGACTCCATTCCTGGTGCACCTTCTACTTCTAAAGAACTTGTTTACTCTGGATACCAGCTGCGCTTAACGGCGGCAAGTGCCGGAAGCTGATGCACAGGACTCTTAATTTGCATAGATAGGGATTGATGTGCAGAACCTTAGGTAAGCCGTTGTAAGGAGTGTTTGTTTGTTTATATTGTGGACCGTTTTGCACTCATCCCGTAGTAATAATTTGAAAAATATGTCTTGATTCGATGATGGCAGAGAGGAGATGGCGCAAAATCTTTTTGGTGCTAGTGTTTTGAAACAGCCAGTGACTCAGGGGGCATCTAACAATGCAAGCCTCAAAACTTTGTTTTTAAGTTTAGAGCGGCTAAAGAAACCAGAGTTAGCCCGCTGGTGGGACGACTGACCCTAACTGTGGGGTGATTTCCTGAGATACCACATCATTATTGCAATCATTAAAGAAAGTGTTGAATATTTCACTTGACACATTGAGCCCTGATGAAGTTCCTTTGGTCAAAGGAATGAAACGCGTTGGCTGATGGCCATTTTTACTTCTATCACTAATAAAACGAACTAATGGACTAAAGCATATGACTCTGACTCCATTCCTGGTGCACCTTCTACTTCTAAAGAACTTGTTTACTCTGGATACCAGCGGCGCTTAACGGCGGCAAGTGCCGGAAGCTGATGCACAGGACTCTTAATTTGCATAGATAGAGATTGATGTGCAGAACCTTAGGTCAGCCCTTGTAAGGAGTGTTTGTTTGTTTATATTGTGGACCGTTTTGCACTCATCCCGTAGTAATAATTTGAAAAATATGCCCAGATTCGATGATGGCAGAGAGGAGATGGCGCAAAATCTTTTTGGTGCTAGTGTTTTGAAACAGCCAGTGACTCAGGGGGCATCTAACAATGCAAGCCTCAAAACTTTGTTTTTAAGATTAGAGTGGCTAAAGAAACAAGAGTTAGCCCGCCGGTGGGACGACTGACCCTATCTGTGGGTTAATCTCCTGAGATATCACACCATTATTGCAATCATTAAAGAAAGTGTTGAATATTTCACTTGACACATTGAGCCCTGATGAAGTTCCTTTGGTCAAAGGAACGAAACGCGTTGGCTGATGGCCATTTTTACTTCTATCACTAATAAAACGAACTAATGGACTAAAGCATACGACTCTGACTCCATTCCTGTTGCACCTTCTACTTCTAAAGAACTTGTTTACTGTGGATACCAACGGCGCTTAACTGCGGCAAGTGCCGGAAGCTGATGCACAGGGCTCTTAATTTGCATAGATAGGGATTGATGTGCAGAACATTAGGTCAGCCGTTGTAAGGAGTGTTTGTATGTTTATATTGTGGACCGTTTTGCACTCATCCCGTAGTAATAAGTTGAAAAATATGCCCAGACTCGATGATGGCAGAGAGGAGATGGCGCAAAATCTTTTTGGTGCTAGTGTTTTGAAACAGCCAGTGACTCAGGGGGCATCTAACAATGCAAGCCTCAAAACTTTGTTTTTAAGATTAGAGCGGCTAAAGAAACAAGTGTTAGCCCGCTAGTGGGACGACTGACCCTAACTGTGGGGTGATCTCCTGAGATACCACATCATTATTGCAATCATTAAAGAAAGTGTTGAATATTTCACTTGACACATTGAGCCCTGATGAAGTTCCTTTGGTCAAAGGAACGAAACGCGTTGGCTGATGGCCATTTTTACTTCTATCACTAATAAAACGAACTAATGGACTAAAGCATACGACTCTGACTCCATTCCTGGTGCACCTTCTACTTCTAAAGAACTTGTTTACTCTGGATACCAGCGGCGCTTAACGGCGGCAAGTGCCGGAAGCTGATGCACAGGACTCTTAATTTGCATAGATAGAGATTGATGTGCAGAACCTTAGGTCAGCCCTTGTAAGGAGTGTTTGTTTGTTTATATTGTGGACCGTTTTGCACTCATCCCGTAGTAATAATTTGAAAAATATGCCCAGATTCGATGATGGCAGAGAGGAGATGGCGCAAAATCTTTTTGGTGCTAGTGTTTTGAAACAGCCAGTGACTCAGGGGGCATCTAACAATGCAAGCCTCAAAACTTTGTTTTTAAGATTAGAGTGGCTAAAGAAACAAGAGTTAGCCCGCTGGTGGGACGACTGACCCTAACTGTGGGTTAATCTCCTGAGATACCACACCATTATTGCAATCATTAAAGAAAGTGTTGAATATTTCACTTGACACATTGAGCCCTGATGAAGTTCCTTTGGTCAAAGGAACGAAACGCGTTGGCTGATGGCCATTTTTACTTCTATCACTAATAAAACGAACTAATGGACTAAAGCATACGACTCTGACTCCATTCCTGGTGCACCTTCTACTTCTAAAGAACTTGTTTACTGTGGATACCAACGGCGCTTAACTGCGGCAAGTGCCGGAAGCTGATGCACAGGGCTCTTAATTTGCATAGATAGGGATTGATGTGCAGAACATTAGGTCAGCCGTTGTAAGGAGTGTTTGTATGTTTATATTGTGGACCGTTTTGCACTCATCCCGTAGTAATAAGTTGAAAAATATGCCCAGATTCGATGATGGCAGAGAGGAGATGGCGCAAAATCTTTTTGGTGCTAGTGTTTTGAAACAGCCAGTGACTCAGGGGGCATCTAACAATGCAAGCCTCAAAACTTTGTTTTTAAGATTAGAGCGGCTAAAGAAACAAGAGTTAGCCCGCTAGTGGGATGACTGACCCTAACTGTGGGGTGATCTCCTGAGATACCACACCATTATTTCAATCATTAAAGAAAGTGTTGAATATTTCACTTGACACATTGAGCCCTGATGAAGTTCCTTTGGTCAAAGAAACGAAACGCGTTGGCTGATGGCCATTTTTACTTCTATCACTAATAAAACGAACTAATGGACTAAGCATATGACTCTGACTCCATTTCTGGTGCACCTTCTACTTCTAAAGAACTTATAAACACAAATGTCGACGTATTTGTGATTATGGAAAATAGAATAAAACAGTGTTGAACCATAAATATTCGTTTGAAAATTTCACTTTATATGTTATATTGGTAAATTACTGATCACGAATATTAATTACAATGTGTGTGTGTATATATGTATATATATATATATATACATATGCAAGAACAGAAGCAGAGAACTCTGGGTAGTTCTCAAGTTTAGGTGGAAAGCAGTTCCAGTAAGAGCACTCTCAACATCAGCGACACTCTAAATTTGCTCACCTCAAATGTCTGCTTTTCTATCAAAGTTATATATATATATATATATATATATATATATATATATATATAAATTCACTGAAAAAACCATAGGTTTTAGGGACAGTTATAGTTAGTTGGACATTTCACTCGTACAAAACCATAGAAATTCCCCCGTTATAGTTAGTTCAGCTAACTATAACTCGCGCCCCCGCAATGCACTGCTGATGACGTCACATATTACATCACTCATGACATGGTCAGTGACATCACTGATGACATCACTGATGACATCTCAAATGACATCACTGATGACATCACTGATGACATCATCCAGTGACTGTGTGTTTCTGTAAAGTTTAAATATGTTTAATATATATAGGGAAAGGCGTATTGAAGAATGTGTGGGTGTATAAGTGTCTGAATGGATGATTTAGTACGTGAGTGACTGACTCTACAAGTGAGTGATTAAATGTATCTTACTGAATGCATGGATTAGTGACTAAACTGTGTGAATGTCTGTATCCGTCTGTCTGTTGGTTTGTAAGCGGCTGCATGGCTTTCTGAATAGCTACATGAGTGTCTACATGGGTTATTGATTGATTGTCTGAGTATCTGTATGGGTGCCTGAGTGTTTGTGTGGGTGGGGTGTGTGTGACTCTGTGCATAGATGTGTGAGTTGGTGATTCACTGGGTGCATGGTTTCAAGAGTGCATCTGTGATGGACTGTATGGGTGGGTGAGTGTGTGTATGGGTGTGTTAGTGATTGAATGTATATCTCAGTGGTACATGTGTGAGTAACTACATATGTGAAAGGCAGTATATATGTGTGTTGGAGTATATAAATGGCTATAAGTGAGAGTGTGTGATTGTGAGAGTGGCTGTATGGATGAGTGTGTACTTGTAGCAGTGATTGTATAAGAGCGTAAGAATGTACTAGTATTTGTATGAGTAAGTGAGCTGGTGTGTGTATAACTGTATAGGTGAGTAAATGGGTGTGTGATTAAGTTTTTTGCATGACTTACTAGGTGTGTGAGTACCTCTATGGATGAGTGGCGGTGTGTGAGTGTTTATATAGGTGTATGAGTGCATATGATAGTCCTGTACTGAGTGACTAAGTATGAGTGACTGTACGGGTGAGTGAGTGGATGTGTGTGTAGACCTAAGAATCAGTGAGTGGGTATGTAGTTTTTGGTGTTGGAGTGTCTATGGTTTTGAGAATGGCAGTCTTTAATTTAGAGTGGGTGTATCAAAAGTTATATTAGGGTGTGAGAAGATGCATGAAATTATCACATGGATGATGTCATCAGTGATGTCATTTGAGATGTCATCAGTGATGTCATCAGTGATGTCACTGACCATGTCATGAGTGATGTAATATGTGACGTCATCAGCAGTGCATTGCGGGCGCGAGTTATAGTTAGCTGAACTAACTATAACGGGGAATTTCTATGGTTTTGTACGAGTGAAATGTCCAACTAACTATAACTGTCCCTAAAACCTATGGTTTTTTCAGTGAATTTCAAAGGTTTTTTAAATGCTAATTTCTAACTATAACGTGTCTGAAACCTATGGTTTTTTCAGTGAATTTCAAAGGTTTTTTAAATGCTAATTTCTAACTATAACGTGCCTGAAACCTATGATTTTTTAAGTGAATTTCAAAGGTTTTTTTAAATGCTAGTTTCTAACTATGCCTACAGAGGTAGGACATGTGAAGAAAGAAGAAAAAACGCACAGAAAGAAGCCAAATATGTGCAGAAAGAACCAACAGAGGAGCAGAAAGAGGCCTTGTTGCAAAATCATCCTGTGCCCACAACTTTTTCAGACGGGTACTGGTGGTAACTGACTCTGACTAACCAGAGCCAGTGCTATGCTAAAAGACACTTAGAATACAGTGAAAACACCTACATACACTAGGGAACACTATGCGTTGGGGTACCCCTGTGATTAGCATGACCTCCTCTGCAAGTCCCTAGTACATAATAGGGCAGGGGATTAAAACTACCTCTTAAACACGCTACAGGGCGCGTTTGCACAGTGGTGAAGGGAGGGGGCCTGAGGTGACATGTGTGCAAACGCACCCCGTGGCGCGTTTTAAGCTGCGGGATTAAGTCCCTTGAATTCTGAGGGTCCCTGGGGCCCAACTAGCCCCCAGGTACCTACAGTTAGGACCACAGAGCTGAGTTGCAGAGAGGCGTTCCGAGGCCACGCACCTTTTTTCACCTCTCTGCAACGCAACTCTGTTGTTGTGCTTACTGAAGGTACCTGGTGGGCTAGTTGGCCCCCAGGGTCCCTCAGGATTCAAAGGGAATTAATTCCCCAACTTAAAACGCACCACAGGGCGTGTTTGCACACATGTCACCTGAGGCCCCGCCCCCTCCCTTCACCACTGTGCAAACGCGCCCCGTGGTGCGTTTTAAGTTGGGGGATTAGGTCACCTTGAATCCTGAGGGTCCCTGGGGCCCAACTAGCCCACTAGGTACTTCCAGTAAGCACCACAGGCCTGCGTTGCAACGCCTGTAACAAATTGTGCAGTTGTGTTTAGGTAGTGAAGAGGGTCATGCTGGGGGTAGTGTTTTAGGGTTTAGGGTAGTGCAGTGGTGTTTGTGTAGTGTAGGGGGTCATGCTGGGGGTAGATTTAGGGTTTAGGGTAGTGCAGTGGTGTTTGGGTAGTGTAGGGGGTCGTGCTGGGGGTAGTGTTTTAGGGTTTAGGGTAGTGCAGTGGTGTTTGGGTAGTGTAGGGGGTCGTGCTGGGGGTAGTGATTTAGGGTAGTGCAGTGGTGTTTGGGTAGTGTAGGGGGTACTGCTGGGGGTAGTGTTTTAGGGTTTAGGTAGGTGCAGTGGTGCTTGGGTAGTGTAGGGGTACTGCTGGGGGTAGTGTTTTAGGGTTTAGGGTAGTGCAGTGGTGTTTGTGTAGTGTAGGGGGTAGTGTTTTAGGGTTTAGGGTAGTGCAGTGGTGTTTGTGTAGTGTAGGGAGTCGTTCGGGGTAGTGTTTTAGGGTTTAGGGTAGTGTAGGGGTCATGCGGGGTAGTGTTTTAGGGATTAGGGTAGTGCATTGGTGTTTGGGTAGTGTAGGGGTCATGCGGGGGTAGTGTTTTAGGGTTTAGGGCAGTGCGGTGGTGTTTGGGTAGTGTAGGGGTTGTGCTGGGGGAGTGTTTTAGGGTTTAGGGCAGTGGTGTTCGGGTAGTGTAGGGGTCGTGTTGGGAGAGTGTTTTAGGGTTTAGGGCAGTGCAGTGGTGTTCGGGTAGTGTAGGGGTCGTGCTGGGGGAGTGTTTGAGGGTTTAGGGCAGTGCAGTCGTGTTCGGGTAGTGTAGGGGGTTGTGCTGGGGGTAGTATTTTAGGGTTTAGGGTAGTGCAGTGGTGTTCGGGTAGTGTAGGGGTCGTGCTGGGGGTAGTGTTCTAGGGTTTAGGGCAGTGCAGTGGTGTTTGGGCAGTGTAGGGGGTAATGCTGGGGGTGGTGTTTTAGGGTTTAGGGCAGTGCAGTGGTGTTCGGGCAGTGTAGGGGGTCGTGCTGGGGGTGGTGTTTCAGGGTTTAGGGCAGTGCAGTGGTGTTCGGGCAGTGTAGGGGTGGTGTTTCAGGGTTTAGGGCAGTGCAGTGGTGTTCGGGCAGTGTAGGGGGTCGTGCAGGGGTGGTGTTTCAGGGTTTAGGGCAGTGGTGTTCGGGCAGTGTAGGGGGTCGTGCTGGGGGTGGTGTTTCAGGGTTTGGGGCAGTGCAGTGGTGTTTGAGCAGTAAAGGGGGTCGTGCTGGGGGTGGTGTTTCAGGGTGTAGGGTAGTGCAGTGGTGTTTGTGTAGTGTAGGAGGTCGTGTTTTAGGGTTTAGGGTAGTGTAGGGGTCATTGGGGGTAGTGTTTTAGGGATTAGGGTAGTGCATTGGTGTTTGGGTAGTGTAGGGGGTCATGCGGGGGTAGTGTTTTAGGGTTTAGGGCAGTGCAGTGGTGTTTGGGTAGTGTAGGGGGTCGTGCTGGGGGAGTGTTTTAGGGTTTAGGGCAGTGCAGTGGTGTTCGGGTAGTGTAGGGGGTCATGCTGGGGGAGTGTTTTAGGGTTTAGGGCAGTGCAGTGGTGTTCGGGTAGTGTAGGGGGTCGTGCTGGGGGAGTGTTTGAGGGTTTAGGGCAGTGCAGTCGTGTTCGGGTAGTGTAGGGGGTTGTGCTGGGGGTAGTATTTTAGGGTTTAGGGTAGTGCAGTGGTGTTCGGGTAGTGTATGGGGTCGTGCTGGGGGTAGTGTTCTAGGGTTTAGGGCAGTGCAGTGGTGTTTGGGCAGTGTAGGGGGTAATGCTGGGGGTGGTGTTTTAGGGTTTAGGGCAGTGCAGTGGTGTTCGGGCAGTGTAGGGGTCGTGCTGGGGTGGTGTTTCAGGGTTTAGGGCAGTGCAGTGGTGTTCGGGCAGTATAGGGGTGGTGTTTCAGGGTTTAGGGCAGTGCAGTGGTGTTCGGGCAGTGTAGGGGGTCGTGCAGGGGGTGGTGTTTCAGGGTTTAGGGCAGTGGTGTTCGGGCAGTGTAGGGGGTCATGCTGGGGGTGGTGTTTCAGGGTTTGGGGCAGTTCAGTGGTGTTCGAGCAGTAAAGGGGGTCGTGCTGGGGGTGGTGTTTTCGGGTTTAGGGCAGTGCAGTGGTGTTCGGGCAGTGTAGGGGGCGGTGCAGGGGTGGTGTTTCAGGGTTTAGGGCAGTGCAGTGGTGTTCGGGCAGTGTAGGGGGTCATGCAGGGGGTGGTGTTTCAGGGTTTAGGGCAGTGCAGTGGTGTTCGGGCAGTGTAGGGGGTCGTGCTGGGGCTGGTGTTTCAGGGTTTAGGGCAGTACAGTGGTGTTCGGGCAGTGTAGGGGGTCGTGCTGGGGCTGGTGTTTCAGGGTTTAGGGCAGTGCAGTGGTGTTCGGGCAGTGTAGGGGGTCGTGCTGGGGCTGGTGTTTCAGGGTTTAGGGCAGTGCAGTGGTGTTCGGGCAGTGTAGGTGGTCGTGCTGGGGCTGGTGTTTCAGGGTTTAGGGCAGTGCAGTGGTGTTCGAGCAGTAAAGGGGGTCGTGCTGGGGGTGGTGTTTCAGGGTTTAGGGCAGTACAGTGGTGTTCGGGCAGTGTAGGGGGTCTTGCTGGGGCTGGTGTTTCAGGGTTTAGGGCAGTGCAGTGGTGTTCGGGCAGTGTAGGGGGTCGTGCTGGGGGTGGTGTTTCAGGGTTTGGGGCAGTGCAGTTGTGTTTGAGCAGTAAAGGGGGTCTTGCTGGGGTTGGTGTTTCAGGGTTTAGGGCAGTGCAGTGGTGTTCGGGCAGTGAAGGTGGTCGTGCTGGGGCTGGTGTTTCAGGGTTTAGGGCAGTGCAGTGGTGTTCGGGCAGTGTAGGGGTCGTGCTGGGGCTGGTGTTTCAGGGTTTAGGGCAGTGCAGTGGTGTTCGGGCAGTGTAGGGGGTTGTGCTGGGGCTGGTGTTTCAGGGTTTAGGGCAGTGCAGTGGTGTTCGGGCAGTGTAGGTGGTCGTGCTGGGGCTGGTGTTTCAGGGTTTAGGGCAGTGCAGTGGTGTTTGAGCAGTAAAGGGGTCGTGCTGGGGGTGGTGTTTCAGGGTTTAGGGCAGTGCAGTGGTGTTCGGGCAGTGTAGGGGGCGGTGCAGGGGTGGTGTTTTAGGGTTTAGGGCAGTGCAGTGGTGTTCGGGCAGTGTAGGGGGTCATGCAGGGGGTGGTGTTTCAGGGTTTAGGGCAGTGCAGTGGTGTTCGGGCAGTGTAGGGGGTCGTGCTGGGGCTGGTGTTTCAGGGTTTAGGGCAGTGCAGTGGTGTTCGGGCAGTGTAGGGGGTCGTGCTGGGGCTGGTGTTTCAGGGTTTAGGGCAGTGCAGTGGTGTTCGGGCAGTGTAGGGGGTTGTGCTGGGGCTGGTGTTTCAGGGTTTAGGGCAGTGCAGTGGTGTTCGGGCAGTGAAGGTGGTCGTGCTGGGGCTGGTGTTTCAGGGTTTAGGGCAGTGCAGTGGTGTTCGGGCAGTGTAGGGGGTCATGCTGGGGCTGGTGTTTCAGGGTTTAGGGCAGTGCAGTGGTGTTCGGGCAGTGTAGGGGGTCTTGCTGGGGCTGGTGTTTCAGAGTCTAGGGCAGTACAGTGGTGTTCGGGCAGTGTAGGGGGTCGTGCTGGGGGTGGTGTTTCAGGGTTTAGGGCAGTGGTGTTTGGGCAGTGTAGGGGGTCATGCTGGGGCTAGTGTTTCAGGATTTAGGGCAGAGCAATGGTGTTCAGGCAGTGTAGGGGGTTTGCTGGAGGTGGTGTTTCAGGGTTTAGGGCAGTGCAGTGGTGTTCGTGCAGTGTAGGGGGTGGTGTTTCAGGGTTTAGGGCAGTGGTGTTCAGGCAGTGTAGGGGGTCTTGCTGGGGTTGTTGTTTCAGGGTTTAGGGCAGTGCAGTGGTGTTCGGGCAGTGTAGGGGGTCGTGCTGTGGGTGGTGTTTCAGGGTTTAGGGCAGTGCAGTGGTGTTCCGGCAGTGTAGGAGGTCGTGCAGGGGATGGTGTTTCAGGGTTTAGGGCAGTGCAGTGGTGTTCGGGCAGTGTAGGGGTCGAGCTGGGGGTGGTGTTTCAGGGTTTAGGGCAGTGCAGTGGTGTTCGGGCAGTGTAGGGTGTTGTGCTGAGGGGTGGTGTTTCAGGGTTTAGGGCAGTGCAGTGGTGTTCGGGCAGTGTAGGGGGTCGTGCAGGGGGTGGTGTTTCAGGGTTTAGGGCAGTGCAGTGGTGTTTGGGCAGTGTAGGGGTCGTGCAGGGGTGGTGTTTCAGGGTTTAGGGCAGTGCAGTGGTGTTCGGCCAGTGTAGGTGGTCTTGCTGGGGGTGGTGTTTCAGGCTTTAGTGCAGTGGTGTTCGGGCAGTGTAGGGGGTCTTGCTGGGGGTGGTGTTTCAGGGTTTAGGGCAGTGCAGGGGTGTTCGGGCAGTGTAGGGGGTCTTGCTGGGGCTGGTGTTTCAGGGTTTAGGGCAGTGCAGTGGTGTTCGGGCAGTGTAGGGGGTCGTGCTGGGGCAGGTGTTTCATGGTTTACGGCAGTACAGTGGTGTTCGGGCAGTGTAGGGGGTCGTGCTGGGGGTGGTGTTTCAGGGTTTAGGGCAGTGCAGTGGTGTTCGGGCAGTGTAGGGGGTCATGCTGGGGGTGGTGTTTCAGGGTTTAGGGCAGTGCAGTGGTGTACGGGCAGTGTAGGGGGTCTTGCTGGGGGTGGTGTTTCAGGGTTTATGGCAGTGGTGTTCGGGCAGTGTAGGGGGTCTTGCTGGGGGTAGTGTTTCGGGGTTTAGGGCAGTGCAGTGGTGTTCGTGCAGTGTAGGGGGTCGTGCTGGGGGTGGTGTTTCAGGGTTTAGGGCAGTGCAGTAGTGTTCGGGCAGTGTAGGGGATCGTGCAGGGGGTGGTGTTTCAGGGTTTAGGGCAGTGCAGTGGTGTTCGGGCAGTGTAGGGGGTCGTGCAGGGGGTGGTGTTTCAGGGTTTAGGGCAGTGCAGTGGTGTTCGGGCAGTGTAGGGGCTCTTGCTGGGGGTGGTGTTTCAGGGTTTAGGGCAGTGGTGTTCGGGCAGTGTAGGGGGTCTTGCTGGGGGTGGTGTTTCAGGGTTTAGGGCAGTGCAGTGATGTTCGGGCAGTGTAGGGGTCTTGCTGGGGGTAGTGTTTCAGGGTTTAGGGCAGTGCAGTGGTGTTCGTGCAGTGTAGGGGTCGTGCTGGGGATGGTGTTTCAGGGTTTAGGGCAGTGCAGTAGTGTTCGGGCAGTGTAGGGGGTCGTGCAGGGGGTGGTGTTTCAGGGTTTAGGGCAGTGCAGTGGTGTTCGGGCAGTGTAGGGGGTCGTGCTGGGGGTGGTGTTTCAGGGTTTAGGGCAGTGCAGTGGTGTTCGGGCAGTGTAGGGGTCGTGCTGGGGGTGGTGTTTCAGGGTTTAGGGCAGTGGTGTTCGGGCAGTGTACGGGGTCTTGCTGGGGGTGATGTTTCAGGGTTTAGGGCAGTGCAGTGGTGTTTAGGCAGTGTAGGAGGTCTTGCTGGGGGTAGTGTTTCAGGGTTTAGGGCAGTGCAGTGGTGTTCGGGCAGTGTAGGGGTCATGCTGGGGGTGGTGTTTCAGGGTTTAGGGCAGTGCAGTGGTGTTCGGGCAGTGTAGGGGGTCGTGAAGGGGGTGGTGTTTCAGGGTTTAGGGCAGTGCAGTGGTGTTCGGGCAGTGTAGGGGGTCGTGCTAGGGTATGTGTTTCAGGGTTTAGGGCAGTGCAGTGGTGTTCGGGCAGTGTAGGGGGTCATGCAGGGGCTGGTGTTTCAGGGTTTAGGGCAGTGCAGTGGTGTTCGGGCAGTGTAGGGGGTCGTGCTGGGGGTAGTGTTTTAGGGTTTAGGGTAGTGCAGTGGTGTTTGTGTAGTGTAGGGGGTCATGTTTTAGGGTAGTGCAGTGGTGTTTGGGTAGTGTAGGGGGTCGTGCTGGGGGTAGTGTTTTAGGATTTAGGTTAGTGCAGTGGTGTTTGGGTAGTGTAGGGGGTCGTGCTGGGGGTAGTGTTTTAGGGTTTAAGGTAGTGCAGTGGTGTTTGTGTAGTGTAGGGGGTCGTGCTGGGGGTAGTGTTTTAGGTTTTAGGGTAGTGCAATGGTGCTTGTGTAGTATAGGGGGTCGTGCTGGGGGTAGTGTTTTAGGGTTTAGGGTAGTGCAGTGGTGTTTGTGTAGTGTAGGGGTCATGTTTTAGGGTAGTGCAGTGGTGTTTGGGTAGTGTAGGGGGTCGTGCTGGGGGTAGTGTATTAGGATTTAGGTTAGTGCAGTGGTGTTGGGGTAGTGTTTTAGGGTTTAGGGTAGTGCAGTGGTGTTTGTGTAGTGTAGGGGGTCATGCTGGGGGTAGTGTTTTAGGGTTTAGGATAGTGCAGTGGTGCTTGTGTAGTGTAGGGGGTCGTGCTAGGGTAGTGTTTTAGGGTTTAGGGTAGTGCAGTGGTGTTTTTGTAGTGTAGGGGGTCATGTTTTAAGATGCAACGCTCCAATACCTGACCAGTCTGCACTACATAAAACTGCAAAAAAACTAAAAATAAAAAGTGTTTTGCACACTTTTGTCATTGGGCTATATGTGGGCTACATCTGGGTAATATTTGTGCTACATTTGGGCTCTTTTTTCACTGGTGGCCATCTTGGAAGACTTCTTTGTTATGAAGTTTCCTAATTTCCTCATTTACTGCAGTCTCCTCAGTAGGAAATGCTTTCAGTTTTTTACTTTGTTTCCATCAAGAAGGCATTCAGATGTGTCACACATTTGCCATAAATTCAGAATGTTATTACTCTAGTTGTTCATTAGATCACTGTAGTAAAGCTACTGCTCACCAAGGAGTTAACTGGAAGTCTACTGCTGGTATTGAAAGTGATTGTTTCAGTCTGCATGTCAGAATTTTCTAATGAAATAGAAGAGGATTTGAGATCTCACTTAAAACATGCACTAAATTTTCTTTTTGCAGCACTAACCATAATTTCTATGGCAAAATTAACCCCCTCATTTTGTTCCTTTTTAAATTAAATGTTTTAAGTGTTACCAGTTTATTCCAATCAAGATGGCTTCAGGTGTGCCATACTTTTGTCATAAGTAAGGCTGTTAGCACTCTAGTTGTTCTTTAGAACACTCTGGGAAGCTGCAGTAGAACACAAAGGCATCAACTGACAGGCTGCTCCTGTTGAAATATAACAGGAAGATATTTGAGATCTCACTTAAAACATGTCCTAATTTTTCTTTCTACAGCACTAACCATAATTCCTATGGCAAAATGAACCCCCTCATTTTGTTCCTTTTAAATTAAATGTTTTAAGTGTTACCAGTTTATTCCAATCAAGATGGCTTCAGGTGTGCCATACTTTTGTCATAAGTAAGACTGTTAGCGCTCTAGTTGTTCTTTAGAACACTCTGGGAAGCTGCAGTAGAACACAAAGGCATCAACTGACAGGCTGCTCCTGTTGAAATATAACAGGAAGATATTTGAGATCACACTTGAAACATGTCCTAATTTTTCTTTCCAGAGCACTAACCATAATTTCTATGACAAGATGAACCCCATCATTTTGTTCCTTTTTAAATTAAATGTTTTAAGTGTTACCAGTTTATTCCAATCAAGATGGCTTCAGGTGTGCCATACTTTTGTCATAAGTAAGGCTGTTAGCACTCTAGTTGTTCTTTAGAACACTCTGGGAAGCTGCAGTAGAACACAAAGGAATCAACTGACAGTCTCTGCCCTTGTTGGATGTACATGTTTTACTGAGAATGTCAGACTTCATTCTCACATGACTGAGAAAGATAATGTGAATTTACAGAAAATATGCTCTCATTTTAGCTTCTGGGGCACCTTCCAAAACTGTATGGGACAAGCATGTGAAAATAGTTTTCTCTCAAACATGATTCATGATACCCCAGCAGAAGGTTTTTCACAGGGTAAAATCACCTTAGAACACACCACAATTCCTGAAATTAGTATGGTACCATCAACAAATGAATTCTAATGTAACTAAAGTCTGTTATCACCCTTTATAGTTCTCCTTTTGGTAACCCTCAAAATCTTCGATTCACTACAATGCATTTCAATGGGGTACTATCATTTATATTGGTCCCAAGATGGCTGCCAGCAATTCCAGGATGAAGTGCTGACAGCCAATCAGATCTCACGATGACATGTGTGGTTAGGCTCCGCCCAGATATATATGTGTTTTTACTTTTGATTTTATCAGCAACTACTGAACGGATTTACACCATTTAACAAAAAGGGTTCTTTTTTAACCAAGAACTACCTCTTTGCCAAATTTGGTGTAATTCCGTTCAGCAGTTCGGGCTGTAGCCTTGCATAAAGTTTCCTATGGGAAATTGATTTTTTGACTCTTATTTTTTAATTTCTCCGCAACTACTGAACGGATTTACACCATTTAACAAAAGGGTTCTTTCTGAACCAAGAACTACCTCTTTGCCAAATTTGGTGTAATTCCGTTCAACAGTTCGGGCTGTAGCCGTGTCTAAAGTTTCCTATGGGAAAATGAATGGGGAAAACACGTTTTGGGACCCCCCTTTTTTCTCGGCCCCCGCTTGACGAATCACCCTGAGACTTTCAGGGTAGGAGCAAACCGGAGCGGGCCATAAAGTTTGAAACTTTCGCGAAGATTCGTCAACCGACGCAAGAGTTATTTCAAATAGAATGTCGCGGATTTCCTATGGAAAATAGGTCCTAACTATAACTATCTACTGGCGACCGCCAGTAGATAATATATATATATATATATATAATAGGGGATGACTGTTGGGGGCAGCTGTATGAGCAGAAGAACTGGCACGCATGACTGCAACAACCCCACATGGGTAAGATACGGTCTACCGATCCCAGGAATCATTGCACTGTCATGTGCACACTTGAGGGCTATAAAGGTCATTTTTGGAATCAATCGGTGGTTGTTTTTGCTGCATTTGTTGTGTGCCGCCTTTGAGGAAGGGAATAGTTTCCCGAAACGCGTCAGGCACGAAATTGCTTTGTTCCTATGAACTTTCCAAGGAAAACTCCTGAAAGTTAAACTGCTTGTTTGGATGAGTGCGCTCCGCCTGGGGGCAACCTTTCTTGTGTTTATATATATATATATATATATATATATATATTCACTGAAAAAACCATAGGTTTTAGGGACAGTTATAGTTAGTTGGACATTGCACTCGTACAAAACCCGTGAAATTCCCCCGTTATAGTTAGTTCAGCTAACTATAACTCACGCCCCGCAATGCACTGCTGATGACATCACATATTACATCACTCATGACATGGTCAGTGACATCACTGATGACATCACTGATGACATCTCAAATGACATCACTGATGACATCATCCAGTGACTGTGTGTTTCTGTAAAGTTTAAATATTTTTAATATATATAGGGAAAGGCGTATTGAAGAATGAGTGGGTGTATAAGTGTGTGTATGGATGATTTAGTAGGTGCGTGACTAATTCTATAAGTGAGTGATTAAACGTATCTTACTGAATGCAAGGGTTAGTGACTAAACTGGGTTAATGTCTGTATCTGTCTGTTGCTGTGTAAGTGGCTGCATGGGTTTGTGAATAGCTACATGAGTGTCTATAAGAGTTATTGATTTGTTGTCTGAGTATCTGTATGGGTGCCTGAGTGTTTGTGTGGATGGGGTGTGTGCGACTGTGCAAGATGTGTGAGTGGGTGATTCACTGGGTGGATGGTTTCAAGAGTGCATCTGTGATAGACTGTATGGGTGGGTAAGTGTGTGTAAGAGTGTGTTAGTGAGTGAATGTATGTCCCAGTGGTACATGTGTGAGTAACTACATATGTGAAAGGCAGTATATATGTGTATTGGAGTATATAAATAGCTATAAGCGAGAGTGAGTGATTGTGATAGTGGCTGTATGGATGAGTGTGTGCTTGTATCAATGATTGTATAAGAGCGTAACCATGTGCTAGTATTTGTATGATTAAGTGAGCTGGTGTGTATAACTGTATAGGTGAGTAAATGGCAGTGTGTTTAATTATTTGCATGACTGACTAGGTGTGTGAGTACCTCTATGGATGAGTGGCGGTGTTTGAGTGTCTATATAGGAGTAAGAGTGCATATGATTGTCCTGTACTGAGTGACCATAAGTATGAGTGACTGTACGGGTGAGTGAGTGGATGTGTGTGTGTAGACCTAAGAATCAGTGAGTGGGTATGTAGTTATTGGTGTTGGAGTGTCTATGGTTTTGCGAATGGCAGTCTGTAATTTAGATTGGGTGTATCAAAGGTTATATTAGGGTGTGAGGAGGTGCATCAGATTATCACGTGGATGATGTCATCAGTGATGTCATTTGAGATGTCATCAGTGATGTCATCAGTGATGTCACTGACCATGTCATGAGTGATGTAATATGTGACGTAATCAGCAGTGCATTGCGAGGCGCGAGTTATAGTTAGCTGAACTAACTATAACGGGGGAATTTCACGGGTTTTGTACGAGTGCAATGTCCAACTAACTATAACTGTCCCTAAAACCTATGGTTTTTTCAGTGAATTTCAAAGGTTTTTTAAATGCTAATTTCTAACTATAACTTATCTGAAACCTATGGTTTTTTCAGTGAATTTCAAAGGTTTTTTAAATGCTAATTCCTAACTATAACATGTCTGAACCCTACGGTTTATTCAGTGAATTTCAAAGGTTTTGTAAATGACAATTTTTAAATGTATTAATTGTTATATTAATTTTTTCATACTGATTTATTACATTTTTAGAATTTTTTTTACATATTTTATTTTTTAAATTACATTGTAATTACATTATACATTACATTACAAAAATACTTTCTCAGAATGAATTACTTCAGTTTAAATACTTTGCACATAGGCAATAGACTTTTAAGTACAGTAGTTACAGTTGTTGCAATGGGCACCACATTTTCAAACACAATGCAACATTCAGCTCAATGTGAATTTCTAGTTAAATGCAATTAGTTACTTTATGGATTACTTTTCTAACCACAGGACTGGATCCTAGATTCAGTCCTGGTACATCTCCTGTAAACAGTTGAGTAAAAGCGTTTTGGTTACAGTCGTGATTTTTAAGGAATATTATTGTATTTTAAAAGTTGACACTTAGAAACTTTTTCTCATAGAATCACCAATGTTATCCTATGGAAGGAAATTCACTTAGCAGGTAAAAACTGTTATCGTTACTTTTTCTTACTCAGTGTTGGATCCTGGATCCAGCACTGGTGCATCTCCTGTAAACAGTTGAAAGAATGAGTTTAAGTCATACAGGCGATTTTTAAGGAATATTTGTAGTTTGTGAAAATCGACACTTTGAAACTTTTCTGCTGAAAACCAGACAATGGATTCCTATGGAAGAAAATATAAGTTACTGGTAAGTACGGTTAAAATTACTTTTCAGGACCAGTACTGGGCTGAAAGATGCAGCACTGAGGTCTCTCCTGATAACAGGTGAGTAAATCGAAATTCGTATTTCGGCTGATTTTAGAGGAATATTTGTATGTTTCAAAAATCAACACTTAGAAACTTTTTCAGCAAAAAGCAGGCAATTATATCCTATGGAAGGAAATTCAAGTTACTGGTAAGTACGGTTAAAATTACTTTTGAGGATCAGTACTGGGCTGAAAGATGCAGCACTGAGGTCTCTCCTGATAACAGGTGAGTAAATCGGAATTCGTATTTCGGCTGATTTTAGAGGAATATTTTAAAGTTCCAAAACTCCACACTTAGAAGAATTTCCAAGTGAAACCAGTCAATGTTAGCCTATGGAAGGAAATTCAAGTTACTGGTAAGTACGGTTAAAATTACTTTTCAGGACCAGTACTGGGCTGAAAGATACAGCACTGAGGTCTCTCCTTATAACAGGTGAGTAAATCGGAATTCGTATTTCGGCTGATTTTAGAGGAATATTTGTATGTTTCAAAAATCAACACTTAGAAACTTTTTCAGCAAAAAGCAGGCAATTATATCCTATGGAAGGAAATTCAAGTTACTGGTAAGTACGGTTAAAATTACTTTTGAGGATCAGTACTGGGCTGAAAGATGCAGCACTGAGGTCTCTCCTGTTAACAGGTGAGTAAATCGGAATTCGTATTTCGGCTGATTTTAGAGGAATATTTTAAAGTTCCAAAACTCCACACTTAGAAGAATTTCCAAGTGAAACCAGTCAATGTTAGCCTATGGAAGGAAATTCAAGTTACTGGTAAGTACGGTTAAAATTACTTTTCAGGACCAGTACTGGGCTGAAAGATACAGCACTGAGGTCTCTCCTGATAACAGGTGAGTAAATCGGAATTCGTATTTCGGCTGATTTTAGAGGAATATTTTAAAGTTCCAAAACTCCACACTTAGAAGAATTTCCAAGTGAAACCAGTCAATGTTAGCCTATGGAAGGAAATTCAAGTTACTGGTAAGTACGGTTAAAATTACTTTTCAGGATTAGTACTGGGCTGAAAGATACAGCACTGAGGTCTCTCCTGATAACAGGTGAGTAAATCAGAATTCGTATTTCGGCTGATTTTAGAGGAATATTTGCACAATGGTGAAGGGAGGGGCGGGGCCTGAGGTGACATCTGTGCAAACGCGCCCCGTGGCGCGTTTTAAGTTGGGGGATTAAGTCCCCTTGAATCATGAGGGTCCCTACGGGCCAACTAGCCCACCAGGAACCTCCAGTATGCGCCAGGGGCTGCGTTGCAGAGACATGTACAGAGGCCACACCCCTTTTACACCTCTCTGCAACGCAGCTCTGTGGCGCTTTCTGGATGTACCTGTTGGGCTAGTTGGCCCCAGGGACCCTCAGGATTGAAGGGGATTTAATTCCCCATCTTAAAACGCGCCACGGGGCCTGTTTGCACACATGTCACCTGAAGCCCCGCCCCTCCCTTCACCACTGTGCAAACGCGCCCGTGGCGCGTTTTAAGTCGGGGGATTAACTCCCTTGAATCCTGAGGGTCCCTGGGGTGCAACTAGCCCACCATATACCTCCAAAAGCGCCACAGAGCTGCGTTGCAGAGAGGTGTAAAAGGGGCGTGGCCTCTGTACACCTCTCTGCAAGGCAGCCCCTGGCGCATACTGGAGGTTCCTGGTGGGCTAGTTGGCCTCAGGGACCCCAGTATTCAAGGGGAATTGTTCCCCTCTGCAAACGCGCCAGGGCGCGTTTGCAGAGTGGTGAAGGAAGGGGCGGGGCCTGCGGGCCGATCGTTTTTTTCCCCTGAAGGGGGCTGTGTGGCACCCCTTCCTTTTTCCTATCTTTAGGCCCTGGGGACCCCATCCCCCAGGGCCTTACCCCTTCTTTAAAATTAAAATAAAATAAAAAAAACGGGAAGGGGGCCACGTGGCCCCCCTTCCCTGGGCCTGTATTGGCCCCGGGGACCCCATCCCCCGGGGCATGGCATCTTTTTTTTATTTGGAGGGAGGCTGCGTGGCCCCCTCCTCAGGCCATTTAAGGCCCCGGGGACCCCATCCCCGGGGCCGGCCTTGCACTTTTTTTTTTTTTTTAAACTTTTTTACCTTTGGGGAGGGGGCTGCATGGCCCCCTCCGTGGCCACTTATGGCCCCGGGGACCCCATCCCCCGGGGCCTGGCCTCTCGTTGGGGACTGTGGGGGTCCCCAAACCCCCACAGTCCCGCCGGCTCCCCGTGTCCTACGGGAGCCGGCATTGCTTACACATGGGGAGCAGCTAACATGCTGCTCCCCATGTGGAAAGCAATCAGCTTTGGATATTGGAAGAGAGAGCAGGTTTCCTGCTCTCTCTTCCAATATCCAAAGCAGTTTGCAATGACAGGACGGGAGCCGCGAGGCTCCCGTCCTGTCATTGCAAACAGCAGTGTCCCGGGGGTAGGCACCCGGGACACTGCAGGAGCCGGCCCTGGGGGTGGCGGTCCCCAGGGCCACCACAGGCTCCAGGAGGGGGCCGCGCGGCCCCCTCCTTGCATTTTGAAAGCCCCGGGAGGTGGTGGTCCTCGGGGCTTGAGGTCCAAAACGGACCCCCATTGTAATTTTTCTTAGTGCCCCGGGAGGTGGTGGTCCTCAGGGTGTGTGGGGGCTGGAGCCCCCACACAGGTTTTTCAAAAATAAAGAAAGAAGCCCCGGGAGGTGGCGGTCCCGGGGCTGCGGGAGGGCTCAGAGCCCTCCCGCACCATTATACATAAAGCCCCGGGGGTGGTGGTCCCCGGGCTTGGGGGCCCTTAGAGGCCCCCACACATAAAATTAACCCCCCAGCATGCCCTCGGGACTTGGCCCACCCGGGGCCAGTGTATCATCGAGCGCGGGAGACCGCGCTTCGATTTTCGGCAGGATTCGCGCACCCTGAGCGCATCCTGCCGATTTAAAAAAAAAATATATTTTTTGCCCAGGGGGTCCTTGTGGGACCCCCTGAGCAGACCTAGGGGTCAGGGTGTTTCTACCCTGCCCCCTTTGTGCGCTTGCGCACTTGTTTCTGTCCTCGGTTCTACCGAGGGATAAAATGGCTGCCAACACTTCCTGATTTGGAGTGTTGACAGCCAATTAGCATGCAGCTCGTGATCGGGAGGGTGCGCGAATCCGACGCGGCCATAGATATATCTATCTTTTTACTTTTGATTTTCTCAGCAACTACTGAACGGATTTACACCATTTAACAAAAGGGTTCTTTCTGAACCAAGAACTACCTCTTTGCCAAATTTGGTGTAATTCCGTTCAGCAGTTCGGGCTGTAGCCGTGTCTAAAGTTTCCTATGGAAAATTGCATGGGGAAAACACGTTTTGGGACCCCCCTTTTTCTCGGCCCCCGCTTGACGAATCCCCCGAGACTTTCAGGGTAGGAGCGGACCGGAGCGCCCCACAAAGTTTGAAAATTTTGCGAAGATACGTCAACCGGCAAGAGAGTTATTTCAAATAGAATGTCGCAGATTTCCTATGGATAATAGGTTGTAACTATAACTATCTACTGGCGACCGCCAGTAGATAATATATATATATATGTTCCCGATTCTTTTGGACGGCTTTCAGCGTGCTCCCAAAACACCGGGGGTCCTGGTTCTGAGACGCCCGCCGCGTCTCTATGTATCCAAACAGCAACTCTCCCTTTACGGAAAATAATCCAGCACTCCGTGGGGGTTTGTTCACTCAATCTTTATTCTTGAGTGGTAGCATCCACGCGTTCCGGCTGTCAGCGCAGCCTTGATCACGACGCGGAACGCCATTTTAAAAAAAACTATATACAATTTTCCACAACATAGAAACAGACAAAGGACATTCCCAGTGCACATCTCTGCCGTTTGTTTGGGTAAACGTGGGCGCCATTTTGAAACATTGTACAATTCTCAGTTATTCCATTCCTTAACATACAAGTGCATTATAGGAAACTAGCATAAATTTTCAATGATGTATTACAACACTGCATTAAATTTATGCTCGCTGATAATTGTATATTTGATTTCAACAATGCTTCATATCTGGCTTGAAGATATATTTAGGTCACCCTTCGTAATCTTTAATAAACATTACGACTTTGTTAAAGTGCTTAATGCTCATTTCTTTTTTTCCAGTACTTATATTTAAAGTGCTAGTGCTCTTTCGGTTAACATCGGTGACTGGTTTAAAACATTGTACACCTCACAATTTTCAATTCACTCACAAGTAAATGCATTGTAAGAAGCTAGCATCAATTTCCAATAATGTATTACAGCACTATATTCAACTTTTCGCTAGCAATTGTAAACTTGATCTAAACAATGCACCATAACTGGCAAATAGATCTATGTTGGTCACCCTTCGTAACCTCTAATAAACAATTCGTCTTTGTTAAAGTGCTTTGTGCTAGTTTCTTTTTACAGTACTCATTTTTAAAGTGCTAGTGCTCTACCAATTGTTTTTCCTTTTTTATTTTTTTTTATTTTCTCAAAGTAGAACGTTTTTTATAAAATTGGTTTTTCTGGTATATTAAAATTCATATACATTTTGTTTAAAATTCTTTTTGCTAAAAAGAGTATCAAAAAATATATATTATAAAGTGCTAGTGCTTAATACCCAAATGTGCTACTAATAAAGTGCATGTGTCCCCTGTCCTTTCCCTCATAAATTTACTCTGTCGATTTAAAAAAATGGTTCCTAGGAATGTACAGCTTCAGTTTTTTAATTTTAATACAGGCAGGTAAACAGATCTTCATCAATATTTAGCCCATTCGGCTCCTTGCTATCCAGCTCTAGTATATAGAATGTTTCTAGCCTACAAAGTTCTTTCTCTCTGTTGCCTCCCCGTTTTTTTCTAGGAACTTCAGCTATACAGCTGTATCTCATCAAATTCGGGTCACTATTGTGTGCATTTTCAAAATGTCTGGCAACAGGATAATTCCTGTCTTTATTGATAATAGCTCGTCTATGTTGCAGGATCCTTTGTGTGCCGGCAGGGTAGTGCTATCTATGTACATCTTTTTACACTGACACTTCAGCATATATACTATATAGCTAGATTTGCAAGTCAGGTGGCCTCTTATTTTTATGGTTCTATTAAAAGGTGTTTTAAAATCCACTATATTTTCTCTGTGCTGGCAAGCTTTACATTTAAAACACTTTTTAAAACCATCTTTTACTGTTAGTCATGTCTGAGTGCGTATTTTTACTTGATAATCACTTTTAACTAGATGGTCCCCAATGGACCTGCCTTTCTTGTATGTTATCTCAGGATATTTCCTGCTATCTGGTCCTTTTATCGGATCTCCTTTAATTAGGTACCAATGCTTCTTCAAGATAGATCTCACTTCATTGTGCTTGGTATTGTATGTCGTGATGAATCTATGGCGACCTGTGCCATTTTTTTGCTCTTTCTTTCTATTCTGGGTTCTCGATGGCTCAAATAGTATTTTATCCCTATTTAATTTTCTAGCCTTATTTGATGCCATTTGTATCATAGTCTGTGAATACCCCCTTTGGATAAAGCGTTCAGTCATCTCCTTCTCTATTTTCTCATACTCTAAGGGATTACTACAAGTTCTTCTCGCCCTGATGAACTCTCCGAACGGTATACTTCGTATTAGAGGAGCAGGGTGAGCGCTTTTCGCGTGGAGGAGAGTATTTCCAGCTGTAGGTTTGCGGAAAATAGTCGACTCCAGCTTATCTCCTTGGACAGTTACTTTGACATCTAAGAACTCAATAGATATTCTACTATAATGGGCCACAAATTTCAAATTCAGGTTGTTACTGTTCAGGTCATTAACAAACATCTCAATATTTTCCTCTGTGCCCTGCCACAGCACAAAGATGTCGTCAATAAATCTGACCCAAATCAATACATTTGCCATCCAATGTTCCAGCTCGGGCCCCTGAGCACCTGCTCCTCCCACCAGCCTAGATGTAAATTAGCATAACTGGGGGCGAAGCAGGTGCCCATGGCTGTCCCTTGCTCCTGCTGGTACAAATCTGTTCCAAACATAAAAATGTTCCTCGTCAGGCACCAATTCATCATTTCTACAATAATACAATTATGATGTACAAATCTCATGGGTCTAGTTTTCAGGTAATACTCAGTGGCTCTAACGCCGTCCGTGTGTCTTATACAGGTATACAACGTAGTTATATCGAGAGTCAGTAATATCATGTTACTCTCCCATTGCACATCATACAGGTGTTTCAAAAAGTCTGCAGAATCTCTGATATAGGAGGTCAGAGTTCTGACAATAGGGTTCAAATAGAAGTCAATGTACCTGGAGACGTTTTCAAATAAGCTCCCACACGAAGAGATGATCGGTCTCCCCGGTGGGTTCTCACTGTCCTTGTGCACTTTCGGCAGCATGTAGAATACTGGAATGATTGGATTATCCTGTTTAATGAATTTGAATTCATCCCAGCTCTATAGTTCTTCTTTATTCCAATATTCCAATCTTTCAAAAAATCGATCTTTTACTTCATCGTATTCTGTTCTGCTCACTTTTTGTAACACTCTCTGTTGTTTAATTGGTTGAGAGCTTCTTTACAATATAGGTCACTGCCCCAGAGCACGACATTCCCCCCTTTGTCAGAGGGCTTTACCAGGGTTCCTTCTTCTTTTTTTAATTTCGTTAAAACTCTTTGGATTTGAGCTTCTTGGGGAACTACCTTGCATTTTTGATTCCCTGTTTGATAATATAGACGTCTCAAGTCCATGATTACATTGTCCGAAAAAACTTCTATGTTATCCCTTGCCATTTGGGGGAGATAACGTGATTGTGGATGAAAGGGGGTTCAATCCGTGTCATTAAGTCTTATAGCCAGGGGTTGAAAGTACTTGTTTCAGTTTGGTTCATTTCAACAGTTGATACAGTTCCTTCATTCTCATTTTGCAATTCCCATAACTCCTCCAATATCGGCACATCCATTACTGTAAGCCTATTTTGTTCTTCTTGGGGCATGCTAATTAGTGGTCGAGCTGCAGTTCTTTTGAGGTTTTTGTGTAATTTAGTTAATTTCAACTTCCGGACGAATCTGTACAGGTCCATTCTGCAATTAGCATAATTAAATTTGTTCTCACCGCAATACGAGAGACCTAGCTCTAAGACTGACTTCTCTTCCTCTGATAGTATTGTACTGCTCAAATTAATTACTGTATTGCTTGGAGTTACTTCTTTGATACCTGTTTCGCATTGGAGCGCATCGATCTGTTTGTTAGCCCTCCTGCAGTTTCTTCGGTATCCTTCCCCTCCTCTCCTCTGTTTCCTCTTCCTCGTCCTCCTCTTCCCTTTCCTCTCCCTCGACCTCTCGTTGTCTGGTGATCTGTCATCTGGTCCAACTGTAAAAAACGAAGTTCTTCAGTAACATTGAGTCTTGTTTTTACTACTCCCCTTCTGGTGTATTCCTCTTGTTCCAATTCTGACCCTGTATCCGAACTGGCTTCACTTTGTGATGTTCTTGGCGCCATATGTTGCCCTTCTGGACCTTTTGCCTTCTTTCCGGATCGAACCTTCTAGCAAACGTATATATAAGTCCTTCTTCGTAGTCTATACGATCACGTAGGAATTTTGTTGCCTTTCTATCTTTAATTCTTTTTTCATATTTTTCCAATCTTATTTTCATTTCTCCTTTACATTTTGTTATTCTTGTTTGATCTGCATTCCTTTCTCATGTGGTAGTGAGTTCTTTAATTTTCAACACAACTTCCTGCCTCTCAATCTCCGCGTACTACTCACCATATTATTGGAACTGTTAGCACTGTTTTCAGCCCATTCGCATAATAATTCTGGTTTTGGATTTTCATATGTTGGCGTGATCATAATGCGCAGGCCTCTTGGGACCCTACCCACTTGAATATATTGCTTTAGGGACGCCACTTCCCACCATCGAGAAATTTCATGTATTTTCAATTTCTCATATTCCTGTAACATTTTGCCAGTTTCATTGCTTGCTGGGGCGGATGGTTCCCCTCTGTCCTGATTTACCGTGCTTTTCACTCCTTCAAAAAGTTTAAGGGCTTCCAGCTCCCTCGCTGCACATTCCTCATCACTCATTGTATTCAGTTTGAGTGAACTTCCCCAAGTTTCGATGCGACTCCTTTCCTCCCCGTCTTTCTTTACGGGCGAGTTTGTCACGTCCTTCACCCGGCTCCCGCTACTTTAAAATTGTATATAGTTTTTTTTTTAAATGGCGTTCCGCATCGTGATCAAGGCTGCGCTGACAGCCGGAACGCGTGGATGCTACCACTCAAGAATAAAGATTGAGTGAACAAACCCCCACGGAGTGCTGGATTATTTTCCATAAAGGGAGAGTTGCTGTTTGGATAAATATATATGTGTATATATATATATATTCACTGAAAAAATCATAGGTTTCAGGGACGTTATAGTTAGTTGGACATTTCACTCATACAAAACCAGTGAATTCGCCGTTATAGTTAGTTCAGCTAACTATAACTCGTGCCCCCGCAATGCACTACTGATGACGTCACATATTACATCATTCTTGACATGGTCAGTGACATCACTGATGACAACACTGATGACATCACTGATGACATCATCCATTTGGTAATCTGATGCACCTCCTCATACCCTAATATAACCTTTGATACACCCACTCTAAAATACAGACTACCCTTTTTGACACACCAACACCAGTTACTACATACCCACTCAGTGATTCCTAGGTCTACACACAGATCTACTTATTCACCTATGCAGTCACTCATACATGCAGTTACTCATCAATACAGCACTATCATATGCACTCATACACCTAGCTGAACTAACTATAACGGCGAATTTCACTGGTTTTGTATGAGTGAAATGTCCAACTAACTATAACGTCCCTGAAACCTATGGTTTTTTCTGTGAATTTCAAAGGTTTTTTAAATGCTAATTTCTAATTATAACATCCCTGAAACCTATGGTTTTTTCAGTGAATTTCAAAGGTTTTTTAAATGCTAATTTCTTACTATAACGTCCCTGAAACCTATGGTTTTTTCAGTGAATTTCAAAGGTTTTTTAAATGCTAATTTCTAATTATAATGTCCAAAAAAGACTTTTTCATAATTTTTAAAGTTTTATAAAAAATAATCTGATATTTCTCCTTTCTAAAATATGGTTTTATGTTTTTTTTTAAAACTGGATTTGCGTACCGATCGTGTACCAATCACTGTGGTTGCGCGAATCCAAGGAATTTGCCACCATATTGGTTAAGTCGTGTACGATGCACGTTCGGTATGTGATGGGTGCGTGGTTCTTGGCCCCGCGAAACGTCACGTACGTATTTTCCAGGGGTCGCGCCGGGTGCACGAATCCATCGCAAATCTTTAAGTTTTAAAAGTATATGTATATAATTTTATTATATATATTATACCAAGAGATTACTTAATATAGGTCTAAATATCATATATCTGTAATTGTAATAAAGATATGTTATTCTTAAATATATTTTTCGGAATTCGCGTCCGGGTGCGCGCCGGTTGCGCGCCAGGTGTGTGAATTCCATGTGACTTCAAAAGAAAGCATTTCATTGGTTAAGAAGCTTTTGATTCTAGAAGTTGAAGGACCCCACCCATTTTTTTTCATTCTTTCAAGAGCATCTCAGAGGACACACCTGTTGTCTTTTGCTACTCTTCTTTCAATCTTCTTGGTGGTTTTTTGGTTGCATCAAAATTTGGCAGCTGGAAATCCATCACAGCAGCTTCCAACAGAAGAGGAAGAAGATTTGGAGGAACCTGTGAAAGTGCGGTATGAAAGCATCATGTGGGCATTTTTCTCCATACCACCTGAGGAGAAAAAGGTCAATGCCTGTAAGGTGACATGCACCATTTGCGAAAAGGTCCTCTCAGGAGGGTCAGAAAAAAAATATTCTTGTGGAACGTCATCAATGCTTAAGCATTTGCAAACCATGCACCCTCGGCGTCTCGCAAGACAACAACTGAGACGTGATCTACAAAAGCAGGCAAGTGAGGAGAACACTGCTGGACCCAGCACATCATCTGCTGGCACAACAACTCCTCCAACCAACATCTTCCCTGAGTTTGCTAAAGTTGAGCAGCAATGTTTAAAATGCAAGAAGACATTATGTGTTGGTGAGCAATCAGTGAATGCTATCGTGGTTGCCCTTAAGAACCACAAGAGTTATTATTAAATTTTTTTCGTTTATGCAATGACTATTAATTGCATTATATTTTTAATGTTTTTCTTGTTGGTTCTGTTTATTTTTTATTTTTTTAACAAAAACACAATTTTTTTAAAAAGAGTTAAAAAAACACAAAAATAATATAAAACAAAAAAAGAAGAAAAAAATGGTTCTTTTCAGAACCGCCTCTTTGGTTAAAAAAAAGAGAAATTTGTAAGTGTTGTATGAATTGTGCCAAGTTGAATATATGGAGAAGTGTATGTTTAGTGTACGTGTGATTGAAGAAGTGCATGTGTACTACCTGAATGATTGTATGAATCCATGTGTAATGCTTCAGTGACTGCAAGAGTGCATAAGTAATGTGTAGGTGTATCAAAGAGTGTATCAGTAGTGCTTGTGTGATTGCATAACTACATAGATAGTGTCTGGAGGATTTTATAAGTGCTTGGGTAATGTCTGCGTGATTATAGGAGTGCATGGAAACTGCCTGACTGATTGAAGGAGTGCATGGGTAATGTCTGGGTAATTGCATAACTGCAGGGGTAATGTCTGGGTGATTGGAAGAGTGCATGGGCACTGCCTGAATAGTTCAAGAAGTACTTGGGTAATGGCTGGGTGATTGCATGAATGCTTGGGTAATGCCTGGGTGATTGGAGGAGTACAGAGATAGTGCCTGTGTGATTAGAGGAGTGGATAAGTAGTGCCTGGATAATTTTATAAGTGCATGGGTAGTGGCTGAGTGATTGGAGGAGTGCATGGGTACTACCTGGGTGACTGAAGGAGTGCAAGGGTAGTACCTGTGTGATTGCATGAGTGCAACAGTAATGTTTGGGTGATTGAAGGAGTGCATGGGTAATGCCTGGGTTCATGGAAGAGTGCATGGGTAGTGTGTGGGTGCATGTAGGACTGCCTGGGTAGTCCCTGGGTGATTGGAGGCGTGCATGAGTAGTAGCAGGGTGATTGCATGAGTGCAGGAGTAGTGCATTGATGATTGGAAGACTGCATGGGTAGTGCTTGGGTGATTGGAAGAGTACATAGGTAGTGTCTGGGTGATATAAGTATATGGATTCAGGCTAGGTGAATGGAGAAATACTTGGATCGTGGATGGGTGATGGCAGGAGTGTGAGAATAGTGCCTAATTATATAGATCAGTGCATGGGTACATGGAGGAGTGCATGGGTAATGTTAGGGTGATTGTATGAGTGCAGGGGTAATATCTGGGTGATTGGAGGAGTGCATGGGTAATGCCTGGGTGCATGGAAGAGTGCATGGATGATGCCTGGGTGCATGTAGGACTACATAGGTAGTTCTTGGGTGATTGGAGGAGTGCATGAGTAGTGCTTGGGTGATGGCATGAGTGCATGGGTAGTGGTTGGATGATTGCATGAGTGCTGCAGAAGTGCCTGAGCACATGTATGACTGCATGGGCACTGCCTGAGTGATTGAAGTAGTGCATGAGTTATGCCTGGGTGATTGTATGAATGCAGGGGTAATATCTGGATGAATGGATGAGTGCATTGGTAGTGCCTGAGTGATTACTCAAGTGCATTGGTAGTGCCTTGGTGATTTTATAAGTGCATGGGTAGCGGCTGGGTGATTGGAGGAGTGCATGGATAGTGCCAGGATGACTGGAGGAGTGCAAGGGTAGTGCCTGGGTTATTGCATAAGTGCATAGGTAGTGCCTGGGTGATTGTATGACTACAGGGGCACTGCATGATTTATTGAAGGAGTACATGCATAATGCCTGGGTGATTGTATGAATGCAGGGGTAATGTCTAGGTGAATGGAGGAGTGCATGGGTAGTGCCTGAGTGATTAGACGAATGCATAGGTAGTACCTTGGTGATTTTATAAGTGCATGGGTAGTGGCTGGGTGATTGGAGGAGTGCATGGATAGTGCCAGGATGACTGGAGGAGTGCAAGGGTAGTGCCTGGGTTATTGCATGAGTGCACAAGTAGTGCCTGGGTGATTGCATGAATGCAGGGGTAGTGCTTGAGTGATTGAAGGAGTGCATGGGTAATGCCTGTGTGATTGTATGAGTCCAGGGGTAATATCTGGGTGATTGAAGGAGTATATGGGTAATGCCTGGGTGCATGCAAGAGTGCATGGGTAGTGTGTGGGTGCATGTAGGACTGCCTGGGTAGTTCCTGGGTCATTGGAGGAGTGCATGAGTAGTAGCAGGGTGATTGCATGAGTGCAGGAGTAGTGCATGGATGATTGGAAGACTGCATGGGTAGTGGGTGGATGATTGCATGAGTGCTGCAGAAGTGCCTGAGCACATGTATGACTGCATGGGCACTGCCTGAGTGATTGAAGTAGTGCATGAGTTATGCCTGGGTGATTGTATGAATGTAGGGGTAATATCTGGGTGAATGGATGAGTGCCTTGGTAGTGCCTGAGTGAATACACAAGAGCATAGGTAGTGCCTTGGTGATTTTATAAGTGCATGGGTAGTGGCTGGGTGATTGGAGGAGTGCATGGATAGTGCCAGGATGACTGAAGGAGTGCAAGGGTAGTGCCTGGGTTATTGCATGAGTGCATAGGTTGTGCCTGGGTGATTGTATGACTACATGGGCACTGCGTGATTTATTGAAGGAGTACATGGATAATGCCTGGGTGATTGTATGAATGCAGGGGTAATGTCTAGGTGAATGGAGGAGTGCATGGGTAGTGCGTGAGTGATTAGACGAGTGCATAGGTAGGGCCTTGGTGATTTTATAAGTGCATGGGTAGTGGCTGGGTGATTGAAGGAGTGCATTGATAGTGCCAGGATGACTGGAGGAGTGCAAGGGTAGTGCCTGGGTCATTGCATGAGTGCATAAGTAGTGCCTGGTTGAATGCATGATGGCAGGGGTAGTGCTTGAGTGATTGAAGGATTGCATGGGTAATGCCTGTGTGATTGTATGAGTGCAGGGGTAATGTCTGGGTGATTGAAGGAGTGTATGGGTAATGCCTGGGTGCATGGAAGAGTGCATGGGTAGTGCGTGGGTGCATGTAGGACTGCCTGGGTAGATCCTGGGTGATTGGAGGAGGGCATGAGTAGTAGCAGGGTGATTGCATGAGTGCAGGAATAGTGCATGGATGATTGGAAGACTGCATGGGTAGTGGTTGGATGATTGCATGAGTGCTGCAGAAGTGCCTGAGCACATGTATGACTGCATGGGCACTGCCTGAGTGATTGAAGTAGTGCATGAGTTATGCCTGGGTGATTGTATGAATGCAGGGGTAATATCTTGGTGAATGGATGAGTGCATTGGTAGTGCCTGAGTGATTACACAAGTGCATAGGTAGTGCCTTGGTGATTTTATAAGTGCATGGGTAGTGCCTGAGTGATTAGACGAATGCATAGGTAGTGCCTTGGTGATTTTATAGGTGCATGGGTAGTGGCTGGGTGATTGGAGGAGTGCATGGATAGTGCCAGGTTGACTGGAGGAGTGCAAGGGTAGTGCCAGGGTTATTGCATGAGTGCACAAGTAGTGCCTGGGTGATTGCATGATTGCAGGGGTAGTGCTTGAGTGATTGAAGGATTGCATGGGTAATGCCTGTGTGATTGAATGAGTGCAGGGGTAATGTCTGGGTGATTGAAAGAGTGTATGGGTAATGCCCGGGTTCATGGAAGAGTGCATGGGTAGTGTGTGGGTGCATGTAGGACTGCCTGGGTAGTTCCTGGGTGATTGGAGGAGTGCATGAGTAGTAGCAGGGTGATTGCATGAGTGCAGGAGTAGTGCATTGATGATTGGAAGACTGCACGGGTAGTGCTTGGGTGATTGGAAGAGTACATAGGTAGTGTCTGGGTGATATTATAAGTATATGGATTCAGGCTAGGTGAATGGAGAAATGCTTGGATCGTGCATGGGTGATGGCAGGAGTGTGAGAATAGTGCCTAATTATATAGATCAGTGCATGGGTAGTATTTGAGAAAATGGATAGTGCAATAAAAATAACTGTAAACATTACTTCATATTATTATGCTTATTACATTATTTCATCTTACCTTCTTTATTAAAGTGCATACCAAACTCAGTGAAACTATTTTATAGTTGTTTTGTTGTAAACTGAATTTAAAATCTTTTCAAGGTGTACTATTACTTTCTGTAATAGAAAATAAGGAAAACTGTTATTACATATAATATTATGGTTTTAAGACCACAACATAATTTTACAATTACATAACATATTCAGTTTCCCTTTTTTGCTGTTTTCAGATTCTATTGAATCTCAACATACTCAGTGATTTCAATGTAGATCATCATATAACAGCGGGGAAAAAATACAATCAATGAGATTGTAAAAAAAAACTAATCTGCGTCGAAAATATTTACAACAAATTCAACTATCTGTTTACCTATCTACAGTTTCTAAATTACATTCTTCAACTACATTAAATTATTTATTTCTCTGAAGTACATTTTCTAAAATATACACTCTCATTTACATCGCGTATAATATAAAGATCAAATATATAAACAAGTTCCTTCAAACACCATTTTGCAAATGCAGTAAGAAATAGCACAAACAATAATCCAAACAGTAATTGTTCACATCTTCCCAATAGGCCGAATAATGTTTCCAAATCCATTTGCATTGAAAATATCCAAAAAAAACTCGTTAATTCGTATTCACATCTTCCCAATGATGTTTTCAAAATGTTGGCATCAAAAATATCAGATATGCATTTGGTAATTCGTAAGGCAACCTACATTTGAATTCCAAATGGGCATCATTGCAATTTGTCCATCCTTTATTGCACTTTAAATACACAGTATAGTGTCCAGATGTTGTAATAGGTCCATCATGAAAAATAATAGCCACTGCTTTAAAAGTTCTTCCTGAAATTGACACTTGACTTGCCACAAATTTTTTTATTTTAGTTTCCAATTTTCTTCCATTTGCTCTACAACGTTAGAGCATTAATATGACATATTTTCCAAAGCTTTCTATATATAATGTTGACAACATTTCTGATTTACAATGAGAGCATTTCATATCTTGATTAGCTCTTTTTACTAATTTGTTAAAAGACACTGATTACAATCTGGTATTGTCAAATATATGAATCGTTCAGTGTCTATTTCAGTGGTAGAAGAAAATTAACACTCTTCACATTTATGATCCCATCTGTAACTTAGTCCTAACATATTTTCAATTTCTGTTCCTTCATCTTCGAAAACTGCAAGTATAAACATAAGAAATTCTTGTTCATCTTGTTATATATTCAGTGTAAATTGCGATGAACCAGTACATATATCCGAAAGATGCCGAATGCCAGAAACAGTATGGATTTTACTTCTATCAGTTATCAACTTTTGAAAAATATAATGTAATAAAGAACAGAATCTTTTTTCTCGATTTTCCATAATTTCATGATGAAGATCTTCTAGGTAACAGACAACATTCACAATTACATTAGCATAGTAGTTGATACCTGAACTATTTTCTAACTAGTATCCTACAATATCATCAACAATGTCCATTTTCATTTTCTTTGCAGCTTCATCATTTTCTTGAATTGTTTTCTTTTTTTGAATCTCACTAGAATGTTTCTCATAATTCCGTTTTGGACATACTACACGTTTCTCATATATGGGATATTCACCTAAGTTAGGAGCATACAGTCTTCTTAACCGATTATACTCTCTTACACAATTTGCATCAGCACTAACATTTTTCTCATCAAAATCAATGAAATACAAACCAGATAATGTTCTTACTCGAGACAATGCAACATATGCCATGCCCTCTTTAAACACTGCACTTCCAATATTTACCAAAGCACTGTCTACACTTAAACCTTGAGATTTATGAATGGTCACTGCATATACTAAAGGAAGAGGAAACTGTTTTCTACGAACATACAAGTCTTTTACAAGCAAAAAATGAACAGCACAACGTCCAATCTGTTTTACCTCTTCAATCTGATCAAATTTAATCTTCAAAAATTCAATTCCATCTCTCTTCTGATAATTAAGAAAATCAACAACTTTTCCCATTGCTCCATTTACTAAACCTTTTTCTACATTCAAATTATGCCGTAATATTACCCGACAGTTTACACATACATATAAAGTCATTTATAAACCAGCAGTCTTAGATACAGATTTCTCCAAAGAATCCAATTTTGACTGTAATTTCTCAGAGAGAAGAACAGTAACTCCTTCGTGCTCCATTTTATCAATGGTTTCCATTTTCACTATTGGTTGTTTTTCCAGTTTCAAAAGTTCTTGATTGAATGTAGAACACTCTTGCAGTGTTGGCATTAGGCAAACTATTGACTTCTTTTCTCCAATTTTTTGTACATTATTTCAGGTACAATATTTTCATTTGGAAACAAGTTTGTTAGTAGCCGACTTTGTAAAGCTTCTTTACCATCTTTTGTCAAAACACCAATTCTAATATCTTGAAGAATGTTTCCATAATGTTCATCACTTGCTAGTCGCATAGTCTTAATGAGTTCTTTATATTCAAAAAGAGACCAAATGTTCACATTTCCAATACTTCCCAAAGATTTCCTAGTGTCTTCATGGACAAGTGTTTTAAAAACTGGTTGTCCTTTCACAGGAGTAAGTTGTAGTAGATCGCCGAATACAATTACATGTTTTCCTCCAAATAAAACATCATAATCTGTTTTTAAAATCTGTTGCATTCTTAAATGTACGAAGGCAAGCATTATTAATTTTGAGACCCTAAGGCAAGCCCGTCTGCGCCCGTCCGCGCCTGGACTGCACCCAGCGCCAGAACCCCTGGGCCGCGCGCCCCCCGCTCCAGCCTCGAGGACCGACGCCGTTATGATGCCACCACACTCTCAACCCCGGACGGACACACAACTGCTTCAAGGCCGCCCCGAAACGCACACATGGCGCTTTCACCTGCCGGAACTGCAGCTACACCAGCCTCAGAGCCACCGAAGCGCCCGCCAAGAAGGACCTCAACCACCTCCGATGCATCCTACTGAACACCCGCTCCGCACGCAAACACGTCGTCGAGCTCTGGGACCTGCTCGACACATCATCACCAGACGTCGCCTTCCTGACAGAGACCTGGATGAACGACTCCTCCGCACCCGACATCGCCATAGCCATCCCAGACGGCTATAAGATCACCCGCAGAGACCGCGTCAACGGAGTAGGAGGAGGAATCGCCATCGTCAACAAGAACTCCATCAGGGTCTCGACCAGCACCGACGACTTTCTCTGCACCGCCGAACACATGCACTTCCAGATCCACACGGACCCCAACACCACCCTTAGAGGCACCCTTGTCTACAGACCCCCTGGGCCCCGACCCCAGTTCAGCGACTCCATCGCCGACTTCATCAGCACGCACGCCCTGACCTCTACCGACTACATCCTCCTCGGAGACCTGAACTTTCACCTGGAGAACAACAACAACAGCAACTCCACCACCCTGATCGACAACCTCGCCAACCTCGGACTGAGACAGCTCGTCACAACACCGACTCATTCCACCGGCCACACGCTCGACCCCGTCTTCTCCTCAAGCTCCCACGTCTCCTTCAGCCACACCACGGAACTCCTCTGGACCGACCACCGCTGCATCCACTTCATCTTCCAGAAACCCACCACACACCACCGCACCCAACAGATCCCACGCCGCTGCTGGAGCAAAGTCACCGAACACCAACTACGGGCAAACCTCGCTCTCAGCCCTCCCTCCGACCCATCCAACACCGACGACGCTGCCTGCAACCTCAGACGATGGATAGACGACTGTGCCAACACCCTCGCCCCGCTGAAAAAACTCACCCACAGCAACACCACCAAAAGAGCCAGCTGGTTCACCCCGGAACTCCTAGCTTCCAAGCGTACCTGCCGGAAACTTGAGAAGAAATGGCACAGTGATAAGACACCGGATAGCCACGCAGCCCATAAAGACGCCATCCGTAACCACCACCACCTCATCAGGTCCGCCAAGAGAATCTCCTTCAAAGACCGCCTCGACAACAATGCACACAACAGCAAGGAGCTCTTCAACATCGTGAAGGAACTCTCCAACCCCAGCTCCAACACCAACAACATCCCACCGTCGCAAGCCCTGTGCGATTCCCTCGCCACCTTCTTCCACCGCAAGATCGCCGACATCCACGACAGCTTCAACACCCAGACAGGCCCCACTAAGATAGATACACCAGACCCGCCGCACACCATCGACCATGACCCCTTGCCAGCCTGGGCCAGCGTGAACATCGATGACACCATCAAGACCATGGGCACAATACACTCCGGCTCCCCGTCAGACCCTTTCCCGCACCACATCTTCAACAAAGCCAGCAGCTCCATCGCACCCCACCTGTGCAACGTTATCAATCTCTCCTTCGAGACCGCGACCTTCCGAGAGAGCTGGAAACACGCAGAGATCAACGCCCTACTCAAAAAACCCAAGGCGGACCCAAGAGACCTCAAGAACTTCCGGCCCATCTCCCTGCTTCCGTTCCCAGCCAAGGCCATCGAGAAGATCGTCAACAAACAGCTAACCCGATACCTCGAAGAAAACAGCATCCTGGACCCATCCCAATCGGGGTTCCGCAGCAACCACAGCACTGAGACTGCCCTCATCGCCGCCACCGACGACATCAGGACCCTGCTGGACAACGGTGAGACCGCAGCCCTCAACCTGCTGGACCTCTCCGCCGCCTTCGACACTGTCTGCCACTGCACTCTACGCGCACGCCTCCACGACGCAGGGATCCGAGACAAAGCCCTGGAATGGACCACCTCCTTCCTCGACGGCAGAACCCAGAGAGTCCGCCTCCCACCTTTCCGATCCGAAGCCTCCGAGATCATCTGCGGCGTACCCCAGGGATCTTCCCTCAGCCCAACACTGTTCAACATCTACATGGCCCCGCTCGCACGCATTGCCAGACAGCACGACCTCAACATCATCTCCTACGCCGACGACACTCAACTGATCCTCTCCTCACCAAGGACCCCCTGCCGCCAAATCCAATCTCCATGAAGGAATGAAGGCGGTCGCCGATTGGATGAAGATTAGCCGACTAAAGCTGAACACGGACAAGACAGAGGTCCTCATCCTCGGCTCCAACCCCTCAGCATGGGACGACTCCTGGTGGCCAACGACGCTGGGAGCAGCCCCGACACCCACCGACCACGCACGCAACCTGGGAGTCATCCTCGACTCAACGCTCTCCATGGCCAAGCAAGTCAACGCAGTCTCCTCCTCCTGCTTCAGCACCCTCCGCATGCTTCGCAAGATCTACAGGTGGATCCCGACAGACACAAGAAGGACAGTCACCCAGGCCCTCGTCAGTAGCAGACTTGACTATGGGAACGCCCTCTACGCGGGAGCCCCGGCCAAGCTCATCAAGCGACTGCAACGCATACAAAACGCCTCCGCACGCCTGATCCTCGACATACCACGCCACAGCCACATCACCCCCCACCTGAGGAACCTGCACTGGCTCCCCGTTGACAGGAGGATCTCCTTCAAACTCCTCATCCACGCACACAAGGCACTCCACAAGACTGGCCCAGCTTACCTCAACAGACGACTCTTCTTCTACGTCCCCAACCGCCAGCTCCGCTCCTCCGACCTCTCCCTCGCCACCGTCCCTCGCATTCGAAGAACAACCACCGGCGGCAGATCCTTCTCACACCTCGCCGCCAAGACCTGGAACACCCTTCCACTAAGCCTACGACAGACCCAAGACCTGCTGACCTTCAGGAGGCTACTCAAGACCTGGCTGTTCGACCAGTAGCAGCATCCCCCCCCCTTTCTCTCCCCAGCGCCGTGAGACCCTCGCGGGTAGGTAGTGCGCTCTACAAATTCTGTGATTGATTGATTGATTGCTTACCTCATCAATGATCGGAAGTTTCATTTTCTTTAGTACTCTTGAGACTTCATAACAAGCTTCTCCAGATAGCTTGTGATATTCCAACTTATTTTCATGTTCAACTGGTAGCATGAGTAATCGATGTAATGTAATCCCTTTAATGTTGTGTGCTGCTAACCCAGTTGCAGCGGTTACAACACAAGATAACTGTGATTCAGTGGTTTTCTGTAGATAACTGGTCAAAACTTTAATTAAGAATCTTTTTCCTGTTTCAGCTTGACCACTGATATACATTCGAATAGGTTTAAATTAAGTGCTTTGGCATTCTTTTTTTTCATGCAGTAAACCATGCTGTATCTGTTCTGTCACTTGTTCTTTTTGTTCAATATTTAGTTGTTCTTCCAAGTCTCCCAACTCAATAATATCCTGTTGTGCTTCTTGCATTGCCGTTTCTACTTCATTCATGGCTATTGCTGCCTCATTTTCAAGAATTGGTTGTCCTAATGGATCTTGACTTAGTGGAGCAGAACTTTGACTATCTTGAGAACTGTCTCTAGCTATTTCAGCTGCAATAGTAGTTTCTTGTTCAATCTCTTCATTTAGCATTTGTAGATAATTTGGAAAAATTGTGCATTGAATGCTATCTTTACATGCATTAAAAGAATCTTCATAGCACTCAAAATCTCCAAGTAATTCCAAATCACTACGCCAAGGCTTGAAAAGTTGCAATAGTGCCAAATAGAAAAATTCCCTTTTATCTGGAATTTCGCAACTGAGTTTCCTGTGGTTAATAAGATTTCCTTTGGCCTGTTTTACCAAACATCCTTCACATCCAATTACTGCATATTTTTCTTCATTTATATTTTCTGTAACATTTCTCTTAAAGCTGTAATGTTGCAGTACTTCATGGAGACATATGTTTTCCAGATGTAGACTTCTTTTAGGATAGTACGTATCCAACATATTCGTTTTAACAATATTTGTACTTTCTGGTTCATTCAATGCTAAGTATTCAATTTCTTGTACAGATTTCAATACTCGATTTCGTGTTGCAGCAAGACCTAGCCTTACCCAAATGATTCCTCTTGACTTTGAATATAAACTTGCAGAGGTCAACCGATCCGAACATTCGTAGGATCCAATTTCTCAATGGGAAAGCATCTTCAAACTAAAGCTGTACAATTTGTTACTAAGAGTCTTCTCTTGTGAAATTTCTTCCCTCATTTCTTTCAACTTCGTCTTTTCAGATTTGGTTATATATGACGTAACATAGCGAGCAACAGCAATCAAATTATCTGCAACATACTGGATGTCCATATTTGCATTCCACATTGACAAAATCACTGGATTGTAGTCATTAATATGCTTTGAATCTTCAGTTCTTTTTATGTTGTAAGTATTCTTCGGAGATTTTCGAATTATAGTATGCCTTACTGCTGACATGAAACTGTTGACTCTTCCTTTTGAAATTACTGGACGTGGGAATCCAAAACGACATTTTGTATAAAATCTTTCCTTTGATTTGTATTTCCGTCGACAATATTTCCCACATCGATGACTTTGAAACTGTAAAACTTGATGTCTCAAGTTGTTTTCTCCTCCTTCTCTTGGAATGGCACAGGTAACATATTTTTCAATGAAATACAAAACACTTTCATCAGTATCAGTTCCAAATTTTGCTGCATTCTTGATCCATTACAGCATGTGAATATGAGGTGCACCTCTGGCTTGGTACTCCTTTCTCCAAAAGAAATCAATAACTTCTCCAAGAGGTGGATTATTTTTATTGCAGATAAAAGACATCATAGCTTGAAACCTATGATTAAAATATCTGCACACATTTACAGGATCCAAGGAACACAGTTCTCCAGCTGTCTTCAATTCAATGTTTTTTACATTTGAATTTGCTTGTCGTAGAAATTCAAGTGAATCGTCCCATGCGTACTCAGCACAGCTAAGCGTAACAAACCACGTACGGGTTCCTAAGTTCCTTAACATACATTTAAGTTCTCCGTGACGACAATACCAATACTCATTAGTACCACGTTGACACACCATCAAATTAAATAACTGAGATTCTAAATGATCGTCTCTTTGTTGAACTTTGTCCAAAAATTCCTTTGCAGAAAGGTGTGTACGATGAACTCCTGTTTTTAATATGTGGTTCATTGCATATGAAAGTGCAGACAAGTCACTTTCAAACAGAAGATGAAATAAATATGGAATACACTGTTGAAATCTTGGATCTTCTGAGTACAATCTTGTTGTATGATATTCTGAAGCTGGAATCTGTATTGGTCGTTCATCATATCGTCCACCTTTTCCAGTGGGGAAAAGCTGTGGAAAACAACGAGCTTCCAAACTTTTTTCCCATACACTCATGGGAGTTCCCTTTGCTGAATTCATTTGGAATAATTCAATAGTGTTTCCTATCACTTCTTTTGAATGTAGAGGATGTATACTATAATGTTCATAAATTTCTTCACTCCTCGAGTTATCCACTTTTTCTATTTGGCCAGTTAAAATTTCTCTTTCATCTTCTAAAGATATTTTTTCTTCTTCCACATATACATTTTTATAAAAAATATTGTTTTGCACAAGATATAATGTAGCGACATCTACTAACTCTTGCCATATTTTTCGACTCTTTGTTGGTACACCATTAACTAGAATGACTACAGGTTCACTTACCTCTCTCTCTACACCCACAGTTTCAATATTTTTCTTAAAATCTAAAGCTAAATACACAACTCTTCCTTTTAAACCTCTTTGTCAATCTGTTGGAGGCAGCTTACCTGTTTTAGGCTCTATACAAACTAAAGCCTGAAACGGGTGCACAGATTGAATAAGAGTGGACTCATACGTACTTAAATCTACCAGTTTTGGAGGAATAGCTACCAACTCTAGGTTGTTATGTGCAGCTCTAGCTGGAATTTTGTTCTCTTCTAATTTGTTGTAACAATATTTACAAATACGTTGGTCAGTACCCAACTCAAAATGACCTTCCACCAACAAATAAGCACCAAATTGCTCCCACTTATCATTGTTTTCCTTTTCACTTTTTAAATACACATCAACATTCCTAGTTTTACTTCTATAGTGAGTACGTCGACAACAAATACAAACATAGGTGTCCATTACGATGTTGGACGCTAAAAAATCCCCCATCTACCATAGCGGTAAAATTCCGCCCGCCTACACCGTCTGAATACCGACCGAGCAATCACGATGCCGCGAGCCGAAAACCGCAGGCGGCGGAAAATAAACAAAAAATAGCGCCCGCCCATGTCCGAGTCTAAGTCCATCCGCCCTCCACGGACGGAAAGACGCACGACAACCCAAAACCGCCCGCACTGACGACCGAGACACCGGCCTTGAAATTAGGATCGCACAGACATGAGCGCGGAAAATACACAAAAACACTGCCCGCCAGCGTAAACAACAGTGATGAAAATGTACACGGCGGAAGCTCTGGCGGCCACGGCCCTGCACAGAAATCATCCGCGGACAAAAACAAACACACACAACATGGCCAACAAGTCCACACAGCAACCCACGCACAAATACCCAAACACAGTACACATCCCGGAAACACCCCCCCTGGACAAACAAATCAACTACAAATCCCAGAACACCAGCCACAACACACCTGAAAACAACAGACCACCATGACACACCCACATAGGTAAGTACAAAATCAGCCCCTTCACAGACCACAACCCCTTGCAACATTACAAACTGAGGACGAGAGCACACAACACAGCGAGACAGAAAGGACAGCAGCACACCACAGACACGCACCTATCACACCCATCACCACCACCACTACCAAACACCGGCCACACAAACCCCCTGCACATCACACACCACACACCGCACCAGCACCACAAACACCAAAACACACACCATGGCACCACACAGAATGCCCAAGTTCACTTCCACCGAGCTGACGGTCATGGTCGACAAGATCGTCAAGGTGCACCCACAAATCTATGGCAACCAGGTCCAACAGACACCACCAGCCACCAGAAACAGAATGTGGAACAGGATCGTAGACCAGGTCAATGCAGTCGGGAACGTGCCACGCAACAGAGGCGAAATCAACAAAAGGTGGAACGACCTGAAAAGCGTGGTCAAGAAGAAGGAGACCAAGAATCGTGAGCTGGCTGCCAGGACTGGCGGAGGTAATCCCGCGCTATTCAAGACCTTCAAGGCGTGGGAGGAGAAGGTGCGAGTCATCATACATCCGGAGATCCTCACCGGATTACCAGGGGGAGTGGAGGCTGGTAAGTACAAACAAACGTATACCAGCAAACCGCTATGTACTCACATGCACTACCACAATGCCATAGCTCCTAGGGACAAACACCCCCATGTCCAGTACACAATACACAAGACAACACTCACACATGCAACAGACACAACCACACACTCAGCCCAAACCTACCAACTAACAAAACCATGGGGGCATGTGTACAGTTAGCCAGCACCGCAACTCCCACCAGGTCCCCTTGTACTCCAGAAGCGCCAGAAGGAGCACTCCCCACACCCATGTGTCAGCCATAGCTGCACTAACCGACAAGTAACAGGTAAGTAGCCGCAACACAAAGGCAGTGGGTCGGTGGGGGGACAGCTGAAGTACAACACCTACCAGGCCCCCAGTCCCACAGCGCAGCAAGGTGGAGCACTCTCCACACCCATGTGTCAGCCATAGCTGCACTAACCAACAAGTAACAGGTAAGTAGCCGCAACACAAAGGCAGTGGGTCGGTGGGGGGACAGCTGAAGTACAACACCTACCAGGCCCCCAGTCCCACAGCGCAGCAAGGTGGAGCACTCCCCACACCCATGTGTCAGCCATAGCTGCACTAACCGACAAGTAACAGGTAAGTAGCCGCAACACAAAGGCAGTGGGTCGGTAGGGGGACAGCTGAAGTACAACACCTACCAGGCCCCCAGTCCCACAGCGCAGCAAGGTGGAGCACCCCCCACACCCATGTGACAGCCACTGCAGTGCACACCTGAGGCCGACAGGTAGACATCTCACCCCACATGCAGGGGTGTCTGTGGGTGTCAAGCCATCACCACAACTCACAACACCGCCCCCACTCCCACAGACCAGCAACATGGAGCACCCCTCCCGCCCATAACCATGTGGCATCCATTGCATTGCGCACTCAAAAACAACCTGTAGGTGGGAAACTGTATAGGGCGGGGTGTCTGTAGGCATGAGGACTGTACTACGACTGACACATGGGACATGTCACGTAGCAGAGGAACACGCAGCACTGCTCCCTGTCACAATCATGTGACCAATGTGCACACGGACATGTATTACAGAGTCATACCCCACATTACCCATCACAGATACAGCAACACCTAAGGAGCCACGTCTGCATGCACAAGTCCCACTGGAGTACAGACCCACACGGCAGGCACTGTGCCACCCATCACACACATCAGCAACACCATCTAAGTCTTGTCCATGTAGTCCTTACTGCCTGTCACTCACACATCGTACAACAACGCCCATGTAAGACAAACCTTACTAGAAGTAACAGCGTGGAACCACAATATTGCACACAAAAACAACTGGACCCATGAAACACACAGGTACACAATGCACATTCAACATATCATCCATCGCATCTGTCAGCCCCAGTGTCATGAAAGGTATGTCATCCGAACAGCTGTCCCTCATACAGTAGTCATGCAAAGATACCTGCCCATGACAAATCATGTGCCTGCAGTGACTGAAGCGCACGTCACACTGCGAGTAACAACACACATAATATAGTCAACACCCCAAGAGCACTGCATTGATGCACATGTACGAGTGCAGCACGCACACCAAGGAATTGGCCCATCTGCAATACGTCGTGTGGCACACAACAAGCACGAACTCACAACAATGCTACCAATGTAATGTCCATGAATGATAACAGGCAGCAGATATGCCGGGCATGTTAGACAGACACACACCTTAGTCTATGCACTGTCATGTTGCCAGAACACATGTCACGTTCTGCACCCATCACCCACAGTACGTACCCCAAAAGCATATTCCAAGCCAAAAGCGTCCAGGGGGCTGTACCCCCTTGTGCCATCTGCGTTTCTAAGCGTTCCATCTGTACCCCAAAACCATAGTTCAACCCAACATCGTCGATGGTTCTGGAGCCCGCATACACCCGAGCCACAAAATGTAGGAGCATAGCAACACACACCCATCGGCATTGCTAATCCGTCCCATGCCACATGTCCACATCACACAGTTCCATTGCCTAGCCCACGCATACACACATCGTACATCCACACACGCCTCTGGGAAACCTGTGCACGACAGTGCACGAACTGTGAATGTCAGACAACCAATACATACTTTGCTAGGTGCAACACAATGACCCATCTCATTCTCCCCACAGGTGGCGAACTGCTGGATGCCGGAGAGGGAGACAGCAGCCAGCACAGCCAGTCCGCAAGCCCCCGACCCGGACTCACGGATGTAGAGGAGCTGGACACCTCTCCGGACACGGACCACCCAGCAGGCTCATCTGGAGTGGCAGGGCACACCCGCTCCCCAGGGCCCCTCCTACCCACCAACCCATCATCCAGGGATGCTGACCAGTCACAGACCCCTGCTGCCACGGTCGTTGCGGCCACTGCCATGGCCGTTGCGGCCACTGCCACGGTCGTTGCGGCCACTGCCACGGTCGTTGCGGCCACGGTCGTTGCGGCCACCACCACCACGCCATCCCTGACCACTCAACCAGCGCAAGGGGTGGCCCGGCCGTCTGGGTCCACCCTGGGAGCCAGAGCGAGGACCGTGGTGAGCAATGTGGCTAGTGGGCAGGTCGGTGGCAGCAGTACTGGTAGGAGGAGCAGGGTCAGGCCAACGCCATCTGTGCCTGGGAGCCAAGCCCTGCCGCAAATCGACAGAGTCCTTGGGGCCTATGAAGAGGCCCAAGGAGAATGGGCCAGGTCGGCTACCGACACGCGGGAGGTCCTTGGGGTGTTGAGGTCCATGGACGCCCATATGGGCCAATTTGTGACCCGTATGGACCAACTCGTGGACCTCATGGGCCAGCTGGTGGTGGTGGTGAGGGCACAAGCAAGGCCAGCAACACCACCTCCGCCACCACCTGCTGTGGCGCTGGGTCGTGCAGCATCGCGTTCCCCTGCGTCCACAGCGAGTGAGCACTCCTCAGCCACCACCAGCAGCCCACCAACACAACCCCCCTCCCAAACGTGGAAGGGGCCGTCCGAAGAGGAAACAGGTGTCCAGAGAGGACTTCGCACGCGACAAACGCCAGTGAGTCAGCCAGCCACCTTGACCACCTACTGCATTGACTTGGAATACGATCCTACCCCACACTGCCATGTGAATGGCATGTGTCTGTTGGACTGTGGACATAGAACTTCATGGGTACACCTTGACCATCACGCAGCCATGACCGTCTACTCATTGTCACAGCATGCACCACATTTGACATCACCTTGCACACAATCACATGTCACCGCTGTAAATAAATACACCTTGATCACAATCTGCTTTATGTGTCCTGGGTTTATTCAACGATGTGCAATCGCCACCATGAGCAGAAATGCATCTGCTGTGTGGTATGTCGATGGGACAGGAGAGGCTGTAGGGACCTAGGGGTGAAAAACAGAACAAGAGTACATTCAATGAGTGTGTCACACACTCATCACACAGTACTTGTCACCAACTACAAGCAATGTACACACATCTCACAGAGCAACAGGGCACAATGCTACAGCCACTGTCAGTGGCATACCAACCTGGACATGGACCATTGACACACAGCACTCAGTGAACAAAAGGCCCCCGTGACAGAGCACACATACACCTGCACAACTACAGCTACATCAGCCGTCGTACATGGACACTCACCGTCAAGTGAAGTAGCGGGCGATGAGCTGCTGACGCACATTCACAGCTTCCTCCTCTCCACTGTCCTCTTCACTTGACCCGTCCTGGTCTGCAGGCTGGGGCCCTGGTTGATCTCCGTCATCCACAATTAGGGGGATCTGCTTGCGAATAGCCAGATTGTGCAGCATGCAGCAAGCCACTACTATCTGGCACACCTTCTGTGGGGAGTACGCCAGTGCGCCCCCGGTGCGGTCCAGGCATCTGAACCTGGACTTGAGGAGGCCAAAGGTCCGCTCAACCACACGTCTGGTCCTCCCATGTGCCTCATTGTAACGGACATCAGCTGGGCTCAGAGGATGTCGTAATGGGCTGAGCAGCCAGGGCCCATTCGGGTAAGCAGAGTCACCTGGGTGTGAGGGACACAGAGAATCGTTGCTATTCCAACTGGACACAAGACAGCATCGCACAGCCAGCACGCTACACTACTCCACATACTCACCAACAATCCAGCCACGGTCATGTTGCAGATTGGTCATCAGTCGTGGTAGGATGCTGTTGCGCATGATGTGCGCGTCATGTGCCGATCCTGGAAACTTCGCACACACGTGTGATATTACCATGTCCGCAAGGCACACCACTTGCACATTCAGGGAGTGTGTGTGCTTCCGGTTGCGGTAGAGGTGCTCAGTGGCCTGTGGTGCAACAAGGCCAACATGGGTGCAATCTATTGCACCAACGACGTGGGGGATCCGTCCAAGGGCATAGAAATCACCCTTCACTGCCGCCAATTCACGAGCCCTGGGGAATCTGATGTACCTGTTCCTGTACAGCATCATAGCTGACAGTACATCCCTCAGCACCATGCTGAACATGGGCTGGGACATCCCACCTCCACTGCCCACTGTGTGTTGGAATGACCCAGTGGCGAAGAAATGCAGTGCAGCCATCACCTTAGCCGTGGGGGTGAATGCTGTTGGATACACCCTGCGAGGACGGAGGTGGGGTTCCAACAAGGCACATAGGCGATGCAGGGTGGGTCGGTCCAGACGATATTTACGGATGACCTCCACATCCTCCATGTCTGACAGCAATTGGTAGGGGCGATGTATGTTTGGTCTCCGCCTAGGAAAGATGGAAGTGGACACATGTCAAAGCAACACGCCACATGGCAGTTTCACATACACATGACAAAAATGACTGACCAAGCAATTGAATCACAGAACAGCTGACAAGTAGGGACAGCACAGCCACAATACACTTACACAGGTCCCCTACCAATAGCAATGGGCAGTGACACACACCATTGCTATGAGCATGCACATGGGGAGTTAGGCCTTAACAACTTGTAAGGCATGCTGATGGTAACAGACTGCATATTCGGTAAGCTGCAACACCACGGCAACATGACTAGCTGCTGTGCATCACACTGCTTCCGAGGCTGGGTGTGTAGGGCACACACCAACAACGCTATGGACACAGGCTGAGCGGCCAAAACAAGTGGGACCTGTGGCACGAGGGGATATGAGACAGTCATTGATGTCCCTACTGCACCCTATGTACAGCACTGTACGGATCACACCTCCAGAAACATTGACAGGTGTACACATTGACAGCTCCATGCCAACACGGCTGTGTGATTGCACATACACATCACAAGTGACACGTAACGTTGCACGTGCCACGTGGCAGATGTACATAGTGAAAGATGGCATGTGTGTGCATATGCATATCCCATGCTCCCATGCCAATGTGTACATGATGATATGCCAACAGACATGTGGAGGCTGCCCACTGGCCGTCCCTGCCTATGCACACAGCATGTTCTGGCCCCGTCCATTGTGGACCTGCACCCACACACAAATCATGGCCACACCTGCAGATGCATTGCGCACATTAAACTGTGTGGTGCACATGGCATCAGCGGACTGTACCCGCCATGGGCCAGGCCCTTACGGCCAACTCCAATGACCCTCGCGGTTGCACCCTGCGTGTTCCACTATGGAGGTAAGCATCCCGGGCCAGCTGGGAGCAGGCCATCATCTGCAATTGAAGCTGGCAGACATGGTACACAAATTGCAGCAGCTTGGACCCACTGAAACTGCCCCAGGGGGCTATGTGAGTGTGTGAGTGAGACCGGCATTACCACAGCTACCTGGGACTGCAGCCTGGCACCCCTCAACAACACCTGCTGCTGCCACCTCTCCACCTACACGTGGATGACTCTGAGGATATGTCCAGGTCCACTCACCAGCGAGGAGCTGGAGATCCTGGATTCCGAGCTCCACGCACACTGCACATGGCTATTCCTTGCGAAAGTTGTGTGTGAGAGACAACTGCAGTGTGTGTGGGAGTGCATGTGGGGGACACACATGTCGTTGATCCGCAGCACTATGAGTCAGAGCCTGTGGTGTTCAGACATGCACTGCTCACCATGCTGACTGCAGGTGGCAGTGGTATGTGAGCTCTCGGGCGCTTTGACATGTCTGTCCCTCCCGAGTGGTGGTACATGGCAACTTCATGTCAGACATCCAGTGACACAGACAATTGGCAATGCAGGTCTCAGTGCACTTGTTGCTCGTGTGAATGTCAGGCTGGGGCCATGCTGCCCTTCTCAGTCCCAGCAGGCCTGGCCTGCACATTGACTGCACAATGCCAGTAGGTGACAACACAGAATGACTAGTGGGTTACATGTGTCACCTGTTCAGCACTCTCCGGATGAGCGCAAACTCAGCCCTGTACATTGGTCACACCATGCCTCGTGAAAGGGATGTGTGTGTGAGATAGTGCCACTGAATGTGACCACCGTTGCGGGGTGGGCCATGCGCAGGCCGAGTACGTTGGTTGTTGCGCAGTGTTGGTCACAGTGGGTACACCAACACAGATGTGTTGCCTTGTGATCTGTTGCTAGGTCCGCCTGACAATGGACAGTAGATGTGGGCAGACTACACATTGGTCGATGTGCTGTCTATATGCATGTGCCTTCACACCAGGCAAAGCTGCCCCTGCACATATGACCCCTGCTGCCATCAGTGCTGGGTCTGTTGAGCTGATGCGCCATCTGTGCGTGGGGCAGACAGCTCTCCTCACTTCTGTCATTGCCCATGACATCACTTTGCCGCAGGTGACATGGATCATGGAGGGCCCACATGTACGCGTGGGTGGACTACACAAGACTGTCCAATGGTTATCACCCCCAGTCAGTGCTTCGAATGGGAAGGATGTGGTGCTGGTACTCATTTTAATGTGTAGAGTGGGCGGGGCTAGGTGCGGGGCTACATGCAAGACATGGGAAGTTCATCGGCTTATCTACTAGTTGCAATACACACGAGACACGTCTTTTCATGTCCACATCAGGGTCATTCCTTGAACTGACTGGAAGTCAAACAGTCATATTTTACCCTGTCCTCATGGCCTCCCCTCGCTCACAAAAATATGCGTTTGCACCTGGGAAGCCAGCGCATGCACAAGCAGCTCCAAGCTCGCCCCAGAGAGGCCAAGGAGTGTATGTGTGGGTCCAGTTGAACAAGTGGTCTGTCTCGCGGCATAATAAGTGGCGGGACGCCGTCCACCTGCGTGGTGCCCCGACTCGAGACCCGGGCAACATTGACAATGCATGACAGGCTCCGCAGTCCGGATACACCACCTGCAACACACAGAGGCTGTAGCTGCCCTAGCGGCCCAGGCCGCGTCCAACTGGAGCTCATGGACCCACACATTCACTCTTTGGCCTCTCTGGGGCGAGCTTGGAGCTGCTTATGCACGCGCTGGCTTCTCTGTTGCAATGGCATGTAACGTGTGTGGGGATATAGGCAATGAGTGAGATGGTGCGAGCCACCTTCCGTGACGTCACTCCTGCTCGTGATGTGTGCGTCCCCCCACTACTTCCATTAGACTTGTGCCATACTACTAATTGAGGATGTGTTGCCTGCGTGATGTGTCCAGGAGGAGCGCGCCATGACATCTCACCCACCATGCTCCACTGCCATCCCGTGCCCTGGATTGCCTGTGCAGGTGGACAATGTTGGGGATACACCTGGTCGACAGGGGATGTGAGTGCCTTGGCAAGGGCCTGGCGGACGCACAGCAGTATCCAGCATGTCCACGGAGGGTGGGCTGACGTCTACACCTGATGCAGCATTGATCGTGTGCCCGCCTGTTGTGCACACACGAGTTCACATTCATCCCCAGACAGGTGGTCTTTACAAATTCCCAGGAGAGCAGCAATGTACTGTTCCGGAATCCTCCCAACACAGCGTGTTTCAACATTGCATGTGCGCACCTACCCGTCACACCCACCCACCTGAGCCAAGCGTAACTCCCGCTTCACATGACACATGTGTGTCATCCACAGTTGTGCTACTCTCTCAGGGCCGGACCTGCAACTGTCCCGTAGCACACACACAGCACCGATTCGTACTGGCATCCTGTTAGATTGGTGGGCACACTAACCCATCTCCTTCTGAGACAGTGGTGGCTGTGATGGATATTGTGACTGGGCACATGGCTTACTTTCAATGTGTGCATTTGGGAGGTGGTGGTGTGTGGTGTGTGATTGTGGTAGCGTTGGTGTGTATGTGTGTGTCGTGTCCCTGTCGACTGCACACATATGTCACCCCGGGACATGGTGGATGTTTGTTACCGTGCTGAGGTCTTTGAATATGATGTGATGGGTGTGTTGTATGTTGCACAGTATGCGGTGTGTGGGTGTGTCCTTGCAGTTCAGGCTGACTCCTACTTGTTATGGTTCAGACGTTGTGTGTGTGCAGGGTGTGTGACTGTCAAGATTGTGTCTAGTCCAATTGTGCATGTCAGCATTTCAGCAGTTCTTGCTCACTGTGCAGTGCTGCCCACCCACTCTGATGTCGTGTGTGTGTTCTGTCAGGCATTGCTGTGGCATGCTTTAGCGTGGCTCCCACTTTTTGTTGCTGAGTGTGTGGTCAGACTGTGTGGGTCATTGTAAACATGTGTAGGACTGTGCTTTGTAGTGAGCAGGCCGTCAGTGTTGATGTGATGATCTTTCGGGCGACTTCAGAGTGTGACAAGTCCTGCTCCACGAGCTGTGGTATTTCCCTGTGGCCACTGTTGCGGCTACTCATTTGCGTTGACATCCAATGACAGTGGACTACATGGTCATCTCACGACTGCCGTGTACTTCACACACTCTCATCCTCTCTCATTCGTACTTGTGAAATGAATCAGCAGAGACACATTTTTGCTTCAAGCCATGTATTGGGACTTATGTCCTCTGTGATGCAGTATAGTGGACACTACTGGCAGCGAAATGCATGTGGAGGATATACTCAGCATGATTACACATAGCATAGGGTGTAGGGGTACATGTCATTAGTTGTTGACTGTGGGATGTGTGCTTCAGAGTTACAACTGCTTAGCCGTTGCTGTGCTAATGTACATTTGCTAATTACTGTGGAGCTGCTAACTTTGACACAGACAGTATACATTTCGCCTACCAGACCGCTTGACATCATGGGCACAGTACATCTCAGTTCCATGTTACAGGTTTGCTGCTATGGTTACTCATACACACGTGCGTGGAGGTGACATCAGGGCATGGGCTTACGTGCATGCAACGGCGTCCCACTTGTTGTTGCAATGTGGTGGCTACTGGACATGACACAGTCACTGGGGTCATGTTGTTGGGGGATGCACTTGTTGTCCATGCAAAAGTCCTGGCACGGAAGTTCAGAGGGAGGTGAGGTGACAGCTCTCACATACTACAGCCGAACGATTACTGTCCACTGACCGGTGCATATGTTCATGGGCGCAGGATACATATTATGGCATAGTTGTACGTGCAGTTATGTCCATGTGGTTGCCATACACATTTCCCATGCCTCTGCCTCCCCCTGTTCATGCAGAGTTACTGGATGTGATGAGGTACAGAGTGCATGTCCCGAAAATATCCGATGTCATGGCAGTGTAGTTGATGGTGTGGTGTTAGTTGCAGGTTGTGTGGTATAGTTGTTGTACTGGTAACTGCTCAGTCCGTGCGGATGCCAAGCATGGGTACGGTGTGGGACATCATTGTTCAATTGGGGGTGTTGCGTCGGGGCCCGACGAATTGACAGGTTGTCAGGAATGCGATACCTTCCAGCAGGGCTTCCATGGCATTGGTGGTAAACATGGATGCCATCCAATGTAGCGGATGGTGGCTGTCAAGGTGTTGGTCGTAAGTTGTCCCTTGTAGGAGCATGATGGGACATGTTGGATGACATTCGATGAAACTGTGATCCAGAATCCGTCGTGTGGAGGCACAGTGGTCCCATTGCAGTGTGGGTCCGATTGCAGCCACATACGCCATGCCCCCATAGGCTGAACAGACCCTGTCGTGGACGTCCAGGGGGTTGAACAGTTGTACCAGGTCCGCCATTGGACATGCAGGGTTGGAGAGACATAAATCCACAGGATAGTGGAAAGGACACCTCCGACAGTAGAAGACGGGGATGACGCAGCTGAACAATGCGATGCGGTAAGTTAGTCGGTAACTTACGTTCAGCAAGGCCAGATTTTCACATCCCAATATCTGTATCAGGTAATGTTTGTACAGCTTCATCTGTCCGGCGTAGTTGGGTAGGTGTGGTGCAAGTGCCATTTTGCTGAAGGGCGATGTGATGGCGTGCTCCGGCTGTCTGTGCAGTCTGCAGAGTGCAACCTCCGACGTTGCTGGGAATTCTGTTATGGTCGTAGGGAGGCAGGGCTTGGGTTATAGTGGCTTGTGCGAAGGACACGGGCCCTCATCCCACATGCTTCTATGAATGGTCAAGGTCAGTGGTGTCTGACTCCTTCCCGATAACTTGCATGTGAACCACATGGGGGAGTGGTATCATTTCTTTTTTCCCTTCGGAATGTTCTTTCGTGTTATGCGCTATCTGCCCAGTGGACGGTTCCCTCTGCATGCCTGTGTTGGGCTTTTTTTGGTATCATGACTGTGTTGTCCTGCTTGGATAGTTGAGCTGTGGTTTCGGTGTGGGTATGGAAGGCCATTCAGTGCTATCTCCTCTCCCGTGTGTGGGCGGCACGCTGCGTTTCCGCTATACGTTGGGCCTTGTGTGTGGGTGTTGTAATTGGAGCCACCTGTTGTCGGTCCCCCGGGATCTTTGATGTTACGTATTGCATGTCTTGGTATTGGGTGCAGGGTGGTATCGGTGTTTCTGTGTGGTACTGGCGTACCTTTTTCCGACGGGGTCCATATTCTGCTGGCTGATGTTGCCGCCGCTGTGTGCTTCGCCATGTTTTGCACACAGGGGTGTGTCCTAATTTGGCGTGACATCACTGACATGTTCGGGTCAGTTGTGTGACGTCAGGTTGGCAACAGTGAATTGACGGTTGGCGACATGGCTGTGGCAGGACTGTCACGTGACATGTGCGTTCTGGGTGGGGCTGGTGTGTGTGGTGTTTGGTTGTGACCCTGTGTTGTTTGTGTGCGGCGCATACTTGGCGCTGCCGTTGGCCTATGCGTTGTGCGCATGTGTGGCTGCGTCGTCGCCGCTGCGCTGCGGGGCCGTGACGGGGACGTTAGTTCCTGGTCCCAGGTGGTGTGTCCCCGGTTGTTGCGAGTTGTTACAATTTGCCCGGTGTGACATTTGTGGGTGCAGTGGTGGATGTGTCGCGTCCACGCAGGGGTGTCTGGGGGGGCCATGTACAGTTTTACCGCACTTGCACTGCGTGAGGTGTTTGCGTGCCCTTGTTGTGTGTCTGCCTACCTGCGTCTCCGCGGTGCGTTGACTCCTAGGTTCTGCATCAGGTAGAGCATGGGGAGGGCCTGCAGTGCTGGATTCATGCTCGGGGGGTCCGCCTCTTTGGTATCCGTACTGTGCGCTCGGGTTTCCGCCTTGCTTTCACGTGCGGTGTCTCTTAGCCGGGGGAGCTGTTTGGTTGTGGCATCATAATTTGTACGCCGGGCGATACGTGTTTCGTCGGGCGGTGTGTCTCCATTGGGCGGCGCCGCTACGTGAACGGGCGCACTTTGATGGCGGACGGCGTCGCTGGCTTACGGGCGGTGTTTGGCTGTCTTTTCACATCCTAATTGGGCGGGCGTGTGGGCTGCGGCGGGCGGACGGTAACTCTTGTTTTTTGCATCCACCAGCACGGCGGTGGTGCTTCCGCCCGCCATCCTAATGGGCCCCATAGTTTGGATTTTCACAAGAAACTACCTTAAACTTTGTAATTTCTTCTGCAAATTTCACAGTAGTAGTATCTTTCATCTCTTCTTCAACACCTACACTTATCAAACTCTCACTTTCTCTACACTCCTCTTGAGGACCAAAGAAACGAAACTCTATATCATCAGAAACGTTTTTACATCCAACACTGAACTATGAAAATGAGCTGTGTTTATTTCATTTAGAGATAATGCAGGACTTTTTACGTAGTACAATCTTCTTACTAACTTCCGCATTTCTGAATGATGTACTGCTAACATTCTTAAATGATGAAAAGTACTTCGACACACTTTTCTAGATAGACAAGCCAGAGAATGACCCTGCAAGTTAGTATATTTTCTCACTTTACAAGGATCTAGTCCTTGCAACATCTTAATCTTCTGTTTAACACTTTTTTTTACCGTAATCTCGTAAGAAATGTCATAATATATCAATAGATTCCTGTCGTATACTACAAATACTACTACAATCCCACTTATACACTGGAGCTTTTGTACGTCTTCCTTGAGCTTCTTCAGCTATTACTTCTTCCACATTTCTAGGAACCATCTTTTCATTTTCAATTGAACAACCGTTTTTAACTTCATAACAACGACCACTGGTATCAACTGGATGAACTAATGTAATTTGTTGAAAATGGCTTTCTTCATTAAAAAAAGGCTGCGTACTAGAAGTATGCTTCCATTCACCCGAAATTGTTTTGCAAAAGTTAGTTCTATTAACCTGTCTTTTTCTTTTAATTTTCTGCTTCATAAAGTGCATTGTTTCATTCAATGTTTTAATTCTCTTTAATACTAATATAAACAATTTTCTTTTCAATTCAAAAGCCTTTTCGACTACACTTTCAATCTGTTCTTTCTTTTGTAAAATGCTGATCTTCTTTTATATTTTTTGCAATCTTTCAATAAATTTTGTAGTACTCTACTTTTATACATTCTCTTCCTTCAGTCTTTATATTGTTTCATCCTTTTTTCAACATGGATCGTTTTCCTATAACCTGATTTTGCATTAATTTCTCCTTTTTTCTTTTCCTTCTGATTGCTTGTAGTACTTTTCTTTCTCTTTTTCCCCATTTTCAAAATTCTTTTGTTCTCTTACCAGAAGACTTTTTCTTCAACATCACATGTTGTACTTCATCTACTTTCTGCTTTTCTCTATCCTTTAAATAGTTCTGTTTCCTTTTTGTCTTTTCTTTTGAACTTTTCTTGTCACACTGAATATTTCTTAACAATTATGAAGAATTTCTAAAAAAAAGTATATTATCTTTCTAAAAAATATTTTATATTATTAAAATAATTATATACAAATATTGTCATCTATAAATAAAGAAATACTTTGAGTAATGCCTAGGTGAATAGATAAGTGCAACAGTAGGACCTGGATGATTCTACAACTGCAAGGGTGGCACGTAACTAGTGCCTGGGTGATTGCATAACTAAAGGGGAAATATCTGAAGGATTACTGCAGTACATAGCAAATCAGTGGGTGATTTTATGCATGAGTACTGTTTGGGTGATTGCAGGAGTACTGAGGGAATGCCTGAGTGATTGGAGGAGTGCAAAGGTAGTGCCTGAGTGATTTTATAAGTGCATATATCAAGTACCACGCACCTGAATAACCATGGACTTCCACAGGAGCAGATGACAATTCCTCCGATCCCAAACTCCACTAAAAGCGGATATCAAATTCCACTTCCAGCAAAGAGGGGGAAGGGGGGATGGGATAAAAGAGAGACTCCACTGCTGTGCCTCTTCCTCTTGGGAATTCTAGCTATTCTTCCCAGCACCTATAATACAAAATGACAGTATTAATACACCCTTAACACTACCTGATCAAAATACTTTCAAAAGATGTAATACTCAAACGTATCTCATACCTGAACCTCTGCAGTGATTTGCCTCTCTCTTAAATATTATTCATAGAAGCTGTTGTTATATCTAGTCAATATGCTTTTAATCCTGACTGTATCTTTTCTTTATTTGCAGGTGGCAGAAGGAGCATTGGTCGTGTAAGTATAATATATATATATATATATATATATATATATATTGCTACATACTATTTAGAGATATTTGTAGAAGAAAAGCTTCTGCCACTTCTTGTCTGAGCTTCTTCTGAATCTTAAAAGTAGTCTTAAAGAATTTCACATTCATTAATTGCGCTGTTTAACATTGTTTGTAATCCTTTTGAAAATAAGTCTTTTCAAAATATGTATTGTCCAAAAAATTACGCGCTGGAAATTGCCTGGCAGAAATAACTGTTCTACTCTTGACCTCCCTGTTGAGTTCACAGGAAAGATTGAGCACAAGAAAACGGTCTGCGCCGTTAACTTGAAGTACTGCTGCAGGGAATGTCAACTGAAGAATATAACGCGCTGCAGGCAAGCCAATTACTGGAAAGGCATTGCGACCTGCGTCGGCACAAGGGTGCGCTCTCAAATACTTCTACAAAAAAAATGACGTAGAGCCAAGCATTTACAAAAATAAACTGAGAACTTACTTTTCTGTGAGAGGGGAATTCTCCCACACCCTCTACTCACAGAACTGGTCACGCTGAGAAGACAAAGAAAACTGTTCACCAGGAAACTTCTGAGGCTTCAGCAAAGCAGCACTGAACGCCACAGAAGTCAGGATGAGATACTGATGAGCTGCCGGTCTCCTGACTAATGAAATGGCGAACGAGCACGAAAGAAACGCTCCGTTCGTCAAGAAATGACAGTTGAATTGTGCCGCACAATTGATGCACGAGCGCGAAACCCCTGACTCCTAAGCATTAGCCAAACACTAGAACGCTTCCCTCCTACACCTGAACAGTCATTACAGCTGCCATTTTAGTGGGACAATGAGACAGCCTGAAAACTCTAAAAGAGGAATCGGCGAAGCCGATTCCAAGGGTAACAAAGCAACGTCTTGCGCCTGACACTAAACTGAGGACAGGAAAGTTTCCCCAACAGGCCAGCCTTGACAGTATAAGTACTGGCTGAGTGATTACATAAGTACAAGGGTAATACATGCATGATTAAAGGAGTGCAAGGGTAGTACCTGAAAGATTATATAAGTTCATTGATAGTGTCTGGGTGATTGAAAGAGTGCATAGGTAATACCTGGGTGAATGCATGACTGCATAGGTAGTGCCTGGGTGGTTTCAGGGTAATAACCTGGGTAATTGCAATAGTGCATATGTAGTGCCTGGATCATTTGAAGACTGCATAAGTAGTACTTGGGTGTTTTTATAACTGCATGAGTGTTGGGCCTAGCCAAATACAAAGCAGCACACTATTACATGACTCAACCATAAGTCTCTCCATATTGTTAAAAGCATGCATACATACGTCTCTACCTTTTCAAATCATCATCATATCTAAAAGAAATATGTATACAATATTTCTGAAATATAGTGAAACCTAGAAAATGAGACATGTAATAGATCTGCCTGAGTGATTGCATAACTCCATGCATAGTGCTTCGATGATTGTATGACTCCAAAGGTACTCGGTGGGTAATTGCAGGAGAAGATGGATAGTGACTGGCTAATTCATCAGTGCATACATACAGGTTGAGTGCATGGATAAGTGTATTAATAGCACCTGAAGGCATAGATGAGTCATGGAGTAGTGCCTAGGTGAATAGATAACTGCAACAGTAGCACCTGGATGATAATATGACTGCAAGCATAATGTGCAGGTTATTACAGGACTGCATAGGTAGACACTGCATGATTCTATGACTGGAAAGGTACCACATAAGTAGTGCCTGGGTGATTCCATGACTACAGGGGTAATATCTGGGGGATTACTGGAGTACATATCAAGTGAGTGAGTGATTTTATAACTGCATGAGTACTGCTTCAGTGATTGCAAGAGTAATGAGGTAGTGCCTGAGTGAATAAAAGAGTGCAAAGGTAGTGCCTGGGTGATTTTATAACAGCATGACTACTAGCTGAGTGATTACATAAGTACAAGGGTAGTGCCTCTGTGATTGAAAGAGTACAACGTTAGTGCCTGAGTGATTATATAAGTGCATAAGTAGTGGCTACATGATTCAAAGAGTGCATGGGTAATACCTTGGTGATTGCCTGAGTGCATAGCTAGTGGCTGGGTGATTGCATGAGTGCAGGGGTAATGCCTGGCTGATTGCATCAGTGCATGGGTAGTATTAAGGTGTTTTATAACTGCATGAGTGTAGGGCCTAGCCAAATATAAAACAGCAGACTATTACATGACTCAACCATTAGTCTCTCCATATCGTTAAAAGCATGCATACATATGTCTCTACCTTTTCAAATCATCATCATATCTAAAAGAAATATATATACAATATTTCTGAAATATAGTGAAACCTAGAAACTGAGACATGTAATAGATCTGCCTGAGTCATTGCAAAACACCATGGGAAGTACTTGGGTGATTGTATGACTCCAAAGGTAGTCGCTGGGTAATTGCAGGAGAAGATGGATAGTGACTGGCTAATTACATGAGTGCACACATAAAGGTTCAATGCATGGATAAGTGTATAAATAGCACCTGAAGGCATAGATGACTCACTAAGAAGTGCCTAGGTGAATAGATGAATGCAACAGTAGGGCCTGGGTGATTCTATGACTGCAAGGGTAGTGCCTGGGTTATTACATGAGTGCATAGGTAGAGACTGCATGAATCTCTAACTGTAGGGGTAGTACATAACTAATGCCTGTGTGATTGCATGATTACAGGGGAAATATCTGGGGGATTACTGCAGTACATAGGAAGTGAGTGGGTGATTTTATACGTCCATCAGTACTGCCTGGGTGATTACAGAAGTACTAAGGTACTGCCTGAGTGATTACAGGAGTGCAAAGGTAGTGCCTGGGTGATTTTATAAGTGCATGAGTATTGCCTGAGTGATTACATAAGTACAAGAATAGTGCATCCGTGATTGAAAGAGTGCAAGGATAGTGCCTCAGTAATTGAAGCACTGTATAGCTAATGCATTGGTGATTGCATGAATACAGAAGTAACCTCTGGGGGATTAAAGGAATACATAGGTAACACCAGGGTGACTGCATGACTACAGGAGTAATATCTGGTGATTAACATGACTACATACAAAGTGACTGAGTGATTTTATAACTGCATGGGTACTTCTTGGGTGATTTCAGGACTACTGAGGTAATGCCTGAGTGAATAAATGAGTGCAAAAGTAGTGCCTGGGTGATCTCATAACACCATGACTACTGGCTGAGTGATTATATAAGTACAAGGCTAGTGCCTCTGTGATTGAAAGAGTACAACGTTAGTGCCTGAGTGATTATATAAGTGCATGAGTAGTGGCTACATGATTCAAAGAGTGCATGGGTAATAGCTTGGTGATTGCATGAGTGCATAGCTACTGCCTGGGTGATTGCATGAGTGCAGGGGTAATGCCTGGGTGATTGCATCAGTGCATAAGTACTGCCTCGATCATTGGAAGACTGCATGGGTAGTACTATGGTGTTTTATAACTGCATGAGTGTTGGGCCTAGCCAAATATAAAACAGCAGACTATTACATGACTCAACTATAATTCTCTCCATATTGTTAAAAGCTTGCATACATATGTCTCTACGTTTTCAAATCATCATCATTTCTAAAAGAAATACGTATACAATATTTCTGAAATATAGTGAAAATTACAACTGAAACATGTAATAGATCTGCCTCAGTGATTGCATAACTTCATGGGTAGTGCTTGGGTGATTGTATACATGCAAGGGTAGTCACTGGGTAATTGTAGGAGAAGATAGATAGTGACTGGCTAATTGCATGAGTGCACACATAAACATTGAATGCATGGATAAGTGTATGAATAGCACCTAAAGGTACAGATGACTCATTGAGTAGTGCCTAAGTGAATAGATGAGGGAAACAGTAGGAACCTAGATGATTCTACATATCATCCAGGGTGATTGTATGAGTGCAGGGATAATATCTAGGTGATTGGAGGAGTGCATGGGTAATGCTTGGGTGCATGGAAGAGTGCATGGGTACATGGAGGAGTGCATTGGTAGTTCCTGGGTGATTGGAGGACTGCATGAGTAGAACCTGGGTGATTGCATGAGTGTACGGGTAGTGACTGGGTTATTACATGAGTGCATAGGTACAACCTGCATGATTGCATGACTGCAGGAGTAGTACATAACTAGTGCCTGGGTGATTGCTTGACTGCAGGGGTAATATCTGGGGGATTACTGGAGTACATAGCAAGTGAGTGGGTGATTTTATAAGTGCATGCGTACTGGCTAAGTGATTGGAGGAGTGCATAGATCCTGAAAAGGAAATTGGAGGAGTGCAAGGGTATTGCCTGGGTGATTGAACTAGTGTATAGCTAATGCATTGGTGATTGCTTGAGTTCAGAGGTAATATCTGGGGTACTACAAGAGTACATAGAAAGTGCCTGGGTGATTTTATAAGTGCATCAGTACTGCCTGGGTGATTAGAGTAATACTGTGGTAGTGCCTCAGTGATTGCAAAAGTGTAAAGGTAGTGCCTGGGTGATTTTATAAGTGCATAGGCACTGGCTAAGTGATTGAGTGCATAGATCCTGACAGGGTGATTGGAGGAGTGCAAGGGTAGTGCCTGCATGATTAAACCAGTGTATAGCTAACGCATTGATGATTGCATGATTGCAGGAGTTATGTCTGGGGAATTAGAGGAGTACATAGTTAATGACTGGTGATTCCATGATTGCAGGAGTAATATCTGGGGGACTACAAGAGTACATAGAAAGTGCCTGGGTGATTTTATAAGTGCATGTGTACTACCTGAGTGATTAGAGTAGTACTGCAGTAGTACCTGAGTGATTGGAGGAGTGCAACATCCTGAGTAGTAACAGAATACTGAAACTGCAGCACAAAAGTCAGGTCTATGAAATAGTGTGCACTTTTGTACTGCAGATTCAAAATTCTGTAACTACTCAGGGTGTTAAGCGTACTCAAAATAAAGCATAAAAGCTAAACATGAGTCTGTTATAAATCTCACCATATTCCTGAAACTATACATGCATATATGTCTACCTTTTGAAATCATCATCATATATAACAGAAATAAACAAGTAGACTGAACTTTACATTTCAAAGACACACCTACATTTCTGCCGTGTATTTCAAGTGTACCTTTCCCCAGACTCATAGAAAGTAGCCTAATCAGTAATCCCTTCTGCTAACATGTCTTAAAACTCACTTTTGTGCTGCAGCTTCACCATTCTACAAATATTGTGCCTAGTCATACATAAAGCAGCAACCTATCACAAGTCTCTACCATAACTATAACCATATTCCTAAAAGCATACATGCTTCTATTTATACCTATTGCCAAAACCATTACACATATTAGAATACATGGGCAAGTAGAAACATAACCACACTCACAAGACCATGAAGGCCTTAAAACTTGACAAACTACACTTAACATTTCAAACACACCTAGATTTATGTGGCAAATTTCAAGTGAACTTTTACACAGACTCTTATAAAGTACCATAATCAATAATTCCTCTCCCAACATATCTTAAACATCACTTTTCAACTACTACAGCTTCACTATTCTAGTAGTAATCATGTATAGAGCATAGCTAACAGCAAAGCAACACTTCACTTATCTTTCATAAAAGTCTACCCATATTTCTTAAACCATGTATGCATATGTCTGTACCTTTTGCTAGCAGCATCATATATAAAAGTAATGCACAGATAAATGTATACCTGTGTTTTATACATCTATCATCTTCAGACACATAACACATAGCGTAATATATGTGCAAGTAGACACATATCTCAGTCACAACGCCATCCACAGCTCAAAACTTCACAGACTACACTTCAAATTTCAAACTGGCACTGAAAATTATGCGGTATATATGAAATATAACTTTCCTCACATCATACAAATTACTCTAATAAATAACATCTCTACAAACATCTCAAACCTCACTTTCAGGCTGCTGCTTTACCATTCTACAACTACTTATAATGTTGCACCTACTCAAATACAAAGAAGGAACCCTTCACATGTCTTTACTAAAAGTCTCACCATATTCCTAAAAGCATACATGAATATGTCTGTACCATAACACTATCCAAACCTTAAAAATTCACAGAACAAACTTCCAATTTCAAGCAAACACCAAAAATTATGTGGCATATTTCAACTGCACCTCTCTAGAAACTTAAAAAAAGAACCCTAATCAATAATACCTTATGTCAACATCTTTCAAACCACACTATTATGCTGCATCTTCACCATTCCACTACTACTCACAGTCTTGAGACTACCACATAAGAAGCAACAACACCTCTTTGTTATACATCATGCACCTTCAAATGTATAAGACATATGAAAATACATTTACAAGTAGAAACATACTTGAGACAGAAGTCCATGCACACCTTAAAACTTGACAGACTCCACCTCCAATTTTAAAGCAACAGCTAAAATTATGCGGTATGCTACAAATGCACATATCAACACACTAAAACAAACTACCATAATCACTAATCCATCTTCCAATATACACATATTACTATACAGAATCTATTTCAAACAACATTTAACTACAATAAAACAAACTACAATGCACATCTCTACATTTCATAATATATTTCAAATATCACAGTTCATCAATAATTTTTAAAGATTAAAAATAAACCTAATACATAATATACCTCACAAATTTATAACTCACCTTCCAAATTGATTTGTAGAATTTAAAATATCACAAACTCATAAAAGATTTTCTTATGCACACAATCAATGTAATGCACCACTCTCAGCAAGGTAAAACCAGTAATGGCAAACTTTCCCTCTCTTTCTCCACACAAATACATGTAAGTAACAAACCACATTGCTTCCTACATTATTTCAAATTATAAAATACATTTCTATTGGTTAGACATATTAACCCTTAGCAACTGACTTCTAAAAGTGCTCAAACTGGGTCTGGAATTTTTTGGAGTCGCAACTCCACCGTGCACCAACGCGATGGAGCCGCGAATCCATACGGGAGTTCAAAAATATATTACAAATAAAAATACCACTATCTTTTAAGAGCACACCACTTCTACAGATAGTACTGACTTGGGAAATCTTACTTTAATAAGATGTCACTTATATATAAATTACAAGTTCACATTTTAAGTCCACAGTTAAGTTTCAACCCTTCCCCCATTCTGCTTAATGCCAGTTTCCATAGTAACAGTTCATGGAACATTCAACTGAACTGACAGGTCACAAGTTCACCATATTTTCAAGTTCAGCACACAAGGTTACAAATGCAAACAGCAGGTGTGGTTGACGTTTGCAAAAAATGACCTTTCAAACATTTTTTACTAACCAATAGGAAACATGCACCCTATTTTTGAATGTACAATGTTCTTAAACAGCCAATCAATTCTCTACTTTTTAAAAAACAGCATCTTGTCCACTATTTTAGATACCTCTCATTCTACCAACTGACTACCTCAGCTACAGACATCTTTTCATTACTTCCAGACATCCCTTCAAGATGCTTTCAGTATGGATTGTTGGCCACAGCTATGTTTTCTGGTGCAAAAGGTATGCCGAACGCAGAGGTATTGACAAAGACCTAGCATTGCAAAATGTGGATATTAAATGGATTGCACAGAGAGGATTAAAGTGGCACCAATTGATGCCTTTGGTTAAAACCTTTTTGCATCTCCAACCCCCTGACCTCATGATTGTGCACTGTGGTGGCAATGGCCTAGGCACATTGACTGGGGTAGGTCTGGAAATGCTAATGAAGGACACCTTTGCACAATTGATGTTGCTTTTACCTCAAACTGTCTTTGTATACTCTAATATATGCCAAAGACAGAAATGGAAGTGGTCAATTCAATTCTGTCCACAGTTTGAGAAAGCTAGGAAAAATGTCAATAAAGCTGTTTCTGCATACCTCAGAGATCATAGAATGGGGTCCATCTACAACAACAATATACGTTTTGATATGGATGACATCTACAGAAGTGATGGAGTACACTTCACAGATCGAGGAAACAGAGTCTTTCTCAACAACCTAAAGCTGTGCCTCTGCACTTACATGTAGCTACAACAAACTCATAATGTAAACAAGGGCTCTTTTTAGAGCCACCCTATAACATGATAGTAAATATTTTTTTTAAATTCACATACATATTTATTTTTTATTTTTTGTGGATTCGCGCACCCGACGCAAAACTGCAAAAGCAGCAATTCAATGTACTACAACACAATACACTTTTCAAGTTTAACTATTAATTTTTAATTTGATATATTTTGAACAACTCTGTACATTGTAATATTGTGTTTAACTGCAATCCCAGTAACTATTAAAAACAACTTCACAAATAAAACACTACCTTCTAAATTATACACTACTTAATTATTTATTTAAGGTGAATTAGCTAATACAATGCGACGTTACATGGGGGGCCGTGGTGAGAGCCGCGTTGGGGTCGCGACTCCAAACTCGAAAGAAATAAAATGCCTCTCTTCCATTATTCAGTATTTGCCCCGGGGAACCCATCCCGCAGGACCTGCCAGGAGTTATTATTCTAAGAAAATAAGGAGGGGGACCGCGTGGCCCCCCTCCTCAGGCCAATATTGGCACCGGGGACCCGATCCCCCAGGGCCTGCCACTATTTTTTTTAAAAAGAGGGTGACTGCGTACCCCCCTCATAAGGCCAATAATGGCCCCGGGGACCCCATCCACTATTTTTTTTTTCTAAAAAAGAGGTGGACCACGTGGCCGCCCTCCTCAGGACAATATTGGCCCCGGGGACCCCATCCCTCGGGCCTGCCACTATTTATTTATTTTTTTTAAAAGAGGGGGACTGCGTAACCCCCTCCAAAGGCCAATAATCGCCCCGGGGACCCCATCCCCCGGGGCCTGGCCTCAGCGTTGGGGACCGTGGGGTGAGCCCCAATGCCCCCACAGTCCCTGCCGGCTCCCTGCCTCCTGCGGGAGCCGGCATTGCTTTTGGGCAAGGGGAGCTGCTAACATGCAGCTCCCCTTGCCCAAAGGCAATTCTGCTTTGCTTCATTGAGGCGAGAGCAGGGCGGGAGGCTGATGAGGGCTGAAAGCCCAAAACCGGTCCTAGGATGCTTGTTTCCAGTCCAGGGAGGACCTGGCCTGGCAGTTCGGGCTGGACTGTTCCCATTGGGTGCAGGGTCAAGACTGATTTGCATATGGATGGGTCCAAACTGGAATGGCATGGTGAGCAAAAAATCGATGGATTTAGGCCCAGATCTCTGTACTGGGGTGAATGTATGACATAGTTCTGCATTCTGTCCATCAATTGTTCTTTTTGCATTTGTCACCCCGAGTGCGACCGGTACGCCCAGACGTGGGTCCTGTGCTCTCCATGCCACTGGAGTCAAGCTATCCTGGCTGATGAGGGCTGAAAGCCCGAAACCGGTCCTAGGATGCTTGTTTCCAGTCCAGGGAGGACCAGGCCTGGCAGTTCAGGCTGGACTGTTCCCATTGGGTGCAGGGTCAAGACTGATTTGCATATGGCTGGGTCCAAACTGGAATGGCATGGTGAGCAAAACAAAAATGGATTTAGGCCCAGATCTCTGTACTGGGGTGAATGTATGACATTGTTCTGCATTCTGTCCATCAATTGTTCTTTTTGCATTTGTCACCCCGAGTGGGACAGGTATGCCCAGACATGGGTCCCGTGCTATCCATGCCACTGGAGTCAAGCTATCCTGGCTGATGAGGGCTGAAAGCCCGAAACTGGTCCTAGGATACTTGTTTCCAGTCCAGGGAGGACCTGGCCTGGCAGTTCAGGCTGGACTGTTCCCATTGGGCGCAGGGTCAAGACTGATTTGCATATGGCTGGGTCCAAACTGGAATGGCATGGTGAGCAAAAAAACGATGGATTTAGGCCCAGATCTCTGTACTGGGGTGAATGTATGACATTGTTCTGCATTCTGTCCATCAATTGTTCTTTTTGCATTTGTCACCCCGAGTGGGACGGGTATGCCCAGACGTGGGTCCCGTGCTCACCATGCCACTGGAGTCAAGCTATCCTGGCTGATGAGGGTTGAAAGCCCAAAACTGGTCCTAGGATGCTTGTTTCCAGTCCAGGGAGGACCTGGCCTGGCAGTTCGGGCTGGACTGTTCCCATTGGGCGCAGGATCAAAACTGATTTGCATATGGCTGGGTCCAAACTGGAATGGCATGGTGAGCAAAAAAACAATGGATTTAGGCCCAGATCTCTGTACTGGGGTGAATGTATGACATTGTTCTGTATTCTGTCCATCAATTGTTCTTTTTGCATTTGTCACCCCGAGTGGGATGGGTATGCCCAGACATGGGTCCCGTGCTCTCCATGCCACTGGAGTCAAGCTATCCTGGCTGATGAGGGCTGAAAGCCCGAAACCGGTCCTAGGATGCTTGTTTCCAGTCCAGGGAGGACCTGGCCTGGCAGTTCGGGCTGGACTGTTCCCATTGGGCGCAGGGTCAAGACTGATTTGCATATGGCTGGGTCCAAACTGGAATTGCATGGTGAGCAAAAAAATGATGGATTTAGGCCCAGATCTCTGTACTGGGGTGAATGTATGACATTGTTCTGTATTCTGTCCATCAATTATTCTTTTTGCATTTGTCACCCCGAGTGGGACGTGTATTCCCAGACGTGGGTCCCGTGCTCTCCATGCCACTGGAGTCAAGCTATCCTGGCTGATGAGGGCTGAAAGCCTGAAACAGGTCCTAGAATGCTTGTTTCCAGTCCAGGGAGGACCTGGCCTGGCAGTTCGGGCTGGACTGTTCCCATTGGGAGCAGGGTCAAGACTGATTTGCATATGGCTGGGTCCAAACTGGAATGGCATGGTGAGCAAAAAATGATGGATTTAGGCCCAGATCTCTGTACTGGGGTGAATGTATGACATTGTTCTGCATTCTGTCCATCAATTGTTCTTTTTGCATTTGTCACCCCGAGTGGGACGGGTATGCCCAGACGTGGGTCCCGTGCTCTCCATGCCACTGGAGTCAAGCTATCCTGGCTGATGAGGGCTGAAAGCCCAAAACTGGTCCTAGGATGCTTGTTTCCAGTCCAGGGAGGACCTGGCCTGGCAGTTCGGGCTGGACTGTTCCCATTGGGCACAGGGTCAAGACTGATTTGCATATGGCCGGGTCCAAACTGGAATGGCATGGTGAGCAAAAAAACGATGGATTTAGGCCCAGATCTCTGCACTGGGGTGAATGTATGACATTGTTCTGCATTCTGTCCATCAATTGTTTTTTTTGCATTTGTCACCCCGAGTGGGACGGGTATGCCCAGATGTGGGTCCCGTGCTCTCCATGCCACTGGAGTCAAGCTATCCTGGCTGATGAGGGTTGAAAGCCCGAAACCGGTCCTAGGATGCTTGTTTCCAGTCCAGGGAGGACCTGGCCTGGCAGTTCGGGCTGGACTGTTCCCATTGGGTGCAGGGTCAAGACTGATTTGCATATGGCTGGGTCCAAACTGGAATGGCATGGTGAGCAAAAAAACGATGGATTTAGGCCCAGATCTGTGTACTCGGGTGAATGTATGACATTGTTCTGCATTCTGTCCATCAATTGTTCTTTTTGCATTTGTCACACCGAGTGGGACGGGTATACCCAGACGTGGGTCCCGTGCTCTCCATGCCACTGGAGTCAAGCTATCCTGGCTGATGAGGGCTGAAAGCCCGAAACCGGTCCTAGGATGCTTGTTTCCAGTCCAGGGAGGACCTGGCCTGGCAGTTCAGACTGGACTGTTCCCATTGGGCGCAGGGTCAAAACTGATTTGCATATGGCTCGGTCCAAACTGGAATGGCGAGCAAAAAAACGATGGATTTAGGCCCAGATCTCTGTACTGGGGTGAATGTATGACATTGCTCTTTTTGCATTTGTCACCCCAAGTGGGATGGGTATGCCCAGACGTGGGTCCTGTGCTCTCCATGCCACTGGAGTCAAGGTATCCTGGCTGATGAGGGCTGAAAGCCCGAAACCGGTCCTAGGATGCTTGTTTCCAGTCCAGGGAGGACCTGGCCTGGCAGTTCGGGCTGGACTGTTCCCATTGGGCGCAGGGTCAAGACTGATTTGCATATGGCTGGGTCCAAACTGGAATTGCATGGTGAGCAAAAAAATGATGGATTTAGGTCCAGATCTCTGTACTGGGGTGAATGTATGACATTGTTCTGTATTCTGTCCATCAATTATTCTTTTTGCATTTGTCACCCCGAGTGGGACGTGTATTCCCAGACGTGGGTCCCGTGCTCTCCATGCCACTGGAGTCAAGCTATCCTGGCTGATGAGGGCTGAAAGCCTGAAACAGGTCCTAGAATGCTTGTTTCCAGTCCAGGGAGGACCTGGCCTGGCAGTTCGGGCTGGACTGTTCCCATTGGGAGCAGGGTCAAGACTGATTTGCATATGGCTGGGTCCAAACTGGAATGGCATGGTGAGCAAAAAATGACGGATTTAGGCCCAGATCTCTGTACTGGGGTGAATGTATGACATTGTTCTGCATTCTGTCCATCAATTGTTCTTTTTGCATTTGTCACCCCGAGTGGGACGGGTATGCCCAGACGTGGGTCCCGTGCTCTCCATGCCACTGGAGTCAAGCTATCCTGGCTGATGAGGGCTGAAAGCCCAAAACTGGTCCTAGGATGCTTGTTTCCAGTCCAGGGAGGACCTGGCCTGGCAGTTCGGGCTGGACTGTTCCCATTGGGCACAGGGTCAAGACTGATTTGCATATGGCCGGGTCCAAACTGGAATGGCATGGTGAGCAAAAACGATGGATTTAGGCCCAGATCTCTGCACTGGGGTGAATGTATGACATTGTTCTGCATTCTGTCCATCAATTGTTTTTTTGCATTTGTCACCCCGAGTGGGACGGGTATGCCCAGATGTGGGTCCCGTGCTCTCCATGCCACTGGAGTCAAGCTATCCTGGCTGATGAGGGTTGAAAGCCCGAAACCGGTCCTAGGATGCTTGTTTCCAGTCCAGGGAGGACCTGGCCTGGCAGTTCGGGCTGGACTGTTCCCATTGGGTGCAGGGTCAAGACTGATTTGCATATGGCTGGGTCCAAACTGGAATGGCATGGTGAGCAAAAAAACGATGGATTTAGGCCCAGATCTGTGTACTCGGGTGAATGTATGACATTGTTCTGCATTATGTCCAACAATTGTTCTTTTTGCATTTGTCACACCGAGTGGGATGGGTATACCCAGACGTGGGTCCCGTGCTCCCCATACCACTGGAGTCAAGCTATCCTGGCTGATGAGGGCTGAAAGCCCGAAACCGGTCCTAGGATGCTTGTTTCCAGTCCAGGAAGGACCTGGCCTGGCAGTTCAGACTGGACTGTTCCCATTGGGCGCAGGGTCAAGACTGATTTGCATATGGCTCGGTCCAAACTGGAATGGCGAGCAAAAAAACGATGGATTTAGGCCCAGATCTCTGTACTGGGGTGAATGTATGACATTGCTCTTTTTGCATTTGTCACCCCAAGTGGGATGGGTATGCCCAGACGTGGGTCCTGTGCTCTCCATGCCACTGGAGTCAAGGTATCCTGGCTGATGAGGGCTGAAAGCCCGAAACCGGTCCTAGGATGCTTGTTTCCAGTCCAGGGAGGACCTGGCCTGGCAGTTCGGGCTGGACTATTTCCATTGCGTGCAGGGTCGAGACTGATTTGCATATGGCTGGGTCCAAACTGGAATGGCATGGTGAGCAAAAAAACAATGGATTTAGGCCCAGATCTCTGTACTGGGGTGAATGTATGACATTGTTCTGCATTCTGTCCATCAATTGTTCTTTTTTCTTTGTCACCCCGAGTGGGACAGGTATGCCCAGACGTTGGTCCCATGCTCTCCATGCAACTGGAGTCAAGCTATCCTGGCTGATGAGGGCTGAAAGCCCGAAACCGGTCCTAGGATGCTTGTTTCCAGTCCAGGGAGGACCTGGCCTGGCAGTTCGGGCTGTACTGTTCCCATTGGGCGCAGGGTCAAGACTGATTTGCATATGGCTGGGTCCAAACTGGAATGGCATGGTGAGCAAAAAAACGATGGATTTAGGCCCAGATCTCTGTACTGGGGTGAATGTATGACATTGTTCTGCATTCTGCCAATCAATTGTTCTTTTTGCATTTGTCACACTGAGTGGGACGGGTACGCCCAGATGTGGGTCCCATACTCTCCATGCCACTGGAGTCAAGCTATCCTAGCTGATAAGGGCTGAAAGCCCTAAACCGGCACTAGGATGCTTGTTTCCAGTCCAGGGAGGACCTGGCCTGGCAGTTCGGGCTGGACTGTTTCCATTGGGCGCAGGGTCAAGACTGATTTGCATATGGCTGGGTCCAAACTTGAATGGCATAGTGAGCAAAAAAACGATGGATTTAGGCCCAGATCTCTGTACTGGGGTGAATGTATGACATTGTTCTGCATTCTGTCCATCAATTGTTCTTTTTACATTTGTCACCCCGAGTGGGACGGGTATGCCCAGACATGGGTCCCATGCTCTCCATGCCCCTGGAGTCAAGCTATCCTGGCTGATGAGGGCTGAAAGCCCAAAACCGGTCCTAGGATGCTTGTTTCCAGTCCAGGGAGGACCTGGCCTGGCAGTTCGGGCTGGACTGTTCCCATTGGGCGCAGGGTCAAGACTGATTTGCATTTGGCTGGGTCCAAACTTGAATGGTATGGTGAGCAAAAAAATGATGGATTTAAGCCCAGATCTCTGTACTGGGGTGAATGTATGACATTGCTCAGCATTCTGTCCATCAATTGTTCTTTTTGCATTTGTCACCCCGAGTGGGACGGGTACGCCCAGACGTGGGTCCCATGCTCTCCATGCCACTGGAGTCAAGCTATCCTGGCTGATGAGGGCTGAAAGCCCAAAACCGGTCCTAGGATGCTTGTTTCCAGTCCAGGGAGGACCTGGCCTGGCAGTTCGGGCTGGACTGCTCCCATTGGGCGCAGGGTCAAGACTGATTTGCATATGGCTGGGTCCAAACTGGAATGGCATGGTGAGCAAAACAACAATGGATTTAGGCCCAGATCTCTGTACTGGGGTGAATGTATGACATTGTTCTGCATTCTGTCCATCAATTGTTCTTTTTGCATCTGCCATAGCAAACAGCAATGTCCCGGGGGTGGGCACCCCGGGACATTGCAGGAGCCGGCCCGTTGGGGTGGCCGTCCCCAGGGCCATCAAGGGCTCCAGGAGGGGGCCGCATGGCCCCCCTCCCTTTTTGAAAATAGCCCCATGGAGGTGGGTGTGAGAAGTTGGCCTGGCATATGCTGTCCACTAATTATAGTGGGCACCTTGCACCAGTCCAAACAACCCCTTATTGGAGATAGGTTAAAGACAACCTTATTGAAAGCTATCCTAGTGGTAGCTATGGAGAGCAGCCTTCAGGCTAAGTCTTGAAGGAATGTAAAGCAGCTTGTTTTACCAGTCTATAATCTCTTGAGTGATCAAATGAAAGAGCACCACACCAGGTATATATTCAAAATATATGTATTTATTGCTAAACACACCCCTCTAGTCTCTTTATGAGGCTAGAGTTCGAAGTACATAAGTTAGAAGTTATTTAAACACAGTAATAGCACAAATACACGTTTGGGCCCTAGGGGCGTACCAAACCATATACCAAGAAAGTGGTATAAGAACCACGACTGAACTAGACACTAGGCCTAGAGCCTCTAGAAGTGCTTGGACCACAAGGAACCACCCAAGGTAGTGACACAGGGGACCCACGGGAGACGCGTGCAGTGTAAATACACAACCGCGATACGCCGTTGACTTCTATGGAGAAAGTCGTGATCGGGAAATTAGAGAAAAGGGACACTTAAAAGAGGACTTGGACCAAACCCTTTGAGATCTAGGACTTTGAAGAGTCTCTACCCACGGGAGCACCGGAGTACTCGTGTTACCTCACCCAGGGAAGTCGGGTGCATAGGTGCCTTTCGGGGTCGGGTTTCGTCATCGATTTGAATGGCGATCTGCTGCAAAGTGCCGCTGGCGACCAAGAGAAAAGTGTCCGGGTGGATCCAAGAGTGGATCAGAGTTCTGAAGAACCTGAAAGCAGAGGGGACAGAGTCTGGGTCACTAGCCAGTGACCAGGAAGGCGATGGACAGATGCCCACCGATGTCGAGTGCTTCAGGTGCGTTGACGGTCGTCTTGACTCTTCAGCCACGAGGTCCAGGAGGCGTTGTTGGCAACCAGGAGCAGGATTCGGGCTGGTACACGATGTCTGTCGAGTGCTGAGGCATCGGCGACCGGATTGGACCCAACAAGCCTTGGCAACGGCAAGTCTCAATGCAGAGGAAGATCGTCGATGGTGCAGACCAGCAAGGTCTGAGGAACTCACTCAGCGAGGGTAAGTGAGGGCAGGCCTGGAGCAACCAGGATGCCAAGTTAGGAAAGGATTGGCCTTCGTTAAGGGCTACTAGCCAACGGGCTAGCGACCGCGAAGGAGCCTCGAGACGCCGCACGTGGATCTGGCTTGCAGGACACTCGTGGAGTGAGGGCCAGTGATCTTCGGTGCAGGTGGTGCTGGAGGCTAGGGCTACTGGGAGACCAAAGCATGACTTCTTGGGAGACCCAAAAGAGGATGCACTTGCAAATGTGCTCGGTGTCCAGGGGTCACGGTCTCAAGTCACCCACGATAGCCACGGGCCTCAGCTTTGCTGGGGACTCAGGGTCGCCTCGAGGAAGTCTGAGAATCCACCTCTGGTGATGCGATGACTTCGGCGTCCGACGGGAGCTTCAGAAATGCGAACCGGACAGATGCTTCTTTGGTGCCTGCCAAGCAGGGGAGTCACTCCTTGACCCCAAGGGAGATTCTTCTGACCTCTAATCGTGAGTAGAGCGTCGAAGGTCCAGGATTCAGTTTCAGAGTTTCGTCCAGGGATAATCTAAAGTCCTAAGGACTGGGTTCCTATCTTTATACTAAAGATAGGGGTTGGACTACTCTGTGGCCCCACCTATGGGTGGGTCAGGGCAGAGGGGTGGCTACACCCCTTTCCCTTTGTCCAGTTCGCGCCAAAGCAGGGGCTGCAAGCCCCTGATCCGGTTTGAACTGGGGTATGCACAGGGACACCAAATGTGCTCCCAGTGCAGGACTTCAAAGCACCCGAAAGTGCTCCCGCCCAGCCCCAATACACATTATCCTGTCTGGGGAGGTGATCACACCTCCCTGGGACAGGAAACCTATTGTCCAGGCCTCCCCTGCCGGAGTTTCGTCCAGCAGCAGGAGGCCAGACTCGTGTCTGTGGCAGCAGCATCCATTTTGTGATGCCAGGGCTCTGGAAAGAAGTTACCGGACTAGTCAGAGTTAACATGTCTTTCCCTCTAGAAGGGTGGAATGCTACCCCCGCCGCCAGGATTGGCGGGGGGGGTAGTATTCCAAGATGTTTGACACCAAACACGACATGTTTAGGTGCAGCCATTCCAAAGTTAGCATTTTACCGCGAGGATATAATGCGCTTAAGAGTATATGGTCAGGCTGCACTACAAACAGCATCAGAGATGGTCACCGAACGCTGCAGAGGGGCCCTGCTCATGCAGGGGCACCCTCTCACATAGGAACCATGCACTCTGCCTTTAGGATTGATAAGGCCTGCCTTAGGAGTGACTTATAGGTTTATATGTGTGTATGTATTTAGTGATATAGGTAACCTATATCACAGTAAGGGGTGCATGCACCACCTTACCCAGGCTGCAGTAGCAGACCTGTGGTGTCAGTTTGGATGGCCTTCCAGGGGTGGCATAATACATGCTGCAGCCCCTGGCAGGCCTCTGAGGTACCTATGCCCTTGGTACATAGTATACCATATACTAGGGACTTATAAGGGCACTCCAGATCCCAATCAGTGATGTGCCTAAGGCACATGGAAACCATTTTAGAGAGGAAGCAGCTAGGCTGGGGTTCTGATTAGCAGGGCCCCAGCCAGACTAATGTCGAAAAACAGTGAAGCATCAGCAAAAGTGGGGGTACCCATGTGAAGCAGATCCTACTCTCCTACACAACCCCCCCAAACGTAGGGACATTAAACTAACCTTGCCCAGTTAAGTCTTCATGTTCTAAGTGGAAATACCTAGAGAGTCCATCTGCATTCGCATGGTTACTCCCAGGCCTATGTTCCACTGTAAAGTCCATCCCCTGTGGGAAATGGACCACCTAAGCAGTTTGGGGTTTTCACCCTTCATTTGTTTTAGCCATAAGAGGGGCTTATGGTCTGTCTGAACCAGGAAGTGTGTACCAAACAAGTATGGCCTCAACTTCTTCAGAGCCCAGACCACAGCAAAGGCCTCCCTCTCTATGGCTGACCAACGTTTCTCTCTAGGGGTCAGCCTTCTGCTAATGAAAGCTACTGGCTGATCCTGACCTTCTTCATTCAATTGTGACAGTACAGCCCCTACCCCCAATTCAGATGCATCAGTTTGAACAATGAACTTCTTGGAGTAATCAGGACTCTGCAGAATTGGAGCAGTGCACATGGCCTGCTTCAGGTCATCAAATGCCTTTTGACAGCTAACTGTCCACTGAACCTTTTGGGCATTTTCTTAGAAGTTAAGTCATTCAGGGGTGTCACTATTGATCCATACCCCTTGACAAATCTCCTATAGTACCCAGTCAGGCCTAAGAAGGCTCTCACCTGAGTCTGGGTAGTGGGAGCAGTCCAGTCCATGATGGTCTGGATCTTGCTCTGCAAAGGTTGAACCTGGCCTCCACCCACAAGGTGGCCCAGGTACACAACCTGACTCTGCCCTATCTGGCACTTAGTGGCCTTGATAGTCAGGCCTGCCTTTTGCAGGGCCTGTAAAACATTCCTGAGGTGGACCAGGTGATCCTCCCAGGTGGAGCTAAAGACAGCAATATCATCTAGATATGCTGCACTATAGGCTTCCAGTCCTGTGAGAACTGTATTCACCAACCTCTGGAAAGTGGCAGGTGCATTCTTCAGACCAAAGGGCATTACCACAAATTGATAATGCCCACTAGGGGTGAGAATGCTGTTTTGGGCTTTGCAGCATCAGCTAGTCTGATCTGCCAGTAGCCAGCTGTTAGGTAAAATGTGCTGAGATATTTGGCAGAGGCCAAAGTATCTATGAGCTCATCTGCCCTGGGTATGGGATGGGCATCAGTCCTAGTGACTGCATTGAGACCCCTGTAGTCCACACAAAACCTCATCTCTCTTTTTCCACCACTGGTGTGAGGTTTTGGTACAAGGACCACTGGACTAGCCCAAGGGCTATCTGAGGGTTCAATAACTCCCAAATCCAACATTTTCTGGACTTCAGTCCTGATACAGTCCCTGACATGGTCAGGTTGCCTATAAATCTTGTTTTTAATAGGTAGACTGTCCCCAGTGTCCACCTCATGAGTGCACCAGGTGGTCTGACTGGGTGTCAGTGAAAACATATGTCTAAACTGATTGAGGACTTGCCTGCAATCAGTTTGTTGCTGGGTAGTGAGGCTGCCTGCCAAGGCTACACCATCAACTGACCCATCGTCAGGGTTCTGTGAGAGCAGGTCAGGGAGTGGGTCACTCTCTTCCTCCTGCCCTTCATCAGTAGCCATGAGCAAGCCCATGTCTGCCCTGTCCACATATGGTTTTAACCTGTTGACATGGAGAACCCTGTGGGGACTCCTGGGTGTTCCTAGGTCCACTAAGTAAGTGACCTCACCCTTCTGCTCAACAATAGTGTGGGGTCCACTCCATTTATCTTGGAGAGCTGCTGGGGCCACTGGCTCCAACACCCACACCTTCTGTCCTGGCTGGTAAACAGTCAGAACAGCTCTTTGGTCATGCCAGGCCTTTTGAAGTTCCTGGCTAGCCTCAAGGTTTTTGGTTGCCTTTTTCATGTACTCAGCCATCCTGGAGCGGAGACTAAGTACATAGTCCACTATATCTTGCTTTGGGGGCTTGAGAGGTAACTCCCATCCTTCCTTCACCAAGCACAGTGGACCCCTCACATGGTGGCCAAACAGAAGTTCAAAAGGGCTGTAACCAACCCCCTTCTGAGGCACCTCCCTATATGCGAATAAAAGGCAGGGCAAGAGTATGTCCCATCTACGCCTAAGCTTTTCTGGGAGCCCTTTAATCATGCCCTTCAAGGTTTTGTTGAATCTCTCAACTAAACCATTGCATTGTGGGTGATAGGGTGTGGTGAACTTATAAGTCACTCCACACTCCTTCCACATTGCTTTTAAGTACCCAGACATGAAGTTAGCACCCCTGTCTGAGACTACCTCCTTAGGAAAGCCCACTCTTGAGAAAATTCCCAGGACGGGCCCTTGCCACCACAGGTGCTGTAGTGGTCCTGAGGGGAATAGCTTCTGGGTACCTGGTGGCATGATCCACTACCACCAGGATAAACCTGTGCCCAGAGGCTGTTTGGGGCTCCATGGGACCAACAATGTCAATCCCTACCCTTTCAAAGGGCACCCCCACCACAGGTAGTGGTATCAGGGGGCCTTTGTAGTGCCACCTGCCTTGCCACTGGCTTGGCAGGTTACACAGGAGCGACAAAACTCCTTACTGTCTTCAGACATGTGGGGCCAGTGAAAGTGAGGGACAATTCTGTCCCAAGTCTTGTTCTGGCCCAGGTGACCTGCTAAGGGAATATCATGGGCTAGGGTCAATAGGAAGCCCCTGAACTTCAGAGGTATTACCAACCTCCTGGTAGCACCAGGCTTGGGGTCTCTACTCTCTGAGTACAGGAGTCCATCATCCCAATACACTGTATGGGGACCACTAGCTTTCCCAGCAGCCTCAGCAGCAGCTTGCTGTCTGAGGGGTTCAAGGGAGGGGCAGCTCTGCTGCTCCTGGCTCAGATCTGCCCTAGAAGGTCCCCCTGTCCCCAAGAACTCAACCTGGTCAGGTTCCAGTTCCTCTGGGCCAGTTCCTTCTTCAGGGCTGAGATCATCCCCCTCAAGGGACTGATCTTCCTCCTGAGCCAAGGGGAAGGCACTGCCTTAACCCTACTACTCCTCCTCTTGGAAGGCACTTGGTCCATTCTTCCAGAATCCAAGGCCTGTTCAGTGCTAGACATTTTGGCTTGTGACCTGGTCACAGCAAACACATCTGCAGGGATCCCCAGCATTTCTGCATGGGTCCTGAGCTCCACTTCTGCCCAAGCAGAAGTCTCTAAGTCATTGCCAAGCAAGCATTCGACTGGTAGGTTTGCACTTACCACAACCTTCTTAAGGCCAGTTACCCCTCCCCAGGAGAAGTTAACAACTGCCAGAGTATGGTCTGTTCTGACATTGCTAGCATTGGTCACTTGGTACATCTCACCAAGTATAACTTGCCCAGGATTCACAAGGTCTTGTGTCACCATTGTGACACTTGCCCCTGTGTCCCTAAATGCCAAAGCCTCGCGTCCATTGATTAAAGGCTGTTGTCTGTACTTGCCCAGATTACTGGGACTCACAGTGGAGGTCACATCCATGCCTCCATCACAGACTAACACAGCCTGAGTCAGTTCTCTGACTAGGTCAGAGCCCAACTCAGTTCCCAGGGTGAACCCTACTAAACCCTTGGCTGGAGCACTCCCACCAACTGTACTAGGGGGAACAGGTGCCTTAGGGGCATTGGTGGGTGCTGGACTGGAGTCTTTGGACTTGGTGCAATCACTGGTCCAGTGGGTCTTTTGCTTACAGACTTTGCACCATGGTTTTCTTTGGCCTTTCCCTTTGGTAGACTGTGAATCCCCACCAGAAGAAGATTTTTGGGGGCCTGATGAAGACTTTTGATCTTTACCCTTCTCCCCACCCTGGTTCTGTACCTTCTGCTTCACCCTGGTTCTGACCCATTTGTCTGCCTTCTTTCCCAATTCTTGGGGAGAGGTCAGATCAGAGTCTACCAGGTATTGATGCAACAGCTGATTTTGACAGTTATTAAGAATCTGCTCCCTCATTATCAGATTGTACAATCCTGAGAAGTCACACACCTTACTGCCCATCAACCAGCCTTCCAGATCCTTTGCAGAACAATCCACATAGTCTACCCAATCTTGAGTCTGTGCTTTTTGGGTGTCTCTGAACTTCAACCTGTACTGTTCAGTGGTTAGGCCAAACCCATCAATAAGAGCACTCTTCAAGACCTTGTAATTATCAGCATCCTCCTCTCTAACAGTGAGGAGCTTATCTCTACCTTTGTCAGCAAAGGAGAGCCACAAGATTGCTGCCCACTGCTCCTGAGGGACCTTCTGTACCTTACAGGCCCTCTCTAGAGCAGTTATCCACTTGTGGATGTCATCCCCATTCTGATAGGGAGGGACAATCTTGCTCAGGTTCCTATGGTCATAGGACCTTTCCCTATCTCTAGGGATCTGGCTGCCACCATGGGACTCTAGTCCCAACTTTCTTTTCTCTCTAAAGAGATCTAGGGACTCCCTGTCTAAGGCTACTTGCTTCCTTCTGAGTTCAAGCTGAGCTTCCTCATATTGAATCAGCCTCTTTCTTCTCTCATGAGAGGATTCCCTCCTATGAGATGAGACAGAGCTCCCTATTGAGGTGCCAGAGTGGTTAGACTCCTGAGAAGAAGATCTAGACCTTCTGGGCACACTCACAATCCTTCCTGGGGGCAAAGGGGGCCTCATTCTGATCCTCCTCTTCCTCCACCTCAGGAGGGGTTGGATTATCCAGGTCAGGGTCATTGTCACCCTCCTGGCCAGTTTCAGAGGGGGGCTGGGGGTACTGGTACCCCCATTCCCAACCTCTTCTTCTGCCCCACCCTCAGCTCCTACCCCTTCAGTCCCCAAGGACTTACTAAGGACATAAGCCACCAACAACTCCTTGAGGTGTTGGGTGGTGGGGCTTTGGCCTGTCCTTATTTTTCTCAAGTTGCATAAAGCTCTCAATTCCAAGAATGGGAGTGTATCATACTTGGAGGGTGGAAGCTCAATGGCTTCCTGCAAGGATTCTCTGGATCCTGCCCTTAAAGACATTACTAGTGTGGTGTGGTGTATGCACTACCTACTCTAGTGTGGCCTACTAAACTCTCTTGAGTTGTAGAAAGGGTTGTGCTATCCCTTAACACACAACTCTAAGTTCAGTAGAACATACTGTATTCTAAGCTTAAATTATATGTACCTTAGGTACCTTTAGTGGTTTTCAGTTGATCAATTCAATTGAGATTATCTGGTAAAACAATAGCAAGCTGGAATCCCACACGCTGCACACCAATGTGAGAAGTTGGCCTGGCATATGCTGTCCACTAATTATAGTGGGCACCTTGCACCAGTCCAAACAACCCCTTATTCGAGATAGGTTAAAGACAACCTTATTGAAAGCTATCCTAGTGGTAGCTATGGAGAGCAGCCTTCAGGCTAAGTCTTGAAGGAATGTAAAGCAGCTTGTTTTACCAGTCTATAATCTCTTGAGTGATCAAATGAAAGAGCACCACACCAGGTATATATTCAAAATATATGTATTTATTGCTAAACACACCCCTCTAGTCTCTTTATGAGGCTAGAGTTCGAAGTACATAAGTTAGAAGTTATTTAAACACAGTAATAGCACAAATACACGTTTGGGCCCTAGGGGCGTACCAAACCATATACCAAGAAAGTGGTATAAGAACCACGACTGAACTAGACACTAGGCCTAGAGCCTCTAGACGTGCTTGGACCACAAGGAACCACCCAAGGTAGTGACACAGGGGACCCACGGGAGACGCGTGCAGTGTAAATACACAACCGCGATACGCCGTTGACTTCTATGGAGAAAGTCGTGATCGGGAAATTAGAGAAAAGGGACACTTAAAAGAGGACTTGGACCAAACCCTTTGAGATCTAGGACTTTGAAGAGTCTCTACCCACGGGAGCACCGGAGTACTCGTGTTACCTCACCCAGGGAAGCCGGGTGCATAGGTGCCTTTCGGGGTCGGGTTTCGTCGTCGATTTGAATGGCGATCTGCTGCAAAGTGCTGCTGGCGGCCAAGAGAAAAGTGTCCGGGTGGATCCAAGAGTGGATTGGAGTTCTGAAGAACCTGAAAGCAGAGGGGACAGAGTCTGGGTCACTAGCCAGTGACCAGGAAGGCGATGGACAGATGCCCACCGATGTCGAGTGCTTCAGGTGCATTGACAGTCGTCTTGACTCTTCAGCCACGAGGTCCAGGAGGCGTTGTCGGCAACCAGGAGCAGGATTCAGGTTGGTACACGATGTCTGTCGAGTGCTGAGGCGTCGGCGACCGGATTGGACCCAACAAGCCTTGGCAACGGCAAGTCTCGATGCAGAGGAAGATCGTCGATGGTGCAGACCAGCAAGGTCTGGGGAACTCACCCAGCGAGGGTAAGTGAGGGCAGGCCTGGAGCAACCAGGATGCCAAGTTAGAAAAGGATTGGCCTTCGTTAAGGGCTACTAGCCAACAGGCTAGCGACCGCGAAGGAGCCTCATGATGCCGCACGTGGATCTGGCTTGCAGGACACTCGTGGAGTGGGGGCCAGTGATCTTCAGTGCAGGTGGTGCTGGAGACTAGGGCTACTCGGAGCCCAAAGCACGACTTCTTGAGAGACCCAGAAGAGGATGCACTTGCAAATGTGCTCGGTGTCTAGGGGTCACGGGCTCAAGTCACCCACGATAGCCACGGGCCTCAGCTTTGCTGGGGACTCAGGGTAGCCTCGGGAAGTCTGACAATCCACCTCTGGTGATGCGATGACTTCGGCGTCCGACGGGAGCTTCAGAAATGCGAACCAGACAGATGCTTCTTTGGTGCCTGCCAAGCAGGGGAGTCACTCCTTGACCCCAAGGGAGATTCTTCTGTCCTCTAATCGTGAGTAGAGCGTCGAAGGTCCAGGATTCAGTTTCAGAGTTTCGTCCAGGGATAATCTAAAGTCCTAAGGACTGGGTTCCTATCTTTATACTAAAGATAGGGGTTGGACTACTCTGTGGCCCCACCCGTGGGTGGGTCAGGGCAGAGGGGTGGCTACACCCCTTTCCCTTTGTCCAGTTCACACCAAAGCAGAGGCTGCAAGCCCCTGATCCGGTTTGAACTGGGGTATGCACAGGGACACCAAATGTGCCCCCAGGGCAGGACTTCAAAGCACCCGAAAGTGCTCCCGCCCAGCCCCAATACACATTATCCTGTCTGGGGAGGTGGTCACACCTCCCTGGGACAGGAAACCTATTGTCCAGGCCTCCCCTGCCGGAGTTTCGTCCAGCAGCAGGAGGCCAGACTCGTGTCTGTGGCAGCAGCATCCATTTTGTGATGCCAGGGCTCTGGAAAGAAGTTACCGGACTAGTCAGAGTTAACATGTCTTTCCCTCTAGAAGGGTGGAATGCTACCCCCACCGCCAGGATTGGCGGGGGGTAGTATTCCAAGATGTTTGACACCAAACACGACATGTTTAGGTGCAGCCATTCCAAAGTTAGCATTTTACCGCGAGGATATAATGCGCTTAAGAGTATATGGTCAGGCTGCACTACTAACAGCATCAGAGATGGTCTCCGAACGCTGCAGAGGGGCCCTGCTCATGCAGGGGCACCCTCTCACATAGGAACCATGCACTCTGCCTTTAGGATTGATAAGGCCTGCCTTAGGAGTGACTTATAGGTTTATATGTGTGTATGTATTTAGTGATATAGGTAACCTATATCACAGTAAGGGGTGCATGCACCACCTTACCCAGGCTGCAGTAGCAGACCTGTGGTGTCAGTTTGGATGGCCTTCCAGGGGTGGCATAATATATGCTGCAGCCCCTGGCAGGCCTCTGAGGTACCTATGCCCTTGGTACATAGTATACCATATACTAGGGACTTATAAGGGCACTCCAGATCCCAATCAGTGATGTGCCTAAGGCACATGGAAACCATTTTAGAGAGGAAGCAGCTAGGCTGGGGTTCTGATTAGCAGGGCCCCAGCCAGACTAATGTCGAAAAACAGTGAAGCATCAGCAAAAAGTGGGGGTACCCATGTGAAGCAGATCCTACTCTCCTACAGTGGTGGTCCCCGGGGCACTGTGGGGGGGCTCGAGCCCCCCACACTAATTATTTATCAAAGCCCCGGGAGGTGGCGGTCCCCGAGGCTTGGGGGGGCCCGCGAAACCCCCCACCCTATTTTAATAAAGCCCCGGGGAGGTGGTGGTCCCCAGGGCTTGGGGGTCCGCAAGGACCCCCGCCTTTATAAAAATAAAGCCCTGGGGAGGTGGTGGTCCTTGGGTCTTGGGGGGCCCATGAGGCCCCCCTACCCTATTTTAATAAAGCTGCGGGGAGGTGGCGGTCCCTGGGGCTTGGGGGGGCCCGTAAGCCCCCGCCCTTATAAAAATAAAACCCCAGGGAGGTGGCGGTCCCCGGGGCTGCGAGGGGGGCTGTGTGCCCCCCGCTCATTTTCAATAAAGCCCCAGGGAGGTGGCGGTCCCTGGGACTGTAGGGGCCCCCGTGGGCCCCCGCTATATAATAACACATTGCCCCCGGGCCCTGGCCCATCCGGGGGCTTAAGGAAAATGAAGCATGGGAGACCGCGCTTCATTTTTTAAAAATTTTCTCCGTGGGATTCGCACACCCAGCATGACTTCCAACAAAAAAACTAAATAAAATGCTTTTTTTGGCCCTGGTGGTCCCTGTGGGACCCCCTGACCAGCCCTAGGGGGTCAGGGTGTTTCTACCCTGACCCCTTTCCTACATTTACAACAATTTTCAACCTTTTTGATGTGACTCGGTCGATTCACAAAATGGCTGCCAACACACTCTGGTTTAGAGTGTTGGCAGCCAATAAGAATGAAGCTCGTGCTCGGGAGGATTCGCGGTTCCTCCTCGGTGCTCAGATATTGATATTTTTATTTTTTTTAATTTCTCAGGAACTACTGAACGGATTTACACCATTTAAAAAAAGGTCACTTTCTGAACCAAGAGCTACCTTTTTGCCAAATTTGGTGTAATTCTGTTCAGCAGTTCGGGCTGTAGCCTGTTCCAAAATACCTATGGAAATTAACATGGGGAAAATGTGTTTTGGGACCCCCCTTTTTTTCAGCCCCCGCTTGATGAATCACCCCGACACTTTCAGGACAGGAGCTGACCTGAGTGAACCATTAGTTTTGAAAATTTCGCGAAGATTCGTCAAACGGCGCCAAAGATATTGGCAAAAGAAAAAACGCTTTTTGAGTAGAAACAAGGTCTTAACTATAACTACCTACTGGCGACCGCCAGTAGGTAATGTATGTATGTAAAGATATATATATATATATATAATTTTTTCCCACTGAAAAACCAAACGTTTCAGGGACGTTATAGTTAGGCTGACCTTTCACTCAAACAAAACCAGAGAAATTGTGCAGTTTTAGTTACCTGAGCTAACTATAACTCATGCCCCCACAATGCACTGCTTATGACCTCACATATTACATCACTCATGTCATTGTCTGTGACATCATAGATGACATCACTGATGACATCGCAAAAGACATCGCTGATGACATCTCTGATGACATCATCCGGTGATTGTGAGTGTTTTCTAAAAGTTACTGAGTGTTAAACATATATACTAAGGTAACTTGCAATAAAAGTGCCTGTATGGTTAAGTGAGTGGATATGTAAGTGGTGTATAGAAGAGTGACTGGGTATATAAGAGACTGTTTAAATGAGATAGTGGGTGTGTGAGTTTTTGTATAGGTAAGTGAGTGGGTGTGTCAGTGCATGTATGAGTATGTGAGTGGCTGTGTGAGTATCTGTATAGTTGACTGAGTTGGTGTATCAGTGGTTGTAAATGGTGATTCAGAGGATGCTTGAGTGGCTGAATAGGTGTTTGAGCAGATACATAACTGTCTGTATGGGTGAGTGACAGGGTACATGAGTAGCTATCTCAGTGCATCAATTGGTGTGTAAGTGGGTGTATGGGAGAGTGAATGAGTAAATGAGTGGGTGTATGTGTGAGCAAATGTTTGTTTGAGTGTTTGTATGGGTGAGTAAGTGAGTGTGAGAGAGGTTATATGGGAAAGTATGGGGTTCTCTCAGTCACTATATAGATGAGTGAGTATATGTATTAGTATATGTAAAAGTAACAGAGTGGCTGTGTGAGAGATTGTATGGGCGAGTTAGTGTGACTGTGTTAGTGACTGTATGGGTGAGTGAGTAGGTATGCAAGTAGGTGTATGATTAACTCATTTACTGTGTCAGTAGCTGCATGGGTGTATGAGTGGGTGTGTAAGTGTGTCTATGTCTCTATAACTGAATCTGTGACTGGCTGTATTGATAAGTGACTACTTGCATGATTGGCTGTATATGTGAGTGAGTGGTTACATTAGTGGCTCTATGGGTGAGTTGATTTGTTATTGACTGTATGGATGAGTGACGAGATGTGTGAGTGTTTGTATGGGTTCTGTGAATGAGTTTGTTAGTGATTATATGGGAGTGGTGTATGACATGTTTTATTGGAGTGTAAGTCAGTGTTTTTCTGAATGATGTCATCAGTGATATCATTTCAGATGTCATCAGTGGTGTCTTCAGTGATGTCACTGACTGTTAGACCTGGCTTTTTCAGCGGGTTTATCCCCAGACTTTTTGCTTTTGGGCCTCCTGTTTCTGACCTGTTTTTGTTGGTGTTATGACTCTGGGCACTTTACCACTGCTGATCAGTGCTAAAGTGCATATGCTCTCCCTGTAAATTGTTATTATGGATTAGTGATCCCATTATTGGCATATTTGATTTACCAGTGAGACCCTAGTATAGTGCACTGTGTGTGCCCAGGGCCTGTAAATCAAATGCTGCTAGTGGGCTGCAGCACTGATTGTGCCACCCACAGAAGCAGCCTGTAAAATGTAACTCTGGCCTGCCATTGCAGAGCCTGGGTGCAGTCTAGTACTGTCATGTCGACTTGGCAAGTGCACCCACTTGCCAGGCCCTAACCTTCCCTTTTCTTACATGTTAGTCACCCCTATGGTAGGCCCAAGGAACCCCTGTGGGCAGGGTGCATTGAACGTGAAAGGTAGGGCATGCCCTGATGTGTGTGGCATGTCCTGATAGTGAAATACTGCCAATTTCGTTTTTCACTATTGCAAGGCTACCTGCTCCCATAGGATAGAATGGGGAGTTTGTTTATAACATCTTATAAACATAACTACCCCTGGGAACAAGGTAGGAAATTAAAGTTTAATAGGCCTGAACTCAGAATGTTACAATGCATCTTTTTATTGAGGGTGATTTTTACGTTCTGTGTTTGAAAATACCACTTTTAGAAAGTAGGTATTTTCTTGCTTAGCCATCCAGTATGCCTCTGCTAGGTTTGTGTATTGCATGTCTGGCTTTGGAGTGTCAGGGGCTGGGGAGGAACAGTGGCTCCAGAGAGCCTGATTAGTCAGGGCTGGGCTGAATAGGCCTTGTCTGCATTTGGAGTGGTGGGAGGAGTAGCACATGTACCTGAATAGGGCTGTGCCTGCCTTCCACAATGATGGCTCCGCTCCCCTGTGGTGTGTCTGGAGCCAGGGCTCACACTGACAATGGAGGTTGTTGTGCACTTGCAAAGTGCCCCACAGAACTGGTTTTGACTGGGTATAGACACTCTCTGCCTTCAGAGAACAAAGGATTTTTGGGTATAAAAAGACGGGCCCAGACCCCAGACTTTTAGATCACTTCTGGAAAAAAACAAGAGGAACCTTTGCTAAGGAGAAGAGCTGGAGAAGCTCAGGAGGAATACTTCCCCTGTGCTGGTTGCTGTCTGGAGTTGGCCTGCAGTGGCTACTTGCTGCCAAGGAAAGGAGAAAAGGACTTTGCTGTTTGCTGTGTCCCTTGCTTGAGGAAGATCTCCAAGGGTTTGAAACTGAGCTTGCCTCCTGTTCTGAAGTCTCAGGGACACAAAGACTTCACCACCAGCTCCCCTGAACTCCCTTGCTGGGAGTTCTGACCTGCAAAGATGTACCTGCTTGGGAGCTGGAAGAATCCACGCATCATCTCGGATCCTCGCTTCGAGGTGTCAAGTTTGTCACATCGTTGGGGTATGCAGTAAGAAACCGACGCATCACCTCCACACGCAGTAAGAAACCGACGCATCAACTCCTCTCTGGTAAGGAACCGACGCATCACCTCCCCTGCGCAGCAGTAAGGAACCAATGCATCACCTCCCCCGGAGCAAGGAACCGACGCATCCTCTTCCCTGAGTGTAAGGACTTTCGCATCACCTTCCCTGCGGCCCGTTTTGTTTGTTTGCGTGACGCATCCCAGGTACATTGTGTGAAAAGTGTCGCATCTGCAATTTGCTTTGAACTGAACTATTTCTACCATCTGAAAGTCATATTTTTATTACTGTATTGTGGATTTTTGTCGTTTGGTCTTGTTTTGGTTTAGATAAAGATTACTTATTTTTCTAAACTGGTGTGGTGTCCATTTGTAGTGTTTTCACTGTATTACTGTATGTGTTCACAAATGCTTTACACACTGCCTCTGAGATAAGCCTGTCTGCTCATGCCAAGCTACCAAGTGGGTGAGCAGGGGTTATTTTAGAAGAGTATCCCCCTTACCCTGAGTAGAAGCAAGGGTCCCTAATTGAACAAAGGTACCTACCTCTGCCACGTAGAGACCACCATTTCTAACACTGACCATGTCATGAGTGATGTAATATGTGAGGTCATAAGCAGCGCATTGCGGGGGTGTGAGTTATAGTAAGCTCAGGTAACTATAACTGCTGATTTTTTTCTGGTTTTGTACAAGTGAAATGACAGCCTAACTATAACGTCCCTGTAAACTTTGTTTTTTTCGGTGAATTTCTAAGGATTATTGTATTTCCTAACTGTAACATCCCTGTAACGTTTGTTTTTTTCAGTGAACTTCTAAGGTTTTTTAAATGCTAATTCCTAACTATAATGTCCCAGTAACCTTTGGTTTTTTCAGTGAATTTCTAACATTTTTTAATTCTGTTTCAAACTATAACGTCCTTGTATTTTTTTTCTATAATTAGATATTGAACTTTACAGCTTCATGGTGCACTACTTATTGATGTATTTGTCATCTATTTATTTAGAAAGTACATTAATCCTGTTATTTCAATATATTTTTGGTTTTCACAATGTCATGATCGCCGAGGACACACAGCAAATAACGTGTGTTTTTGACAGTGTAAAACACATATATAGACATACTTTACATGATATATTAATTTAACTTTCCCCTTTGTATTCATTTGTCAAAAAAGTACATCAACAATGAATTTTCCTTTTTCGTGGTGACACCGGAGTTCGTGATCAGGTTGGTAGTCGCAATACCGCGTGTTTTTGACAAAGTGTAAACACATATATAGACATATTTTACTTAAACTTTGAGTCTGGCTGTTTAGTAAGATATTAATGTAACTTTCTCATTAGTAATTGTAGGAGAGTAGGATCTGCTTCACAGGGGTACCCCCACTTTTTGCTGATACTTCACTGGTTTTCGACATTAGTCTGGCTGGGGCCCTGCTATTCAGAACCCCAGCCTAGCTGTTTCCTCTTTAAAAGGGTCTCCATGTGCCTTAGGCACATCTCTGATTGGGATCTGGAGTGCCTTTGTAAGTCCCTAGTATATGGTATACTATGTACCAAGGGCATAGGTACCTCAGATGCCTGCCAGGGGCTGCAGCATATATTATGCCACCCCTGGTAGGCCATCCAAACTGACACCACAGGTCTGCTACAGCAGCCTGGGTAAGGTGGTGCATGCACCCCTTGCTGTGGTATAGGTTACCTATATCACTAAATGCATACACACATATAAACCTATAAGTCACTCCTAAGGCAGGCCTTATCAATCCTAAAGGCAGAGTGCATGGTTCCTATGTGAGAGGGTGCCCCTGCATGAGCAGGGCCCCTCTGCAGCGTTCGGAGACCATCTCTGATGCTGTTTGTAGTGCAGCCTGACCATATACTCTTAAACGCATTATATCCTCGCGGTAAAATGCTAACTATGGAATGGCTGCACCGAAACATGTCGTGTTTGGTGTCAAACATCTTGGAATACTACCCCCCGCCAATTCTGGCGGCGGGGGTAGCATTCCACCCTTCTAGAGGGAAAGGCATGTTAACTCTGACGAGTCCGGTAACTTCTTTCCAGAGCCCTGGCATCACAAAATGGATGCTGCTGCCACAGACACGAGTCTGGCCTCCTGCTGCTGGACGAAACTCCGGCAGGGGAGGCCTGGACAATAGGTTTCTGTCCCAGGGAGGTGTGACCACCTCCCCAGACAGGACAATGTGTATTGGGGCTGGGCGGGAGCACTTTCGGGTGCTTTGAAGTCCTGCACTGGGGGCACATTTGGTGTCCCTGTGCATACCCCAGTTCAAACCGGATCAGGGGCTTGCAGCCCCTGCTTTGGCGCGAACTGGACAAAGGGAAAGGGGTGTAGCCACCCCTCTGCCCTGACCCACCCATAGGTGGGGCCACAGAGTAGTCCATCCCCTATTTTTAGAATAAAGGTAGGAACCCAGTCCTTAGGACTTTAGATTATACCTGGACGAAACTCTGACACGGAATCCTGGACCTTCGACGCTCTACGACAAGATTAGAGGACTGAAGAATCTCCCTTGGGGTCAAGGAGTGACTCCCCTGCTTGGCAGGCACCAAAGAAGCATCTGTCCGGTTCGCATCACTGAAGCTCCCGTCGGACGCCGAAGTCATCGCATCACCAGAGGTGGATTCTCAGACTTCCCCGAGGCTACCCTGAGTCCCCAGCAAAGCTGAGGCCCGTGGCTATCGTGGGTGACTTGAGACCGTGACCCCTGGACACCGAGCACATTTGCAAGTGCACCATCTTCTGGGTCTCCCAAGAAGTCGTGCTTTGGGCTCCGAGTAGCCCTAGCCTCCAGCACCACCTGCACCGAAGATCACTGGCCCCCACTCCACGAGTGTCCTGTAAGCCAGCTCCACGTGCGGCGTCACGAGGCTCCTTCGCGGTCGCTAGCCCGTTGGCTAGTAGCCCTTACCGAAGGCCAATCTTTTCTTTACTTGGCAGTCTGGTTGCTCCAGGCCTGCCCTCACTTACCCTTGCTGGGTGAGTTCCCCAGACCTTGCTGGTCTGCATCATCGACGATCTACATCTTACTCGAGACTTGCCGTTGCCAAGGCCTGTTGGGTCCAATCTGGTCGCCGACACCTCTGCACTCGACAGACATCGAGCAACAGCCCGAATCCTGCTCCTGGTCGCCGACAACGCCTCCCGGACCTCGTGGCTGAAGAGTCAAGACGACCGTCAACGAACTTGAAGCACTCGACATCGGTGGGCATCTGTCCATCGCCCTCCTGGTCACTGGCTAGTGACCCAGACTCTGTCCCCTCTGCTTTCAGGTTCTTCAGAACTCCGATCCACTCTTGGATCCACCCGGACACTTTTCTCCTGGTCGCCAGCAGCACTTTGCAGCAGATCGCCATAAGAAACGACGACGAAACCCGACCCCGAAAGGCACCTATGCACCCGGCTTCCCTGGGTGAGGTAACACGAGTACTCCGGTGCTCCCGTGGGTAGAGACTCTTCAAAGTCCTAGATCTCAAAGGGTTTTGTCCTAGTCCTTTTTAAAGTGTCCCTTTCCTCTATTTTCCCGATCCCGACTTTCTCCATAGAAGTAAACGGCGTATCGCGGTTGTGTATTTACACTGCACGCGTCTCCCGTGGGTCCCCTGTGTCACTACCTTGGGTGGTTCCTTGTGGTCCAAGCACTTCTAGAGGCTCTAGGCCTAGTGTCTAGTTCAGTCGTGGTTCGCATACCACTTTATTGGTATATGGTTTGGTACGCCCCTAGGGCCCAAACGTGTATTTGTGCTATTACTGTGATTTAAGATCTTATAACCTATGTATTTCGAACTCTAGCCTCATAAAGAGACTAGAGGGGTGTGTTTAGTAATAAATACATATATTTTGAATATATACCTGGTGTGGTGCTCTTTCATTTGATCACTCAAGAGATTATAGACTGGTAAAACAAGCTGCTTTACATTCCTTCAAGACTTAGCCTGAAGGCTGCTCTCCACAGCTACCACTAGGATAGCTTTCAATAAGGTTGTCTTTAACCTACCTACCATAAGAGTCGATTTGGACTGGTGCAAGGTGCCCACTATAATTAGTGGACAGCATATGCCAGGCCAACTTCTCACATTGGTGTGCAGCGTGTGGGATTCCAGCTTGCTATTGTTTTACCAGATAATCTCAATTGAATTGATCAACTGAAAACCACTAAAGGTACCTAAGGTACATATAATTTAAGCTTAGAATATCAGTAAGTTCTACTGAACTTAGAGTTGTGTGTTAAGGGATAGCACAACCCTTTCTACAACTCAAGAGAGTTTAGTAGGCCACACTAGAGTAGGTAGTGCATACACCACACCACACTAGTAATGTCTTTAAAAGCAGGATCTAGAGATGCCCTGCAGGAAGCCATTGAGCTTCCCCTCCAAGTATGACACACTCCCATTCTTGGAACTGAGAGCTTTGTGTAACGTGAGGAAATTAAGGACAGGCCAAAGTCCCACCACCCAACACCTCCAGGAGATGTTGGTGGCTTATGATCTTAGTAAGTCCTCAGAGACTGAAGGGGTAGGAGCAGAGGGTGGGCCAGCAGATGAGGAAGGGGCCAGGGGTACTACTACCCCCAGCCCCCCTCTGAAACTGACCAGGAGGGTGACAATGACCCTGACCTGGAAAACCCAATCCCTTCTGGGGAAGATGAAGATGAGGATCTAGAGAACCACACCTTTGTCCCCCCAGGAAGGATTATGAGTGTGCTCAGAAAGTCTAGGTCTCCTTCTCAGGAGTCTAACCACTCTGGCACCTCAATAGGGAGCTCTGTTTCTTCTCACAGGAGGGAATCCTCTCATGAGAGAAGAAAGAGACTGGTCCAGTATGAGGAAACTCAACTGGAGATCAGGAAGAAGCAATTGGCTTTAGATAGAGAATCCCTAGATCTCCTTAAAGAGAGAAGAAAGTTGGGACTAGAGTCCCATGGTGGCAGCCATATCCCTAGAGATAGGGAAAGGTCCTATGACCATAGGAACCTGAGCAAGATTGTCCCTCCCTACCAGAGTGGGGATGATATCCACAAATGGATAACTGCTTTAGAGAGGGCCTGTAAAGTACAGAAGGTCCCTCAGGAGCAGTGGGCAGCAATCTTGTGGCTCTCCTTTGCTGACAAAGGTAGAGACAAGCTCCTCACTGTTAGAGAGGAGGATGCTGACAATTACAAGGTCTTGAAGAGTGCTCTTATTGATGGGTTTGGCCTAACCACTGAACAGTACAGGTTGAAGTTCAGAGACACCCAAAAAGCACAGACTCAAGACTGGGTAGACTATGTGGATTGTTCTGCCAAGGCTCTGGAAGGCTGGTTGATGGGCAGTAAGGTGTGTGACTTCTCAGGATTGTATAATCTGATAATGAGGGAGCAGATTCTTAATAACTGTCAAAACCAGCTGTTGCATCAGTACCTGGTTGACTCTGATCTGACCTCTCCCCAAGAATTGGGAAAGAAGGCAGACAAATGGGTCAGAACCAGGGTGAAGCAGAAGGTACAGAACCAAGGTGGGGAAACCAAGAAGCAAGATGCTAAGAACTCTGACAAGGGTGGGGAGAAGGGTAAAGATCAAAAGTCTTCATCAGGCCCCCAAAAATCTTCTTCTGGTGGGGATTCCCAGTCTACCAAGGGTAAAGGCCAAAGAAAACCATGGTGCAAGGTCTGTAAGCAAAAGACCCACTGGACCAGTGATTGCACCAAGTCCAAAGACTCCAGTCCAGCATCCACCAATGCCCCTAAGGCACCTGTTCCCCCTAGTACAGTTGGTGGAAGTGCTCCAGCAAAGGGTTTAGTAGGGTTCACCCTGGGAACTGAGTTGGGCTCTGACTTAGTCAGGGAGCTGACTCAGGCTGTGTTAGTCTGTGATGGAGGCATGGATGTGACCTCCACTGTGAGTCCCAGTAATCTGGGCAAGTACAGACAACAGCCTTTAATCAATGGACGAGAGGCTTTGGCATTTAGGGACACAGGGGCAAGTGTCACAATGGTGACACAAGACCTTGTGCTACCTGGGCAAGTTATACTTGGTGAAATGTACCAAGTGACCAATGCTAGCAATGTCAGAACAGACCATACTCTGGCAGTTGTTAACTTCTCCTGGGGAGGGGTAACTGGCCTTAAGAAGGTTGTGGTAAGTGCAAACCTACCAGTCGAATGCTTGCTTGGCAATGACTTAGAGACTTCTGCTTGGGCAGAAGTGGAGCTCAGGACCCATGCAGAAATGCTGGGGATCCCTGCAGATGTGTTTGCTGTGACCAGGTCACAAGCTAAACTGTCTAAAACTGAACAGGCCTTGGATTCTGGAAGAATGGACCAAGTGCCTTCCAAGAGGAGGAGTAGTAGGGTTAAGGCAGTGCCTTCCCCTTGGCTCAGGAGGAAGATCAGTCCCTTGAGGGGGATGATCTCAGCCCTGAAGAAGGAACTGTCCCAGAGGAACTTGAGCCTGACCAGGTTGAGTTCTTGGGGACAGGGGGACCTTCTAGGGCAGATCTGAGCCAGGAGCAGCAGAGCTGCCCCTCCCTTGAACCCCTCAGACAGCAAGCTGCTGCTGAGGCTGCTGGGAAAGCTAGTGGTCCCCATACAGTGTATTGGGATGATGGACTCCTGTACTCAGAGAGTAGAGACCCCAAGCCTGGTGCTACCAGGAGGTTGGTAATACCTTTGAAGTTCAGGGGCTTCCTATTGACCCTAGCCCATGATATTCCCTTAGCAGGACACCTGGGCCAGAACAAGACTTGGGACAGAATTGTCCCTCACTTTCACTGGCCCCACATGTCTGAAGACAGTAAGGAGTTTTGTCGCTCCTGTGTAACCTGCCAAGCCAGTGGCAAAGCAGGTGGCACTACAAAGGCCCCCTGATACCACTACCTGTGGTGGGGGTGCCCTTTGAGAGGGTGGGGATTGACATTGTTGGTCCCATGGATCCCCAAACAGCATCTGGGCACAGATTTATACTGGTGGTAGTGGATCATGCCACCAGGTATCCAGAGGCTATACCCCTTAGGACCACTACAGCACCTGTGGTGGCAAGGGCCCTCCTGGGAATTTTCTCAAGAGTGGGCTTTCCTAAGGAGGTGGTATCAGACAGGGGTGCAAACTTCATGTCTGGGTACTTAAAGGCAATGTGGAAGGAGTGTGGAGTTACTTATAAGTTCACCACACCCTATCACCCACAATGCAATGGTTTAGTTGAGAGATTCAACAAAACCTTAAAGGGCATGATTAAAGGGCTCCCAGAAAAGCTTAGGCGTAGATGGGACATACTCTTGCCCTGCCTTTTATTCGCATATAGGGAGGTGCCTCAGAAGGGGGTTGGTTACAGCCCTTTTGAACTTCTGTTTGGCCACCCTGTGAGGGGTCCACTGTGCTTGGTGAAGGAAGGATGGGAGTTACCTCTCAAGCCCCCAAAGCAAGATATAGTGGACTATGTACTTGGTCTCCGCTCCAGGATGGCTGAGTACATGAAAAAGGCAACCAAAAACCTTGAGGCTAGCCAGGAACTTCAAAAGGCCTGGCATGACCAAAAGGCTGTCCTAACTGTTTACCAGCCAGGACAGAAGGTGTGGGTGTTGGAGCCAGTGGCCCCAGCAGCTCTCCAAGACAAATGGAGTGGACCCCACACTATTGTTGAGCAGAAGGGTGAGGTCACTTACTTAGTAGACCTGGGAACACCCAGGAGTCCCCACAGGGTTCTCCATGTCAACAGACTTAAGCCATATGTGGACAGGGCAGACATGGGCTTGCTCATGGCTACTGATGAAGGGCAGGAGGAAGAGAGTGACCCACTCCCTGACCTGCTCTCACAGAACCCTGACGATGGGTCAGTTGATGGTGCAGCCTTGGCAGGCAGCCTCACTACCCAGCAACAAACTGATTGCAGGCAAGTCCTCAATCAGTTTAGACATATGTTTTCTCTGACACCCAGTCAGACCACCTGGTGCACTCATGAAGTGGACACTGGGGACAGTCTGCCTATTAAAAACAAGATTTATAGGCAACCTGACCATGTCAGGGACTGTATCAGGACTGAAGTCCAGAAGATGTTGGAATTGGGAGTGATTGAGCCCTCAGATAGCCCTTGGGCTAGTCCAGTAGTCCTAGTACCTAAACCTCACACCAGTGGTGGGAAAAGAGAGATGAGGTTTTGTGTAGACTACAGGGGCCTCAATGCAGTCACTAGGACTGATGCCCATCCAATACCCAGGGCAGATGAGCTCATAGATACTTTGGCCTCTGCCAAATATCTCAGCACATTTGACCTAACAGCTGGCTACTGGCAGATCAGACTAGCTGATGCTGCAAAGCCCAAAACAGCATTTTCAACCCCTAGTGGGCATTATCAATTTGTGGTGATGCCCTTTGGTCTGAAAATGCACCTGCCACTTTCCAGAGGTTGGTGAACACAGTTCTCACAGGACTGGAGGCCTATAGTGCAGCTTATCTAGATGATATTGCTGTCTTTAGCTCCACCTGGGAGGATCACCTGGTCCACCTCAGGAATGTTTTACAGGCCCTGCAAAAGGCAGGCCTGACTATCAAGGCCACTAAGTGCCAGATAGGGCAGAGTCAGGTTGTGTACCTGGGCCACCTTGTGGGTGGAGGCCAGGTTCAACCTTTGCAGAGCAAGATCCAGACCATCATGGACTGGACTGCTCCAACTACCCAGACTCAGGTGAGAGCCTTCTTAGGCCTGACTGGGTACTATAGGAGATTTGTCAAGGGGTATGGATCAATAGTGACACCCTTGAATGACTTAACTTCTAAGAAAATGCCCAAAAAGGTTCAGTGGACAGTTAGCTGTCAAAAGGCATTTGATGACCTCAAGCAGGCCATGTGCACTGCTCCAATTCTGCAGAGTCCTGATTACTCCAAGAAGTTCATTGTCCAAACAGATGCATCTGAATTGGGGGTAGGGGCTGTACTGTCACAATTGAATGAAGAAGGTCAGGATCAGCCAGTAGCTTTTATTAGCAGAAGGCTGACCCCTAGAGAGAAACGTTGGTCAGCCATAGAGAGGGAGGCCTTTGCTGTGGTCTGGGCTCTGAAGAAGTTGAGGCCATACTTGTTTGGTACACACTTCCTGGTTCAGACAGACCATAAGCCCCTCTTATGGCTAAAACAAATGAAGGGTGAAAACCCCAAACTGCTTAGGTGGTCCATTTCCCTACAGGGGATGGACTTTACAGTGGAACATAGGCCTGGGAGTAACCATGCGAATGCAGATGGACTCTCTAGGTATTTCCACTTAGAACATGAAGACTTAACTGGGCAAGGTTAGTTTAATGTCCCTACGTTTGGGGGGGTTGTGTAGGAGAGTAGGATCTGCTTCACAGGGGTACCCCCACTTTTTGCTGATACTTCACTGGTTTTCGACATTAGTCTGGCTGGGGCCCTGCTATTCAGAACCCCAGCCTAGCTGTTTCCTCTTTAAAAGGGTCTCCATGTGCCTTAGGCACATCTCTGATTGGGATCTGGAGTGCCCTTGTAAGTCCCTAGTATATGGTATACTATGTACCAAGGGCATAGGTACCTCAGAGGCCTGCCAGGGGCTGCAGCATATATTATGCCACCCCTGGTAGGCCATCCAAACTGACACCACAGGTCTGCTACAGCAGCCTGGGTAAGGTGGTGCATGCACCCCTTGCTGTGGTATAGGTTACCTATATCACTAAATGCATACACACATATAAACCTATAAGTCACTCCTAAGGCAGGCCTTATCAATCCTAAAGGCAGAGTGCATGGTTCCTATGTGAGAGGGTGCCCCTGCATGAGCAGGGCCCCTCTGCAGCGTTCGGAGACCATCTCTGATGCTGTTTGTAGTGCAGCCTGACCATATACTCTTAAACGCATTATATCCTCGCGGTAAAATGCTAACTATGGAATGGCTGCACCGAAACATGTCGTGTTTGGTGTCAAACATCTTGGAATACTACCCCCCCGCCAATTCTGGCGGCGGGGGTAGCATTCCACCCTTCTAGAGGGAAAGGCATGTTAACTCTGACGAGTCCGGTAACTTCTTTCCAGAGCCCTGGCATCACAAAATGGATGCTGCTGCCACAGACACGAGTCTGGCCTCCTGCTGCTGGACGAAACTCCGGCAGGGGAGGCCTGGACAATAGGTTTCCTGTCCCAGGGAGGTGTGACCACCTCCCCAGACAGGACAATGTGTATTGGGGCTGGGCGGGAGCACTTTCGGGTGCTTTGAAGTCCTGCACTGGGGGCACATTTGGTGTCCCTGTGCATACCCCAGTTCAAACCGGATCAGGGGCTTGCAGCCCCTGCTTTGGCGCGAACTGGACAAAGGGAAAGGGGTGTAGCCACCCCTCTGCCCTGACCCACCCATAGGTGGGGCCACAGAGTAGTCCATCCCCTATTTTTAGAATAAAGGTAGGAACCCAGTCCTTAGGACTTTAGATTATACCTGGACGAAACTCTGACACGGAATCCTGGACCTTCGACGCTCTACGACAAGATTAGAGGACTGAAGAATCTCCCTTGGGGTCAAGGAGTGACTCCCCTGCTTGGCAGGCACCAAAGAAGCATCTGTCCGGTTCGCATCACTGAAGCTCCCGTCGGACGCCGAAGTCATCGCATCACCAGAGGTGGATTCTCAGACTTCCCCGAGGCTACCCTGAGTCCCCAGCAAAGCTGAGGCCCGTGGCTATCGTGGGTGACTTGAGACCGTGACCCCTGGACACCGAGCACATTTGCAAGTGCACCATCTTCTGGGTCTCCCAAGAAGTCGTGCTTTGGGCTCCGAGTAGCCCTAGCCTCCAGCACCACCTGCACCGAAGATCACTGGCCCCCACTCCACGAGTGTCCTGTAAGCCAGCTCCACGTGCGGCGTCACGAGGCTCCTTCGCGGTCGCTAGCCCGTTGGCTAGTAGCCCTTACCGAAGGCCAATCTTTTCTTTACTTGGCAGTCTGGTTGCTCCAGGCCTGCCCTCACTTACCCTTGCTGGGTGAGTTCCCCAGACCTTGCTGGTCTGCATCATCGACGATCTACATCTTACTCGAGACTTGCCGTTGCCAAGGCCTGTTGGGTCCAATCTGGTCGCCGACACCTCTGCACTCGACAGACATCGAGCAACAGCCCGAATCCTGCTCCTGGTCGCCGACAACGCCTCCCGGACCTCGTGGCTGAAGAGTCAAGACGACCGTCAACGAACTTGAAGCACTCGACATCGGTGGGCATCTGTCCATCGCCCTCCTGGTCACTGGCTAGTGACCCAGACTCTGTCCCCTCTGCTTTCAGGTTCTTCAGAACTCCGATCCACTCTTGGATCCACCCGGACACTTTTCTCCTGGTCGCCAGCAGCACTTTGCAGCAGATCGCCATAAGAAACGACGACGAAACCCGACCCCGAAAGGCACCTATGCACCCGGCTTCCTGGGTGAGGTAACACGAGTACTCCGGTGCTCCCGTGGGTAGAGACTCTTCAAAGTCCTAGATCTCAAAGGGTTTTGTCCTAGTCCTTTTTAAAGTGTCCCTTTCCTCTATTTTCCCGATCCCGACTTTCTCCATAGAAGTAAACGGCGTATCGCGGTTGTGTATTTACACTGCACGCGTCTCCCGTGGGTCCCCTGTGTCACTACCTTGGGTGGTTCCTTGTGGTCCAAGCACTTCTAGAGGCTCTAGGCCTAGTGTCTAGTTCAGTCGTGGTTCGCATACCACTTTATTGGTATATGGTTTGGTACGCCCCTAGGGCCCAAACGTGTATTTGTGCTATTACTGTGATTTAAGATCTTATAACCTATGTATTTCGAACTCTAGCCTCATAAAGAGACTAGAGGGGTGTGTTTAGTAATAAATACATATATTTTGAATATATACCTGGTGTGGTGCTCTTTCATTTGGTCACTCAAGAGATTATAGACTGGTAAAACAAGCTGCTTTACATTCCTTCAAGACTTAGCCTGAAGGCTGCTCTCCACAGCTACCACTAGGATAGCTTTCAATAAGGTTGTCTTTAACCTACCTACCATAAGAGTCGATTTGGACTGGTGCAAGGTGCCCACTATAATTAGTGGACAGCATATGCCAGGCCAACTTCTCACAGTAATCATTTGTTGAAAAATCTATATCTAAAATGCATTTTCCTTTTTCGCGGCAACACAGGAGGTTGCGATGACGACGCTGGTTGTGAATACAGCATGTTTTTGACAAAGTGTAATATACATATACAGACATATTTACATAAAGTTTGACTCTACCTGTTTAGTAACATATTGGTTTAAGTATATTTTCTCTACGCATTTGTCAAAACGAGCTGTTCCCAAAAATAACTTTCCATCTTTGCGGCGACGCCGGAAGTCGTGACTACACCATTACTCGCGAATAGCACATGACTACCAAATAAAGAAATGTCATTGGTTTACACAGTTTCCTTTATGAAACGAAGAACACACCCATTTCTCCCTTCTTGAACTTTCCAAGTACTGGTTAGTTTAATATAGGAGCTGTCCCAAACTGATTTTCAAGATTGTGCTGGTGTTTTGCTTTTATGGCTATTTTTTACAAAAATAAAATGGCATCAGAAGAACCAGAGGAAGACCTACAACTGGTTAAAGTTGTTGAACAGCAAGAAGACTCAGCTGCACATGAACAGTCTTCTGATTAAGAACCACCAATGAAGAAACAAAGCATATCTTGGGATTTTTTGACTATTCCATCTGGTGAATCGAAGATGACAGCGAGATTGGTGTGGTGCAGCATATGTGAGAAGACATTATCTCAAGGCAGAGCAAAAAAATATTCATGTGGTACAACAAGTATGTTGTACCACATGAAAGCATACCACAAGAAACAACTAAAAATTGCACAGAGAGAGAGAGAAAGAGAGGGATCCAGACCTCCAGCCTCTGCTCCTGGCAACAAAGTTCCAGCTGAAGTGAAGAGAAGAGGCAGTGAAATGTCATCAAAACTAAAACATTTTGCTACCTTTTGCATGGACTGGAACACCATCGTAACAGCTGGGGAGCAGTCTGTGGATGAAAATTTGCAGAATGTGAAAAACCATACTTGTTAATTTTTTATTGCAGCACTTCAAGCACAAATGTTTAGTCAGTACTCATAATTATGTTATTTTCTTTGCCATTTTATTTTTGAAAAGATACAAAACAAGTAAAAATAAAGTAAAAAATCAGTTCCGAAAAACTAAAAAAATTGTTCTTTTCAGAACTGCCTTTTGTGGTTGAAAAAAGATACTTTGAATAAATGAATGAGTGCATGAGCGGTGTATGGATTTTAGAATGAGTACATGAGTAGTGAATGGATGATTGAATGAGTGAATAAGTAGTGTGTGGATGTTAGGATGAGTGCAAGAGTGGCGCCTGGGTGATTCTTTGAATGCATCGGTAGTGCCTGGGTAATTGTATGATTGCATTGGTTTACCTGGATGATTGCATGACTGCATAGGAACTGCCTGGGTACTTAGATGAGTGCATGGGTAGTGTCTGGGTGATTGGATAAATGCATGAGTAGTGCCTGGGTGATTGCACAAGTGCATGGGTAGTGCCTGGGTGATTGTAATAGTGTTTGGGTAGTACCAGGGTGATTGGATGAGTGCCTGAGTAGTACCTGGGTGATTGGATGTGTGACTTGGTAGTGCCTTTGTAATTGTATGACTGCATGAGTAGTGCCTGGGTGATTGGATGAGTGCATGGGTAGTGCCTGGGTGGCTCTATCAGTGCATGAGTAGTGCCTGGGTAAATGTATGACTGCATGATTTGTACCTGGATCATTGTAGTAGTGCATAGGAACTGCCTGGGTAATTAGATGAGAGCATGGGTAGTCTCTGGGTGATAGCATGAGTGCATGCATAGTAACTGGGTGATTGGATGAGTGCATGAGTAGTGCCAGGGTGATTGAATGAGTGTATAGGTAGTGCTTGACAGATTGTATGAGTAGTGCCTGGGTGATTGAATGTGTGGATGGGCAGTGCCAGGGCAATTGCATGACTACATGGGTAGTACCTGGGTGAATGGATGAGTGCATTGGTGGTGCCTGGGTGATTGGATGAGTGTTTGTGTAGTGTCAGGGTGATTGGATGAGTGCATAGGTAGCACTTGGGTGATTGGATGACTGCATGGGCAGTGCCTGGGTGATTGGATGAGTGCATGAGTAGTGTCTGGTTGACTGGATGTGTGCATCAGTAGAGCCTGGGTAATTGTATGACTGCATGGGTAGTGCCTGGTTGATTGGATGTGTGCATGGGTAGTGCTGGGGTGATTGGATGAGTGTATGGGTAGTGCTAGGGTGATTGGATGAGTGCATGGGTAGTGCCTGGGTGATTGGATGAGAGCAAGGATAATGTCTGAGTGATTCTACGAGTTCATGGGTAGAGCTTGGGTGATTGGATGACTGCATGGGTACTGCCTGAGTGATTGTATGAGTGCATGGGTAGTGCCTGGGTGATTGGATGAGCCTATGGGTAGTGTCAGGGTGATTTGATAAGTGCCTGAGTAGTAGCTGGGTGATTGGATTTGTGCATGGGTAGTGCCTGGGTAATTGTATAACTACATGGGTAGTGCCTGGTTGATTGGATGAGTGTATGGGTAGTGCTGGCTAACTGCATGAATGTATGGGTAGTGCCTGGGTGATTGGATTAGTTTATGGTTAGTGCCTGGGTGATTGTGTGAGTGCATGAGGAGGGCCTGGGTGATTACATGAGTGCATTGGTAGTGCCTGCGTGATTGCATGAGTGCATGAGTAGAGCCTGGGTGATTGCATACCTGCATAGGTAGTGCCTGGTTGTTTGCACGAGTGCCTGGGTAGTGCCTGGGTGATTGGATGAGTGTATAGGTAGTGCCAGTGTAATTGTATGACTTCATAGGTAGTGCCTGGGTAGTGCATAGGTGACTGGATGAGTGCATAGGTAGTGGCTGGGTGATTGTATGAGTACAAGGGTAGTGCCTGTGTAATTGTATGACTGCATGGGTAGTGTCTGGGTGGTTGGATGAGCACATTTGTAATGCCTGGGTGATTGGATAAGTGTATGGGTAGTGCCAGGGTGATTGGATGAGTCCCTGAGTAGAACCGGGGTGATTGGATGTGTGTCTTTGTAGTGCCTGGGTAATTGTATAACTGCATGGGTAGTGCCTGGCTGATTGGATGAGTGTATGGATAGTGCCTGAGTGATTGGATGTGTCCATGGGTAGTGTTTAGGTAATTGCATGAGTGCATCAGAAGTACTTGGGTGATTGCAGGAATGCATGGGTAGAGCTTGGATAATTGTATGACTGCAAAGGTACTGCCTGGTTGTTTGCATGAGTGCCTGGGTAGTGCCTGGGTGATTGGATGAGTGGATGAGAGTATGCGTAGTGCCTGGGTAATTCTATGATTGCATGGGTAATTGTATGAGTACATGGGTAGTGCCTGGGTGATTGAATGAGGTCATGGGGAGTACCTGGGTGATTGGATGAGTGTGTGGGTAGTGCCAGGGTGATTGGAAGAGTGCATGGGTAGTGCTTGGGTGATTGATGACTGCATGGGTAGTGCTTGAGTGATTGTATGAGTACATGGGTAGTGCCTGGGTAATTGTATGACTGCATGGGTAGTGCCTGGTTGATTTGATGAGTGCCTGGGTGATTGGATAGGTATATGTGTAGTGCCAGGGTGATTGGAGGAGTGCATGGGCAGTGCCTGGGTAACTGGATGAGTGCATGGGTAGTGCCTGGGTGACTGGATGAGTGCATAAGTAGTGCCTGGGTGATTGGATCACTGCATGAGTAGTGCCTGGGTGACTGGATGAATGCATGGGTAGTGCCTGGGTGATTGGATGAGCGCATTGGCATTGCCTGGGTGATTGGATGAGTGTATAGGTAGTATATGGGTGATTGGTTTAGTATATGGGTACTACCTGGGTCATTGCATGAGTCCAAGTATAGTTTTATGCAATATATTTTCTCCAAAACTTTAATACAATATAGTAAAATGTTTTACTGTTTTCAGATTTCATACTTATTCACTCTGAACAGTTGTCTGTATAAATCATTCAAATCATTCACATAAACAGTGGGGAAAAACCAATCAATGATTTGTAAAAAAAAAAAACAAATGTACAGAGTACATCATTACAAACATATGATACTGTGCATTCCACATACTACAAGTTTGTTAACAGTGGCCTGCTGATTGGTTACTACCTTAATTAAAGCAACTATATGTTACAACTGTTTCTGATATTTTTATATCTGGTGCAAAATGTCCAACAATTATGAAGCAGTCTTCATTTTTGGATATCCTTTTGTAAACATCATACCTGTTAGTCCAAATGATGTCTAAAATGTTCTTGGTCCACGTACAAAAAACATAACACACAGTACTACGTAGAAGTTGTTGTAGCAGAAATAAAAGGGGTAATTCTTTTAGTGGTGAAGAGACTTCTTAGATGCAATTTAAGGCTGCTGGTATTATAGTACCTCCATTTAGTTTTTATCTGTAGTAACAGAATGTAGTCCTGTAATGTTTTATAAATTCCTTTCCTGCAGTTAAAAAGAGTTTTTCATTTCTAACAGCTTGCTGTAGACAATAGGTCGAATAATGTCTCTGAAACACATAATCCATATATATGTCAACCCAATACAAATTTTGTTATCCTAAATTGTCCTTAGAACTTCGGTTCTAGAAATAGCAGATATGAGTTTTATAACTTTTTAGGTAGTCTTGATTTGAATCTCATTTGTATGTCATTGCACTCTGTCCATCCTGTTTGACATCTTAAATATATAGTGTAGTGTCCAGAGGTTATATTAACTCCTTCATGAAATATGATTGCTATATTTGTGAAAGTTATTTTTGAAATGGAAATTTGTCCAGCTACAAAGTTTGCAATTTCAGTTTCTGAAATTAGTACCATCCACTCTGCATCGTTGTAGCATGACTATGACATATTTTCCATACCTTTGTAGTAACAACGTAGAACTAAGTTCTGATCTGTAGTTTGGACAGGTCATATCTTGATGGGCATTTTTAGTTACATTTTCAAGGGGAGCAGCTTTACAATCTGGTAACATCAAGTAGAGGAATCATTCCAAATTGATTTCAGTACTAGAGGGAAATCCAAAATCTTCACAGTTATGGTTCCATTTATAAGTTAAACCAAATAATTAATTGATATTCACATCTTCTTCCTCTAATAGCCCTACATTACCATTAAAACTTCTTGAGCATCCTGCTGAAGATTTTGAGAAAACACTACTGATCCAGTATACTCATCTGTAAGTTTTCTTATTCCAGAAGCAGAATGTATAATAGTTCTGTCACTTCTTAAAGTTTCAAGTAAACTACATAGTTGTGAAGACATTCATTTATCTACTTTTTATTTAATAGAATTTGTAAAATTAGGCAAATGGTGCAGTCCATTTAATACTACATTTACATAACAGTTCACTCCAGATTTACTATCAAAGTGATAGCCTACCATTTCCTCATTGTGTTGTAGTTTTCTTTTCTTAGGACCTTGTCGATTTTTATTTATTTGTTTCTCTGTTCAGCTCAGCTAGACTGCTTTGATATTTTATGCTTTGGACACATTATCGGTTTTTCAAACACAGGATACTGGCCTAAATGGGGAGCATATTGATATCTTAAACAATTATACTCCCTTACACAGATCACATCAGCACTTACTTTCTTCTCATCTAAATCAATCAGAAATAAACAAGACAAGGTTCTAATTCACGAGAAAGCTACATATAACATTCCTTCTTTGTCACTACTACCAATATTAACAAGAGCTGTAGCTACACTTAAACCTTGCGATTTGCACATAGTTACTGCATACGCTAAAGACACTGGGAACTGCTTTCGCTGGACATCCAAATCTTTCACGAGTAGGAAAGGTACAACACATCTAACAATCTGCTTTACTTCACCAACATCATAAAAATTTATGGCTAAGTATTCCACATAATTTCTGTTTGAATAATTAACACATTTCATAACTTTACCCATTGCTCCATTCACTAGCCCTTCTTCAACATTTTAATTGTGGTGTAAGATTACACAACTATTTTTACAGATACGTAACTGTTTTTCTATCCTGCAGTTTTTGACACAGACTTTTCTAAATTATCCAGTTTTGATTGCAGTTTTTCTGTTAGCAGCACTGTAACTCCTTGATGTTCAATTTTATCATTTGCTCTAATTTTCTAGTTTCATTATGTAGTAGTGTCTTGAATACAGGTTGTCCTTTGACTAGAGTTAGTTGTAGCAGGACTATTAAATGTGTTCCTCCAAAAAGCACTTAGTAGTCAGTTTTTAATATTTGCTGCATTCTTAAATGTATAAAAGCTGGCATTAGGTTAGACACAATGCTGACTTCATCAATAATTAGTAGCTTTAATTTCTTTTGTACTCTTGCCACTTCATGGCAAGCATCACCAGATAATTTGTTGCATGCTAATTTATTGTCGTGTTCAACAGGCAGCATTAATAATCAATGAAGGGCAACTCCTTTAATATTATGAGTAGCTAGGCCTGTTGGTGCAGTAACTACACACGACAAATTGGAATCTGTTGTCTTCTGTAGATAACTTGTCAGTACTTTAATCAAGAAGCTTTTTCCAGTTCCAGCTTGACCACTTATGTACAATTGAACTGGTTTATATGTAAAACATGCCCACTCTTTTTTCTCATGCAGAAATCCATGTTCTATTTGACCTTTTACTTCATCAAAATTGTCTTTCTGATCTGTATTCAATTGCTGTATTAGTTGTACTAGATCCACAGTTTCCTGTCTTGCTTGCTGCATTGCATTCTCCACCTCATTCATGGCTATTGCAGCTTCATTTTGAATGATTGGCTGTCCAAGAGGATCTTGACTCCCGGGTACTGAACATTGACTGCTCTGAGAACTCTCTCTTGCTATCTCAACATCATTTGTTTCTCCTTGTTCAATCTCATCTCTCAACATTTCAAGATACACCGGAAACACAGAGCACTCAATGGTGTCTTTCACAGTGTTGAATGAATCTTCAAAACAGTCAAATTCTCCAAGTAGCTCATTTTCAGTTCACCATGGCTTGAACAGCTGCAATAGGGCTAAATAGAAAACACTCCTTTGTCTGGAGTTTGGCAAGTTAGCTTTTGATGGTTGATTACATTTCCTTTGTTATGTCTGACCAAACATCCTTCACATCCATCAACAGCAAATGTTCCTTCTTCTATGTTTTCACTGACATTATTTCTATATGTATAATATTGAAGTATTTCATAAAGACACATCCTTTCTAGATGAGGACTCCTTCTTGGATAGTAGGTATCCAGCATAATAATCTTCAGAATATCTGTACTGCGTGGCTCAAATTCTGCAAGATATTGGGTTTCAGGAAAAGACTTCAGTACTCGAGTATTAGCAAGCCCTAAACTCACCCTTCGAACTCCTCTAGATTTAGAAAACAAACTAGCTGAGCCTAACCAGTCCGAACATTCATAAGAGCCAATAAGAGTTCTCCTTGTGCCTTTAGATCGATATCTTTTATATTTGAATTTGCCTCTTGCAAGAATTGAAGCAGGTCATCCTATGCATACTCAGTACAACTGAGTTTTAGAAACCATGGTGGTGCTCCTAAATTTCTCAACATGTATTTAAGTTCACAGTGTCGACAATACCAATATTCATTGGTCCCACGTTGATGTGCCATTAGATTTATCAAGTTGTATTCTAGTTGTTCATCTTTTCTGTGAATTTTCTCAACAAATTCTCTTGCAGATAGATTTTTCTCCTGTTTTCAAAATGTGACTTATGGCATAAGACATCTTAGACAAATCACTTTCAAATAATAGATTAAACATATAAGGGATACGTTAATGAAATCTAGGGTCCTCTGAATAAAGTTTAGTCCAGGGAAGACCTGGCTTTGCAGTCCGGGCTGGACTGTTCCCATAAGGAACAGGGTCAAGACTGATTTGCATATGGCTGGGTCTGAAGTGGGGTGGTGAAGTGAACTAAAGAACGATGATGGATTCTACCAAGAGCTGTGACTGGGGGTGAGTGTCTGAAAAGTTTCAGCGCTCCATCCATCATCTCCTTGTGTTTGCTTTGTTCGCTCTAAGTTGGCAGGGTATGCCCAGACGTGGGTCCCTTGCTCACTTTGCCACTGGACTCAAGCTAGCCTGGCTGATGAGGGGTGTTACCCTGAAACCGGCCCCAGAATGCTTGTTTCTGGTCCAGGGAACACCTGGTTTGGCAGTTTGGACTGGACTGTTCCCATAAAGAACAGGGTCAAGACTGATTTAAATATGGCTGGGTCTGAACTGGGATGGCGAAGTGAGCTAAAGAACGATGATGGATTAAACCCAGATTTGTGACTGGGGGTGAGTGTCTGAAAAATTTCAGCGCTCCGTCTATCATCTCCCTGTGTTTGCTTTGTTCTCCCTAAGTTGGCAGGGTATGCCCAGACATGGGTCCCTTGCTCACTTTGCCACTGGATTCAAGCTAGCCTGGCTGATGAGGGGTGTTACCCCAAAACTGGTCCCATGATGCTTGCTCCAGTCCAGGGAAGACCTGCCTTGGCAGTTTGGGCTGGACGGTTCCAATAAGGAACATTGTCAATACTGATTTGCATATGGCTGGGTCTGAACTGGGGTGGCGATGTGAGCTAAAGAACGATGATGGATTCAACCTAGATCTGTGACTGGATGTGAGTGTCTGAAAAGTTTCTGCGCTCCATCCATCAACTCCTTGTGTTTCATTGTTCGCCCTTAGTTGGCAGGGTATGCCCAGACGTGGGTTCCTTGCTCATTTTGCTACTGGATTCAAGCTAGCCTGGCTGATGAGGGGTGTTACCCCGAAACTGGTCCCAGGATGCTTTTTTCCGGTGCAGGGAAGACCTGGCTTGGCATTTCGGGCTGGACTGTTCCCAAAAGGAACAGGGTCAAGACTGATTTGCATATGGCTGGGTCTGAACTGGGGTGGGGAAGTGAGCTAAAGAACGAAGATGGATTCAACCCAGATCTATGGGGGTGAGTGTCTGAAAAGTTTCAGCGCTCTGTCCATCATCTCCTTGTGTTTGCTTTGTTCACCCTAAGTTGGCAGGGTATGCCCAGACGTGAGTCCCTTGCTCATTTTGCCAATGGATTGAAGCTTGCCTGGCTGATGAGGGGTGTTACCCCAAAACCAGTCCCACAATGCTTGTTTCCTGTCCAGGGAAGAGCTGGCTTGGCAGTGCGGGCTAGACTGTTCCCAAACGAAACAGGGTCAAGACTGATTACATATGGCTGGGTCCTAACTGGGGTGCCGAATTGAGCTGAAGAATGATGATGGATTCAAACCAGATCTGTGACTGGGGGTGAGTGTCTGAATAGTTTCAGCGCTCCGTCCATCATCTCCTTGTGTTTGCTTTGTTCACCGTAAATTGGCAGGGTATGCCCAGACGTGGGTCCCTTACTTACTTTGCCACTGGATTCAAGCTAGCCCAGCTGATAAGGGGTGTTACCTCGAAACCAGTCCCACGATACTTGTTTCTGGTCCAGAGAAGAGCTGTCTTGGCAGTTTGGCTAGACTGTTCCCAAAAAGAACAGGGTCAAGACTGATTTGCTTGTGGCTGGGTCTGAACTGGGGTGGCAAAGTGAGCTAAAGAACGAAGATGGATTTAACCCAGATCTGTGACTGGGGGTGAGTGTCTGAAAAGTTTCAGCACTCTGTCCATCATCTCTTTCTGTTTGCTTTTTTCACCCTAATTTGGCAGGTTATTACCCAGAGGTGGGTCCCTTGCTCACTTTGCCAATGGATTCAAGCTAGCCCGGCTGATGAGGGGTGTTACCCCGAAACAAATCCCAGGATGCTTGTTTCCGGTCCAGGGAAGACCTGGCTTGGCAGTTCGGGCTGGACTGTTCCCATAAGGAACAGGGTCAAGACTAATTTGCATATGGCTGGGTCTGAACTGGGGTGGTGAAGTGAGCTAAAGAACGATGATGGATTCAACCAAGATCTGTGACTGGGGGTGAATGTTTGATTAATTCAACATTCCGTACATCATCTGTTCTTTTTGCAATTGTTGCCCTAAGTGGGAAGGGTATGCTCAGACATGACCCCCGTGCTCGCTACGCCACCAGATTCAAGCTAGCCTGGCTGAGGGGTGTTACCCCAAAACCGGTACCAGGATGCTTGTCTCCAGTCCAGGGAAGGCCTGGCCTGGCAGTTCGGGCTGGACTGTTCCCATGGCGAACAGGGTCAGGAATGAATTGCATATGGCTGGGTTTAAACTGGAATGGCGTGGTGTGCAAATAAATTATGGATTTTACCCAGATCTGTGACTGGGGGTGAATGTTTGATTAATTCAACATTCCAACCATCATCAGCTCTTTTTGCAATTGTTGCCCTGAATGGGAAGGGAATGCCCAGATGTGGGTCCCGTGCTCTCTACACCACCAGATTCAAGCTAGCCTGGCTGATGAGGGGTGTTACCCCAAAACCTGTCCCAGAATGCTTGTTTCTGGTCAAGAAAGACCTGGCCTGGCAGTTCAGGCTGGACTGTTCCCATGGGGAACAGGGTCATGACTGATTTGCATATGGCTGGGTCTAAACTGGATGGCGTGGCGTGCATAAAAACGATGGATTTAACCCAGATCTGTGACTGGGGGTGAATGTTTGATTAATTCAACATTCCAACCATCATCAGCTCTTTTTGTAATTGTTGCCCTGAATTGGAAGGGAATGCCCAGATGTGGGTCCCGGGCTCTCTTCACCACCAGATTCAAGCTAGCCTGGCTGATGAGGGGTGTTACCCGAAAACATGTCCCAGAATGCTTGTTTCTGGTCAAGAAAGACCTGGCCTGGCAGTTTGGTCTAGACTGTTCCCATGGGGAACAGGGTCATGACTGATTTGCATATGGCTGGGTCTAAACTGGATGGCGTGGCGTGCATAAAAACAATGGATTTAACCCAGATCTGTGACTGGGGGTGAATGCTTGATTAATTCAACATTCCAACCATCATCAGCTCTTTTTGCAATTGTTGCCCTGAATGGGAAGGGAATGCCCAGATGTGGGTCCCGTGCTCTCTACACCACCAGATTCAAGCTAGCCTGGCTGATGAGGGGTGTTACCCGAAAACCTGTCCCAGAATGCTTGTTTCTGGGCAAGAAAGACCTGGCCTGGCAGTTTGGTCTAGACTGTTCCCATGGGGAACAGGGTCAAGACTGATTTGCATATGGCTGGGTCTAAACTGGAATGGCGTTGCGTGCAAAAAAACGATGGATTTAACCCAGATCTGTGACTGGGGGTGAATGTTTGATTAATTCAACATTCCGTCCATCATCTGTTCTTTTTGCAATTGTCACCCTAAGTGGGAAGGGTATGCCCAGACATGAGCCCTGTGCTTGCTACGCCACCAGATTCAAGCTGACCTGGCTAATCAGGGGTGATACCCCGAAACCGGTACCAGGATGCTTGTTTCTAGTCCAGGGAAGACCTGACCTGTCAGTTTGGGCTGGACTGTTCCCTTCGGGAACAGGGTCAAGACTGATTTGCATATGGCTGAGTCTAAACTGGAAAACTCATTTTGAAAGAGAGGTTAACATGCTAACCATTCACAAGTGGAGATGCAGTAGTCTAAAATGAAAGACATGATTTCATTTGCTGCCTTTTTCATGATGATAGAGTGGAAAGTTGAAGAGGTTGTCAATTTAGAGTTACTTTGTATGAGAGTGGTGTACCATTCTTGTGCTTAGTTTTTACAAATCTTAAAAGTGTCAAAACTATCCAGAAAGAGCTAAAACAACAATATAATCTACAAACTCAATTCACTGGTATGTATATAATTTTAAAATTATTTAAAAAATGTAGAAATGAAGATGTAATTGGGAGTTTGATTAAAAGGAGTATCACAGTGATGTAAAAAAAATATATGAGATGAACTGTGTCTATTAGAGGGTATGTGTTTAAGAGGTTAATGGTGAATGTTTTGGGAAGTAAGAGAAAAATTAATCAGTACCTCTTTATTATGTTGTGTATTTTATTGAAAAATAACAGTATAGTCTTGTGGAAAGTTGCAATGAGGAACGAAGAATGTTTTAAATGTCTAAACATCATGTGCAAAAGAGATACATCTGTTATTGCATTCTGTGAGTTGTCGTACTTTTAGTAACGTTATTAAACAGTAATAGTGTAGTGAGAAATAAAAGATGAGAACATGTTGTCCGCCTGTATATGAATTAGAAAGAAGTAATACTTGTTAGGTATGTATTGGTAAGTGTTTGTAAATGCGGTTTTTAATTTATATGACTGTTTTGCATATGCTTAGATGGTGAGATATGGTTTTTGTCTCTGCACATATCTATATGTACAGTGGGACTTTTGAGTTTACTTAAAGATGCAGAGAGGTATATATTTTGGGAAAGATGGCTTGAAGGTGTACATCTATTAAGAAATCGCATATATGTTTACATGGTGACCTATGTTCAGTAAGGCTGATAAAAATGTCATGTCTATGGTGAGGGTAGTGCTTTTCTTTAAACATAGGGGCATATTTACAATAAAGTGGCAGAGCGTGTCGTTAAGCCAAGAAGGCTAACAACACACTTCGTCACTTTAGAAATGCAGGGCTGCACCATATTTGCTAGAATATGGTGCAGCCCTGCGTTTCCCCCTGCTCTGGCGCTATCTTTAGCTGACTAGCGCCAACGCAGGCACCCTTGCATGATAGTGCAAGGGTGCCTGTGTTGAGAGGAAGATTGTTTATATGCAGGAAGGTCCCCCTTCCTGCACATAAACAATCTTTAAATGCCGTTTTGTAACTTCTATGTGTGCTGCTTAATGCAGCACACATAGAAGTTGCAAAAGGGCATTCTTTTAAATGATTGTTTATGTACAGGAAGGGGGATGTTCCTGCACATAAACAATCATAGGCAATTTGCTGTTTCTATGTGTGCTGCAGAAGGCTGCACACATGGAAACCTCAAAAAACAAGGAGAAATAAAGCATTTCTCTTCGTTTCGCCTGTTTAAGACCAGGTTTTCCCTGGTCTTAATTTTGTCGCTGCCTCCTATTTACGCTGCCCTTGTAAATAGGATTACCAAAATGCTTCTGAGCAACAAGTAAAAATATTGAGTATACAGTTAATTCCAATATGCAGGTAGCAAAGTTTGATATCACTGCTTTCCAGATCTTGGTTTGTGCTTTCCACAAATCTTTTAATGGATGTGTATATTCATAAAGCAGCCAGGAAAACATAAGTCAGCCAACACGTGTTTCGCCCTTGGCCTGCAAGCCGGAGCTTTTTCAAGGCGTTAGTTTAAAAGGATAAAAGCTTATCTGAGTCATTAAACGGTTGTCAGGCTGTGTTCATGTGGCTATATTAGCGTTGAGCTCTTAGTGTATGTGCTAGATCGTCTATCCCTATTCAGCTCCATCCGCGTCAAATGAATAAAAATAAATATAAACTAATTGGTGTCTGTCATAAATTCAATCAGTCGGCTGCCAGCCTTGTAAATAGGAGGCAGCATCAAAATCAATGGGTGTTGCGGTTTAACGCCCACTGCAACACCCATTTCCCTCCCCTTTCACGCTATATACAGCGTGAAAGGGTGCCCTATTTACAAGGCAGAGTTAAGCCACGCTAAGTGGCTTAACGCTGCCTTGTAAAAAAGGCGAGGCCCCTATCACCATCACAACATCACTGAAAGTGGCGTTGTGGTGGCGATAGGGGCTTGTAAATATGCCCCATGATTTGTTTAAAGGTGAGAAAGATTAATAGTGCAGAATGCCTCAAGAGTTCTTGTGATAGCTTCATTTCGAGTGTAACTTTTGTTTGAGATGTGCTGAATATATGTTTTAGAAGCAGAAGTATTTGAGAAATGATGTAGGTATACCATTCGCAAAAGGTTTTGTCCTTTGAAAATTTTCAAAATGTTGTTTTCGATTTTAGAAACTTACTGATGCATGTGCATGCTCAGTAACAAAGCAATGTATGTTTCTAGAGAGCCATGTATGCAATTATATATCAAGTGTGATACCTAGATGTCACTCACACATTGCTCAGATGAATAGCATATATACAGTAAAACAGGTAGTTTGATACTGACAGAAGGAGATAACCAATGAGTCAGAGATATAGTGTCAACTGTTATGTATCTAACAGCAATAAAGGTATTTCACAGTTAGTCGGGCATTATTCAGGCACTCATGCAATCACCCAGCCACTACTCAGGCAGTCATCAAATCAGTGATTCACTATGCATGGAGTTATTCAAATACCCAGACACTACACATGCAGTCTTGCAATCAGGCAGGCAGAAATTATGTAGTCATTGAACTATGCAGGCACTACCCATACATTCATCTAATCACCTAGGTACTAACTATTGACTTATGCAATTAACAAGGCTGTACTGTAACTATGCAATCATTATAACATTTGGGCAGAACCTATGCAGCCATCAAAACACTGGCTTACAAACCATGCAGTCATTCAAATACTGAGGCACCCGCGTGCACTGACGAAACACTCAGGCTCTACTCATGCTCTCATCTAATTACGTGGAGAGAACCATTGTAGTAAACCTATCACCCATCCAGTACCTATGCAGTCATTTAATTACTGAGGCAATAGTCTTGCACTAATACAATCAGCCCAGAAGTACATTTACTTTCATCCAATCTCTCAAGCTTTAACAATGGAATCATGCAGTCACTCAGACACTAGTCATGCACTCATATAATTAGCCAGGCACTACTGAAGCACTTATTCAATTCTCGAGGCACTACCCATGTAGTTATCTAAACATCCATGAACTCCCTGTTCACTCAACCAAAAACAAATGGGCAGCATCCAATTGCTGAAACACTATTCATCCACTCATCCAATAGGCTAGCTATGCACAGGCTTAAACAATCATGTATGCACTATCCATGCAGTGCATAAATCACCTATATACTATATATGCACTCTTGCAATCATCCAGGCACTAGAATTGCACTCATTTATTCATCCCACCAGTATCTATGCATGTGTTGAATTAATTGAAGCATTAGTCATGCACTTGTCTAATCATTCAGGCTCTACTCATGCACTCATCCAAACACCCAGATACTAGTGGTATATTCATGCAAACATGCAGACAGTAAGTATGCAGATATGGAATGACCCATGGCATTATGACATAGTCAGGGAATCATCTAGGCACTACTTGTATTCTCAGGGAATCACTTAGGCACTATCTATGCACTCATTCAATCATCCGGGGATTATTTATGTATTCAACCACAAACCCATGTATTGCCAAGTTTAACTTTTTTTAGAACCATGTGGGGAATTATATATGCAACCTGTCACACAGTCTTTGCAAGTACTGGTAGTATTTGTAAGATATACGGTTGGATATAGATTAATGTGCAGATTTTTATAGGCAGCGTTTCCCAAAATGTAAATCTGATAAATGTAAGTAGAAAAGTACTGAGATACTAAATACACCAGTGACACAGTGGAAGAGAGGTAAGCAAATAGCTCTTATGGTGTGTTTTTTGATTTACAGTGTTGAGACACTGTATGTACTTCTACACTCGAGTAATGCGGCGCAGAGACGCAAGCCATTTGGCTGCGCCGTGCTGCATTACCTTCAAAGCACAGGGATGCGTCATATTTACATCAATATGATGGATCCCTGTGCTCTCCACTGGGCTGGCGCACAACTAGCTGTCATGCTCCAATGGAGACCCCCTTGCAGCATGGTGTAACAGTGCCTGTGCTGCGGGTATGATTGTTTTTGTGCAGGAAGGCACACCTTCCTGCATAAAAACAATCATGAGAAGTGTTTTACTCTTTTTATGCATACTGCAGAATGCAGCACACATAGAAAGAGGAAAAACGAAGAGAAATAAAAGTATTTATCCTTGTTGTGCCTCCGTACATCGCCCCTGGGGAGGCGTAGAATTCTGATGAATTCCCAGGTGTACGAATCGTGTGTAAATCTGGGAATGTGGCAAAATGCATGGGTGTTGCGTGGGAACACCCACAGCAACACCCATGGCATGCTCCTTTCACTCAAAGTGCTGCGTGAAAAGGGCCGATATTTACAAGGTCACGAAAAGCCACACAGAGTGGCTTTACGTGGTCTTGTAAATATGGAGCATCACACTATGCCAATGGTGTGTCAAAAAAAGTGATGCTTTGGCGCATGGGGCATGTATAAGTTAGAAGTGAGATATGGTGCAGCTGTGATGTAGGACAGGGTGCTAAAATGTTAAAAGGAAACATAAATAAAGTTTTGTGTTTTGATCTAGGTTTGATATATTCAAGTAAGTGCATGTAGTAATATAGCTAGGTTCATCTTTAGATTTAAAACTGCAACTTACCATAAAAACAGTTTTTGTATTATGTGTAAGTCTGTACTAAAGTAGTTTGTACGTTGGCTAATGTAAAAATTAAAATATAGTTTTTTTTTTAACAGAACAAGATATACATAAGTACATACAATTAGAATGCCTACAAAAGCTCAGACAAAAAATCAACAGATACAACAACAGTATCTCAGCAGAAATGAGTTCCAAAAGGGGCAAAATGCAGAAAAAGTGCTGAAAGAAAAAAGACCTACTGGTAAGATGACATATCATTTCTTTAAAATATAAGTGGACATTTGCAAAGATTACAAAATAGAGAAAATACAATTATGACTATGAGAAACAAGAAGAGTGGACAAAGTGTACATTGGAAAAAGAGAAACGATTGTAACAAACATGGACACCACATAAGTCAGTTTAAGGAAATCAGAGCCAGGAGGTTTTGGTATTCAGACAGAATATCAAGTTGGAAATGTCGACTTACACAAATATCGCGTTGGAAATATCGTGACACAGAAATATCGACAGCAAGAATATCGTGGTCAAGAACGTTGAATTTAAGGTAAGAAATATCGTTTAAAAAATATAGAAGTCATTAATATCGTTTGCAAAAATATAGTTGTTTAAAATATTGATTTTTTAATTAGTGTTATGTATTTTAGTTTATATTTTAAATATATGTGATGTATGTTTTTTTGTATAAGTATTGATTATGTTTTTTAATATATGTGTTACATTTTTAGTAGTTATCAATATTATTTTAAGTAACTTTTGCGTTTTTCAGTTCCGTTGTGGGTTGTGGGTTTATAAGGGAATAGGGTGGGAAGTAATTTAATTATAATAAATTAATGATTATTTTTTATTTATTAATATTAATCTATTTTAGTGTTTTAATGTTAATTGTGGGTAGTAAATTATTTGTAATTGATTATTAATTGGTTGTTAATTAAAATTAATTAATTAATTGGTAATTAATTATGGTAATTGTGTAATTTGTTTAGGTGTGGGTTGTGGGGTGTATAGGGGTAAAGGGTGGGAAGTACTTTATTTGTAATTAATAATTATTTGTTAATTAATGTTAATTAATTAATTGCTAATTAATAATGGTAATTGTGTAATTTGTTTTAGGTGCGGGATGTGGGGTTTATATGGGTAAAGGGTGGGAAGTAATTTATGTTTAATTAATGAATAATTAGTTGTTAATTTATATTAATTAATTTATTGTAAATTAATTATGGAAATCGTGTAATTAATTTTAGGTGCAGGTTGTGGCGTTTATAGGGGTAAATGATGGGAAGTAATTCATGGTTAATTAATTAATAAATAATTATTAATTAATTGTTAATTAATTAATTGAAAATTAAATATGGCAATTGTGTAATTAATTTTAGATGTGGCTTGTGGGGTTTATAGGGGTAAAGGATGGGAAGTAATTTATGTTTAATTAATTAATAATTTGTTGATCATTAACATTAATCAATTAATTAATATTTAATTAAGGTATTTGTTTATATTTTTTGTGTGTGGGTTTTACTGTTATAGGGGTACAGTGTGGGGAGTAAATTAATTTCACTTACTTTACATTTAGTTGTTAAATACTATTAGTTTTTAAATTGAAAATAAGTTTTAATTGTGTAATTAATTTTTTTACAGTTTAATTTTAGCCCTGGGTTGTGGGGATTATAGGGGTAAAGTCTGGGAAGTCAATTAATTTTTATGAGTTTTAATTTGTTTTTTAATTAATAATATTTCTTTAATTGGTAATTAATTATGTTAATTAAGGAAGTACATTTTTTTTAAATGTAGATGTGGGTTGTGAATTGTGTGGTGTTATTGGGTAGGAAATAAAAAAAGTAAATTTATGTAATAATTTATGGGTTTTCTTCTAAATAATTTCTAATTAAAAATAATTATTTGTTTGGAAAATATTTTTTATTTTAGTTAATATAATATTTGTAGGTATTTGTCACATGTATTTAACATTATATTATGTTTTTTTATTTTTAATATTAAATATATTTGTATTTAAATTTTTAACATATTTAGATATTTTTTAATTTATATTGTTTTTTGAATATTTTTGTTGTTACTATTTTGTTTGTTTTTAATTTTGAACTGACTGGAGTGAGAATATAAATTGTTACCCCTCCGCAATTCAACACTTTCCCTACTGTTGCACTCACTGGAGTGGGAATAGTAATTTTTACCCCTGTGCTATCCAACACTTTCCCTACTGTTGCACTCACTGTAGTAGGAAATTTAAGTTTGAAGATTTTTATTAGATTTTATGTTATTGGTACACATATATATATATATATATATATATATATATATATATATATATATATATATATATATATATATCTACTGGCGGTCGCCAGTAGATAGTTATAGTTAAAACCTATTATCCATAGGAAATCCACGACATTCTATTTGAAATAACGTTGGCGCCGGTTAACGAATCTTCGCGAAAGTTTCCAACTTGTTGGGGCGCTCCGGTCCGCTCCTATCCTGAAAGTCTCGGGGTGATACGTCAGCGGGGGCCGAGAAAAAGGGGGTCCCAAAACGTGTTTTCCCCATTCATTTTTCCATAGGAACCTTTAGTCGCAGCTACAGCCCGAACTGCTGAACGGAATTACACCAAATTTGGCAAAGAGGTAGCCCTTGGTTCAGTGTCGTGCCTTTTGCTTAAATGGTGTAAATCCGTTCAGTAGTTCCTGAGAAAATCAAAAGTAAAGTCACATATATATCTGGGCGGAGCCTAACCACACATGTCATCGTGAGATCTGATTGGCTGTCAGCACTTCATCCTGGAATTTCTGGCAGCCATCTTGGGACCAATATAAATGATAGTACCTCATTGAAATGCATTGTAGTGAATAGAAGATTTTGAGGGTCACCAAAAGGAGAACTATAAAGGGTGATAACAGGCTTTAGTTACATTAGAATTTATTTGTTGACGGTACCATACTAATTTTAGGAATTGTGGTGTATTCCAAGGTGATTTTACCATGTGAAAAACCTTCTGCTGGGATATCATGAATCATGTTTGAGAGAACACTATTTTCTCATGCTTGTCCCATGGAGGTTTGGAAGGTGCTCCAGAAGCTAAAATGAGAGCATATTTTCTGTAAATTCACATTATCTTTCTCACTCATGTGAGAATGAAGTCTGACATTCTCAGTAAAACATGTACATCCAACAAGGGCAGAGACTGTCAGTTGATTGCTTTGTGTTCTACTGCAGCTTCCCAGAGTGTTCTAAAGAACAACTAGAGTGCTAACAGCCTTACTTATGACAAAAGTATGGCACACCTGAAGCCATCTTGATTGGAATAAACTGGTAACACTTAAAACATTTAATTTAAAAAGGAACAAAATGATGGGGTTCATTTTGTCATAGAAATTATGGTTAGTGCTGTAGAAAGAAAAATTAGGACATGTTTCAAGTGTGATCTCAAATATCTTCCTGTTATATTTCAACAGGAGCAGCCTGCCAGTTGATGCCTTTGTGTTCTACTGCAGCTTCCCAGAGTGTTCTAAAGAACAACTAGAGTGCTAACAGCCTTACCTATGACAAAAGTATGGCACACCTGAAGCCATCTTGATTGGAATAAACTGGTAACACTTAAAACATTTAATTTAAAAGGAACAAAATGATGGGGTTCATTTTGTCATAGAAATTATGGTTAGTGCTGTAGAAAGAAAAATTAGGACATATTTCAAGTGTGATCTCAAATATCTTCCTGTTATATTTCAACAGGAGCAGCCTGCCAGTTGATGCCTTTGTGTTCTACTGCAGCTTCCTGAGTGTTCTAAAGAACAACTAGAGCGCTAACAGCCTTACTTATGACAAAAGTATGGCACACCTGAAGCCATCTTGATTGGAATAAACCGGTAACACTTAAAACATTTAATTTAAAAAGGAACAAAATGAGGGGTTCTTTTTTAAATAGAAATTATGGTTAGTGCTGCAGAAAGAAAAATTAGGGCATGTTTTAAGTGAGATCTCAAATCCTCTTCTATTTCATTAGAAAATTCTGACATGCAGACTGAAACAATCACTTTCAATACCAGCAGCAGACTACCAGTTAACTCCCTGGTGAGCAGTAGCTTTACTCCAGTGATCTAATGAGCAACTAGAGTGCTAACATTCTGAATTTATGGCAGATGTGAGACACATCTGAATGCCTTCTTGATGGAATCAAAGTAAAAAACTGAAAGCATTTCCTACTGAGGAGACTGCAGTAAATGAAGAAATGAGGAAACTTCATAACAAAGAAGTCTTCCAAGATGGCCACCAGTGAAAAAAGAGCCCAAATGTAGCACAAATATTACCCAGATGTAGCCCACATATAGCCCAATGACAAAAGTGTGCAAAACACTTTTTATTTTTAGTTTTTGCAGTTTTATGTAGTGCAGACTGGTCAGGTATTGGAGCATTGCATCTTAAAACATGACCCCCTACACTACAAAAACACCACTGCACTACCTTAAACCCTAAAACACTACCCCCAGCACGACCCCCTACACTACACAAGCACCACTGCACTATCCTAAACCCTAAAACACTACCCCCAGCACGACCCCTTACACTACCCAAACACCACTGCACTAACCTAAATCCTAAAACACTACCACCAGCACGACCCCCTACACTACCCAAACACCACTGCACTACCCTAAAACATGACCCCCTATACTACACAAACACCACTGCACTACCCTAAACCCTAAAACACTACCCCCAGCACGACCCCCTACACTACACAAGCACCACTGCACTACCCAAACCCTAAAACACTACCCCAGCATGACCCCCTACACTACACAAACACCACTGCACTACCCTAAACCCTAAAACACTACCCCCAGCACGACCCCCTACACTACCCAAACACCACTGCACTAACCTAAATCCTAAAACACTACCCCCAGCATGACCCCCTACACTACCCAAACACCACTGCACTACCCTAAAACATGACCCCTACACTACACAAACACCACTGCACTACCCTAAACCCTAAAACACTACCCCCAGCACGACCCCCTACACTACCCAAACACCACTGCACTAACCTAAATCCTAAAACACTACCCCCAGCATGACCCCCTACACTACCCAAACACCACTGCACTACCCTAAAACATGACCCCCACACTACACAAACACCACTGCACTACCCTAAACCCTAAAACACTACCCCCAGCACGACCCCCTACACTACACAAGCACCACTGCACTACCCTAAACCCTAAAACCCTACCCCCAGCACGACCCCCTACACTACACAAACACGACTGCACTACCCTAAACCCTAAAACACTACCCCAGCACGACCTCTACACTACCCAAACACCACTGCACTAACCTAAATCCTAAAACACTACCCCCAGCATGACCCCCTACACTACCCAAACACCACTGCACTACCCTAAAACATGACCCCCTACACTACACAAACACCACTGCACTACCCTAAACCCTAAAACACTACCCCCAGCACGACCCCCTACACTACACAAGCACCACTGCACTACCCTAAACCCTAAAACACTACCCCCAGCACGACCCCCTACACTGCCCGAACACCACTGCACTGCCCTAAACCCTGAAACACCACCCCTTCACGACCCCTACACTGCCCGAACACCACTGCACTGCCCTAAACCCTGAAACACCACCCCCAGCATGACCCCCTACACTGCCCGAACACCACTGCACTGCCCTAAACCCTGAAACACTACCCCCAGCAAGACCCCCTACACTCCCGAACACCACTGCACTGCCCTAAACCCTGAAACATCACCCCCAGCACAACCCCCTACACTGCCTGAGCACCATTGCTCTGCCCTAAACCCTGAAACACCAGCCCCAGCACGACCCCCTACACTGCCCGAACACCACTGCACTGCCCTAAACCTTGAAACACCAGCCCCAGCACGACCCCCTACACTGCCCTAACACCACTGCACTGCCCTAAACTCTGAAACACCAGCCCCAGCAAGACCCCCTACACTGCCCGAACACCACTGCATTGCCCTAGACTCTGAAACAACAGCCCCAGCAAGACCCCCTACACTGCCCGAACACCACTGCACTGCCCTAAACCCTGAAACACCAGCCCCAGCACCACCCCCTATACTGCCCGAACACCACTGCACTGCCCTAAACCCTGAAACACCAGCCCCAGCACCACCCCCTACACTGCCCGAACACCACTGCACTGCCCTAAACCCTGAAACACCAGCCCCAGCACCACCCCCTACAATGCCCGAACACCACTGTACTGCCCTAAACCCTGAAACACCACCCCCTGCACCGCCCCCTACACTGCCCGAACACCACTGCACTGCCCTAAACCCTGAAACACCACCCCCTGCACGACCCCTACACTGCCCAAACACCACTGCACTGCCCTAAACCCTGAAACACCACCCCTGCACCACCCCCTACACTGCCCGAACACCACTGCACTGCCCTAAACCCTGAAACACCACCCCCAGCATGACCCCTTTACTGCTCGAACACGACTGCACTGCCCCAAACCCTGAAACACCACCCCCAGCATGACCCCCTACACTGCCCGAACACCACTGCCCTAAACCCTAAAACACCACCCCTGCACGACCCCCTACACTGCCCGAACACCACTGCACTGCCCTAAACCCTGAAACACCACCCCTGCACGACCCCCTACACTGCCTGAACACCACTGCACTGCCCTAAACCCTGAAACACCACCCCCAGCACGACCCCCTACACTGCCCGAACACCACTGCACTGCCCTAAACCCTAAAACACCACCCCCAGCACGACCCCCTACACTGCCCGAACACCACTGCACTGCCCTAAACCCTAGAACACTACCCCCAGCATGACCCCTACACTACCCGAACACCACTGCACTACCCTAAACCCTAAAATACTCCCCGCAGCACGACCCCCTACACTACCCGAACACGACTGCACTGCCCTAAACCCTAAAACACTCCCCCAGCACGACCCCCTACACTACCCGAACACCACTGCACTGCCCTAAACCCTAAAACACTCCCCCAGCACGACCCCCTACACTACCCAAACACCACTGCACTACCCTAAACCCTAAAACACTAACCCCAGTACGACCCCCTACACTACCCAAACACCACTGTACTACCCTAAACCCTAAAACACTCCCCCAGGACGACTCCCTACACTACCCAAACACCACTGCACTACCCTAAACCCTAAATCTACCCCCAGCATGACCCCTACACTACACAAACACCACTGCACTACCCTAAACCCTAAATCTACCCCCAGCATGACCCCCTACACTACACAAATACCACTGCACTACCCTAAACCCTAAATCTACCCCCAGCACGACCCCCTACACTACACAAACACCACTGCACTACCCTAAACCCTAAAACACTACCCCCAGCACGACCCTCTTCACTACCTAAACACAACTGCACAATTTGTTACAGGCGTTGCAACGCAGGCCTGTGATGCTTACTGGAAGTACCTGGTGGGCTGGTTGGGCCCCAGGGACTCTCAGGATTCAAGGTGACCTAATCCCCCAACTTAAAACGCGCCACGGGGCGCGTTTGCACAGTGGTGAAGGGAGGGGGCGGGGCCTCAGGTGACATGTGCGCAAACACGCCCTGTGGTGCGTTTTAAGTTGGGGAGTTAATTCCCTTTGAATCCTGGGGGCCAACTAGCCCACCAGGTACCTTCAGTAAGCACAACAGAGTTGCGTTGCAGAGAGGTTGAAAAAGGTGCGTGGCCTCTGAACGCCTCTCTGCAACTCAGCTCTGTGGTCCTAACTGTAGGTACCTGGGGGGCTAGTTGGGCCCCAGGGACCCTCAGGATTCAAGGGGACTTAATCCCGCAACTTAAAACGCGCCATGGGGCGCGTTTGCACACATGTCACCTCAGGCCCCCTCCCTTCACCACTGTGCAAACGCGCACTGGCTCTGGTTAGTCAGAGTCAGTTACCACCAGTACCCGTCTGAAAAAGTTGTGGGCACAGGATGATTTTGCAACAAGGCCTCTTTCTGCTCCTCTGTTGGTTCTTTCTGCACATCTTTTGCTTCTTTCTGTGCGTTTTTCTTCTTTCTTCACATGTCCTACCTCTGTTGGCATAGTTAGAAACTAGCATTTAAAAAACCTTTGAAATTCACTTAAAAATCATAGGTTTCAGGCACGTTATAGTTAGAAATTAGCATTTAAAAAACCTTTAAAATTCACTGAAAAAACCATAGGTTTCAGGCACGTTATAGTTAGAAATTAGCATTTAAAAACCTTTGAAATTCACTGAAAAAACCATAGGTTTCAGGCACGTTATAGTTAGAAATTAGCATTTAAAAAACCTTTGAAATTCACTGAAAAAACCATAGGTTTCAGACACGTTATAGTTAGAAATTAGCATTTAAAAAACCTTTGAAATTCACTGAAAAAACCATAGGTTTTAGGGACAGTTATAGTTAGTTGGACATTGCACTCGTACAAAACCCGTGAAATTCCCCTGTTATAGTTAGTTCAGCTAACTATAACTCGCGCCCCGCAATGCACTGCTGATGACGTCACATATTACATCACTCATGACATGGTCAGTGACATCACTGATGACATCACTGATGACATCTCAAATGACATCACTGATGACATCATCCATGTGATAATTTCATGCATCTTCTCACACCCTAATATAACTTTTGATACACCCACTCTAAATTACAGACTGCCATTCTCAAAACCATAGACACTCCAACACCAAAAACTACATACCCACTCACTGATTCTTAGGTCTACACACACATCCACTCACTCACCTGTACAGTCACTCATACTTACAGTCACTCAGTACAGGACTATCATATGCACTCATACACCTATATAAACACTCACACACCGCCACTCATCCATAGAGGTACTCACACACCTAGTCAGTCATGCAAAAATTAATCACACACCCATTTACTCACCTATACAGTTATACACACACCAGCTCACTTACTCATACAAATACTAGCACATTCTTACGCTCTTATACAATAACTGATACAAGCACACACGCATCCATACAGCCACTCTCACAATAACACACTCTCACTTATAGCCATTTAAATACTCTAACACACATATATACTGCCTTTTACATATGTAGTTACTTGCACATGTACCACTGAGATATACATTCACTCACTAACACACCCATACACAGACTCACCCACCCAAGCAGTCCATCACAGATGCACTCTTGAAATCATGCACCCAGTGAATCACCCACTCACACATCTATGTATAGAGTCACACACACCCCACCCACACAAACACTCAGGCAGCCATACAGATACTCAGAGAACCAATCAATAACCCATATAGACACTCATGTAGCTATTCGCAAATCCATGCATCCACTTACACACCAACAAACAGACGGATACAGACATTCACACAGTTTAGTCACTAACCCATGCATTCAGTAAGATACGTTTAATCACTCACTTGTAGAGTCAGTCACTCACGTACTAAATCATCCATTCAGACACTTATACACCCACTCATTCTTCAATATGCCTTTCCTATATATATTAAACATATTTAAACTTTACAGAAACACACAGTCACTGGATGATGTCATCAGTGATGTCATCAGTGATGTCATTTGAGATGTCATCAGTGATGTCATCAGTGATGTCACTGACCATGTCATGAGTGATGTAATATGTGACGTCATCAGCAGTGCATTGCGGGGCGCGAGTTATAGTTAGCTGAACTAACTATAACAGGGGAATTTCACGGGTTTTGTACGAGTGCAATGTCCAACTAACTATAACTGTCCCTAAAACCTATGTTTTTTTCAGTGAATATATATATATATATATATATATATGTGTGTGTGTATATATATATCATAGCTATCCTTTCAGTCCGTCATTCGCCAAACTTCATTAGCTCTGCAGAAAAGTAGGAGCCCGGACCACAATTAGGTGCAGAAAGTTTATTCAACTTCTGTTCTGGTGCACCTCAGCATGACGCGTTTCGATCCCGTGGGATCTTGATCACATGACGCGCTACACGGTAGGTGCCTCATTATTTATACCATTTTGTTATCAGTGATGTAAGGATTTAAAGTGACAAGTGCCCTGATCTCACTGTCAGATTCATAGACATAAACAACATATGTTGTCAATCGCAAAGGATATGGGTTAAGGTTAAAATACATGTGCATATTAAATAAATAAATAATACATTACATATTATTTTAAAAAACCTTCCATCCTAAAACACCAAGAAGTAAAATAAAGGTATCCGTACTGTGTATTAAACATTTTTGAAGGTTATTACATTTACATAACCTAAAATGTATTACTAAAATGTATGGAAAAGTAAAAAGTCACTGTAGTTCCATAACAAAATGTGTACAGTACTGCGATTGTAAACATTGGTTTTGTAAACAATGAAATTCAGGGATTTGTGCAAATTCGCTTGAATAAAGTGCTAAGTGCTAATTTTTCATAAAACGTGTTACCTTAACTATACCATAAAACCGTGTAAAAAATCTAAAAGTAGTGGTCTGGCGGCGGTTTCATCTAAAATCTGTGTTTAAGTGATAAGTGTCAAATGACAACTGGCTCAATTATTGAAACTCAAATTCTTCTAAGTGCTTAAACTTGGTTACTTTATTAGAGGCATGTGTAGAGGTCTTCTGTGATATTGAGACCTCCTGGGGACTTAGAGTCGAGATCGAGGATATATCTTGTTTCAAGGCGTCTTAATGCCTTGACCCTGTCTCCCCCTCTTTTATTGGCTGGTACACTGTCTATTAGAAAATAGCGGAGGTACTGGGGATCCACGTCATGTTTTTCACCAAAATGATGGGCCACTGGGTAGGTGGGGTCTTGGTTTGTGATCGCCCTGATGTGCTGGAGTACCCTTTTGTGTCCCTGTAGTATAGTACTGCCAACATATCTAAGGTTACAAGGGCACTCCAGCACATAGACCACATGGTCTGTTTTGCATGTCAAGGATTTAGTGATCAAATGTTCTTGTTCTCCAAAGGATGTCTTATAAGTTGTAGTATTGACCCCATGTAGGCAAGCCTTACATGTCTTGCACTTGAAGAAACCTCTGCGTTGACTCAGCAAAGTAGTATTCATAAAGCCTCCAGGGTCATTTTGCACTAGGGAGTCCCTCACGGAGGGTGCCCTGCTGTACGTGATTGCCGCTTTTTTTGGCAGTAAATGGCCTATCAAAGGATCCCCTAAGATTAAAGGCCAATTCTTATCTATGATCTTTTTAATGGTTTTACTCTGTTGTAGCTGAGAATAAACCTAAAAGTTCCTGTCTTGTCTTCCTCAGTCACCTTAGTTTGGGCCCCCTTGTTCAATAGGGTATCTCGATTTATTGCATTACTTCTAAGGATGGCCTTGTTGATGCACTGAGAGGAGTAGTCCCTAGCCAAAAATCTATTTTTGCTAGCAGTTTGGGCTTCCCTCAAATCCTCACTACTACTGCAAATGCGTTTCAGCCGCAACATCTCCCCAAAGGGTATACTTTGTATTAAATGCTTCGGGTGAGCGCTGCTGGCATGTAGTACTGAGTTGCCTGCAGTGACTTTTCTGTGTAATTTGGTTTGCAACTGACCATCCTTCACATACACTTGTACGTCAAGAAAATTGACGGTTTCAGAGCTAATCGATGCCGTAAACTGTAGGTTTAAATTGTTGTCATTCAACTTTTCAACAAATTTCTCTGCTTCCTCTTTGGTGCCCTGCCATATGATAAAAAGGTCATCTATAAACCTTAACCATGTCTTGATGTTATTAGTTACATATGCTCTAAACTGATTGTGGAGGACCAGCTCCTCCCACCAGCCCATGTGAAGACAAGCATAGCTGGGGGAGAAGCTGGCCCCCATAGCTACCCCACGTTGCTGTTGGTATAAGACACACTTTGAAACATGAAAAAGTTATTCTTTAAGCAAAACTCAACCATATTCATTAACATTGTACTGTGTAGTTCAAATTCCAATGCTCTAGTTGCTAGATAGTGACGTAAAGCCCTCAGTCCATCTTGATGTTTAATAGATGTACACAAAGATGTAACATCAAGGGTGATAAGCAGATAATTGTCTTGCCAATTGACGGTTTGTAGTTTTGCCAAAAATCCCCCGTGTCCCTTAAATATGAGGGTAGATGTTGCACATAATCCTGCAAAAAGAAATCTACATATTGGGAGGTCTTTTTAAGGAGGCTGTTGCGAGCTGAAATAATGGGCCTCCCAGGGGGTCTCAGTGGATTTTTGTGTACCTTAGGTATGAAGTACATTATGGGGGTTACCGGATTGTCATTCTTTAGATATTTGTATTCTTCCAGAGACAGTAATCCCCCATTTTTCCAAGCCACCAATTTCATCCTAAAATCACTGTACATGGTTTTAAGTGTTTGGTGGTCACTCCGGTGGTAACATTCTTTGTCTTTCAGCTGGTTCGTGGCTTCTTCAATGTAATCCACTTTATTCCAAAGGACTATGTTTCCCCCTTTATCCGAATTCCGGATAACGATGTCTTTGTTCTTCTTCAACTTCGACATAAGGTTGTAATATTGAACCTCTCTTTTGTTGGTTTTACGTCTAGCTTGGTTGTTTATTTTATGGTTAAGTTTTTTGATGCTGGAAGTTACATGTTCGTTGAATATATCAATAGAGTCTCTGATGGAAATTGGGTTAAATGTAGAAGGAGGTTTGAAAGGCGTAGTGGGTCTTTTTTGTGTTGCTCTATTTTCTGCGCTACCACTTGAAAGATCACTAGTGTTGCTTTCTTGAGCCAGTTCTATCATTGTATGCAAAGTTGGCATTTCATTGGTATTTAGATTTGATGGAAAAGGGCTGGTTGCTTGGTCATTGGTTGCCTCTGATTTATCTTTGTCTGACTCTTGTTTTTGTTGCAAAAAGTATTTTTTTAACTTTAGTTTTCTGATACTTTTGAAAATGTCACACCGCGTTGCCGCATATCTGAAGGAGCTCTCAGGGCAGTATGATAACCCTAGTTGTAACAATTGCAGTTCGGCTTTGTTGAGATCCACATTGGTCAGATTGATAACGGTTTGATTGATTGTAGATTCAGTCTGAGTTAGCGTCTCCAATTGCGCTTTGATTGTCTCTTCTGAAATTGTCTTGGCTGCTCTTTTTCGTCTTGCTTGCCTCCTTTCCCTACGTTTGATGTTTCGATTTCTGTTTGCTTGTTGAGTGGTTTTCTTGGACACAGGGTGTCTCGACGTTCGCGGCATAAAAAATCCACTTCTTCTGCTAGGGAGATTTTTGCTGGTACTTGTTTCATTCTTTGGAGGCAGGCATCCATTTCTGTCTCGCTCTCCAAAGCCGAGCTGAGGTCAGAGCTGGATGCTCCTTCTGGGCGTATCATCGGATTTGCCTGGTTCGCCCTAGTGTCTTGCTGTGCCTCTCCATATTTTGAAACCTTCAATCTGTCATATTTTTTTGCAAATGTGAATATTCTCCCGCTCTCATAATCCATACGGTCGCGATGAAATTTATATGCCTTTCGTTCTCTTATTTTGTCTTCTTCTTTTTTGATTCTCTTGGTCATTTCCTCCTTCAGTTTGGATAATTCGTCATTTTGCCCCATTGTGCTCAGCTCTTCATTTAGTTTTTCAATTTCTTCCTGTAGCTTCTCCCGGTCTTTTTCAGCATATTTTACTAATATAATTATGAGTCTACGTGAGGATTCCAAATTGGTCTCAGCCCACTCACTCATCATGTTTTTGTCGGGATTCTCATAGCTGGGGGCTAACAGGATTCGCAGGCCTCGTGGCACTCTCCCTACATCTAGATAGCGCTGTAATGATTTAGCTTCCCACCACTTACTTTGCTCTGTTTTGCTGAGTTTCTCAAGTAGTTTCAGCTTATCTCTAAATCCGGAACTCCGGGACCCTGCTGGTGCATTATGGGAGAGTGAGTTTTGTTCTGGAGCTCGGTTGTCATTGAACATATCGGCCGCCGCCGCCTCTCTCTCTAACAGCGCGTCGGCTGACATGGTAGTACTTTCAAGCTGGTGTCTCGTTTCTTATGAATACTACGGAGCGAGTTTGACTACCGTGAGCTGCTCGCTCAATCTGTATTCAGCACACCTCCAACCCAGCTGAACCTTTATGCAATGGCCGCCCCCTTACACTCCACTAGGTAGGTCGCCCGTCGCGTCCTCCGACCCGAGATCGCCTACCTTTCTTGGGGCTGCAGGGGTTTCACCGCCCGTCGTCCTTGGTGCTGGGGGGCCTGCCCCGGATAATCCTCTCGATTCGGTAAATAGCTTGTTGCCAAGCGGTAGCTCCTTTGTTGGTAGCGCAGCCCAATGTTGGAGGGGGTCCGTGGTTCAACCAGAGGAGTCAGAACCAGTCGTGTATATCATAGCTCTCCTTTCATTCCGTCATTCGCCAAACTTCATTAGCTCTGCCGAAAAGTAGGAGCCCGGACCACAATTAGGTGCAGAAAGTTTATTCAAGTTCTGTTCTGGTACACCTCAGCATGACGCGTTTCGATCCCGTGGGATCTTGATCACATGACGCGCTACACGGTAGATGCCTCATTATTTATACCATTTTGTTATCAGTGATGTAATGATTTAAAGTGACAAGTGCCCTGATCTCACTGTCAGATTCATAGACATAAACAACATATGTTGTCAATCGCAAAGGATATGGGTTAAGGTTAAAATACATGTGCATATTAAATAAATAAATAATACATTACATATTATTTTAAAAAACCTTCCATCCTAAAACATTAAGAAGTAAAATAAAGGTATCCGTACTGTGTATTAATTTTTTTTGAAGGTTATTACATTTACATAACCTAAAATGTATTACTAAAATGTATGGAAAAGTAAAAAAGTCACTGTAGTTCCATAACAAAATTTGTACAGTACTGCGATTGTAAACATTGGTTTTGTAAACAATGAAATTCAGGGATTTGTGCAAATTCGCTTGAATAAAGTGCTAAGTGCTAATTTTTCATAAAACGTGTTACCTTAACTATACCATAAAACCGTGTAAAAATTCTAAAAGTAGTGGTCTGGCGGCGGTTTCATCTAAAATCTGTATTTAAGTGATAAGTGTCAAATGACAACTGGCTCAATTATTGAAACTCAAATTCTTCTAAGTGCTTAAACTTGGTTACTTTATTAGAGGCATGTGTAGAGGTCTTCTGTGATATTGAGACCTCGTGGGGACTTAGAGTCGAGATCGAGGATATATCTTGTTTCAAGGCGTCTTAATGCCTTGACCCTGTCTCCCCCTCTTTTATTGGCTGGTACACTGTCTATTAGAAAATAGCGGAGGTACTGGGGATCCGCTTCATGTTTTTCACCAAAATGACGGGCCACTGGGTAGGTGGGGTCTTGGATTTTGATCGCCCTGATGTGCTGGAGCACCCTTTTGTGTCCCTGCAGTATAGTACTGCCAACATATCTAAGGTTACAAGGGCACTCCAGCACATAGACCACATGGTCTGTTTTGCATGTCAAGGATTTAGTGATCAAATGTTCTTGTTCTCCAAAGGATGTCTTATAAGTTGTAGTATTGACCCCATGTAGGCAAGCCTTACATGTCTTGCACTTGAAGAAACCTCTGCGTTGACTCAGCCAAGTAGTATTCATAAAGCCTCCAGGGTCATTTTGCACTAGGGAGTCCCTCACGGAGGGTGCCCTGCTGTATGTGATTGCCGCTTTTTTTGGCAGTAAATGGCCTATCAAAGGATCCCCTAAGATTAAAGGCCAATTCTTATCTATGATCTTTTTAATGGTTTTACTCTGTTTGTTGTTGCTGAGAATAAACCTAAAAGTTCCTGTCTTGTCTTCCTCAGTCACCTTAGTTTGGGCCCCCTTGTTCAATAGGGTATCTCGATTCATTGCATTACTTCTATGGATGGCCTTGTTGATGCACTGAGAGGAGTAGCCCCTAGCCAAAAATCTATTTTTGCTAGCAGTTTGGGCTTCCCTCAAATCCTCACTACTACTGCAAATGCGTTTCAGCCGCAGCATCTCCCCAAAGGGTATACTTTGTATTAAATGCTTCGGGTGAGCACTGCTGGCATGTAGTACCGAGTTCCCTGCGGTGACTTTTCTGTGTAATTTGGTTTGCAACTGACCATCCTTCACATACACTTGTACGTCAAGAAAATTGACGGTTTCAGAGCTAATCGATGCCGTAAACTGTAGGTTTAAATTGTTGTCATTCAACTTTTCAACAAATTTCTCTGCTTCCTCTTTGGTGCCCTGCCATATGATAAAAAGGTCATCTATAAACTTTAACCATGTCTTGATGTTATTAGTTACATATGCTCTATGTGGAGGACCAGCTCCTCCCACCAGCCCATGTGAAGACAAGCATAGCTGGGGGAGAAGCTGGCCCCCATAGCTACCCCAAGTTGCTGTTGGTATAAGACATTTTGAAACATGAAAAAGTTATTCTTTAAGCAAAACTCAACCATATTCATTAACATTGTACTGTGTAGTTCAAATTCCAGTGCTCTAGTTGCTAGATAGTGACATAAAGCCCTCAGTCCATCTTGATGTTTAATAGATGTATACAAAGATGTAACATCAAGGGTGATAAGCAGATAATTGTCTTGCCAATTGACTGTTTGTAGTTTTGCCAAAAAATCCCCTGTGTCCCTTAAATATGAGGGTAGATGTTGCACATAATCCTGCAAAAAGAAATCTACATATTGGGACGTCTTTTCAAGGAGGCTGTTGCGAGCTGAAATAATGGGCCTCCCGGGGTCTCAGTGGATTTTTGTGTACCTTAGGTATGAAGTACATTATGGGGGTTACCGGATTGTCATTCTTTAGATATTTGTATTCTTCCAGAGACAGTAATCCCCCATTTTTCCAAGCCACCAATTTCATCCTAAAATCACTGTACATAGTTTTAAGTGTTTGTTGATCACTCCGGTGGTAACATTCTTTGTCTTTCAGCTGGTTTGTGGCTTCTTCAATGTAATCCACTTTATTCCAAAGGACTATGTTTCCCCCTTTATCCGAATTCCGGATAACGATGTCTTTGTTCTTCTTCAACTTCGACATAAGGTTGTAATATTGAACCTCTCTTTTGTTGGTTTTACGTCTAGCTTGGTTGTTTATTTTATGGTTACGTTTTTTGATACTGGAAGTTACATGTTCGTTGAATATATCAATAGAGTCTCTGATGGTAATTGGGTTAAATGTAGAAGGAGGTTTGAAAAGCGTAGTGAGTCTTTTTTGTGTTGCTCTATTTTCTGCGTTACCACTTGAAAGATCACTAGTGTTGCTTTCTTGAGCCAGTTCTATCATTGTATGCAAAGTTGGCATATCATTGGTATTTAGATTTGATGGAAAAGGGCTGGTTGCTTGGTCATTGGTTGCCTCTGATTTATCTTTGTCTGACTCTTGTTTTTGTTGCAAAAAGTATTTTTTTAACTTTAGTTTTCTGATACTTTTGAAAATGTCACACCGCGTTGCCGCATATCTGAAGGAGCTCTCAGGGCAGTATGATAACCCTAGTTGTAACAATTGCAGTTCGGCTTTGTTGCGATCCACATTGGTCAGATTGATAACGGTTTGATTGATTGTAGATTCAGTCTGAGTTAGCGTCTCCAATTGCGCTTTGATTGTCTCTTCTGAAATTGTCTTGGCTGCTCTTTTTCGTCTTACTTGCCTCCTTTCCCTACGTTTGATGGTTCGATTTCTGTTTGCTTGTTTAGTGGTTTTCTTGGACGCAGGGTGTCTCGACGTTCGCGGCATAAAAAATCCACTTCTTCTGCTAGGGAGATTTTTGCTGGTACTTGTTTCATTCTTTGGAGGCGGGCATCCATTTCTGTCTCGCTCTCCAAAGCCGAGCTGAGGCCAGAGCTGGATGCTCCTTCTGGGCGTATCATCGGATTTGCCTGGTTCGCCCTAGTGTCTTGCTGTGCCTCTCCATATTTTGAAACCTTCAATCTGTCATATTTGTTTGCAAATGTGAATATTCTCCCGCTCTCATAATCCATACGGTTGCGATGAAATTTATATGCCTTTCGTTCTCTTATTTTGTCTTCTTCTTTTTTGATTCTCTTGGTCATTTCCTCCTTCAGTTTGGATAATTCGTCATTTTGCCCCATTGTGCTCAGCTCTTCATTTAGTTTTTCAATTTCTTCCTGTAGCTTCTCCCGATCTTTTTCAGCATATTTTACTAATATTAGATGTGGGTTGTGGGGTTTATAGGGGTAAAGGATGGGAAGTAATGTATGTTTAATTAATTAATAATTAGTTGATCATTAACATTAATCAATTAATTGATATTTAACTAAAGTATTTGTTTATATTTTTTGTGTGGGGGTTTTACTGTTATAGGGGTACAGTGTGGGAGTAAATTAATTTCACTTACTTTATAATCAGTTGTTAAATACTATTAGTTTTTAAATTGAAAATAAGTTTTAATTGTGTAATTAATTTTTTTACAGTTTAATTTTAGCCCTGGGTTGTGGGGATTATAGGGGTAAAGTCTGGGAAGTCAATTAATTTTTATGAGTTTTAATTTGTTTTTTACTGAATAATATTTCTTTAATTGGTAATTAATTATGTTAATTAAGGAAGTACATTTTTTTAAATGTAGATGTGGGTTGTGAATTGTGTGGTGTTATTGGGTAGGAAATAAAAAAGTAAATTTATGTAATAATTTATGGGTTTTCTTCTAAATAATTTCTAATAAAAAATAATTATTTGTTTGGAAAATATTTTTTATTTTATTTAATATAATATTTGTAGGTATTTGTCACATGTATTTAACATTATATTATGTTTTTTATTTTTAATATTAAATATATTTGTATTTTAATTTTTAACATATTTTGATATTTAGATATTTTTTAATTTATATTGTTTTTTGAATATTTTTGTTGTTACTATTTTGTTTGTTTTTAATTTTGAACTGACTGGAGTGATTATATAAATTGTTACCCCTCTGCAATTCAGCACTTTCCCTACTGTTGCACTCACTGGAGTGGGAATAGTAATTTTTACCCCTCAGCTATCCAACACTTTCCCTATTGTTGCATTCATTGGAGTGGGAAATTTAAGTTTGAAGATTTTTATTAGATTTTATGTTATTGGTACATATATATATATATATATATATATATATATATATATATATATATATATATATATTTGTACATTTTTATATTATTTTAAATTTATAAAATTAATTACAATTTATAGTTTATTCATTGTTTTAAAGTAAATGTATATATTAATTATTATGAATGTGTGTTTAACTTTTTTAAGTGTATTTGTTATATTTTTTTAAATTTACATTAAATCTACTTTATTAATTTCATTATTTAATATATTTAATATTTATCATTTTATTTTCTATATATATAAAAATCTTTATTTTGTACAACTATCTTTTTTACAGCGATATTTTTTTTCTGATATTTTTGTACTTACCCGTTTAAGTATAGGGAGCCGATATTTTTGCATTCTATATTTTTTCATATTTTTTACATCGATATTCTGTCAGTGAACTGATGTTTTGTAAATTTAGTGATGAATTTGAAAAAGTGTAGAAGAAGGAGAGATGAAGTAAAACAGAAAGAACGAGTTGAGAGAGAAGTTGATAAGGCCTTTGCTTTGAAGAGGAATCTTTTCATTTTGATTCTAAATAGAATGAAGACTCTTGACAAAATAGTGTTGTGCATGAGGAGACAAAACCAGAAGAAAGATTAGTGAATAGAATTATCTGTTGTACAGTTTTTTGTGGAGAATTGATACATACTTCTTGTACAGAGTCTTTCTTTAATGAAGAAAGCTATCTCCAGGATAACAGATTAGTTCATGCTATTGATTGAAGAGGACGATGTTATGAAATGAAGAATGGTGGTCCTATAGCAAAAGAAGTGATGGTACCTAGAAATGTAGAAGAAGTTATTGCAGAAAAAGTATAAGGAAGGCGTAGTCATGGTCCTTTATACAAATGGAATTGTAGTAGTGTTTCTAGTATTAGACAGCAATCCATTGATATATTAAGAAAATTCCTACGTATCTTTCCACGGCTAAGTTTAAAACACAAAATGAGTTATACCACTCAATAATGCAAACTTTAGTTAGGAGGCTGTATTATGTGAAAACGCCTGCTTTATGTTTAAGAGAAATGAATAGAGCACTTTGGCATAGTAGTGTGGCAGACGTAGAAAAGGTTTGTGGTGATGTGCAGTTTTGTTTCTTTGGTCCTGAGCAGGATTCTATGGAAAATGAAGAGTTGTTAAGAGGAGGAGTTGCAGAACAAGACATGTATATTAGTACAAAATTTGACACAGTGATGTCTAAAAAAACCAGAGTATGTTTGTATATGCTGTTGAGGCACTTACTAGAAGATTTAAACACAGACTGTTGACTTATATTTAAAAAGTGAAAAAGTAAAAAATGATAACTGGCAAAAGTTACCTGTGTATTTATTTGAAGAGGGACGGTTTGACTTGTCTATACGGCAAGTTATATGTAAGTAGTGTAACAATAAATTAGAAGATAATAAAATGAACAACACATAGATATTAGATACCCATTTTGAAAGATAATAAAATGCCTGCTAATGTGGAAAAATAATGAAGGGTCAAAATTTCATGCAGTATGTTGCCACCGGGAAAGCTGTGGAGCCAAATCATGAAGTTCAGATTGGACTTTTGAATGGACTCTTTGCTTTGGTGTTATTGTGCTGCTATTGAAGTCTTGGGTCCTTCCACTTTGCGTTGCTTTCTTGCTGCTCACTATGAACTCCTCTTATGGAATATGCATAGAAGAAGTACGGGTATGGGTGTGTCAATGGTTTTGAAAATGCTAGTGTGGTAGTTGGAGTGGGTGTATGAAAGGTTATATTGGGGTGTGAGTAGGTACATCAGAGATTCTCTGGATGATGTCATCAGTGATGGCATCAGTAATGTCATTTGAGATGTCATCAGTGATGTCACTGACCAAGTGATGAGTTATGTAATATGTGAGGTCATAAGCAGTGCATTGCGGGGGCGCGAATTATTGTTAACTCAGCTAACTATAACTGCTGAATTTCTCTGGTTTTGTGCATGTGAAATCTGAGCCTAACTAGAACGTCCCTGTGACCTTTGTTTTTTTAGTGAATATCTAAGGTTTTTTTAATCCTATTTCCTAACTATAACAGCCCTGTAACCTTTGGTTTTTTTAGTTAATCAAGTAAAAAACAAAGATGAGATTCAGGGTTTCTATACGTGCAACCAGTGCAAAGCTTGCAAATATAGTTAAAGTTGTAAAACACTCAAAATTTCTGATAGACAACCTCCCCACAGGATTTCCAAATATCTTACCTGTAACACAGAGGGGCCGATTCCGATTTGGGCCGGAAAACGTACCGACCGACTCAGATCGGGAATCTATTCCGACCGACACGTACCGGTGCAGCCCGACCCGCCAAGAACGATGAAATGCGTGCAAAATCCGACCGACTCGTACGGAACACAAGCCGAACGACCGAACCGTGCGGAAAACAGCTATCCGGCCGGAAAACCACGCGAATCGAACCGACCGACACGCACCAAGAATGAACCCGAACGAAACGTACCCGCGAAGTCCGACTCGCGCAGTACGATGCAACGCGTGGAAAATCCGACCGAGTCGCACGGAGTACAAGCCGTACGAACGACACGCATACAAAACAGCGTGCCGGAGCAACCCAATACTCCGCGACCGACGCGTACGCCACACATGAAACAGCACAAACACAGCGTGAACGACTCGGAGAAGCTCGCATGAGACAACTGCAGGGTCCGACTCGGTCAGAAGAACGTCTCCTACATGCACAAAAAGTACAAAGGGAAAAACACAAAAAAAAAGGCCAAACAAGCAATTACAAAGCCAATAAATACTGGGGAAACAGGGAACAAAGACACACCCACAACTCCACCCATATAAAGGACACAAATCCCTACCATGATCCTTTGCAAATTCAAATGACCTGCCAGCACAGAACACCAACAGACAACAACCACACACACACTCACAGCTCATCCATCACACAAGCCACACACCATCAGCACCTCAACAAATAGCACCCTCACATTCACCCAGCAAAACACACACTCACGCACCCTCACTTGCACACCAACACACACATCACTCACCACCACCACCCATCACCATGCCCCCAAAGAAGAATCCAAAGTTCCTAGATAGTGAATTGGAAGTCCTGGTAGATGAGATCCTCAGGGTAGAGCCACAGCTGTTTGGTACACTGGTCCAACAGACCCCCATGTCGCAGAAAACCAAGATGTGGGAGAGGATCGTCGACAAGGTGAACGCACAATCACCATGTTTGCGCACAAAGGAAGACATCCAGAACAGGTGGTATGACGTGCGCAGGAAGGTCAGGGACCTACTGAAGAAGGATTACATCTTGAGCCAACACACCGGCAGTGGCCCTCCTGCCAAACCAGTATACCTCAGGCCCTGGGAGGAGAAGGTGCGGGCCATCCTACCACCAGTGAGCGTATATGGACTATCAAACATCCCAGAGCCTGGTGAGTACACAACAAATATACCCAATATCATGTGACAACATACACACATCACTGTCAAGGGGATAGTCAACCCATGCACCCTTAGCAAATCCACAGCAACAAAACCAGAATCATCCCAAGATGTGTATGTCAGTCAGATAAACACAATACATGCCATCTCATAGTGAAATGTAACTGTGTCATGACATGTACAAACCCTACAACAAATAAAGCTAGGCAGTGGCACAAATCTAACCAACAAACACTGTCAGATATGTAGCCACCACTAGAACACCACCACACAGGGAATCCCACAGAAAGGAAGGAATTCTGTGTATGCTGGTCAAGTCAGTGTAGCCAATAGCATCATGGGAGTTGTAGTCACAGATATTGCCCACCCTCACAATACGCCCATCAACACCACTCTGAACCATGCTCACAACACAGGGAGTGGAAAACAACTGACAAGATGGCTGACACTGGCTACTGCTGTGGGGAGCACAAGGCCCTGCCGGGAACTGGGCACCAACCAACAGCATGACACCATTGACTGACATCCTGAAAGACAACTTGCACTCCCTGCAATGGAAGCACGTTCCATGGTGGGATATCTGGCTGGGTGGGAAGGAGGACTGACAGCTCTGACCATAGTTACCAGCAGCTCTTCTCACACACACCCCTAACACAAACTACACACAACTCACCTGTGAAAAAGCATTGCCTCACACTAAAATTAATTATCCCACAAAGAAACACCGCCCTGGGTTATGCTGTGGGAAGCACAGGGACACACATGGGACTTGTAGTGAAACAAACGCCAGGACAACACTGTCAGCCATCCATTAAGCACAGGCACACTACCCCACAGGGAAGCAGAGTCAGAAGGAAGGAAGTATGGGCAAGCTGGGAAGGGGTGTGTAGGCAATAGCATGATGGGAGTGGTAGTCACAGCTCAACATCCCCCACCCACATGGCCCAGCAAGCTCACACTGAAGCATGCACACCTCACAGGGAGTGGAAAGCCCCATCAAAGATGTCTGACACTGGTGCTCTGTTGTGGGGAGCACAAGGCCATGCTGGGAACTGGCCACCAACCAACAGCAGGACACCACTGTCAGCCATCACACTCACACACAGTGAAGTCCACTCAAAAGGAAGGAAGTATGGGCATGCTGGGAAGGGGTGGAGGCAATAGCATGATGGCAGTGGTAGTCACAGCTCAACATCCCCCACCCACATGGCCCAGCAAGCTCACACTGAAGCATGCACACCTCACAGGGAGTCAAAAGCCACTTCAAAGATGTCTGACACTGGTGCTCTGTTGTGGGGAGCACAAGGCCATGCTGCGAACTGGCCACCAACCAACAGCAGGACACCACTGTCAGCCATCTTGCCATTGCTGTCACACTCACACACAGTGAAGTCCACTCAAAAGGAAGGAAGTATGGGCATGCTGGGAAGGGGGGTGTAGGCAATAGCATGATGGGAGTGGTAGTCACAGCTCAACATCCCCCACCCACATGGCCCAGCAAGCTCACACTGAAGCATGCACACCTCACAGGGAGTCAAAAGCCACATCAAAGATGTCTGACAGTGGCCTCAGCTGTGGGGAGCACAAGGCCATGCTGGGAACTGGCCACCAACCAACAGCAGGACACCACTGTCAGCCATCTTGCCATTGCTGTCACACTCACACACAGTGAAGTCCACTCAAAAGGAAGGAAGTATGGGCATGCTGGGAAGGGGGGTGGAGGCAATAGCATGATGGGAGTGGCAGTCACAGATATTGGTCACCCTCACAATTGGCCCATCAACACCACTCTGAACCATGCTCACATCACAGGGAGTGGCAAAGAACTGACAAGATGGCTGACACTGGGTACTGCTGTGGGGAGCACAAGGCCCTGCTGGGAACTAGGCACCAACAAACAGCAGGACACTACTGTCAGCCATCTTGCCATTGCTGTCACACTCACACACAGTGAAGTACACTCAAAAGGAAGGAAGTATGGGCATGCTGGGAAGGGGGGTGGAGGCAATAGCATGATGGCAGTGGTAGTCACAGCTCAACATCCCCCACCCACATGGCCCAGCAAGCTCACACTGAAGCATGCACACCTCACAGGGAGCCAAAAGCCACTTCAAAGATGTCTGACACTGGTGCTCTGTTGTGGGGAGCACAAGGCCATGCTGCGAACTGGCCACCAACCAACAGCAAGACACCACTGTCAGCCATCTTGCCATTGCTGTCACACTCACACACAGTGAAGTCCACTCAAAAGGAAGGAAGTATGGGCATGCTGGGAAGGGGGTGTAGGCAATAGCATGATGGGAGTGGTAGTCACAGCTCAACATCCCCCACCCACATGGCCCAGCAAGCTCACACTGAAGCATGCACACCTCACAGGGAGTCAAAAGCCACATCAAAGATGTCTGACAGTGGCCTCAGCTGTGGGGAGCACAAGGCCATGCTGGGAACTGGCCACCAACCAACAGCAGGACACCACTGTCAGCCATCTTGCCATTGCTGTCACACTCACACACAGTGAAGTCCACTCAAAACGAAGGAAGTATGGGCATGCTGGGAAGGGGTGGAGGCAATAGCATGATGGGAGTGGCAGTCACAGATATTGGTCACCCTCACAATTGGCCCATCAACACCACTCTGAACCATGCTCACATCACAGGGAGTGGCAAAGAACTGACAAGATGGCTGACACTGGGTACTGCTGTGGGGAGCACAAGGCCCTGCTGGGTACTGGGCACCAACAAACAGCAGGACACCACTGTCAGCCATCTTGCCATTGCTGTCACACTCACACACAGTGAAGTACACTCAAAAGGAAGGAAGTATGGGCATGCTGGGAAGGGGGTGGAGGCAATAGCATGATGGGAGTGGTAGTCACAGCTCAACATCCCCCACCCACATGGCCCAGCAAGCTCACACTGAAGCATGCACACCTCACAGGGAGTCAAAAGCCACATCAAAGATGTCTGACAGTGGCCTCAGCTGTGGGGAGCACAAGGCCATGCTGGGAACTGGCCACCAACCAACAGCAGGACACCACTGTCAGCCTTCTTGCCATTGCTGTCACACTCACACACAGTGAAGTCCACTCAAAAGGAAGGAAGTATGGGCATGCTGGGAAGGGGGGTGGAGGCAATAGCATGATGGGAGTGGCAGTCACAGATTTTGGTCACCCTCACAATTGGCCCATCAACACCACTCTGAACCATGCTCACATCACAGGGAGTGGCAAAGAACTGACAAGATGGCTGACATTGGGTACTGCTGTGGGGAGCACAAGGCCCTGCTGGGAACTGGGCACCAACAAACAGCAGGACACCATTGTCAGCCATCTTGCCATTGCTGTCACACTCACACACAGTGAAGTACACTCAAAAGGAAGGAAGTATGGGCATGCTGGGAAGGGGGTGGAGGCAATAGCATGATGGCAGTGGTAGTCACAGCTCAACATCCCCCACCCACATGGCCCAGCAAGCTCACACTGAAGCATGCACACCTCACAGGGAGTCAAAAGCCACTTCAAAGATGTCTGACACTGGTGCTCTGTTGTGGGGAGCACAAGCCCATGCTACGAACTGGCCACCAACCAACAGCAGGACACCACTGTCAGCCATCTTGCCATTGCTGTCACACTCACACACAGTGAAGTCCACTCAAAAGGAAGGAAGTATGGGCATGCTGGGAAGGGGGTGTAGGCAATAGCATGATGGGAGTGGTAGTCACAGCTCAACATCCCCCACCCACATGGCCCAGCAAGCTCACACTGAAGCATGCACACCTCACAGGGAGTCAAAAGCCACATCAAAGATGTCTGACAGTGGCCTCAGCTGTGGGGAGCACAAGGCCATGCTGGGAACTGGCCACCAACCAACAGCAGGACACCACTGACTGACATCCTGAGAGTCAACCTGCACCCACTGCAAGGGTGGCATGCTTCATGGTGGGATAACTGGGCTGGAGGGAGAAGGATGTCCGGATGTCAACCAAATACCACCAATGCTGGCCATGCACACCTCAACATTCACATTGAAATGCTTCATGTTGTCAGGACAGTGCGCTACACCAATATCAACAGCTGACTGTGACAACTTAGGACAATGCAATGTACAGGCCCGCATCCAGAGGTACAGTCACAACTGTCAGGTGTTTGAACCATTGATGCCTGTAGAAACATTACATACATTGTGTGTCTCTTCCAAATACAGGTGATGATGGGGACACAGCAGCAGACGCTGAGGAGTTCCTGTCCCAGGCTCCGGGGGACACTGGAGCTCACTGGTGTGGAACAGCCTCTGCCCACCTCGGATGACGAAGACCTACCTGGCACCTCCGGAGTGAGTCATCATGCAGCACCAGCAGGACCACCAGCTGCACCCCCTGCACCCACCCCTCCAACAACTGCCAACACACAGACCACCCCTGCAGACACGGACAGACCAAGGACCACCACCACCAACAGCACACGGACCCCGGCCCAACGTGGAGCTACGGACACCAACACCAGCAACAACCCCCAAGGGGGCCCAGGGTCACCTGTGTGTGCCACCGCAGGTCCTGCACGTGTCGCCAGGGGTGGTGGGAGGGGTGGTAGACATAGGTCGCTGCTTGCAGAGGGGTCTGGACTGGTACGCATAGCTGATGCGTACCAGACTAGCACCGGAGAGTTCAGCCAGGTAGTGGGGATCCTCAGGGACATTCAACAGCAGCAGGCTGCCCATCATGCCCGCTTGGACTTACACATGTCCCGCATGGAGTCCAAGTGGGACACATTGCAAGAACTGACGGCGGTGCATAGGGACATATTACAATGCCTCCGCCAGATTTGCACCAACATGTCAACACCTCCCTGTGTGCCCACAACATCTGGTGCTGCAACAACTGCAACTGCCACAGGGAGGGAGGATGACTCTGGCGGAGAGTCCCCTGCACCGCAGCAGCCTGCACTTGAGGGTCCCCCCAAAGAAGAGGGGTCGTCCGAGGAAGGGCGACTGAGAGGCCGATGGCCATGCACAACCCCCAGGAAGCCAACACCTGTTCTGGAAAATCACCTTTGTGCGCAAACTGTTCACCCTGTCGAATGCAACACAACTCTCCCACATGACATGGGAGTTCAAGTTGGACCAATATATCAGATGACTGTGGACTTTACTCTGGACATTTCTGCTACCAGGACTTCCAAATCATCTAGGAACTTTGGATTACAATCACAATGTACAGCACCCACCATCCTGTGCACTATACTCACACATGTATGTTAATAAACTCACTAATACACCATACTTGCCTCTGTTGTGATTCCAACGTTGTTTCTGTCATGGAGATGATGATCTGCGAAATGACACTGTGCATGCTAACTGCTACAGCAAGTACAACACCGGCATGTGAGTCATGGCGACGTGACACATATGAGGGAGACACACCACCAGGGCTACACAACACAAACACACCAGGGCCATCTGACTCATCGCCTACACTGATGTTGCCAGGAAATACGGTGCAATGCACAGACACAACACCTATTCACAGTCTGTGTTAACTAGCCCACTGGTGCAGTAAGCTAATGTCAGTCAGATGTGTGACCACAGACAACGCACATCACAAAGTGAAGCACAGGTTTATTACACATTTGCAACATGTTGTAACCACTACAGATGCAAGGTAATCCCACCTGCAGTGGGCACACAGTCAACAAGTGTAGAAGAAAGGAAGTCCATGGGTGTGGCGCACATCACCTGTAGGGAAACGACAGCTACCACCCTGGAAGTTGATTCACGGTGTCGGGGGATCACAGTTGACCAAACAACCCTGAAAGTACCCTGTGAAGGAAAGAAATGACACACAGTCAAAAGCACTGAAGAACAGGACAGAACTGCAATACTCATGCCCAATACGTGTCACAAGATACCCACCCAGAACCAAGTTAGCATGTCAACACTGTTGGGGAGTACAGACTACCTGTGAGGACACATCGCTGCACGCATACAGTCATGTAGCACATGGACACACTCAAACAGCACCAGAGCACCACCAACACATATCATGCAAACTCACATCATTGACATGACATCTCCGGATACTCACATTCAGCTGAAGAAGTTGGTGATGAGCTGTGTGCGGACATCACCCTCATCATCATCATCATCACTGGCATCGTGGTCCAGGCCAGGATCCTCCACAGGTGGCGGATGTTGGTCATCGTCATCCAGGATGAGAGGCAACTCCTTCCGCACTGCCAGGTTGTGTAGCATGCAGCAGACGATGACAATCTTGCACACCTTTGCTGGGGCATATGGGAGGGCCCCTCCTGTCTTGTCCAGGCAGCGGAAGCGGCTCTTCAGGAGACCAAATGTCCGCTCAATCACTCTCCTAGTCCGACCATGTGCCTCATTGTAGCGCATCTGGGCTGGTGTCACAGGGTTCCTGAGGGGCGTCAGCAACCACGGCATGTTGGGGTATCCGGAGTCACCTACATACGGACAATTGCACATTAGCTGAGTTGGAAAAGAGGGTGGAATACTACATTGCAGAACACACACAATGGTACAAAGTCAGTACACACCGACAAGCCAGGCACGCTGGTTCCGCATCTGTGACATCATCCTCGGGATGTGACTACTCCTCATCACGTAGGCATCGTGTGCAGAACCGGGGAAACGGGCACACACGTGTGAGATGCTCATATCTGCAAGACATACCACCAGTGCATTGACCGAATGGTAATGTTTGCGGTTCCTGTATGCCTGCTCATGTGCCTGTGGTGGTATCAAAGCCACATGTGTCCCATCAATGGAGCCAATGACATGCGGCATCCTCCCCAGGGCATAGAAGTCACTCTTGACGTCAGTGAGTTGTTGACGTTTAGGGAAATAGATGTACTGGTTCAGGTATCCCAACATTGCCTCCAAAACATCGCGGAGCACACGGCTGAACATGGTCTGTGACATCCCACCAGCAGACGCCACAGTGTGTTGAAAGGTACCGGTGGCAAAGAAGTGTAGGGCTGCCATCACTTTCACCTTGGGGGTCAGCGCTGTAGGGTATGTCCGGCCAGGTTGCAAATGTGGGGCCAACCGCACCGTCAATTCCTCAATCAGTGGCCTGGTGAAGCGGTACCGTCGGATGCAGTCCCGTTCAACCACTGTTGCAAGGTCAGGGAATGGCCGATGGACAGCTGGTGCCCTGCAGTGCATAGGTGAAGGAAGAAAGATTGTCAGTCACCCCACATATGTGGGATAGACCAGACTCAATATCACATGATACATCGTTACGAGACACAAGTACATGATGCGTGTGCCGTTCCGTAAGGACATGTATGGCACCTACATGGCTAACAACTAACATCACAGTTCAACATGTGTCCTCAACAAGTCCCAGGTTGTGCTATGGGATATCATTAGGCTGTGTCACAGTACCCATGCACTGCTCTCACGTTCCAAACACACACCATAGTGACATTTGAGGACAGATGTGCCCCAGGCATCACAGCTCATCGACAGGTAGATACCCAGGGACCCTGTATTGCCACATGGACACTGGCATGACATGGTGCATCATGAATACACCACAGCTAAACAACCATGACCCCCACAGGTAGTGGTCCCTGTTGCCTCGGCAGGACAGACATGGCCGTCTGTGATAAACACACGCACAACATCAAAGTCCATGCCCAAACAACGTGGATGTGGAGACTGTCTCCCATTGTGCACATGGAATCAGAGACATTGTAAACACAACATGCACACAGACTGTGGAGGGCCATCACAATTCTGGCAATGGGTCACCTTGTGACATACATACCGTCCCACATGGGACTCAGGGGGTATGTGACATGACATACACATACACAACCGTGAAATGTGACCATGCCACATGCTCTGAAATGAACAGTTGCACACCACAGTGTTCATGTGTACAACACACCAAGGATACTGTCCCCATGAACACGTGCACAGCCTGGGAGTGGCTGCCCCCAAGTGCCACCCACAAAACCACATGTTGACCCCATACACGGAACAGGTGATGCAGCCTTACATGCCTTAGGATACAGTGTGGCCAGGCTGTGGTGTTGTAGGTGTGCCCCTCACTCCCTGGGAAGTAAATGTGGCTGGCATACGTTCACCTGTGACAGGCATGGTGACATATGCCAGTGACTTGTACAGGTACATGTTGTACAGCAACGGACCGATCGGTGCGCACGCATTGGCCATTGCATACAATGTGAGCGGGTACGCGTTGTACAGCAATGGACCGATCGGTGCGCACGCATTGGCCATTGCATACAATGTGAGTGGGTACGCGTTGTACAGCAATGGACCGATCAGTGCGCACGCATTGGCCATTGCATACAATGTGAGCGGGTACGCATTGTATTCGCAATACGCGTTGTACAGCAATGGACCGATCGGTGTGCACGCATTGGCTATGGCCTGGCATGGCAACGGACGCGTTTTCAAACCTTCAACGAGACTGATGCTGTAAATTCAGTTGGCCACCCACAACAATGTTGCCAATTCATGGGTGTCATGAAGTTGAACTTTTGAAGGATGCTGTGGGCGTGTGTAAGTGGTGCAAATCCATGGATTGGCCAGATTCAGAAGATGCAAACGACTTGGACCTATCACTTTGGACACATGGGACAGTATCTGCCTCAGCAGCACACATATAATGCTGGCTGTTCCCCTGAGAGCTCACTTGCCTGCACTACATGCTCCAGGACGACATCTGCCACCACCACTGCTGCTGTATCTGCATCCTCTGGATCCTGCAATGGCACGTACTGTGGAGAGAGCCCCAGCCTTCAGCACTGAGGAGAACCAGGCCCTGCTGGACAGCCTCCTTCCACAGTACAGCAAGCTGTATGGGAAACCAGGGGAGCAGGTGAGTGTGCTGTCCACTGCCTGACTAAATGTGCATGTTGTCTGACTAGCAAGACCTACAGTCTGCACGCCACTGGCTAGCAGGCTCACTGAGTAGTTGTCACCCCCATAGTGTGTAGTTACATGCACTGAACAGGTATAGTGCAGTAACAGTGCATTTAAACGAGGTTTTACTTCCCAGGCAATGATACCATGTAGTAACAAACCCTAGGCGTAGTAGTGCTACGCGTAGCTACGCAAAGTGCACTTCGCACTACGCGAGCTACGCGTAGCTATGCGAACTGCGTAGTGCACTGTGCAAAATGCTGTTCGCACTGATTGCACAGTGCCGGATGCTTGTCCGCACTGTGCAATGAGTGCAAACCACATCTTGCACAGTGCAAGCGGTCGTTTTCTGCCGCTCGAGTAGATTTGTACTCGAGCGGCACCTTTCTCAACGCAGACTGGTAGTTTCTCATCGCGAGCGGTCGCGAGCATACGCGACCACTCGCAATGAGAAACCTGACCTCCCCGCGTTGAGAATCTCGCCGGAAGGTTTATTTTCCACGCTCGCGATCGGCAACTTGATGTTGCTGATCGCGAAGCGAGGAAAAGTCTCGCCGGGATGTCATTTTGCTTGCTCGCGGTCGCCAACTTGACGTTGAGGACCGCGAGCAAGCAAAAAATTACCGCTACGCTACGCGTGTTTGTACTGTGCTACGTGCAATTCGCGCAGTGCGAAGTAGCGCAAACTTCACAAACTACGCGAGCGTAGCGTAGTACTTCGCCCAGGGTTAGTAGTAACTGCTGGCAAACTGTTCATAGCCATCGTTGCACTGCCTGTGTACATCATGTGCCCCTGTGATTTTGACATGTATATCCAAATGTGTGATGCACGGAAATGTTGCATGTGTAGTAATGGGCTTTTCACTTTGTCATCCTCACAGGTTGATGCCCACCAGAAGCAGAAGATATGGCTGACCATCGTCCGGGCAGTGAGATCCGTGGGGGACTACAAGCGCCGGATCCGCAACTGCCAGAAGAGGTAGCAGGACCTTCGGAGCTGGACCCGGAGGATCGCACGGGTCCAGCTGAAGCTGTCGCCTCCTCGCAGGAGGGGCGGACACCGGACCCTGACCCCCACATGCTCAGGATCCTGGCGGTGGTCTTCCCTGATCTGGATGGGCAGCTGAAGGCCAGACAGCAGCAAGGAGGGGGTGAGTCCATGACTGCATTGTGAACTTTGTCTGCCATGCTATGTGCCTCCTCTGGGCTGGTTAAACTTCCACAGTACATCAGTCATGTGGTCCAGGACCCATGTCCCTCAATTGTGCACTGCCCACTCCCCATCTGATACCCAGGTGTGGCCCTTACAGTCAGGGAATTGTGTCACTTGGGTACTGTGTCCTTGCATTTTGCTTAGCTCAAGGTGGGGGACAGCATTTGTTCCCCTAACTCTGTGGTGGGCATCATGGGTGGGTCCATTGCTTACACAATGCCTGTGTTCTGACATGTAATCTGCGTGTTACTTTGATATGTGGTCCAATTGCTGAGCTGATCCACCACATGTGCCTGGGGTATTTGGCACACACCCATGCTGCGGGTGGGAACAATGTTTGGGCCTCAGGAGTATGTATATCAAGTGTGTCACACATACTTAGCCACCTGCCTACTGTCCAGGGCTCATCCCTCATTCACTACCACCCCATCTGACTTGGGCACTGCAGTGGGGAACCTGTCCACTCCATCTGCACGGCCCACTGCAGTCGTGCCAGCACCCACACCATCTGAGTCATGCCACCCAGTTGTGCCGGCACACACCATGTCAGACGCCTCCACTGTAGTTGTCAGTGACTCTCCAGCACCCACCACCCCTTCCCTGCCTCCTTCTGGTGAGCCCTGATCCTGTCCCTGCGGTGCCTGGCCTGCCCCCCGTATGCTCCTCAGAGGAGATTGTCCCTGGTGTGTAGCAGTGCAGGCATGCGAAGGGTGACATCTGGCACTGTCACCCTGTTTGGACTAATGTTATGGACTGGCCATTGGCCTTTGTTATATATTTTCTTTCACTTCTCTCACCCAAATGCTGAATAAAGCAACTTTATGTTCTCTAGTTGTTTTGCTTCTGATGTACATGTTGTTGATGATGCTAACCGTGCCCTTGCTGCAGTGATGCTGATTTTTGGTCTCATGAAAATGAAGTGTTACTGTGCAGGAACCCATGTGGTCCACGGGGAATGTGTCCTATCCTGTAGTGTATCCATGTCATCCTTTGCAGCATATGAGGGTGTCATGTTTCCAAGATTTGGCAATGGAAATTCCGAGGTTTTATTGGCAATATAACTTACAGCCCTGCACATCTGTTGTGCTTGCCATTGTTCAATTAGTCTGCTTCCCTGACCGTGTGGCCATCTCCACTGGACATGCAAGTTTGGGCATCAATGGGGAAGGACTCATCTGTGTTATCAGTGCAACTTGCTATACATGTGTGTTGGATCTGTGCTGATGATTTCGGTGACAGTCCCATGACCAGGCTGATATGACGGGAGCCTTCATTTGGTGCTAATTGTTGACTGTGTGACCAAGTGTTCTGTTGACATGATGGAGCCCTACTGAGGCAACGTATGGGCCAGCTTTCCTCACACAGGAGTGGGGTCCCCTCATGGCAGTGTGTAATTCTGGGACATTGCCTGAGCCCAAGGTGTGTGTTGTGTGAGCATGTCTGTGTGTGTTCACTTCCATGTTGCTGGGCATGCTGGGATCCCTAGTGATGTTCCTGTTTGTGATGCTTGCTGAGTTGACCTATGTTCCCCCAAAGTCTTCTCCCTGGGTTCTCTGGGATGTGGGTGCATGGCACATTACTGGTCATCAGGGGTTCACCCATAGGTGTGTTTGATGTCAGGGCTGAGTTTGTGGGCAAACGCAGATGGGACACAATCAGGATTCCCCTTGGCACTTGTTGGTTACACCTGTCATGTAATTTCCAGTTTGTGTTATCTTTCAGTGATTGTGACACGTTGTGTGTGTGACTGCTGGCACTCCTCAGGGTCAGGGCTGCAATGTTGGAAGTTGTCTATGTGTGTTCTTTGTGGGTAACCTTGGCTTCTTCATTGGTGTGTGACTGTGGCCGGGATCCCATTGGTTGGTGTGGTATTGCTGTCATGTCCATGTACAGCGTACTGTGCAGTGTGTCAGACATTCAGGAGTCTTGTTGACTGGCCATGTGTGATGGGTTTCTGCACCTTAGTTGCCACGGCCACCCCTGGGATTGTCATGGGTGCATGTGCAATGTCACCAGTGCATGTGATCTTCACTGCTGCACATTGTTGGAGGTCGAGGTGTGTGGTGTTGAGTGTGTGCAGATGAGAGTTGTTGGCCGGCTATGCCCCTGCCTCCTTGTTGGCCTTGGCTGACTGGCCGTGCTGATTGATTTGTGCTTGTGTAGGTGTGATGGTAGTTTGTTGCTCAGGACACATGACTGTGGTTCACAGTGTGAACGACATCTAGCTTTGTCATCACAGTGGGATTCTCATGCAGCCCAGGGTCACCACATTGTGGGGACCCTGGGGTAGTGCTGTGGTGTGTCTGTGTCTTGCTGTGTTAGTTGCTTTTCCTACATGCTTGTGTGACATGTGTGATTTGTGCTCCCTCTCATCTAACAATGCCTGATTGCCCACATAGGGGATTTGGATCCATGAGTTACTTTTGTGTGGCACTGTATGCGCATCTGTGTAATTGCTATTCAGGCCTCCTCATGTGTTGTGTGGTTGCCTGGGGACACTGGCACCCCCCCCCTCACCTGTTGTGTTTGATGTGCAGTGTGGGGCTGCCTGTTTGTGTTTGTGCATCTGCACCACTGCATTGGCATATCTTCGGTGTGCCATTGGCTGTATGTTGTTTAGTGGGTTCCCCCTGCTGTCCCTGGGACTCCTAGTTCATCAGTCAGCATGATGATCATGGTTTGTGTGTCCCATTGCTGCCATGGTATGGTATCTGTTCACCTCACATCTACAGTCTCCACAGGATATCTCCATTTGTGTGCCCATTGGTGCAAATATGTGGGTCTGCATTATGATGGTCACTTCTGTCATTGTGTCATTGATGAATGTTGACAGTGTCAGCCCCCATGGGTGATGTTTGTCTGCACATGGCCAAAGGTATGTCTTCTTTGCACTGCACTGTTTGCCTCACCCAATCTATGTTGCTATGGGACACAACCACTACTTTGTCACTGATGTGTTTGTTGTTCTGTGACCAGGAATCATCCATGCAGTTTGGCAGTTGCAGCTTTTTCAATGTCAACACTTACCTTTTGATCACTGTGATGATGGGGGTTTAGACCCCATTGCCACAATGTTCAGAATGTGCTTCAGCTATGGAGCCCACACTTGCCTTTTGGTCACTGTGATGATGGGGGTTTAGTCCCCATTGCCACAATGTTCAAAATGTGCTTCAGCTATGGACCCCATACTTACCTTTTGGTCACTGTGATGATGGGGGTTTAGACCCCATTGACACAATGTTCAGAATGTGCTTCAGCTATGGAGCCCACACTTGCCTTTTGGTCACTGTGATGATGGGGGTTTAGTCCCCATTGCCACAATGTTCAAAATGTGCTTCAGCTGTGGAGCCCACACTTGCCTTTTGGTCACTATGATGATGGGGGGTTAGTCCCCATTGCCACAATGTTCAAAATGTGCTTCAGCTATGGACCCCACACTTACCTTTTGGTCACTGTGATGATGGGGGTTTAGACCCCATTGCCACAATGTTCAGAATGTGCTTTAGCTATGGAGCCCACACTTGCCTTTTAGTCACTGTGATGATGGGGGTTTAGTCCCCATTGCCACAATGTTCAAAATGTGCTTCAGCTATGGACCCCACACTTACCTTTTGGTCACTGTGATGATGGGGGCTTGGACCCCATTGCCACAGTGGTCATGGTCTGCTTGCATTGTGGAGCCACACACATTTATGTGTGACACATGTGATAGGGGGTCACATTGTATGTTCAATGTCATGTTCAGTGTTGTATGCATTTGACACAGTCTACACACGCTTGTCATGGTGTTTGGAGGCTGTTTTTGTCTTACATTCCTTATGCTGGAGTATGCTGGTTGTGTCATGCATTACCCATCCTATGAGTAGGGGTGGTGTGGGTGGTAGGCAACCAGCCCCCCATGGGTAGGGGTGGTGGTAGTGACAGGCATCCAGCCCCCCCTGAGTAGGGGTGGTGGTAGTGGTAGGCATCCAGCCCCCCATGGGTAGGGGCGGTGGTAGTGACAGGCATCCAGCCCCCCCTGAGTAGGGGTGGTGGTAGTGGTAGGCATCCAGCCCCCCATGGGTAGGGGTGGTGGTAGTGGTAGGCATCCAGCCCCCATGGGTAGGGGTGGTAGTAGTGGTAGGCATCCGGCCCCCCATGGGTAGGGGTGGTAGTAGTGGTAGGCATCCAGCCCCCCCATGGGTAGAGGTGGTGGTAGTGGTAGGCATCCAGCTCCCCATGGGTAGGGGTGGTAGTAGTGACAGGCATCCAGCCCCCTGAGTAGGGGTGGTGGTAGTGGTAGGCATCCAGCCCCCATGGGTAGGGGTGGTGGTAGTGACAGGCATCCAGCCCCCTGAGTAGGGGTGGTGGTAGTGGTAGGCATCCAGCCCCCCATGGGTAGGGGTGGTGGTAGTGGTAGGCATCCAGCCCCCCCTAAGAAGGGGTGGTGGTAGTGGTAGGCATTCAGCCCCCCATGGGTAGGGGTGGTGGTAGTGGTAGGCATCCAGCCCCCCATGGGTAGGGGTGGTAGTAGTGGTAGGCATCCAGCCCCCCATGGGTAGGGGTGGTGGTAGTGGTAGGCATCCAGCCCCCCCCTGAGTAGGGGTGGTGGTAGTGGTAGGCATCCAGCTCCCCATGGGTAGGGGTGGTGGTAGTGACAGGCATTCAGCCCCCCCTGAGTAGGGGTGGTGGTAGTGGTAGGCATCCAGCCCCCCATGGGTAGGGGTGGTAGTAGTGACAGGCATCCAGCCCCCCCTGAGTAGGGGTGGTGGTAGTGGTAGGCATCCAGCCCCCCTGAGTAGGGGTGGTAGTAGTGGTAGGCATCCAGCCCCCCATGGGTAGAGGTGGTGTTAGTGGTTGGCATCCAGGCCCCTATGTGTGTATATGGCATTGGTGATAGCCACCCCGCCCCTATGGTGCTGCTGTTGCTGGTGTAAGTAATTTCTGCATCCCTATGTGTATGTGTTGTCTGTCGGGTACGTGTGGTTTGTTTGTGTGGTGGGTGTCTGACTTACCTTCTGCGCCGTAAGCGTCCGTACCAGTTCCGGTAATAGATGTAGAGTATTGGTAGGATCTGCGCGATTGGATTCATGGTTGGTTCGTCTCGTTCGTCTTTGTCGGTGCTTCGCCTCGTACTCGTGGCTGGCGTGTTCGTCTCGTAGCCGTGGATCGTCTTGTGGCGCGAATCGGAGCCTATGTGCGCCTCTCCCGGATGCTTTGACGTGCCGTGCGTAGCGACGGGTTCGGCGCGTACGGAGTGCGCATCGTACTAGTCCGGCCGGACGGGGCTGCATTTTGGCTTCCGTGCGACTCGATTCTGCGTTTCCGGATCAGGCTCGGTCGGAGAACAGGAGCTGGATTGGGTGAGTGCGACTGGGTCGGGATCTGGGTAGTTATGCGCATCGTACTTGCTCGTTCGGACGTATGTACGAATCGGTCGGGAAACACGCATTCGCCTGGTATTTTTCCCGGGCGAATGGTGTTAGGTGCGCCTCCGACCGGGATCGGAATCGACCCCAGAGTATGTAGTGTATGCCCTGAAGTGCCCCTGTAACAAATGTTCTATAGGGAGCACCATTCATAAGGCCAAAAAGCGGGTGCTAGAACATTTACGAGCAATCAAAAACAACGACAAGCAATATCCAATTGCTCGTCACTTCAAGATTAGCCACAATCAGAATGGCAACCTACTAAAATTCTATGTCCTTGATAAAATTCCAGTAATAGAAAGAGGCGGTAACAGGACCTTAGAATTAAGGAGATTAGAATCCAAAATGATCATCAAATATAATATAATACACCGAATGGGTTTAAATCTGAATGAAGAATTAGCCGTACACTTAGGATAAATAATAGTGATAACTCAGCTGCGGCCCCCTGTATATGTGTTTTAAGGTTCTTGTTTGTTAAAGTTTTCAATATTAGGTTTTGTGTATCACATTTTAATCACTGGTTCATGTTTGTGTTTTTTTACAGATGTGAAGACACCGAAATGCAGAGGAGCTCTAATATCTGTCTACTGTTGCACAGTAGGAATATTATGTTGAATTTATTAATTGTGGTTTTGGACTTTAAAATGTTCAGATACGCCCAGGGAGGCAAGAATAAGGACTGATAAAACTGATTAGTAGTTGACATTTGAATATAAGCAGTGCAAGAATGTATTGCCTCTTTTTATTGTAGCAAACTAAGGGTGAGATACTTGGATTGCAGTAACAATTCATGGCCCACTTGGGCTTAATTGTGCGCGAGGATCAAACTGTACAGACAGTGTAGAAATTCCGTTTTGATTTCAGGGATATTTTCCCACTGTGGAAGAATTGTTTATTCATTCTTGTCGATCGAGACAAAACTATATGAAGTTATGCATTGCTACAATATGTTATTTACTTATTGAATACTAATCAAGTTATGTTGTGAAATGAATTTTCAATACCAAGTGTGTCAGCTCCACTGTAACTTTATTGAAAAACGACAATGTCGAAACAAACATGAACCTTTCCTCAATGTTTATCATTTAAAAGAGAAATGGAAAAAGTAAAAACCTAAACCGTGACCAAGGAGTGAGAAAACTCCGAAACGCGTCAGGATTGTCTATTGCCCTTTTGGAATAAACACGTTTGTTTATTGGAGCTGCGGTACTGTTGTTATTTGGTTTAGACGTAATCCTCTGGCCGAAACATCAGACTGTTTGGAATATATATATATCTGTTAGACCTGGCACCATTGGCGTGGGTCTCCCTTCCATTTTTTTTGCTGTTGCCTCCTGGGTTTTTCCTATGTTTTGCTGGTTTAGATGCTTTGGGCCCTTGGCCACTGCTGTTCAGTGCCAAAGTGCAAGTGCTCCCTGTTGTAAATTGTTGTATGAATTAGTGACTCCATGATTGGCTTATTTGAGTTACTTGTCAGACCCTAGTACAGTGCACCATGTGTGCCCATGGCCTGTAAATCAAATGCTGCTGGTGGGCTTGCAGCACTGATTGTGCCACCCACAGAAGCAGCCTGTAAAATGTGGCTCAGGCCTGCCATCGCAGAGCCTGTGTGCAGTCTGGGACTGCCATGCTGACTTGGCAAGTGCAGCCACTTGCCAGTCCCTAAACCTTCCCTTTTCTACATATCAGTCATCCCTAAGGTAGGCCCAAGGGCAGGGTGCATTGTATGTAAAAGGTAGGACATGCCCTGATGTGTGTGGCATGTCCTGATAGTGAATTACAGCCAATTTCGTTTTTCAATATTGCAAGGCTATCTGTTGCCAATGGGCCTGAATGGGCAGTTTGATTATAACATCTTATAATCCTAACTGACCCTAGGAACAAGATAGAAAAACGAATTTAGTATGCCTGAACTCAGAATGTTAAAATACATTTTTTAGTGTGGGTGATTTCTACATTCTGTGTTTGAAAATACCACTTTTAGAAAGTAGGTATTTTCTTGCCTAACCTTCCAGTGTGCCTCTGCTAGGTTTGTATATTCACTGTCTGGTTTATGAGTGACAGGGGGCTGGAGAGGGCCTTGGCTCCAGCAGTCTGATGGGTCAGGGCTGGGCTGAATAGGACCCTCATAGAATAGAGAGTAGGTGGCGGAGATTTCCTTTCACTGACCTGAGCCTTCATAGAATAGAGAGTAGGGGGAGGAGATTTCCTTTCAGCTACCTGGGCCAGGTCTGCTTTCAACAATGCTGTCTCCACCTCCTGCCAGGAAGCTGCACAGAACTGGTTTTGGTCAGGCACAGACACTCTCTGCCTTCAGAGACAAAGGATTTTTGAGTATAAATGTGGGGACCCAGACCCCAGAACTTTAGATCACTTCTGGGAATCAAGACAAACCTTTGCCAAGGAGAAGAACCAAGGAAGCTGAAGGATTTGACTGCCCCTGTGCCATTGTGCTATTTTCTGGGGTTGGCCTGCAGTGGTTACTTATTTGCCAAGGAAAGGAGAAGGAACTTTTATTGAACTTTCATCATCTTGAAGAAGAATCTCCAAGGGCTTGAAGTGTACTTGCCTCCTGCTGAAGTCTCAGGGATACAAGACTTCACCCCCAGCTCCCCCCTGAATTTCCTTGCTGGGAATTCTGTCTGCAGAAGCCTGCATATTGTTGGGAGCTGGAAGCGCGACGTAACGAGAAGAAGCGTGTCGCTGTTGCAGCTGCTGTCGTCGCATCGCCGGAGAAGCGTGTCGCCACTGTAAGGGTCGCCGTCGCATCACCGGAGAAGCGTGTCGCAGGGCCTGTCGCCGCTCAAGAAGTTACCGAGTTCGCCGCACGGCTGTCCGGCGTGCATGCATCACCTTGACGTCGTCGTATCGCATCGAGTCGCCATCTCGTCGCATCGCACCGGATCGTCGCATCGTAACCGGAACGCAGTACGAGGTTGACGCATCACCTCCTCTCCGGTAAGGAACAGTCGCATCCCCTACTTTGCGCAAGCATTGAGGAACAGATGCATCGCCTCCCCTGAAGCAAGGAACTGACGCATCAACCTCCCTGCAAACCTTTTGTTTGTTTTGCGTGACGCATCCAATGTACTTTGTGAGAAACGTGTCGCATTTACCATCTACATTGATCTAAGCTATTTTTCTACCATTTTCAAGTCATTTTCTTAAATACTGTATTGTGGATTTTTGTCGTTTGGGTCTTGTGTTAAGTCTATATAAAGATTACTTATTTTTATAAAACCTGTGTAGTGTCCATTTGTAGTGTTTCCACTGCATTACTGTATGTGTTCACAAATGCTTTACACACTGCCTCTGAGATAAGCCTGCCTGCTCGTGCCAAGCTACCAAGGGGGTGAGCAGGGGTTATTTTAGGAGTGTAGCCCCCTTACCCTGACTAGAAGCAAGGGTCCCTATTTGGACAAAGGTGCATACCATTGCCAACTAGACACCCCCAGTTCTAACAATATCTATATAGACTTGGGCATTAGAGGAGTTGCCGCTCGTCGGATTTACACATTTCAGTACTCTAGCAGAGAAAAATAGGAGGCATGGTCGCCCAAAAGGTGGGTTAGCAGTCTATGTTTCGACTGAAATTAACCTCATATCAGAGCAAATAGCTCCTTATGAACCAAATGTACAACTAATAAAACTGTCTCTACCACACAAAGAGGCACCTATACTATTAGTCAACACCTATGTACATCCATCGGCAAAAGAGAAGAAAGCCCACATTCACTTGCTAACATCTATAATCAATGACATACGAAACAGCAATTGGTGTACAAAAGAGGGACAAAGGGCTTTTGGCAAGGTCCAGCACATGTGCCCAGAATCATGAGAAATACAAGTATTATGCTGTTCCTGGTAGGTTAAAAAATGAGGCAGTTGGTTCAGAGGTGGGAATCCAATTTATTGGAATTTAGGGCCCTCACACACCCAAATGGGTGTCATGCTTCATCATCGGGCTGCTCCTCGTCGGGTCGGCGCTGCAATACCCGACGGGCTCCCAATGAGGGGCACTTTGGCGGAGATCTTTTTTCCAATAGCCGTTTAGTGCCGTGGGGGTGAGGGACCTAATGAGTGAAGATGTCGAAAAAGTGTGTGTAAGAAGGGTGAATTAAAACAGGGATAGGAGTACCAACAACGATACTTTTAATGAGTGGGTCTCCTGCCCGGAGTAAAAACAAAACAAAAAGGCGCAAGGCGGGGATTAATGTCTCAGATAGGGCGCTCTTTTGGTTGACTGGTCAACATGTTTCTCGCCTCATCCTAAATCTAGGGGCGATTCATCAGGACCAAAAAAACTATATGTAATCTATCTTCACCTAGGGTAGTGATGTGGTCAAAAACTCAACCTATTGTCCACCCTGACTACTAATTGTGTAAAATACCTGGTAGTGCTGAATCTACCTGATAGTACAGGATCTACCTGTTTGGAGAGAAATTAACACATTTGTTAATTTGTACACAACATACAGTGTAGGTGTAGTGACTCTCCTATCCCGAAACAGCAATCCCTTTTGGGAAATCATTATAACAGGCGATTTCATCTCAAACTTAATTCACACACCAGAAGAGGACGAGATACTAGCAGCGGATAACGAGTTCTGGGAAGTGCAACCTCAATACCAGCTTAAGTCGGATCGTCCCGACCTAGTAGGACAACAACTGGTGACAACTTTGGAATATCTGGGGTTGAGAATAATAAATGGTAGAACACCAGAAGACTACCCGCCAATGAATACTCACCTGGGAGGAAATCGCAATCAAGGCTTGATTACACAGCAATATCACTACCATTACTGCCCTTCCTCACCCGGTTTTCAATTGAATTCACTACTAAAAGTGACCATTCATACCAACACATTCACTTCAATTTAAAGCCCCCAAAGCATCAAAATAGTGCGATAATTGCAGAAAGCACGCTCACAACCGACTTGAAACGACTGAAATGGTCAACAGAGAATATAGATGAACTACAGGTAAAAGTCCAGAGAATTAAAATAGAAAGTGAAACAAGTGAATGCAATAAGATACAAGAGTGGGTAAGTTTCACTGACAAACTGACAACAATTATGGCTGTTAAATCCAAACAAGCCTCGGAGCCGAAAAACACCATTTTAACATCAACTTAACTTGCTAAACTTAAGCGAGAAATAAGGAAAAATGTAAGGAGCCAAAGAAGAACTGAGATGTCCCGCATGTACTGGGAATTAATACGGAAGCTGAAGAAAGAATACAAAAAGAAAATGTGGGAACATAAAAGATGACAGGAGGACAACTTCTGGGCTAAACTACTATACACCACGAAGAAAATAAACTCAAGCGCATTCTGGGGAATAATAAATGGTCTAAAGCGGCCCGCTAATCTAACCGCCTCAAGTGTACAAGAAAATGATTGGGTCTCATTATTAATAAAGAGATTCACAGACACTGAACCGTCGAATCCCCCGCTATGGAGAGAGAAGGTGCAAGTAATTATTAAGGAACAAGAGGAACAAATGAACTATGACAGGATTGTCCCACAAAACATAAATAGCACACCAACTTGCCATCGATTAGAGTCGCAAAACACAGATGCTGCACAATGGAAAGAAGCTTGCGGTTTAGGTTCCACACTTGGAAACCAGGGCTTCAGTGACGAAGACATTAAAAAAGTAATCTTGAAGGGTCATGGAAATGGGGCCCCAGGTCCGAATGGTATCCCCCCAATAATCTTCAAATCAGCCCCCAACTTCTGCAGCGGAAGACTAAAAAAACCTATTTGAAGAAGTGGAGAAAGAAAAGCAAATTCCTTTAAGCTGGCAAGGCTCAGTAATTACACCGATCTTCAAAGGAGGCAACAGAACGTCCGCGTCCAACTACAGGTTAATAGCACTTTTGGACGTGGATGCAAAGTATTACGCCTCACTACTACTGGAAGATCTGACTATCTGGTCTGATACTTTAAAATTGATACCACTCAATCAAACAGGGTTTAGAAAAGGGTGTGGGACAATTACAAATATCTTGTCGCTCTCGCTGATTGCCGACAAATATATCCGGAGGAAACAACAGCTTCACCTCTGTTTTGTCGACTTAAAGGCGGCATTTGACAGCATGGACCGTCACATCTTATGGGGAAAACTGCATAAGTGGAACATCCCGGAAAAAATACTCTGAGGAATACTGCTTCTATATTCTAACACATGGATGAGAGTAAAGCTAGGAGACGGCTCAAGGCTATCAAGAAAGGTTATAACCACCAAAGGGCTGAAAAAGGATGAGTTCTGGTCCCGCATCTCTTTAACCTTTTCATGGCAGACCTGGCACCAAAACTTAATACGATCATATCTCATCCACTCAAATTAGGTTCCCAATCATTATCACACTTATCATACGCGGACAACGTCGTTCTGATGAGCCTAATTAAGATCGGCCTACAAAGATCACTTGTAGGAATGCTGGAATATATAGCCGACAACAGGCTAGAGATAAACACTGCAAAAAGCAAAACACTGTTGATCAGAAGCCAGCCAGGATGGCGGGGGCCATCAGGCTCCCCCGTGGTCTCTGTAGAGATAGCGGGAGCACTGCTCCTGCCATCCCATAGCAAACAGTGTACTCGCTTTGAACAAGAGAGAGCACTTTGCTCTCTCTTCTTCAAAGTGAGTACACTTTGATTTTTACCCCCAGGGAGCTGCATGTCAGCAGCTCCCTGCGGGTAAAAAGCCATGCTGGCTCCCGCAGAAGGCGGGAGCCGGCCAGGACCACGGGGACCACTGTGTGAGGCTTACTGGGGGTAACAGGTAGGCTAGATAGGAATGTGGTATTTAGTGTATAGGAGTTATGTTGAGTTGGATTATGTGTTATGGAGAGTAATTATGTAGTGTGGTAGTCTGTGTTGTTGAGTGGTAACCTCAGGTTTAGTCTTCCTCGTTTCCAAAGAAGCTAAACTATAAACTCAATGAGACAAAAAAAGAAGGAACCACTGAGGAGCACTTCTGGACCTAGTCAGAGGTATGAGCAGGGCCACTGGAATTATGCAACTGTTCGGCTGCACCAATTTTTGCATAAGTATACATTTTCCGCATTTGCCACAGAATCCATCATCTGCCACATAATCTGCAGATTTGAACAAAAAAACCCTTGTTTCTAGTTCAAACGGCTCAAACGTTACCAAAACTGCAGCAACACGTGTTACAGTGTGGTGGAAGGCCCTTTGCAAAGCTGGAATGGTCACCAGTTACTTATTGCTAAATGTGGGTGTTAAATTGGTACTAATGGTGCGCAACCATTTGCAAAGCAATAGGTCTTGCATTAGTTAAATGTTGAGCTATTGCTTTGTAAATGTAAAAGAAATGCGGCATCAGTCTGCCTTTGCTTTCCTATTTATTGACTTTTGTAGCAATGGCGGCACTCCACGCTTTAAATGTTTAAAGCTAAAGCACGATGTGCCGCCATAGCCACAAAAGTCAATACAGTGTCGTGCAGGGGGGTGGAGCATGCCGCAGGAAGGATGTCAGCAATGACTGGAGGGAGGGGGTGCGAGCAGAAGAGGCAACAGATGGCCAACCAAAAAGTACAATTGGTGATATCCGCTGGGAGGGAACCAGTTACACAAAGGCGGGACAGAAGGATAGTATTGACCAACCAGAGCAAAGGATTATAGAAAGGCATGCCAACAAACCAACTAGAGGCCCTGGTCATGTTGAATGCCCATATCCTGAATACAGCATGTCTCGAAGAGACAGCACAAGCGCTGCTTAGGCAAGACCCAAAAAGGGCCAGGTGTCACCTATACCCTGGTACCTGGCCCACAAGCAAACTGTGGGGTACCTACGGACTGCTGTTTATAAGGCTAGGTGTATCCAGGGTGTGGGATCATACACATTAGAAACAGGCTCTACCTGTGTGATGCTTCCAGGATGTACACAGTAATCCGAGCTTGGCAAGGATTACATATTTAGAAGTGTCAATAAAGCATTACCTCACATGAATAGACGTCGCCATCTATAAGGATGTAAACATGAGCAGGAGTCTAAGTTACATAGAAGGCAGGGTCACAATGAACTGAAATGGAAAACAAAAACAAAAGAAGAATCCCTGAGCTGATTCAAATAACCTGCTGGCACTGTATGGAGCTAAAAGCAAGACAGAATTTAATTGATTACAGAGCAAGAACTGTAGAAAGAGGAAGAAAGGTGCAGAAAGAGGAAGAAAGGCACAGAAAGAATCAAGAGAAATGCAGAAAGCGGCAAGAGAGGTGCAGAAAGAAGCAAGAGAAGTGCAGAAAGAAGCAAGCGAGGTGCAGAAAGCAGCAAGAGAGGTGCAGAAAGAAGCAAGAAAGGGGAAGAAAGAGGCAAAATAAGTGCAGAAAGAGGCAAGAGAGGTACAGAGAGATGGTAAGACTTACAACACTGACATGGGAAGGGTTGCTGTTTTATATTTGGCTAGGCCTAATGTTCTGAGCAGTCAGTGCATAGTGAAGCTGCCAGAGAAAAGTGAGGTTTAAGACCTGTTGGCAGATGGATTAGGCTACTTCGTATGAGTCTCTGGAAAGGTACACTTAAAGTAGGCCGTATAAATTTAGGTGTCTGCTTACAATGGGAAGTGCCCTCTGTCAAGTTTAACGGTCTGCGTGCTCTCATGACTCAGGTATGTGTCTACTTGTACATGAATTCTGACACGTGCTTTGCGTCTGAAGATGCTAGCTTAAAAACCTGATAGCTTCTCATACAGGTGCACAAATCTTCTCAGTTCCACTCCATCATTCGGTCGCAGAGAGAGGCATGTCTTACCTATGTAGGTGTCACAGAACCCCTCGAATAGACTTGTGAATACGCACCTGTACTGTATTATGAGCGGAAAGGAATACATACACCTTCTTCTATAGAAACTTATAGAGCATGAGGTCTGAAACACAGGTATTCTACTTTTTCTAGGTTTCTTTTTATGTATCATGTCACAAGGAAAAGGCACAGACACACACATTGAAGCCTTCGGAAACATGGTGAGACTTACAACAGTGACATGGGAAGGGTTGATGTGTTACATTTGGCTAGGCCCAACATTCTGAGCAGTTGGTGAATAGTAAAGCTGCCAGAGAAAAGGCGCTACTATTACACTCATCCAATCACTCAGGCACTACCCATGCACTCATTCAATCACCCAGGCACTAACTTTGCAATCATGCAATCACTGAGGCACTACCCATGCCCTCATCCAATCAACCAGGCACTACGCATGCACTCATGCAATCACACACGCACTAGTCGTGCAGTCATCCAATTACCCAGGCACTACTATTACAGTCAAACATTAAAATGTATTTAAAAAATCTTTTTTGTCAATGTATATAAATATTCACTAAAAAAGAAAACAGGTTTCAGGGATGTTATAGTTAGCAATTGGCATTTAAAAAACCTTAGAAATTCACTGAAAAAAACCACAGGTTTCTGGACCCTTATAGATAGACTGACATTTCACTTGTACAAAACCAGAGAAATTCAGCTGTTATAGTTAGCTGAGCAAACTATAACTTGCGCCCCCGCAATGCACTGCTGATGACGTCACATATTACATCACTCATGACGTGGTCAGTGACATCCACATAATCTCTGATGCACCTACTCACACGCCAATATAACCTTTCATACTCCCACTTCAAATTTCAGACTATCATTCTTGAAACCATTGACATACCAATACCAGTACGTACATACCCACTCACTGATTCATAGGTCTACATATACATCCACTTACTCACCCATACAGGCACTCATACAACCAGTCACTCACCAATACAGCCGCTGATATATCCACTCATACACCCATACAGCCACTCACACACCATCAGTCACCCATAGAGCTACTCACATACCTACTCACTCACCCAAACACTCAATCACACAACCACTTAGCCATACAGAAACACACACACTCACTACTCATACAGATACTAACAAATACTTACTCTCCTATACAGTCACTGACACAAGCACACACTAACCGATACAGCCACTCTCACAATCACTCACTTACACATACAGTCACTTATATACTCAAACATTCACATATACTGCCTTTCACATATGCAGTTACTCACCCATATAACACTGAGACATCGATTCACTCACTGACATAGCCATACACACACTCACTCACCCATACAGTCCCTCACAGATGCACTCATGAACCCGTACACCCAGGGATTCAGCCACTCATACATCCATACAGGGAGTCACACACCCCCTCACCCACCCACACAGACACTCAGGCACCCATACAGGTACTCAGACAACTAATCAATAACCCATATAGACACTCATGTACATACTCAACAACCCATGCAGCCACTGACACACCAACTGACAGACTGATACACACATTCACACAGATTAGTCACTCACCCATTCATTCACTAAGACACATTTAATCCCTCACTTATACAGTCAGTCACGCACCCACTAAATCATCCATACAGACACTCATACACCCACTCATTCTTCAATACACCTTGGTATATATATATATATATATATATATATTCACTGAAAAAACCATAGGTTTTAGGGACAGTTATAGTTAGTTGGACATTTCACTCGTACAAAACCATAGAAATTCCCCGTTATAGTTAGTTCAGCTAACTATAACTCGCGCCCCACAATGCACTGCTGATGACGTCACATATTACATCACTCATGACATGGCCAGTGACATCACTGATGACATCACTGATGACATCTCAAATGACATCACTGATGACATCATCCAGTGACTGTGTGTTTCTGTAAAGTTTAAATATGTTTAATATATATAGGGAAGGCGTATTGAAGAATGAGTGGGTGTATAAGTGTCTGAATGGATGATTTAGTACGTGAGTGACTGACTCTACAAGTGAGTGATTAAATGTATCTTACTGAATGCATGGGTTAGTGACTAAACTGTGTGAATGTCTGTATCCGTCTGTCTGTTGGTTTGTAAGCGGCTGCATGGCTTTCTGAATAGCTACATGAGTGTCTACATGGGTTATTGATTGATTGTCTGAGTATCTGTATGGGTGCCTGAGTGTTTGTGTGGGTGGGTGTGTGTGACTCTGTGCATAGAAGTGTGAGTTGGTGATTCACTGGGTGCATGGTTTCAAGAGTGCATCTGTGATGGACTGTATGGGTGGGTGAGTGTGTGTATGGGTGTGTTAGTGATTGAATGTATATCTCAGTGGTACATGTGTGAGTAACTACATATGTGAAAGGCAGTATATATGTGTGTTGGAGTATATAAATGGCTATAAGTGAGAGTGTGTGATTGTGAGAGTGGCTGTATGGATGAGTGTGTACTTGTATCAGTGATTGTATAAGAGCGTAAGAATGTGCTAGTATTTGTATGAGTAAGTGAGCTGGTGTGTGTATAACTGTATAGGTGAGTAAATGGGTGTGTGATTAAGTTTTTGCATGACTGACTAGGTGTGTGAGTACCTCTATGGATGAGTGGCGGTGTGTGAGTGTTTATATAGGTGTATGAGTGCATATGATAGTCCTGTACTGAGTGACTAAGTATGAGTGACTGTACGGGTGAGTGAGTGGATGTGTGTGTAGACCTAAGAATCAGTGAGTGGGTATGTAGTTTTTGGTGTTGGAGTGTCTATGGTTTTGAGAATGGCAGTCTGTAATTTAGAGTGGGTGTATCAAAAGTTATATTAGGGTGTGAGAAGATGCATGAAATTATCACATGGATGATGTCATCAGTGATGTCATTTGAGATGTCATCAGTGATGTCATCAGTGATGTCACTGACCATGTCATGAGTGATGTAATATGTGACGTCATCAGCAGTGCATTGCGGGGGCTCGAGTTATAGTTAGCTGAACTAACTATAACGGGGAATTTCTATGGTTTTGTATGAGTGAAATGTCCAACTAACTATAACTGTCCCTAAAACCTATGGTTTTTTCAGTGAATTTCAAAGGTTTTTAAATGCTAATTTCTAACTATAACGTGTCTGAAACCTATGGTTTTTCAGTGAATTTCAAGGTTTTTCAAGTGCTAATTTCTAACTATAACGTGCCTGAAACCTATGATTTTTAAGTGAATTTCAAAGGTTTTTTAAATGCTAGTTTCTAACTATGCCTACAGAGGTAGGACATGTGAAGAAAGAAGAAAAAACGCACAGAAAGAAGCAAAAGATGTGCAGAAAGAACCAACAGAGGAGCAGAAAGAGGCCTTGTTGCAAAATCATCCTGTGCCCACAACTTTTTCAGACGGGTACTGGTGGTAACTGACTCTGACTAACCAGAGCCAGTGCTATGCTAAAAGACACTTAGAATACAGTGAAAACACCTACATACACTAGGGAACACTATGCGTTGGGGTACCCCTGTGATTAGCATGACCTCGTCTGCAAGTCCCTAGTACATAATAGGGCAGGGGGATTAAAACTACCTCTTAAAACGCGCTACAGGGCGCGTTTGCACAGTGGTGAAGGGAGGGGGTGCCTGAGGTGACATGTGTGCAAACGCACCCCGTGGCGCGTTTTAAGTTGCGGGATTAAGTCCCTTGAATTCTGAGGGTCCCTAGGGCCCAACTAGCCCCCAGGTACCTACAGTTAGGACCACAGAGCTGAGTTGCAGAGAGGCGTTCCGAGGCCACGCACCTTTTTCACCTCTCTGCAACGCAACTCTGTTGTGCTTACTGAAGGTACCTGGTGGGCTAGTTGGCCCCAGGGTCCCTCAGGATTCAAAGGGAATTAATTCCCCAACTTAAAACGCAACACAGGGCGTGTTTGCGCACATGTCACCTGAGGCCCCGCCCCCTCCCTTCACCACTGTGCAAACGCGCCCCGTGGTGCGTTTTAAGTTGGGGGATTAGGTCACCTTGAATCCTGAGGGTCCCTGGGGCCCAACTAGCCCACTAGGTACTTCCAGTAAGCACCACAGGCCTGCGTTGCAACGCCTGTAACAAATTGTGCAGTTGTGTTTAGGTAGTGAAGAGGGTCGTGCTGGGGGTAGTGTTTTAGGGTTTAGGGTAGTGCAGTGGTATTTGTGTAGTGTAGGGGGTCATGCTGGGGGTAGATTTAGGGTTTAGGGTAGTGCAGTGGTGTTTGGGTAGTGTAGGGAGTCGTGCTGGGGGAGTGTTTTAGGGTTTAGGGTAGTGCAGTGGTGTTTGGGTAGTGTAGGGGGTCGTGCTGGGGGTAGTGTTTTAGGGTTTAGGGTAGTGCAGTGGTGTTTGGGTAGTGTAGGGGGTCGTGCTGGGGGTAGTGATTTAGGGTAGTGCAGTGGTGTTTGGGTAGTGTAGGGGGTACTGCTGGGGGTAGTGTTTTAGGGTTTAGCTTAGTGCAGTGGTGTTTGGGTAGTGTAGGGGTACTGCTGGGGGTAGTGTTTTAGGGTTTAGGGTAGTGCAGTGGTGTTTGTGTAGTGTAGGGGGTAGTGTTTTAGGGTTTAGGGTAGTGCAGTGGTGTTTGTGTAGTGTAGGAGGTCGTGTTTTAGGGTTTAGGGTAGTGTAGGGGGTCATGCGGGGGTAGTGTTTTAGGGATTAGGGTAGTGCATTGGTGTTTGGGTAGTGTAGGGGGTCATGCGGGGGGTAGTGTTTTAGGGTTTAGGGCAGTGCAGTGGTGTTTGGGTAGTGTAGGGGGTCGTGCTGGGGGAGTGTTTTAGGGTTTAGGGCAGTGCAGTGGTGTTCGGGTAGTGTAGGGGGTCGTGCTGGGGGAGTGTTTTAGGGTTTAGGGCAGTGCAGTGGTGTTCGGGTAGTGTAGGGGGTCGTGCTGGGGGAGTGTTTGAGGGTTTAGGGCAGTGCAGTCGTGTTCGGGTAGTGTAGGGGGTTGTGCTGGGGGTAGTATTTTAGGGTTTAGGGTAGTGCAGTGGTGTTCGGGTAGTGTAGGGGGTCGTGCTGGGGGTAGTGTTCTAGGGTTTAGGGCAGTGCAGTGGTGTTTGGGCAGTGTAGGGGGTAATGCTGGGGGTGGTGTTTTAGGGTTTAGGGCAGTGCAGTGGTGTTCGGGCAGTGTAGGGGGTCGTGCTGAGGGTGGTGTTTCAGGGTTTAGGGCAGTGCAGTGGTGTTTGGGCAGTGTAGGGGGTGGTGTTTCAGGGTTTAGGGCAGTGCAGTGGTGTTCGGGCAGTGTAGGGGGTCGTGCAGGGGGTGGTGGTTTAGGGCAGTGGTGTTCGGGCAGTGTACGGGGTCGTGCTGGGGGTGGTGTTTCAGGGTTTGGGGCAGTGCAGTGGTGTTCGAGCAGTAAAGGGGGTCGTGCTGGGGGTGGTGTTTCAGGGTTTAGGGCAGTGCAGTGGTGTTCGGGCAGTGTAGGGGGTGGTGCAGGGGGTGGTGTTTCAGGGTTTAGGGCAGTGCAGTGGTGTTCGGGCAGTGTAGGGGGTGCTGCAGGGGGTGGTGTTTCAGGGTTTAGGGCAGTGCAGTGGTGTTCGGGCAATGTAGGGGGTCATGCAGGGGGTGGTGTTTCAGGGTTTAGGGCAGTGCAGTGGTGTTCGGGCAGTGTAGGGGGTCGTGCTGGGGCTGGTGTTTCAGGGTTTAGGGCAGTACAGTGGTGTTCGGACAGTGTAGGGGGTCGTGCTGGGGCTGGTGTTTCAGGGTTTAGGGCAGTGCAGTGGTGTTCGGGCAGTGTAGGGGGTCGTGCTGGGGCTGGTGTTTCAGGGTTTAGGGCAGTGCAGTGGTGTTCGGGCAGTGTAGGTGGTCATGCTGGGGCTGGTGTTTCAGGGTTTAGGGCAGTACAGTGGTGTTCGGGCAGTGTAGGGGGTCGTGCTGGGGCTGGTGTTTCAGGGTTTAGGGCAGTGCAGTGGTGTTCGGGCAGTGTAGGGGGTTGTGCTGGGGCTGGTGTTTCAGGGTTTAGGGCAGTGCAGTGGTGTTCGGGCAGTGTAGGTGGTCGTGCTGGGGCTGGTGTCTGAGGTTTAGGGCAGTGCAGTGGTGTTCGGGCAGTGTAGGGGGTCATGCTGGGGCTGGTGTTTCAGGGTTTAGGGCAGTGCAGTGGTGTTCGGGCAGTGTAGGGGTCTTGCTGGGGCTGGTGTTTCAGAGTCTAGGGCAGTGCAGTGGTGTTCAGGCAGTGTAGGGGGTCTTGCTGGGGCTGGTGTTTCAGAGTCTAGGGCAGTGCAGTGGTGTTCGGGCAGTGTAGGGGGTCACGCTGGGGCTGGTGTTTCAGGGTTTAGGGCAGTACAGTGGTGTTCGGGCAGTGTAGGGGGTCGTGCTGGGGCTGGTGTTTCAGGGTTTAGGGCAGTGCAGTGGTGTTCGGGCAGTGTAGGGGGTCGTGCTGGGGCTGGTGTTTCAGGGTTTAGGGCAGTGCAGTGGTGTTCGGGCAGTGTAGGTGGTCGTGCTGGGGCTGGTGTTTCAGGGTTTAGGGCAGTGCAGTGGTGTTCGTGCAGTGTAGGGGGTCGTGCTGGGGCTGGTGTTTCAGGGTTTAGGGCAGTGCAGTGGTGTTCGGGCAGTGTAGGGGGTCTTGCTGGGGCTGGTGTTTCAGGGTTTAGGGCAGTGCAGTGGTGTTCGGGCAGTGTAGGGGGTTGTGCTGGGGGTGGTGTTTCAGGGTTTAGGGCAGTGCAGTGGTGTTTTGGCAGTGTAGGGAGTCATGCTGGGGCTAGTGTTTCAGGATTTAGGGCAGAGCAATGGTGTTCAGGCAGTGTAGGGGTTTTGCTGGAGGTGGTGTTTCAGGGTTTAGGGCAGTGCAGTGGTGTTCGTGCAGTGTAGGGGATGTTGTTTCAGGGTTTAGGGCAGTGGTGTTCAGGCAGTGTAGGGGGTCTTGCTGGGGTTGATGTTTCAGGGTTTAGGGCAGTGCAGTGGTGTTCGGGCAGTGTAGGGGGTCGTGCTGGGGTGGTGTTTCAGGGTTTAGGGCAGTGCAGTGGTGTTCCGGCAGTGTAGGAGGTCGTGCAGGGGTGGTGTTTCAGGGTTTAGGGCAGTGCAGTGGTGTTCGGGCAGTGTAGGGGGTCATGCTGGGGGTGGTGTTTCAGGGTTTAGGGCAGTACAGTGGTGTTCGGGCAGTGTAGGGGGTCGTGCTGGGGCTGGTGTTTCAGGGTTTAGGGCAGTACAGTGGTGTTCGGGCAGTGTAGGGGGTCGTGCTGGGGCTGGTGTTTCAGGGTTTAGGGCAGTGCAGTGGTGTTTGGGCAGTGTAGGGGGTTGTGCTGGGGCTGGTGTTTCAGGGTTTAGGGCAGTGCAGTGGTGTTCGGGCAGTGTAGGTGGTCGTGCTGGGGCTGGTGTTTGAGGGTTTAGGGCAGTGCAGTGGTGTTCGTGCAGTGTAGGGGGTCGTGCTGGGGCTGGTGTTTCAGGGTTTAGGGCAGTGCAGTGGTGTTCGGGCAGTGTAGGGGTCTTGCTGGGGCTGGTGTTTCAGGGTTTAGGGCAGTGCAGTGGTGTTCGGGCAGTGTAGGGGGTTGTGCTGGGGGTGGTGTTTCAGGGTTTAGGGCAGTGCAGTGGTGTTTTGGCAGTGTAGGGAGTCATGCTGGGGCTAGTGTTTCAGGATTTAGGGCAGAGCAATGGTGTTCAGGCAGTGTAGGGGGTTTTGCTGGAGGTGGTGTTTCAGGGTTTAGGGCAGTGCAGTGGTGTTCGTGCAGTGTAGGGGATGTTGTTTCAGGGTTTAGGGCAGTGGTGTTCAGGCAGTGTAGGGGGTCTTGCTGGGGTTGATGTTTCAGGGTTTAGGGCAGTGCAGTGGTGTTCGGGCAGTGTAGGGGGTCGTGCTGGGGGTGGTGTTTCAGGGTTTAGGGCAGTGCAGTGGTGTTCCGGCAGTGTAGGAGGTCGTGCAGGGGTGGTGTTTCAGGGTTTAGGGCAGTGCAGTGGTGTTCGGGCAGTGTAGGGGGTCATGCTGGGGGTGGTGTTTCAGGGTTTAGGGCAGTGCAGTGGTGTTCGGGCAGTGTAGGGTGTCGTCCTGAGGGGTGGTGTATCAGGGTTTAGGGCAGTGCAGTGGTGTTCGGGCAGTGTAGGGGGTCCTGCAGGGGGTGGTGTTTCAGGGTTTAGGGCAGTGCAGTGGTGTTTGGGCAGTGTAGGGGGTCGTGCAGGGGTGGTGTTTCAGGGTTTAGGGCAGTGCAGTGGTGTTCGGCCAGTGTAGGTGGTCTTGCTGGGGGTGGTGTTTCAGGCTTTAGTGCAGTGGTGTTCGGGCAGTGTAGTGGGTCTTGCTGGGGGTGGTGTTTCAGGGTTTAGGGCAGTGCAGTGGTGTTCGGGCAGTGTAGGGGGTCTTGCTGGGGCTGGTGTTTCAGGGTTTAGGGCAGTGCAGTGGTGTTCGGGCAGTGTAGGGGGTCGTGCTGGGGCTGGTGTTTGAGGGTTTAGGGTAGTGCAGTGGTGTTCGGACAGTGTAGGGGGTCGTGCTGGGGCTGGTGTTTCAGGGTTTAGGGCAGTGCAGTGGTTTTCGGGCAGTGTAGGCAGTCGTGCTGGGTCTGGTGTTTCAGGGTTTAGGGCAGTGCAGTGGTGTTCGGGCAGTGTACGGGGTTGTGCTGGGGCTAGTGTTTCGGGGTTTAGGGCAGTGCAGTGGTGTTCGGGCAGTGTAGGGGGTCGTGCTGGGGGTGGTGTTTCAGGGTTTAGGGCAGTGCAGTGGTGTTCGGGCAGTGTAGGGGGTCGTGCTGGGGCTGGTGTTTCATGGTTTAGGGCAGTGCAGTGGTGTTCGGGCAGTGTAGGGGGTCGTGCTGGGGGTGGTGTTTCAGGGTTTAGGGCAGTGCAGTGGTGTTCGGGCAGTGTAGGGGTCATGCTGGGGGTGGTGTTTCAGGGTTTAGGGCAGTGCAGTGGTGTACGGGCAGTGTAGGGGGTCTTGCTGGGGGTGGTGTTTCAGGGTTTAGGGCAGTGGTGTTCGGGCAGTGTAGGGGGTCTTGCTGGGGGTAGTGTTTCGGGGTTTAGGGCAGTGCAGTGGTGTTCGTGCAGTGTAGGGGGTCATGCTGGGGGTGGTGTTTCAGGGTTTAGGGCAGTGCAGTAGTGTTCGGGCAGTGTAGGGGATCGTGCAAGGGTGGTGTTTCAGGGTTTAGGGCAGTGCAGTGGTGTTCGGGCAGTGTAGGGGGTCGTGCTGGGGGTGGTGTTTCAGGGTTTAGGGCAGTGCAGTGGTGTTCGGGCAGTGTAGGGGGTCGTGCAGGGGGTGGTGTTTCAGGGTTTAGGGGAGTGCAGTGGTGTTCGGGCAGTGTATGGGTCGTGCTGGGGCTGGTGTTTCAGGGTTTAGGGCAGTGCAGTGGTGTTCGGGCAGTGTAGGGGGTCTTGCTGGGGGTGGTGTTTCAGGGTTTAGTGCAGAGGTGTTCGGGCAGTGTAGGGGTCTTGCTGGGGGTGGTGTTTCAGGGTTTAGGGCAGTGCAGTGGTGTTCGGGCAGTGTAGGGGGTCTTGCTGGGGGTAGTGTTTCAGGGTTTAGGGCAGTGCAGTGGTGTTCGGGCAGAGTAGGGGTGTTGCTGGGGGTAGTGTTTCAGGGTTTAGGGCAGTGCAGTGGTGTTCGTGCAGTGTAGGGGGTCGTGCTAGGGATGGTGTTTCAGGGTTTAGAGCAGTGCAGTAGTGTTCGGGCAGTGTAGGGGGTCGTGCAGGGGTGGTGTTTCAGGGTTTAGGGCAGTGCAGTGGTGTTCGGGCAGTGTAGGGGGTCGTGCTTGGGGTGGTGTTTCAAGGTTTAGGGCAGTGCAGTGGTGTTCGGGCAGTGTAGGAGGTCTTGCTGGGGGTAGTGTTTCAGGGTTTAGGGCAGTGCAGTGGTGTTCGGGCAGTGTAGGGGTCATGCTGGGGGTGGTGTTTCAGGGTTTTGGGCAGTGCAGTGGTGTTCGGGCAGTGTAGGGGGTCGTGAAGGGGGTGGTGTTTCAGGGTTTAGGGCAGTGCAGTGGTGTTCGGGCAGTGTAGGGGGTCGTGCAGGGGCTGGTGTTTCAGGGTTTAGGGCAGTGCAGTGGTGTTCGGGCAGTGTAGGGGGTCATGCTGGGGGTAGTGTTTTAGGGTTTAGGGTAGTGCAGTGGTGCTTGTGTAGTGTAGGGGGTCGTGCTGGTGGTAGTGTTTTAGGGTTTAGGGTAGTGCAGTGGTGTTTGTGTAGTGTAGGGGTCATGTTTTAGGGTAGTGCAGTGGTGTTTGGGTAGTGTAGGGGGTCGTGCTGGGGGTCGTGTTTTAGGATTTAGGTTAGTGCAGTGGTGTTTGGGTAGTGTAGGGGGTCGTGCTGGGGGTAGTGTTTTAGGGTTTAAGGTAGTGCAGTGGTGTTTGTGTAGTGTAGGGGGTCGTGCTGGGGGTAGTGTTTTAGGTTTTAGGGTAGTGCAGTGGTGCTTGTGTAGTGTAGGGGGTCGTGCTGGGGGTAGTGTTTTAGGGTTTAGGGTAGTGCAGTGGTGTTTGTGTAGTGTAGGGGGTCATGTTTTAGGGTAGTGCAGTGGTGTTTGGGTAGTGTAGGAGGTCGTGCTGGGGGTAGTGTTTTAGGATTTAGGTTAGTGCAGTGGTGTTGGGGTAGTGTTTTAGGGTTTAGGGTAGTGCAGTGGTGTTTGTGTAGTGTAGGGGGTCATGCTGGGGGTAGTGTTTTAGGGTTTAGGATAGTGCAGTGGTGCTTGTGTAGTGTAGGGGGTCGTGCTGGGGTAGTGTTTTAGGGTTTAGGGTAGTGCAGTGGTGTTTTTGTAGTGTAGGGGGTCATGTTTTAAGATGCAACGCTCCAATACCTGACCAGTCTGCACTACATAAAACTGCAAAAAAACTAAAAATAAAAAGTGTTTTGCACACTTTTGTCATTGGGCTATATGTGGGCTACATCTGGGTAATATTTGTGCTACATTTGGGCTCTTTTTTCACTGGTGGCCATCTTGGAAGACTTCTTTGTTATGAAGTTTTCTAATTTCCTCATTTACTGCAGTCTCCTCAGTAGGAAATGCTTTCAGGTTTTTACTTTGATTCCATCTAGAAGACATTCAGATGTGTCACACATTTGCCATAAATTCAGAATGTTATTACTCTAGTTGTTCATTAGATCACTGTAGTAAAGCTACTGCTCACCAAGGAGTTAACTGGAAGTCTACTGCTGGTATTGAAAGTGATTGTTTCAGTCTGCATGTCAGAATTTTCTAATGAAATAGAAGAGGATTTGAGATCTCACTTAAAACATGCACTACATTTTCTTTTGCAGCACTAACCATAATTTCTATGGCAAAATGAACCCCCTCATTTTGTTCCTTTTTAAATTAAATGTTTTAAGTGTTACCAGTTTATTCCAATCAAGATGGCTTCAGGTGTGCCATACTTTTGTCATAAGTAAGGCTGTTAGCACTCTAGTTGTTCTTTAGAACACTCTGGGAAGCTGCAGTAGAACACAAAGGCATCAACTGACAGGCTGCTCCTGTTGAAATATAACAGGAAGATATTTGAGATCTCACTTAAAACATGTCCTAATTTTTCTTTCTACAGCACTAACCATAATTTCTATGGCAAAATGAACCCCCTCATTTTGTTCCTTTTTAAATTAAATGTTTTAAGTGTTACCAGTTTATTCCAATCAAGATGGCTTCAGGTGTACCATACTTTTGTCATACGTAAGACTGTTAGCACTCTAGTTGTTCTTTAGAACACTCTGGGAAGCTGCAGTAGAACACAAAGGCATCAACTGACAGGCTGCTCCTGTTGAAATATAACAGGAAGATATTTGAAATCACACTTGAAACATGTCCTAATTTTTCTTTCCAGAGCACTAACCATAATTTCTATGACAAGATGAACCCCATCATTTTTACACTATATTACCTGGTGTGTATGCTGCAGCGTATGAATATTTTACTGACGGGGTTAGAACCGCTTAGTATTGCCGAAACCCCCTCTATATATCAGATGCTGTTGGGTAGTGAGGCAAAGAATCGGCTGTTTGTGACCCTGGAACTTAGTTATTATAAAAAACCAGGTTTAAGGTTTTAAATGCTGCTTATAAGGTATGGAAAATGGTGCGAAAGTGGTATGGCTTTGAGAGGGTTTCCCAATATACCCCGTTTACGGCTACCACCCTCTTACCCCCTATATTCTGGGATAGGATTGCAGATAGATGGCAGACAAGGGGTATTCAATATATTGGGGATTTATATGTTAATGATGAGTTGATGTCCTTTGAGATGTTAGTCGGGAAATATCATCTTCCTAGAACGGAATTTTTCAAATATTTACAAATCCGTGATTATTTAAGCAAAAATCGATGGAAGGTTGATTTAAATCCTATAGTTGAAGCTGTAAGGAAAAATGCCCGTATTGGTTTTCTATATAATTTGTTATTAGAGACTAAGGGTAACGATGTAGACAGACATAACGTTAAGTGGGAAAATAGGCTTGGGTGTCAAGGTATACGGGTGGAAGACTCTATTGAATTAGCAGGGAGGTTATTGATGTCTGCTAACCTTCGTGCACAACACTACAAGACTGTGTTCAATCTCTATCATACCCCAGCCAGGTTATTAAAGTGGGGTGGAGTAAATGATGGTAAGTGTTTCCGCTGTGGCACCGACGATGCGGACATTGTGCACATTTTTTTTCATGTAGTCATTTGAGTAATTTTTGGTTGCGATTAGAATTTTTTTAGTAGAAATGTTGGGGGGTCCTATAAAACTAGAGGTAATTCAAGTGTTGTTAGGGGTAGTGAAGAGTGATGGATCTAATCAGTTGGCTTATAGGTATCGATATCTGATTTTTATGGTTACAGCCATAGCCAGGTTATGTATTGCCTCCATGTGGCTCCATAAAGATGCCCGACATTTGAACTTTGGAGGGCAAGATTTTTTACTATCTTTAATTTAGAGTATAGTTTATACGCATTAAAAGGGGTTAGAAAGAGGAAATTAGGCATGGAAATTTGGGGGCCGGTGTTGTCTTATATGGATGAGTGATGTGCTGTTTAGTGGATATGAGCATTAGCATTTAATTTATAGATTTGTATTTAATATTTTGCACCGTGCACTTTAGAGTTTAAATAATATTGTAGGTACTGTAAAGGATGAATGTATTATCACTTTTATGTACAGTTATATATGTGGTAAATTGCATCGTGCACTTTAGAGCTTAAATAATATTGTATGTACTGTAAAAGATGAATTTGTCAACCACTATGTTTGTCTTATTTAATGTATTTGGATGTCTATTGATAATGTAGTTGATGTTTATTTTTATACCATTGATTATATAAAAGTAATGTACTGTGACTGTCGTGGATTAATAAATTTTTTTTTTAAAAAGAACACAAAGGCATCAACTGACAGGCTGCTCCTGTTGAAATATAACAGGAAGATATTTGAGATCACACTTGAAACATGTCCTAATTTTTCTTTCCAGAGCACTAACCATAATTTCTATGACAAGATGAACCCCATCATTTTGTTCCTTTTTAAATTAAATGTTTTAAGTGTTACCAGTTTATTCCAATCAAGATGGCTTCAGGTGTGCCATACTTTTGTCATAAGTAAGGCTGTTAGCACTCTAGTTGTTCTTTAGAACACTCTGGGAAGCTGCAGTAGAACACAAAGGAATCAACTGACAGTCTCTGCCCTTGTTGGATGTACATGTTTTACTGAGAATGTCAGACTTCATTCTCACATGACTGAGAAAGATAATGTGAATTTACAGAAAATATGCTCTCATTTTAGCTTCTGGGGCACCTTCCAAAACTGTATGGGACAAGCATGTGAAAATAGTTTTCTCTCAAACATGATTCATGATATCCCAGCAGAAGGTTTTTCACAGGGTAAAATCACCTTAGAACACACCACAATTCCTGAAATTAATATGGTACCATCAACAAATGAATTCTAATGTAACTAAAGTCTGTTATCACCCTTTATAGTTCTCCTTTTGGTAACCCTCAAAATCTTCGATTCACTACAATGCATTTCAATGGTACTATCATTTATATTGGTCCCAAGATGGCTGCCAGCAATTCCAGGATGAAGTGCTGACAGCCAATCAGATCTCACGATGACATGTGTGGTTAGGCTCCGCCCAGATATATATGTGTTTTTACTTTTGATTTTCTCAGCAACTACTGAACGGATTTACACCATTTAACAAAAGGGTTCTTTTTGAACCAAGAACTACCTCTTTGCCAAATTTGGTGTAATTCCATTCAGCAGTTCGGGCTGTAGCCTTGCATAAAGTTTCCTATGGGAAATTGATTTTTTGACTCTTATTTTTTAATTTCTCCGCAACTACTGAACGGATTTACACCATTTAACAAAAAGGGTTCTTTCCGAACCAAGAACTACCTCTTTGCCAAATTTGGTGTAATTCCGTTCCAGCAGTTCGGGCTGTAGCCGTGTCTAAAGTTTCCTATGGGAAAATGAATGGGGAAAACACGTTTTGGGACCCCCCTTTTGTCTCGGCCCCCGCATGACGAATCACCCTGAGACTTTCAGGGTAGGAGCGGACCGGAGCGGGCCATAAAGTTTGAAAATTTCGTGAAGATTCGTCAACCGACGCAAGAGTTATTTCAAATAGAATGTCGCGGATTTCCTATGGAAAATAGGTCCTAACTATAACTATCTACTGGCGACCGCCAGTAGATAATATATATATATATATATATATATATACACACACACATACATACATATATATATATCTATATATATATATATATATATATATATATATATATATATATTCACTGAAAAAACCATAGGTTTCAGGGCTGTTATAGTTAGCTGGACATTTCACTCGTACAAAACCATTGAAATTCCTCCGTTATAGTTAGTTCAGCTAACTATAACTCGCTGCATCCATAATGCACTGCAGATCTAGGAATCACTGAGTGGGTATGTAGTAACTGGTATTAGTGTGTCAATGGTATCGAAAATGGTAGTCTGTATTTTACAGTAAGTGTATCAAAGGTTATATTAGTGTGTGAGGAGGTGCATCAGATTGTCACATGGATGATGTCATCAGTGATGTCATCAGTGATGTCATTTGAGATGTCATCAGTGATGTCATCAGTGATGTCACTGACCATGTCATGAGTGATGTAATATGTGACGTAATCAGCAGTGCATCAACCGGCACCAAAGTTATTGGAAATAGAATGCTGTGAATTTCCTATGGAAAATAGGTCCTAACTATAACTATCTACTGGCGACCGCCAGTAGATAATATATATATATATATATATATATATATATATATATATATATATATATATATATATCACTGCTCCATAGTACAAAGTACAGCACTCACGGGGGACTGTGACCAAGTTTATTGGCACATAAAACACGAACAAAAAGACGCGTTTCGGCGACTGCCTTTCTCAATATATATATATGTATATAACATTCTTAAACTTTTTAGAAACACTCAGCCACTCGATGATGTCATTTGAGATGTTATCAGTGATGTCATCAGTGATGTCACTGACCATGTCATCAGTGATGTAATATGTGACGTCATCAGCAGTGCATTGCGGGGGTGCAAGTATTACAGCTGAATTTCTCTGGTTTTGTATGAGTGAAATGTCAACCTAACTATAACATTCCTGTAACCTGTGTTTTTCAGTGAATATATATATACCACAGGTTTCAGGGATGCTATAGTTAGGAATTAGCATTTAAAAAACCTTAGAAATTCACAGAAAAAAACAAAGGTTACAGAGACATTATAGTTAGGGTGACATTTCAGTCGTACAAAACCAGAGAAATTCAGCCATTATAGTCAGCTGAGTTAACTATAACTTGTGCCCTGCAATGCACTGCTTATGACCTCACATAGTACATCACTCATGACATGGTCAGTGACATCACTGATGACATCACTGATGACATCTCAAATGACATCACTGAAGACATCAGTGATGACATTATCCAGTGACTGTTTTTAAAAAGTTTATGAGTGATAATGATATATACCAAGGTGCATTGGTGAAATAAGTGGGTGTATGAGTGACTGTATGGATGACTCAGTGAGTGCATGACTGACTATATAAGTGAGTGATTAGGTGTCTCAGTGAATGTATGGGTGAGTGACTAGTTGTGTGAATGTGTGTATCTGTCTGTCAGTTGATGTCTAAGTGGGAGTATGAGGGTGTTAGTGGGTACGTGAATGGCTATATGGGTGATTGATTGGCTGTTGGACTATGTCTATGGTTGTCTGGGTGTCTGTTTTTGTGGGTGAGGAGGTGTGTAACTGCCTGTATGGATCAGTGAGTGGGTGAGTCAGTGGCTGTATGGGGTACTGTTGCGTGTGTGAGAAGTTGCATGGGTGAGTTAGTGTCTGTATGGCTGTGTCAGGGATTGAGTGCATGTGTCAGTATGGGTGAGTAGCTGAGTATATGAAAGGCAGTACATGTGAGTGGTGGGGTATATGAGTGACTGTACGTGTGAGTGAGTGAATGTGAGAGTGGTTATATAGATGAGTGCATGCTTCTGTCAGTGACTGTTTCACTGAGTGAGTATGTGTTACTATTTGTTTGAGTAAGTAAGTGGGTGGGTTTGTAACTGTTTGGTGAGTACATGGCTGTATGTTTGACTGTATGGGTGAGTTTTTAGGTGTGTGAGTAGTTCTATGGGTGACTCCTTCAGTATGTGAGCGCCTGTATGGCTGTATGAGTGGATATATCAATGGCTGTATTAGAGAGTGAGTGGGTCTATGAGTGGCGTATGGGTGAGTGCGTGGATCTGTGTACAGATCAATGAATCAGTGTGTGGGTGTGTAAGTACTGGTATGGCTCTGTGAATGGGTTTGTGAATGGTTGTGAGGGAGTGGCGGCGGGTATAAAAAAGATTCTATGGGGTGTCAGTGGGTGCATCAGAGATGCTGTGGATGATGTCATCACTGATGTCATCAGTGATGTCATTTGAGATGTTATCAGTGATGTCATTTGAGATGTTATCAGTGATGTCATTTGAGATGTCATCAGTAATGTCACTGACCACGTCATGAGTGATGTACTATGTGAGGTCATAAGCAGTGCATTGCGGGGGCACAAGATATAATTAACTCAGCTAACTATAACGGCTGAATTTCTCTGGGCAAAATGTCAGCCTAGCTATAACATCTCTGTAACCTTTGTTTTTTTCTGTGAATTTCTAAGGTTTTTTAAATGCTAATTCCTAACTATAACGTCCCTGAAACCTCTGTTTTTTTGGTGAATTTCTAAGGTTTTTTTAACTAGCAGTCGTGTATGCAGAGTGGTGGAGAAAGGGGGCTGGGCCGTTGACCAGCTCTCAAGAATTCCTCTGCGTTGTGGCTTACAGGATGTACCAGGAGGGCTTCTTGGCCCCCAAGGACCCTCTGGAGCGAAGGTGACTTTATCCCCAACTAGTAGTGTGCGGGGAGGCACATTTGCAGAGTGGTGGAGAAAGGGGGCATGGCCTCTGACCACATCTCGGCAATCCTGCTGTGTGGGACCTACTGGAGGTAGCAGGAGTGGTGGTTGACCCCCTAGGATGTCCTAGGGGGCCAACTACCCCTCCTGTTACCTCCAGAAAGTCCCACACAGCAGGATTGCTGAGTTCTGATACCAGGCCACTCCCCCTTTGTCCACCACTCTGCAAACGTGCCTCCTGGCATGCTCTTGGTTGGGGAATGAAGTCCCCTTCACTGCTGCGGGTCCTTAGGGGTCAACTAGCCTACATGTTACCTCTAGTAAGCCCCACACAGTGTATTGCTGAGAGGTGGTCGCAGGCCACGCACCCTTTCTCCACCACTCTGCAAATGCGCCTCGTGGTGCGCTCTTGGTTGGTGGATCCATGCATGCATGAAATGGCAGCCCTTGAAAAGCTAGCATTTAATGATAGACTACCACACTTTGAAGGGCTCTAGGGGAAATTCCTTAGAGACGCAAGTCATTCTGCAGAGAATTATAGTGATATGCTCACTCAAGGATACGACATGGGGAAGTAAGGTAATATTGACCCTTCTAGTATAGGCTGACCACTGCATTGGATAATTGGGATACTTAAAGATTGAAATATGGGAGCTACGTGTAATCTACCCTCTTATGTCCACTAATACACACCCGTAACAAAGAGCTGATCGATACACAGACATTGATGCCCTCTACGAATATGCAAGATTGTGAGATTAACCCTCTTCTGGACTAACACAGATTTATGGCTACCTCTGGGTTAGTAGAGGACAGTGGAAAGGAGATGGTGGTCTTGCAGCCGACATGGGAGAGAGGTCATGGGAGTGGGGGGACTCGCTGTGCCCTTTCTTTGCTACTTTTCCATTTTCTGTATATATCATATGCGGATGGTTGTCAGTAACTACAAACCAATAGCTATCATAGTACTAATGTGTACAAGTACGAAAACTGATTTACTCTGCGATTTAGTGGCAAAATTCATGCTTAAAGATGACAGTTGCTAACCAAGTGATACTGTGGCAGGGAGTTTCATTTTTGTTTCATGTTGTGCTTTTCAGAAAATGTGACACAACGCAGTACTGTATATTGGTTTGTTTTCGAAACTTTAATAAAGAAATGAGATACAAAAAAAATAAAAGCAGGTGAAGGCCAGATTCAGTCATATGAAAACACATTTTCTTTCAAAGCTGTGTCAGGATAAGGTAGTGGTTAGGACTAAACACCGGAGTTTGGGTGTTTTGGTCTTAAGAAGGTGGTGATAATGGGAGTTTGTGTGCTAGAATGAATATGAGTCTGATTTTTCTGCACTGGTTCCCCTATGTCTCTGGGGTGATAAAGTGTGCCAGAGGCCCCAGGGGTTCACAAAGAATTTCTTTGAGATTTCTTCCATATTTCCATGTGTCTGCTAAGTTCATGGAGAAACAGCAAACTCAAGTCTCTACAGAAACCCTGGGCAATACCAGAAACTCCAGAAAAATTATAGTGACCCCAGGACCCTAAATACATCAACAGACACACTTGGAAAATGGCAGAAATATGAAGACAATACATGTTCCCCCACAGTTCTTCCATACCAGAGACGCCCCCAAATACCTTGGAATATTGACCGATAAATCTAACAATTTGTGTTGGTCATCAGGCACACTGAGAAAATGGCATAAAATTGAGTAAAACATCTGTGGTCACCCCAGGCCCCCTAGCAGATTTAGGACAACATAAGACACATTTGCTAAAAGGTATAACAAGCATTTGCAATGCAATCGGTCTCGCCTTTGGGACCTTATAAGTACTAACGAAGTCTATATTTTTTGTAGAATGTTATATGCAGCTTCCAGGTGAGGCCAAATGTATAAAAAAATCAGCATAATAGAAAATTGTTTAAAACTTAAAGGCTTAAAATGTATCCAGTTCCCCCTCCCTTTGGTCATTTATTGCAATAACTGAGTGAAGTGTGGAGCTACCAACTGGTAGCACAAAAAAAACTGCCATCTATTGAGTTCTATTCTGCACATTAAGCCATGCAGGTAGGTAATGTGTTGGGTGACAGCATTCTAGAGTCGTAGAAAGCACGATTTGGCGATCACAATGTTGAAAATAAAGTGTTTAAATAAAGGCATTTGATCATTATTTTTTAACGTGCACGCCATTATATTGCACGTTCACTGTGCTGTGTAATACACTCCACTGTCTTCCATGGCTAGATCTGTGCTGCACAAATACTGTAAATAAAATACAACGAGTGCGCCTGTGCACTGTCAGTGACGTGTCTAAAGAGGACATAAATGACATGAAACGGTATCATAAATTCATAGGTGTTCCGAACCGGGGCCTCCAAAATCCGTTTGGCCTTGGACCCCAAAACCCTTCAAATGTCCATGTTAAAGAGGGATATTTTAATTGGAGCAAAATCTGCACCACACGTGTTGCGAGGAGCTGCACATGTGCTAGCAGCAAATCTACAGTATTTCTGTTCATTGCCATCAACGTGCAGATGCTGTGTACTTTTGATTTTTTATTTATGGATGTTGTTCATTTTTTAATAGTTCTCCATTTGCATTACATTTGCAATTCACAAAATGCCCATGAATGCTTATTTGATAGGCAACGGTATTCATAAAATACGTTGAGGCACAGGTAACCTGCTTTATCAAGTGGATGGGAAAAATGTGATGCTAATATGGCATTTTTGTTATTGAGTGTCAAAGTAAAAAACTAGTACATGGTCAGTCAAAATTAATCTCCTTCAGAACACAGCTATGTAATCATTGTTGTTACTTTGAGGTTTCTACAGCATGGACTAGATGTAGAATAGGTATTAGGAAAAATGCAGCAATGAATGGAAAAATAATACATACAGCAAACAAAAATAGTGGCAATGAATGAGTTTGCCCACATTTTGTTATTGCTTCGTACCCGAGTGCTTTGTTTTTATCGCTGATGCCTTGAATCTAATTGCACACGCTGTGGTGGGGGCAGAGAGTGTGTGTAAACAACAGGAAAGAAGAATTGGTCCTTCAGAGCTGCCGACTGGGCCAGCATCGGCGGAACACCTTGTGATTCTTGGCAAATGAATTAATCTTGCAATGCCTGAAAAAAATGTAGAAGCGCTCCGATGCCTTTGGGTTTGCTGTACATAAAACTGCGAAAAAAAACATGGGAGTGGGGGAAAACATGAAAGCAATTGAGCAGGGGTTTGGCGGGGACACGGAGGAAAGAGCAACACCGAGCTGTGGAGACAGCTGATCAATGACAATGTAAAATATTTTGTAGCCGGGAGGTTAAAATTCAACCGGGCCGACTCAGCCATTCATTGTGTTGAAGCGCCTTAGACACAGGAAATACCAAAACCTGTAAATGGCGTAAGTCACATAAATTAGCACAATGGGTGATTTATAAAGTGCCAAGGCTGTTTGTCTTAAATGTACAGATTTACAAAGTGCCTTACCTGATGTGGAGGGCTCAGAGTAATAGATGGGGCGTCGGAGATTCCTGGCACTGGAGAGGCGGAGCGTGGGAGGATGCTGAAACCAGCCCGGACCTCTCCTACTTTGTAAGTTTGTAGCCAGACGCACAGGTTTTATCTGCGGGGTAATCCCGTGAGGCTTTGATGCAGTGTGGCATCTACAACTTAGATACACACGGCTCTCACAAAATGTAGACTCGGGGTCAGCTCGGTCTGTAGACAGGCAGCCCGGTACAGAGCTCTCTACACAGACAGTCCTGTTCAGCAACAGGAACCAGGCAGAGTAAAGTAAGAGGCAGTCCAGTGCATAGTTCTGCACAGAGATACCCCGATAAAGACACAGGCAGCCCAGTTCAGAGCTCGGCAAATAGGCAGCCCAGTACAGAGTTGTGTACGGCGGTAGCCCGGAATGGCTGTGAGCTAAACGGACTATAATTACCCCAAAAATAGGTGAACCACGTTAAGACATCCAATTTAGAAAAGAAATTTGCCGTACCTGAATGTGACTAATAAAATGGAGTAACACGGAGACCCGTTGAGAAAAGTGTCCACAATGATATTATGAATCAGGGACCCGTAACTAGCGGTGCCGGTGTTCCTTGCCAAGTCGTGTCAAATTTACGACGTGCTCTAGGAGAAATACATTATAAAAAGAGGCAGAGGCAGACTTTTGGCACGCATGCGTATGATGTATAGCATCGCGCGCATGCGAGAGTCTAGGTCAGGCAAAATAGAGTGCAAATGCAGCCAGCCAATCAGAGGGAAAAAAAGCATTTACAAATGCAATAGGACTCGTATTTACGCGAGCCCTATTGCATTGTAAATAAAACTGCGGTCGTCCAAGAAGGCAGGAACGGGAGTGGGTGGGGGGGTTGTGGTGGGCAGAGAAGTGACGGACTGCGGGAGGGAACGGGGGAGGCAGGGGAACAAAACAGTTTTAAAAGTAAAGGGGCCGATAGCTATGGAAGGAGAAAAATGACGACATGGCCGTCAGGAGGCGGGATTAAGTTGAGGAAAACCAATCAGATTGCAGCATTTAGGAATTCGGCCAATCAAAAAGATAGGCGGAAAGTGGGCGGAGCTTCCCCCACTATACTGTATACAGCATCTCTCGACGAGACAGCGCATGCGCTGCCTAGGCGAGACCTAAAAAGTACTAAATACCTGTCCCCATCCAAGCACCACCAAATGGCAAGTTGAGATAGACACTGGAAAAATGACTAAAAGAATCACTGAGATATCTGTTGCCACTACAGGGCCACTAACATTCCTTGGACCTTGACCAACACACATGGAAAATAGCAAATGCATAGGACACACCCTTATCCCTAGCAGACACCTAGGGAAATAGCACAAATATATAGAAAATTGTCTGTTTCCACCTATAGCCCCAAAGAATATCCAGCACTCCATTAGACACTAGATAGGGTTGTCCTGAGTTATTTAGAACCAAAACCCACTTTTTAGTAGGATGACCCATCTAGCTATAAAGAATAAGAGGCAAACTAATTTTTAATGTAACTAAAGCATCATGTGGTAGTGCATTGTCATTTACATACAGCACAATTTCCATTGAAATGGTCACCAAATTTGCTTAGACATACAATTTTACTGACAAAACGTTATTGCACATAAATGATAATGAGTGGCAATCGGGTTTCAGTGAAAAAGTATTATTTGTGCATCACTAAGTGAAGTGTCTTGATTTGTTCTGATCCAAATAAACTCTTGGGGGCCTATTACGATGGCGGTCGGAAAACCTCCCCGACCGCCATGGTAGCGGGAAAAGACCGCCCGCATGGACCGCGACATCACCGCCGGTCGAATTACTATGTCCCGCGGTCGAGATCCGACCGCGGCGGTCGGATCACGGGCCTTAACATTGCAGCGGTTGCTGCTGCCCGCAGCACCGCCGCGATGCCAAAAGGAGCATGTCCTGCATTTCCCTGCACTGCGTGGCAGGCACTGCAGAGTGCCTGCCACCTGGTACAGGAAATGTAGAGGGACCATGGGTACCCCCCAGTGCACCCACCCCCCCAACACATTGGGGCCCGCAGCGGGCCCCCGGAAGACAATCTCTGCATGCCTTTCCATGGCGGTTTGACCGCTGAGGAAAGGCTGGCTACCACCGGCATCATAATCCTAACGGCGGAGCCTGCTCTGCACCGCCACCATTATCCCGGTCCTGCTCCGTCCGCCAGGCAGGAGTGCGGATGGCAACCGGCGGAAAAGCGGCAGTCGGAATTTCCCACCGCCGCGGTCACCACCGCCATCCTAATTTGACCGGCGGTTTTCTTGGTTGCGATCGCGGTCGGATGTCCACTGCCGGTCCGGCGGGCGCCACCGGCGGTGGACATCTGAGCGCCATCGTAATAGGCCCCTTTGTTTCCATCAACTTCAGAATTACAAAAAAATATGCTTCATTTGTGCTTTAATAACTGCTGACTGTGTACAGTTCCTTTACAGGTATTTATATTTTTATGTGTGTTTCCCAAAAAATTTCACATAATTCACTTTCCTTTCCTTTCTCTGACTGCCAAGTGAAAGGAGATGGCAAAGAAACTAGCAGCAGAAGACATAACCTGAAATTTGACATCATTGAAGCGCAGCACGTGTCAAGATAAATACCGAATTTAAAGGCAATTTTATTTTTTGCTAGGACTTTGGTGACCCAGCAAAAATCGGCTGGCAACCAAGTAGTTGGTCTCAGGACCCACAGTTTGGGAAATACTGCACAAGACAATTGGTTGAAAAATCAAGGCCACCTCAGATCTCTTTCTACATCCATTGCCCCAGCAAACACACTGGATAAAATGTCACAACATTTAAGGAATAATGAGTACACATACACTCCGACTATGCACATTAGCATGGTATGCAAATCGTCTCACTGACCCAACAAACACACGGAGAACATGGCTGTCTGATCCCTCAGACACAGGAAGACAAGTGATGTCTGGTCCTTAGCAAATACAGGTCTACATCATGAAATAAACAACGAAAATGCCTGAAAACAATCTATAAACATTCCCAGGCCACCAATAACATAACCCAGACACTCTAATCTCACAGAATGAAAAATGACCTGGAAATTGTGGAATATAAATATGAAGCCAACCCCATTTCTCTAGGCTCCAACTTTCCCGATCGCATAGCGCTCACCGCAGCCAAATGCCTAGAATTCAAACAAAGAAACATGTGGCATCAGCTGTAAGTCCCCTAACAACATTCCAGACTCCTATCACCTAACGCTTGAAGAATAAATCGAGGACATTCCTCTTTATAATCTTCCAAGTATTGTCCTAAGAAAACAATAGAAGCCCAGAGTTCCCGGTGGAAAATGAAAAGCAAATCAAGTGCAAAAATCCCAGTCAATGCCCTTCCATCAGACCTGTGCATAGGTTTAGATGAATCCAGCTCGTCCATCAACAACTAACAAATAAGAAAAATAGACTAAATATACATCCGTGTCTCAAACATCAGCATATGTAATAGAATATTTTTACAAACAGAAAGGAATCTCCCAAATAACCTGGGGTTGATGCAGATAATACATTTTATGATGCTTTCTTCCAGCATCCAAACCAACAATGACTAGGCAGCCACTTCCAGTATCCATACCAACAATGAACAGTGCTAGAAATTAGATTTCTGGTTGGCTGAGGTATGCAACCACGCCAGGCAGGAACCACCACTCTAGTCAGGTTAAGCTAGATACACAATAGGATAACCGGTGCTCACCCTCTGATAGCTTGGCACAGAGCAGTCAGGCTTATGAACAAAGGCAATGTAAAAATATTTGTGCAACACACACACACACATAGTTACACAATGAATAGACCACAAAAATACTCCTCACAGGGTTAAAAATCTAATTATCAATCAAATAATCTTTATTCGCTCATTTCCCAGATGATCATAAAAGACGTACATGATTTAAACCATTCACGGATTAATATAAAACAGTCAAATAATTTTATTTTTTAAATACAGCAATAAAAATGGAATGCAAACCAGGCACAAAAGCCTTAAAAAAGACTTATTCTAAAAACGTGAAGTAATATAAAACAATACAGCCACAAAAGCCTGGACATAACATATACGTAGAATTGAGCATTTAGTGGTTAGAATAACACTGCCTTTCTCACACGCAAAATACCCCTCAAAAAAACGGTCAACCAAATAATAGGTGTCTTTGTCATTTAGCTGCTTTGCACTTAGTAAATTTGTGCCTGCGCAATAGAGGCAAAAGAAATTTCCTGGTACAAGGAAGGTAGAAATTGCAAAAGAAAACAAAGTGCAATAAGGTCTGGTTTGGTTGCTCGTCACACGGGCAAATACAAATATCGTTTGAGGAGTATTGCCCTGAGGGGAAACACAACATCCAGGGTATCGTTCCTTACCTAAAACGAGTCAGTAAGTTGTGTTCGTACACGTTCTGCACAAATAATAGGTATGGGGCAATTCCGGCAGTCATCTGAACCAGACAATAATCTCTTACAGACGGCTTCACCACTTCCACTGCCTCCTTAGAGGATTGTCTGTGTGAAGAAAAGCATTCCTGGGTCCAGCTTTTATCTTTCTTGGTGATACTTTCCGGGTTCTCAAACAAGTGCGTGCAGCCCAGAGCCAAAGTGGTATCTCTTATATACTTTAGCCATGGAATTTTCAATCCATGGTCACAAGCGAGGCAATCTCTAACAACTGCATGGTTGAGCTTAGCTTCCTTATTTGACCAAATGGAACACCAGAGGGCTACAGGGGCAGCCCCAATAAGGTATTGAACATACGCAAGGCCTAATTCTTGGTATAGGGGGAAGTGAGGTGTCGAAGGAGAAACCCCCAACAGGCGACGGCAAAATCTATTTTCCTCGACTTGAAGGGCGGCAACGTCCCTGTAACCTCATACCCCTATGCCATACGTCAAGGTTGGAAGTCATTTCCTTTTATACATTTCTATTAATGGGGCCAGTGACTTTCTACCAATGCAAGCAGCAAGAGAGAAAATGGTGCTGACTGCATGAGAAAATCGGGTTAGTCTACTTCTAAAACATGTGGACCATGTGCAAGCATGATCGAAATCTAGGCCAAGATAGGGAAAAGAGGATACCCTGTCTAAGTTTTAAGTCTGACTTTAAATGGAGAAGTACACTCTGCGGCCTCACCAAATCTTACTGAGTGTAAGGAACGACAACTGGTCTGCCTCCAGGCCCATGAGTTCAACGATTGCCCATGATTTTGACCTATTTACGCAATTAAAGACGCTCGATAGGTCCATAAATGGAAGATGGCTTGGGATGCCCCTTGCATATGTTGGAGGGTGGTTTTCACCACACAGAAACTAACACTGAGGGGCATATTCTCAAGGACTTATCACCGACTTACCAGCACTTTAGCGTGACAAAAGTGGCGATAGATTTATCGCCCCATTCTCAAGCTGGTGCAAACTGCCGATATCGCCAGTTTTCCTGCGATAGCTTCCGCAAAAAACATCGCCACGGATGAGAGCGACAACAAACGCTAATGATATGCAGAGTAGGCGTTCCCGTGCAAAAACACCCGAAAACACCACTTCGCCATATTCTCAACGACCAGCCAGATCGGCGAAGCGATCCAAAAAATGGCAATGAGGCATGTTAGCAGCAGGGATTTAACACCTGCCTCTTACTGGTGTAAAGCAGGACAACAACCTGCAGTAGAAAGGGAGCCCAGCCCAGAGCCACATCTGAAGACCAACAGATGCCATGGAGCCAATGATCATGCAGCTTGGAGACCCAAGAGGGCCACAACACCCACTGCCACCACCCCCAGGACCCCCTCCGGACCACCCCCCCACCAGACTACCACCTAGGCAGCGCAGAAGAAGACAGTGGACGTTCCTAAAATGCACCAGCCTCAGACACTCAACGCCAGAGTTTGCCATTGCCCACCACAGGCTCAAAAGGACAACCATCCTCCGCATCCTCACCCACATTGCCCACAGGCTGACGGTACCAACACAGCGGACAACCAACATCCCTCCGCAGACAAAGCTGCTGGCCGTGCTGCACCTGTTGGCCTCTGGTACCTTCCAACCAACAACTGCCAGAGTCGGAGGAGTCTCACAGCCAGCCCCATCAAACTTCCACACACATGTCCTGGATGCATGTCCACAAAAGCAAGGGCGGTCCCCTGTATCCGCACCACACGCTAGTATCAATTCGTAGTGTTCCTGCGCAACCAACCCCAACGCCAGCCGTTGCTTGACGCCCCTGTGCTCCAGATCCAAGATTGTAGTCACTGAAATGGGGGTGCGCCAGGTCATGAAGTCCAGTAGTCAACAGTAGTGTAAGAACAGTTCTTTATTACAAATACATAAATCAACAATACGAAAAGCTCAGCCAATGCGTTCCAGTCCCAACGGGGAACTCCATCAGGGTAACGTGAGGATCCAATTAACTGCATATGCTGCGGGAACTCCCCAATACAATTCCATATTCCGAAAGTCAGTACTCAGAAACCTGTAGGATAAATGGTGACAATGGTCAAGCGTCCGTATAGACACAAACTTAACCTGGTACAGTGTATTGCACTTGGACAAACCAGAATGCTAACAGGTATGATAAATACTGCACAAAAAGACCGTAACAGAAGTACGTGTGAGCGTAACCTTCGTAGGAAAGTAAAGGAAGGTGACGACCACACAAACTCCTGTTACGGTCTTATCATGGAGGATTCATCATACCTGTAAGCATCACGGTTCGTATCAGCCTGATACCCCTGCACCTTCACCTCCCCCACACTGCGCAGGAACAGCTGGAGACCAAGCAAGGGAACCATGCCATAGTTGGCTTCCCTCACGTGTTTGGGGCAATTGACTGCACACATGTACGACTTGTGCCCCCTTCCGACACTGCACACAATAACCGCAACAGAAACTACACGCATTCCATCAATGTGCAGGCAAAAGTGGACCACCGGGCCTGTTCACGAATGTCGTCGCAAACTTCCATGGCAGTGTGCATGATTCCTACATCTTCTGCAAGTCCATCACCAACCAGCGCTCGGAGGATGGCACCTATGGAAATGCACTGCTCGTCCGTAAGTCCCAACTGAACACACCACACACCTCAACTCCACAATCACACAACTCACAACTGTGGGTATGCACACGTTACAAAATCACATACAACATGGCAAGCAACATGCCCAACTACCAGACACGACAACACAAGTAACTGTGGTAACCGTGGCCAGCCATGTCGACAAACCATCCACGGCATGGCACCTCTGCCACACAATTGCAGCATGTGGGGAGAGGTGGGAACCAAGTATGTGCGAAGGAGGCAAGTGACCCTTCAATAACAATGTACACAATGCCAAGTGTGGCGGTGATGTGCTGGACAGACTTCAGTATGCAGAGCACAGACATGTCCATGTGGACATATACTGCTGGTGTTTGTAGTATTGTGGACAGTGGACGCAAACAGGTTACCTCAGGCAGTGTGGAAGACCTTGGACATGTAGCTTTGTCGTCCCCCCCTGTAAGCGTGAGCGGAGTGGCCTTGGCCGGCGTATGTCGTGAATAAATAGCCCATGGCTCTGGGCGTGGTTCAGTTCCGGGATGGCCACCAAAGTAACTACTGCGTGTGTCTCTGTGTCTGCCATATCCTGTCCACAGGCCTACACACACGTGGCCGACCACATTCAATGGCCAGATTTACACTGGAGACGAGGTGGCTATGTCCCAAGCCAACCCGCGCACATCTCGTCATCGCATGCAGGGTCGTGTCTGCCAGGGCGGCGCCCCCCACCCAGCCACGAGGCCGCCGCCATGACCGGTGGTGCCTGCGCGATCCTGTGCGCCTGCTGCACCCCAGCCCTGGTCCCCAGACCAGTCTGCCGCCCAGCGATGACTGGCCGCCCCTGCGCACCCAGGCCTCAATGCTCACCTGCTGCCACCGGCGTGTCTCCAAGAGGGCCCACCAAGTGCTGGTGCAACCTCCTCAGCCGATCGCTGGATTCCACGCCACAGGCCCCCAGCGCACCCGGCGGCACCGCACCGCGGAGTCATGTGTATGCTGACTGCTGCCTTCGGTGTACACTGCGGTCCAGCAGGGCCCTCAAATCAAATCGAATCCTGATTGGCAGGACGGAGTATCGATGTCTACACATCATCGCAGGCTGCACACCCGCTCAGCTCCTCAGGTGCCACCAACTCAGTGCACCGCAAGTCATCGTCCCGTGGCGGTAGGCCTGTGCTGGCCGCAGAGCAACGGGTGCCACCAACTCAGTGCACAGCGAGTCATCATCCCGTGGCGGTAGGCCCGTGCCGGCCGCAGTGCATCGGGTGCCACTAACCCAGTGCGCCACAGGTCATGGCCCGTTTATGATTGAGTCTCGTGGTGCGGACGCCATCATGTCACCCCCGGCAGTGGGTGATGTGATGTGGTAGGCCCCTTTTATTGGCAGGGTCACATGTCCTGTGACGCCTGTGCTGGATGGGTGTGGTGTGGGTGTACACCAGCCCTCAGGGAGTGGCTGTGGCATGCTGACAACTAGACCACTGATCAGCAGATCACTACAGGGAAGACCTGGGACATGTAGCTTTGACGTCCCCCCCTGTAAGCGTAAGCGGAGTGGGCTGGTCTGGCGTATGCCAGTCCAGCGTAGGGGTGTGAACAATGAGCCGGGGGCTCTGGGCGTGGTTCAGTTCTGGGCTGGACAAGGCAGTAACTGATGTGTGTGTATCTGTTGTAGTGTCGGCGCCACACGGACCGCAATCGGCAATGTTGCACCCTGTGACTCAAGTTCCACTACATGGGCAACATGGACGTAAGGGGGAATCACGGACCCTACATTCATCCATACTTTCATACTTGAATGATCATAGACATGACACATCTGTGTGAATCTGAATGTTTTATTCACATTCAGTGGAGTGTTGAAGCTGGAGCAGTACAGGGCCATGCAAACCCCACCTTACATTATTGCCCCGTGGAGGGCCAGCCAGAGTCCGTAGGGAATGACAAGTTTATCGGAAGAGGAGGACTTCAGTCCGCAGTCTGATTGCTGTGTCATTGGTAACCAAACAGAATATGGCAGTCCATGTAGAGGTCCAAGGTGAGTGTCGCAGAGTGTATCGGGAGACAGTGGAAGGTGCAGAGGGCAGAACCAAGCAGAAACAGGCCATATGGCAGAGATGAATGCTACCGCTTCCTTCTTACTACTAAGCCAGACTCATCCGCATCTTCGTCCTCTGATGTCTCATGTGCCTCAAATGTGGATGGTGGTGTTTTGTCAGCAGCACTGTGTGGCACTGAAACATCAGGGGCCGGAGGTGCAATGTCTGCCGCACTGTGTGGCAGTGACACATCAGGGGGATGTAGAAGCAGCAGCAGCATTCATCGGCGCCAGGCCTTGTGGCAGCAATGCCATGATGAGGGTCTGCAGGGCATGGAAGATCCCAGCTACATCTCGCTGGTGTGCAGCCGTGGCAGCCATTCTTTCCGCCTGCATCCGCTCCCTGTTCTCCATGATGCTCCGCATGTGTTCCAACTCCCGTCTGACATCGCTGGAGCCACTCTGACTAGACAGTTGTCCTTGCCTCTGAGTCAGGACTCCAGCGATATCAGCCATGGACTGTTGGAGAGCATGGAGCGGACTGTGGGTGTCCGTTAGGGACTGTAAGTGGTCCCTGATGGGACTTAGACATCCACGTATGGCATCTAGTTTGGCTGCCATGAGGTCGAACCCCACCCGCACCTGATCAGCCATCTTCTCCTGGCACCCTAACACACGGCGTTGGAAGGCCATGTGTTGTTCGTGGGGGTCCTGGGAGTCAGCCGTGGTGGTGGGTGCTTCCTGCTGTGTGGTCTGTGCAGGGGGTGAGGTCTCCTCGATGCAGCTGGGCTGCCCTGCTCCTGGAGGTGGGGTGCTGAGGGTGTCCATGAGCTGTTGGAGGGCGTCGGAGTCGAAGGTGTGGAGGTCCTCTTCGTCATCAGTGAAGAGCTGTTGGGTCTGCTCTGCAGGAGGTGTTGATTCTCCCTGTGCAATGTGAAGGGGAGATGCAGTTTAACATTGTGTTCACATGTATGTTGACGCATTGTACAGGTTTACATACAGACTGCATGACAATGTACATTGTGACTATTTGGGAGGAGCTGCCTATTTGATGCGGGACAGTGGACATTTCGGCAACATCACGGATGTGTGTTTGTACTTGTACATTATCATCTCACATTTCCCAGCTATGGCAAATGTGATTGGCCAGTTTCTACACACAAGCGGCACCAGTTGTGTCCTCTGTACTGTTGTGAACGTGTTGCAGTTTGTACCACATTGTTGTCAATGTTGATGTGCTCTGAATGTTGTGTGTGTGCTGCATTTTCGGTGAGTCGCCCCTGCAGCTCTGATGTTGCTGCCCCTTATCCCTTTCAGGCGGTGTGCCTTTGACTTCTGTGCTTATACAGTGCTGAGATGTAGCATACTTGGGTAAATTGGGTTCTTGGTGGGAGTTGGGACTCTGGGACATGGTTTGTCCGCAGATGTGTTGTTGACATCAGGGGTTGTTTGTGCATGTGGATGTGTCAGAGTGTGGCCTGCTCCTTTACGGATGTGTATACCTAAATCCTGTGCACACATACATAATAAAACAAGATATACAAGTATCATTCAAAAGCAAATTGTACAAAATTCTTGAGTGATGTCGTAATTTCTTTATTCTGCAAAAAACCGCAACCAGCCGACACGTGTTTCGTCAGAGAAAGGTAATCCACGACTCTTCAGGGCTGGGAATGATATAAAGAATGAAGTGAACATAAAATAGGGGGTGACCGTGACTGGAGAGCACATGTTCTCCAAAATGCATATGTGAAGGTCACCCAGACACACGTGGAAACCTAAATGCAAACCAATAAAAACCCGAACAATGGTGTGTGGGACGTACCCGTGAACATATCAGATCTAAAATAATTACCGCATAGGTGCCAAGAAACAATTAATGCATGTGAATCATGGTATGCACACCTAATCAAACTCCGCCACAATTATTATAAAAGAAGAGGCGAGAACCGAAAGAGCCAGTAATGTAGTAGAGTAAGTACAAAAGGATATAGGAAGAAAGAGTAAAGAACCAAAAATCCATATCTAAATAAGGTAAAAAAGGGATAGACGCGGGGAAAGGATAAGGGATTACATGAAGACAAGAAAAAAATTATTTTTATACCTGAAACGAGTTGTCTGAACTTTGTGTAGTCTGAGAAGTAAAAGAGAGTTAAAGAGGGACAAGGGTGTGTAAATGTAAACCAAGAATATTCCACGGTGAGGGACATGAAAGAGCATACGGCTGAAGTGTAAATCTAAGCCCTCTCTTACCCCTAGGCCGGTGATAATTCCAACCCGGTAGGGCACGAGTATACGATAAATCCAAGAATCCAAGAAAATTAGAAGTAAGACATCTGTAGAAGTATAAAAACGCACTAGTAAAAACAAGGATTTTTTTAAATAGTGTGGGTGAAGATGACACAAAAATCTCCTGACAGTACCTGAAAGTGGATCAGCAGAATCGCGTGATCTGTGGACCAAATAGGCAGGAACGAGGTCAGGATGGAGCATGAATTAAAAAAAGAGCGAGTAACGTAAATATGTCAAAGTATTACATGGGGAAAAGTAATTCCTATGGTTTCCTCACCGGAATGCCGGTGATAATTCCAATCCGACAAAGCTCGATCGGAGTCCAATCTAAGTCAAAATGTAGGAAACGGGTGTTCTATGGTAATAATAGGAACGTTAAACGACCAGCACCGCCAGTGGAGCATAAGTAAAATCAGTTTCGAAATCCCTGTAGGAAAAACCGAGATCCCTGTGAGGATATATCTTGTAAAGTGGCATCAGGGAAATAGTCAATGTAAAATATCAAGTGACTATGAGTACATAAAGAAGAACAGCGCACAACTTACTTTATCTATGGGTATACAATGATTCCCAACGTATATCTGTTGAACTCGGGTAAAATCCAGGTTGAACACATGTGTGTGTTCACCAATTCTGTCTGTAATCAATACAAAAAACACCCGGTCGGGGTTTTAGCAGCCGGCGTTATAACTAAGGAGAATCCCCATTGCTAGGATGGAGTTCCATATCTGTCAGCGAGTACCTACACTTACTTGTGTGAGGAGAAATGTTCGCGTCCTGGCGGCACCGATTCCCTCGTTGGAGTGTGTACGATGGAACCCGGAAGTGAATAAATAGTAATTTCCTCTGGAAATGACTAGACTGCGATTAGAAACGGGCGTGACAACCTACTGAGGGCATCATCTCGCGAGAGTATTATGACAGAAAAACTATGTGGAGTAATCCGAGCACCTCATTGAAGAGACTAGACCTTCAATCATAAAAGGTACGTGAATTCACAAGAGGCTTGATGCATCCAAGGTTATAAAGGACGAAAGTCCCGATTACTGACGTATTATGACGTATTGCGAGAGAAATACAAATGTAAATAACCAAAGGGTATTGATAATATAGAAAAGGAGGAAAAGCACAAACTATCTCCGAGAGAAAAGTCACAAATTGTTAAAGAAAGGACAGTCCCTGTCTGTGTAGTCCCCGTGATTAAGTGCGTTACAATAAAAGCCGTGAACGGTACCATGGGAAAAGGAGACATGTAGAATAATAAAATACGATAACAAGCAATATACAAATATACAGAGAGTGTATACACACCGTACGCAAGTAGGTCCCAGTAAAAAATTGATGACTAATAGTGTGTACACAGTAAGGAAATCCCAATCGACGATCCTTCTTCAAAATTCACATTAGTACATTAAAACATTTCAAGTGACACATCACAGATATGTCCACCGATGTCTCCATTGATTATGAAACTTATACAGAGGCAAATTACGGGTGCAGGTCTGATAATTGAACACAGATTATGTATCAGGCCAGTATATGTAGTGATTGACCCGCACATCCTTCATAAGGTGACTGACACAGTAATCGAAGTTGAATAAAACATACATATGTGTACTTCATAGCAGATCAAAGGAAACACACATAACTATTAAACGTCTTGTGCTGTGGTTCTATTCAACCTTTATGTGGTAGATGAAACAAGCGAGTCAATCACCTAAGAAATATTGCATCTCTGAATCGCAATTACGACCCTGTTCCACTGTATGCAGACGCTTAATCCATGTTGCCTCTGTGCATCTAAGACGTAATTCTCTATTGCCCCCACGTGGACTCGGGTCTATGGTTTCTATTCTAAAGAATGAGAATCTCTTGCGTGGACCCTGTGTGGGGCATAATGCCGCATGTGTTGCCACAGGATATCTCACATCCTCCTGATGTACTGCCCTCACTTGTTCCCCAATTCTCTCTTTGAGTGGCCTTATTGTACTGCCCACATATTGTCTCCTACATGTACATTCTATTATGTAGACTACAAATCTGGTGGTACAGTTGATGTTAGATCTTACTTCATAGGGTTTATTGTTGTAACTATAAAACGTTTTGGTTTTGTGTTTGGCCCATTTACAGACCCCACAGGAACCACATTTGTGGAAACCAACAGTAAGTGGGGTAAACCAAGATTGTGTACTGTGCAATTTAGGTACCGTAGGGCTCAATCTGATGCGTAGTGTTCTACCACGTTTGAAGGTGATCTGTGGATGATTAGTTATAAAATCGGTAAGGGAACTGTCTGCTTGTAAAACGCCCCAATGTTTTGTCAGACTCTTTCTAAGGGTATGGCTGAGATCATTGAAGTCAGTGATCATGCGAACCCTCTGGTTCCCCGTCTGGGTCTTGTTCTTGTTTTGTAGAGTATCCTCTCGCTTTAAGCGAGCGATTCTGTTTTCAGCACGTTTCAGATTGTGAGTGGAATAGCCTCTTTTCTCAAATCTATGTTTCATGTCTTTGATGCAGTTTTGGAACTCAGATTCCTCACTGCAATTTCTTCTGGCCCTAATGAATTCCCCATATGGAATGGATTGTATTTGGTGTGTGGGGTGGTGGCTGTCAGCATGTAATACAGAATTGCAAGAAGTGCTTTTGCGAAAAGACGACTATTAAGGCTATCATTTCTGATGTACAGTTCTATATCCAGAAAAGTAATGCCGGTGGTGCTACACTCCATTGTGAATTGCATACCATAATTGTTTGTGTTGAGATATGCACTAAACTGTTCTAATTCGGTTTGTGTGCCGGACCATAGTAGCAGGCAATCGTCGATGTAGCGACTCCCAGAAGATGATCGAATCTATCCATGGTGCACCTTTGGTGCCCCAGATCCAATCATTTTCAAGACAGCCCATGAACAGATTGGCAAAGGAGGGTGAAAATTTCGACCCCATTGCCACACCTCTAATCTGTTTATACCACTTGTTATCAAAGAGGAAGAAGTTGTTGTAGAGAATAAGGTGCATCATAGTGATCAGCATTTCATTGTGCAACCATTGTGTTGCTGGTCTGTTGTTAAGTTGTCGCGTCACTGCCTGTAAACCCAGTTCAGGTTGAATACTAGTATATAAAGATACTACATCAAGAGTAGCTAGGATCATACCGGGTTGCCACTGTACGTCGGAGAGTATACTCAGGATATGTTTAGTGTCTTGAATATAAGAGGCCAAATTCCGTACTAGTGGACCTAGAAAAAGATCCACATATTCAGACAATCTTTCTGTGGAGCCTCCTAAACCTGACACTATAGGTCTGCCCGGTGGAAAGGGAAGTTGTTTATGAATCTTGGGTAACGTGTATAGGCAAGGAAAAGTGGGTCTAAAAACCTTCATGTAAGCATATTCGTCATCGTCAAGAAGGCCATTAGTATGCCACTCAGAGAGGTATTTGTTGATAAGTGTAATTAGGGGTCCCATTGGATTGTGAGTCATCAATTCATAGCATGTGTCATCGTTAAGTTGGGACAGAATCTCATTGTTATAGTCCACCCAGTTCATGATCACAACATTCCCCCCCTTAAATGCTTCCCTGATAAGTATATCATTGTCATTGGCTAATGTTCTCAGGGCCATTCGTTCACCTTGTCTAAGGTTGTCATGATATTTATTTCTTGTCATAGTTCTCTTATGGTCATAGTTGTTCAGGTCCTCTAGTACCCGTTGATAAAAAGTATCAATTGCATTGCCCCCTGGGAGGGTAGGAGTCCATTTCGATTTGCTTTTGAGACCACTTGATATGGAGGTATCTGTATCAATATCTAGTTCCTCCAGTAGTTGTACCATGGTATAAGGAGATTCTTCAACGTCAGTCAGAGAAAGTAAAAGTCTGGTAGCCTGTATATCCTAGATACTAGGAACATCCAAAACACTACCAAGGGGAATGTTCGAAACTTTTTTACTGACAGAAGGATTACAAGCAAAAAACTTTTGAGTTTAAGACCTCTGATAAACTTAAACAGGTCTATTTTTGATTTACAGATGTCACCTGATTCACGAGGGTTGAAACTTAAACCCTTACTCAATAAGGAAATCATATCTGGAGAGAGGTCTTTGGAGGAAAGGTTAACCACCTGTACACTCATTCCTAGCGTCTCTCCTTGTTCCTCTCGATGCCTGATCTCAGTTTCTTTCGGTAGTCCTCCGTGTCTGCCCCTTTTGCCTCCGCGGGTTTTGCGTCCTGTCCTGTCCGTGTGCCCTGGGTTCTGTTGCCCCTGCGTATGGTTCTGACCTCCCGTAAAAAAGAAGACTCAACACGTCTGGTGCCTAAGTTGTTTTCAGTCTCGCTATCGCTAGACGGTGGAGCACTTATTGATGTGGAGCTGGAGGAAATGGATATTGTGTCTACACTGGCTGATATCTCCTGTCGTGCGCCAGTTTGTACTAGAGAGTCATATTTTCTGGCATAGGTAAAAACTCTGCCTACCTTATAATCAATCTCATCACATTTCAGTTGCCTAGATTTCCTATCTTTGATCTCATTCTGGTGGCTCAGTAGTATGTCCTTAAGAATAGAGTAATTTTTGTCAGTGGCTTCCTTTAGGTTGAGGTCCCTAATTTCTTTTTTAGGGTGTCAATTTCTGCTTGTAGTTTTCTCACCTTTTTCTCTGCACTTTCAATCAATATCTGCATGATGTTTGTGAATTGACAGTAAGTGACTCTTCCCATTTCGCTAAAAGATCTTCATCTAAATCATCATAAGTGGGCAGTATCTGGGATCGCAAACCTCTTGGAACTCGATTAAGTCTTAAATATTGTTTGAGGGTGGCTCCATCCCACCATCTTGCATTTTCAGTGTTTCTGAGCCGTTCTAATTTAAGAAATTATATCCCTAAGACCCTCTTTACGTGCAGGGTTTCCACTTGTAGATGGAGTATTGCTATTAGTACTTTTGACCAAATTACCAAAGAGCTCTTCTGCTTCTCTATCTCTATCCATATTTGGATTTAGGACTAAGTTACAAAATAAAAAAGTGATGACGTAGCAGCTGCCCTTCCTAAGCTAATGGGTTAAAGATCAAAGTTCAGGGTTTTAGTGTATAGTAAGTAGTGGCGCTCAGCAAAATCACGTCAGTGTATATGGGTCACAATAGTAAGTATGGTGCTAACAAGGAAGGGGAAACCCTTGTAACCCCTAAATGTGTGTAGGGCAACCCTACAGCAAACAAATATACCTAAATCCTGTGCACACATACATAATAAAACAAGATATACAAGTATCATTCAAAAGCAGATTGTACAAAATTCTTGAGTGATGTCGTAATTTCTTTATTCTGCAAAAAACCGCAACCAGCCGACACGTGTTTCGTCAGAGAAAGGTAATCCCCGACTCTTCAGGGCTGGGAATGATATAAAGAATGAAGTGAACATAAAATAGGGGTGACCGTGACTGGAGAGCACATGTTCTCCAAAATGCATATGTGAAGGTCACCCAGATACACGTGGAAACCTAAATGCAAACCAATAAAAACCCGAACAATGGTGTGTGGGACGTACCCGTGAACATATCAGATCTAAAATAATTACCGCATAGGTGCCAAGAAACAATTAATGCATGTGAATCATGGTATGCACACCTAATCAAACTCCACCACAATTATTATAAAAGAAGAGGCGAGAACTGAAAGAGCCAGTAATGTAGTAGAGTAAGTACAAAAGGGTATAGGAAGAAAGAGTAAAGAACCAAAAATCCATATCTAAATAAGGTAAAAAAAGGGATAGACGCGGGGAAAGGATAAGGGATTACATGAAGACAAGAAAAAAATTATTTTTATACCTGAAACGAGTTGTCTGAACTCTGTGTAGTCTGAGAAGTGAAAGAGAGGGAAAGAGGGACAAGGGTGTGTAAATGTAAACCAAGAATATTCCACGGTGAGGGACATGAAAGAGCATACGGCTGAAGTGTAAATCTAAGCCCTCTCTTACCCCTAGGCCGGTGATAATTCCAACCCTGTAGGGCACGAGTATACGATAAATCCAAGAATCCAAGAAAATTAGAAGTAAGACATCTGTAGAAGTATAAAAACGCACTAGTAAAAACAAGGATTTTTTTAAATAGTGTGGGTGAAGATGACACAAAAAATCTCCTGACAGTACCTGAAAGTGGATCAGCAGAATCGCGTGATCTGTGGACCAAATAGGCAGGAACGAGGTCAGGATGGAGCATGAAGAAAAAAAAGAGCGAGTAACGTAAATATGTCAAAGTATTACATGGGGAAAAGTAATTCCTATGGTTTCCTCCCCGGAATGCCAGTGATAATTCCAATCCGACAAAGCTCGATCGGAGTCCAATCTAAGTCAAAATGTAGGAAACGGGTGTTCTATGATAATAATAGGTACGTTAAACGACCAGCACTGCCAGTGGAGCATAAGTAAAATCAGTTTCGAAATCCCTGTAGGAAAAACCGAGATCCCTGTGAGGATATATCTTGTAAAGTGGCATCAGGGAAATAGTCAATGTAAAATATCAAGTGACTATGAGTACATAAAGAAGAACAGCGCACAACTTACTTTATCTATGGGTATACAATGATTCCCAATGTATATCTGTTGAACTCGGGTAAAATCCAGGTTGAACACGTGTGTGTGTTCACCAATTCTGTCTGTAATCAATACAAAAAACACCCGGTCGGGGTTTTAGCAGCCAGCGTTATAACTAAGGAGAATCCCCATTGCTAGGATGAAGTTCCATATCTGTCAGCGAGTACCTACACTTACTTGTGTGAGGAGAAATGTTCGCGTCCTGGCGGCACCGATTCCCTCGTTGGAGTGTGTACGATGGAACCCGGAAGTGAATAAATAGTCCTTTCCTCTGGAAACGACTAGACTGCGATTAGAAACGGGCGTGACAACCTACTGAGGGCATCATCTCGCGAGAGTATTATGACAGAAAAACTATGTGGAGTAATCCGAGCACCTCATTGAAGAGACTAGACCTTCAATCATAAAAGGTACGTGAATTCACAAGAGGCTTGATGCATCCAAGGTTATAAAGGACGAAAGTCCCGATTACTGACGTATTATGACGTATTACGAGAGAAATACAAATGTAAATAACCAAAGGGTATTGATAATATAGAAAAGGAGGAAAAGCACAAACTATCTCCGAGAGAAAAGTCACAAATTGTTAAAGAAAGGACAGTCCCTGTCTGTGTAGTCCCCGTATTAAGTGCGTTACAATAAAAGCCGTGAACGGTACCATGGGAAAAGGAGACATGTAGAATAATAAAAAACGATAACAAGCAATATACAAATATACAGAGAGTGTATACACACCGTACGCAAGTAGGTCCCAGTAAAAAATTGATGACTAATAGTGTGTACACAGTAAGGAAATCCCAATCGACGATCCTTCTTCAAAATTCACATTAGTACATTAAAACATTTCAAGTGACACATCACAGATATGTCCACCGATGTCTCCATTGATTATGAAACTTATACAGAGGCAAATTACGGGTGCAGGTCTGATAATTGAACACAGATTATGTATCAGGCCAGTATATGTAGTGATTGACCCGCACATCCTTCATAAGGTGACTGACACAGTAATCGAAGTTGAATAAAACATACATATGTGTACTTCATAGCAGATCAAAGGAAACACACATAACTATTAAACGTCTTGTGCTGTAGTTCTATTCAACCTTTATATGGTAGATGAAACAAGCGAGTCAATCACCTAAGAAATATTGCATCTCTGAATCGCAATTAAGACCCTGTTCCACTGTATGCAGACGCATAATCCATGTTGCCTCTGTGCGTCTAAGACGTAATTCTCTATTGCCCCCACGTGGACTCGGGTCTATGGTTTCTATTCCAAAGAATGAGAATCTCTTGCGTGGACCCTGTGTGGGGCATAATGCTGCATGTGTTGCCACAGGATATCTCACATCCTGCTGATGTACGGCCCTCACTTGTTCCCCAATTCTCTCTTTGAGTGGCCTTATTGTACTGCCCACATATTGTCTCCTACATGTACATTCTATTATGTAGACTACAAATCTGGTGGTACAGTTGATGTTAGATCTTACTTCATAGGGTTTATTGTTGTAACTATAAAACGTTTTGGTTTTGTGTTTGGCCCATTTACAGACCCCACAGGAACCACATTTGTGGAAACCAACAGTAAGTGGGGTAAACCAAGATTGTGTACTGTGCAATTTAGGTACCGTAGGGCTCAATCTGGTGCGTAGTGTTCTACCACGTCTGAAGGTGATCTGTGGATTATTGGTTATAATATCGGTAAGGGAACTGTCTGCTTGTAAAACGCCCCAATGTTTTGTCAGACTCTTTCTAAGGGTATGGCTGAGATCATTGAAGTCAGTGATCATGCGAACCCTCTGGTTCCCCGTCTGGGTCTTGTTCTTGTTTTGTAGAGTATCCTCTCGCTTTAAGCGAGCGATTCTGTTTTCAGCACGTTTCAGATTGTGAGTGGAATAGCCTCTTTTCTCAAATCTATGTTTCATGTCTTTGATGCAGTTTTGGAACTCAGATTCCTCACTGCAATTTCTTCTGGCCCTAATGAATTCCCCATATGGAATGGATTGTATTTGGTGTGTGGGGTGGTGGCTGTCAGCATGTAATACAGAATTGCAAGAAGTGCTTTTGCGAAAAAGACGACTATTAAGGCTATCATTTCTGATGTACAGTTCTATATCCAGAAAAGTAATGCCGGTGGTGCTACACTCCATTGTGAATTGCATACCATAATTGTTTGTGTTGAGATATGCACTAAACTGTTCTAATTCGGTTTGTGTGCCGGACCATAGTAGCAGGCAATCGTCGATGTAGCGACCCCAGAAGATGATCGAATCTATCCATGGTGCACCTTTGGTGCCCCAGATCCAATCATTTTCAAGACAGCCCATGAACAGATTGGCAAAGGAGGGTGAAAATTTCGACCCCATTGCCACACCTCTAATCTGTTTATACCACTTGTTATCAAAGAGGAAGAAGTTGTTGTAGAGAATAAGGTGCATCATAGTGATCAGCATTTCATTGTGCAACCATTGTGTTGCTGGTCTGTTGTTAAGTTGTCGCGTCACTGCCTGTAAACCCAGTTCAGGTTGAATACTAGTATATAAAGATACTACATCAAGAGTAGCTAGGATCATACCGGGTTGCCACTGTACGTCGGAGAGTATACTCAGGATATGTTTAGTGTCTTGAATATAAGAGGCCAAATTCCGTACTAGTGGACCTAGAAAAAGATCCACATATTCAGACAATCTTTCTGTGGAGCCTCCTAAACCTGACACTATAGGTCTGCCCGGTGGAAAGGGAAGTTGTTTATGAATCTTGGGTAACGTGTATAGGCAAGGAAAGGTGGGTCTAAAAACCTTCATGTAAGCATATTCGTCATCGTCAAGAAGGCCATTAGTATGCCACTCAGAGAGGTATTTGTTGATAAGTGTAATTAGGGGTCCCATTGGATTGTGAGTCATCAATTCATAGCATGTGTCATCGTTAAGTTGGGAAAGAATCTCATTGTTATAGTCCACCCAGTTCATGATCACAACATTCCCCCCCTTATCTGCTTCCCTGATAAGTATATCATTGTCATTGGCTAATGTTCTCAGGGCCATTCGTTCACCTTGTCTAAGGTTGTCATGATATTTATTTCTTGTCATAGTTCTCTTATGGTCATAGTTGTTCAGGTCTTCTAGTACCCGTTGATAAAAAGTATCAATTGCATTGCTCCCTGGGAGGGTAGGAGTCCATTTCGATTTGCTTTTGAGACCACTTGATATGGAGGTATCTGTATCAATATCTAGTTCCTCCAGTAGTTGTACCATGGTATAAGGAGATTCTTCAACGTCAGTCAGAGAAAGTAAAAGTCTGGTAGCCTGTATATCCTAGATACTAGGAACATCCAAAACACTACCAAGGGGAATGTTCGAAACTTTTTTACTGACAGAAGGATTACAAGCAAAAAACTTTTTGAGTTTAAGACCTCTGATAAACTTAAACAGGTCTATTTTTGATTTACAGATGTCACCTGATTCACGAGGGTTGAAACTTAAACCCTTACTCAATAAGGAAATCATATCTGGAGAGAGGTCTTTGGAGGAAAGGTTAACCACCTGTACACTCATTCCTAGCGTCTCTCCTTGTTCCTCTCGATGCCTGATCTCAGTTTCTTTCGGTAGTCCTCCGTGTCTGCCCCTTTTGCCTCCGCGGGTTTTGCGTCCTGTCCTGTCCGTGTGCCCTGGGTTCTGCTGCCCCTGCGTATGCTTCTGACCTCCCGTAAAAAAGAAGACTCAACACGTCTGGTGCCTAAGTTGTTTTCAGTCTCGCTATCGCTAGACGGTGGAGCACTTATTGATGTGGAGCTGGAGGAAATGGATATTGTGTCTACACTGGCTGATATCTCCTGTCGTGCGCCAGTTTGTACTAGAAAGTCATATTTTCTGGCATAGGTAAAAACTCTGCCTACCTTATAATCAATCTCATCACATTTCAGTTGCCTAGATTTCCTATCTTTGATCTCATTCTGGTGGCTCAGTAGTATGCCCTTAAGAATAGAGTAATTTTTGTCAGTGGCTTCCTTTAGGTTGAGGTCCCTAATTTCTCTTTTTAGGGTGTCAATTTCTGCTTGTAGTTTTCTCACCTTTCTCTCTGCACTTTCAATCAATATCTGCATGAGTGTTTGTGAATTGACAGTAAGTGACTCTTCCCATTTCGCTAAAAGATCTTCATCTAAATCATCATAAGTGGGCAGTATCTGGGATCGCAAACCTCTTGGAACTCGATTAAGTCTTAAATATTGTTTGAGGGTGGCTCCATCCCACCATCTTGCATTTTCAGTTTTTCTGAGCCGTTCTAATTTAAGAAATTATATCCCTAAGACCCTCTTTACGTGCAGGGTTTCCACTTGTAGATGGAGTATTGCTATTAGTACTTTTGACCAAATTACCAAAGAGCTCTTCTGCTTCTCTATCTCTATCCATATTTGGATTTAGGACTAAGTTACAAAATAAAAAGTGATGACGTAGCGGCTGCCCTTCCTAAGCTAATGGGTTAAAGATCAAAGTTCAGGGTTTTAGTGTATAGTAAGTAGTGGCGCTCAGCAAAATCACGTCAGTGTATATGGGTCACAATAGTAAGTATGGTGCTAACAAGGAAGGGGAAACCCTTGTAACCCCTAAATGTGTGTAGGGCAACCCTACAGCAAACAAATATACCTAAATCCTGTGCACACATACATAATAAAACAAGATATACAAGTATCATTCAAAAGCAAATTGTACAAAATTCTTGAGTGATATCGTAATTTCTTTATTCTGCAAAAAACCGCAACCAGCCGACACGTGTTTCGTCAGAGAAAGGTAATCCCCGACTCTTCAGGGCTTGGAATGATATAAAGAATGAAGTGAACATAAAATAGGGGTTGACCGTGACTGGAGAGCACATGTTCTCCAAAATGCATATGTGAAGGTCACCCAGATACACGTGGAAACCTAAATGCAAACCAATAAAAACCCGAACAATGGTGTGTGGGACGTACCCGTGAACATATCAGATCTAAAATAATTACCGCATAGGTGCCAAGAAACAATTAATGCATGTGAATCATGGTATGCACACCTAATCAAACTCCACCACAATTATTATAAAAGAAGAGGCGAGAACTGAAAGAGCCAGTAATGTAGTAGAGTAAGTACAAAAGGGTATAGGAAGAAAGAGTAAAGAACCAAAAATCCATATCTAAATAAGGTAAAAAAGGGATAGACGCGGGGAAAGGATAAGGGATTACATGAAGACAAGAAAAAAATTATTTTTATACCTGAAACGAGTTGTCTGAACTCTGTGTAGTCTGAGAAGTGAAAGAGAGGGAAAGAGGGACAAGGGTGTGTAAATGTAAACCAAGAATATTCCACGGTGAGGGACATGAAAGAGCATACGGCTGAAGTGTGAATCTAAGTCCTCTCTTACCCCTAGGCCGGTGATAATTCCAACCCGGTAGGGCACGAGTATACGATAAATCCAAGAATCCAAGAAAATTAGAAGTAAGACATCTGTAGAAGTATAAAAACGCACTAGTAAAAACAAGGATTTTTTAAATAGTGTGGGTGAAGATGACACAAAAAATCTCCTGACAGTACCTGAAAGTGGATCAGCAGAATCGCGTGATCTGTGGACCAAATAGGCAGGAACGAGGTCAGGATGGAGCATGAAGAAAAAAAAGAGCGAGTAACGTAAATATGTCAAAGTATTACATGGGGAAAAGTAATTCCTATGGTTTCCTCACCGGAATGCCGGTGATAATTCCAATCCGACAAAGCTCGATCGGAGTCCAATCTAAATCAAAATGTAGGAAACGGGTGTTCTATGATAATAATAGGTACGTTAAACGACCAGCACCGCCAGTGGAGCATAAGTAAAATCAGTTTCGAAATCCCTGTAGGAAAAACCGAGATCCCTGTGAGGATATATCTTGTAAAGTGGCATCAGGGAAATAGTCAATGTAAAATATCAAGTGACTATGAGTACATAAAGAAGAACAGCGCACAACTTACTTTATCTATGGGTATACAATGATTCCTAATGTATATCTGTTGAACTCGGGTAAAATCCAGGTTGAACACGTGTGTGTGTTCACCAATTCCGTCTGTAATCAATACAAAAAACACCCGGTCGGGGTTTTAGCAGCCAGCGTTATAACTCAGGAGAATCCCCATTGCTAGGATGGAGTTCCATATCTGTCAGCGAGTACCTACACTTACTTGTGTGAGGAGAAATGTTCGCGTCCTGGCGGCCCCGATTCCCTCGTTGGAGTGTGTACGATGGAACCCGGAAGTGAATAAATAGTCATTTCCTCTGGATACGACTAGACTGCGATTAGAAACAGGCGAGACAACCTACTGAGGGCATCATCTCGCGAGAGTATTATGACAGAAAAACTATGTGGAGTAATCCGAGCACCTCATTGAAGAGACTAGACCTTCAATCATAAAAGGTACGTGAATTCACAAGAGGCTTGATGCATCCAAGGTTATAAAGGACGAAAGTCCCGATTACTGACGTATTATGACGTATTACGAGAGAAATACAAATGTAAATAACCAAAGGGTATTGATAATATAGAAAAGGAGGAAAAGCACAACTATCTCCGTGACAAAAGTCACAAATTGTTAAAGAAAGGACAGTCCCTGTCTGTGTAGTCCCCGTATTAAGTGCGTTACAATAAAAGCCGTGAACGGTACCATGGGAAAAGGAGACATGTAGAATAATAAAATGCGATAACAAGCAATATACAAATATACAGAGAGTGTATACACACCGTACGCAAGTAGGTCCCAGTAAAAATTGATGACTAATAGTGTGTACACAGTAAGGAAATCCCAATCGACGATCCTTCTCCAAAATTCACATTAGTACATTAAAACATTTCATGTGACACATCACAGATATGTCCACCGATGTCTCCATTGATTATGAAACTTATACAGAGGCAAATTACGGGTGCAGGTCTGATAATTGAACACAGATTATGTATCAGGCCAGTATATGTTATGATTGACCCGCACATCCTTCATAAGGTGACTGACACAGTAATCGAAGTTGAATAAAACATACATATGTGTACTTCATAGCAGATCAAAGGAAACACACATAACTATTAAACGTCTTGTGCTGTGGTTCTACTCAACCTTTATGTGGTAGATGAAACAAGCGAGTCAATCACCTAAGAAATATTGCATCTCTGAATCGCAATTAAGACCCTGTTCCACTGTATGCAGACGCATAATCCATGTTGCCTCTGTGCGTCTAAGACGTAATTCTCTTTTGCCCCCACGTGGACTCGGGTCTATGGTTTCTATTCCAAAGAATGAGAATCTCTTGCGTGGACCCTGTGTGGGGCATAATGCCGCATGTGTTGCCACAGGATATCTCACATCCTGCTGATGTATGGCCCTCACGTGTTCCCCAATTCTCTCTTTGAGTGGCCTTATTGTACTGCCCACATATTGTCTCCTACATGTACATTCTATTATGTAGACTACAAATCTGGTGGTACAGTTGATGTTAGATCTTACTTCATAAGGTTTATTGTTGTAACTATAAAACGTTTTGGTTTTGTGTTTGGCCCATTTACAGACCCCACAGGATCCACATTTGTGGAAACCAACAGTAAGTGGGGTAAACCAAGATTGTGTACTGTGCAATTTAGGTACCGTAGGGCTCAATCTGGTGCGTAGTGTTCTACCACGTCTGAAGGTGATCTGTGGATGATTGGTTATAAAATCGGCAAGGGAACTGTCTGCTTGTAAAACGCCCCAATGTTTTGTCAGACTCTTTCTAAGGGGATGGCTGAGATCATTGAAGTCAGTGATCATGTGAACCCTCTGGTTCCCCGTCTGGGTCTTGTTCTTGTTTTGTAGAGTATCCTCTCGCTTTAAGCGAGCGATTCTGTTTTCAGCACGTTTCAGATTGTGAGTGGAATAGCCTCTTTTCTCAAAACTATGTTTCATGTCTTTGATGCAGTTTTGGAACTCAGATTCCTCACTGCAATTTCTTCTGGCCCTAATGAATTCCCCATATGGAATGGATTGTATTTGGTGTGTGGGGTGGTGGCTGTCGGCTGGTTGCAGTATTTTGCAGAATAAAGAAATTACGACATCACTCAAGAATTTTGTACAATTTGCTTTTGAATGATACTTGTATATCTTGTTTTATTATGTATGTGTGCACAGGATTTAGGTATATTTGTTTGCTGTAGGGTTGCCCTACACACATTTAGGGGTTACAAGGGTTTCCCCTTCCTTGTTAGCACCATACTTACTATTGTGACCCATATACACTGACGTGATTTTGCTGAGCGCCACTACTTCCTATACACTAAAACCCTGAACTTTGATCTTTAATCCTTTACGGATGTGGTCCACACTCAGCCACCTCAGTGTCGTGGCGTGCAACATGTCATGATGTTTTGACTGCAGCCATGCTATTCGTCATGCATTGTCACTTGCATTGTCAGTGTGGCTCACAGACACGCCGCTTTGCTGGGTTTGGCACATGTGCATGAGTTGGTTGTGAGATTGGTGATGTGTGGGAAGGGCCCCCTCTGGGCACATAGTCGACGGGGGCCTACTTGCTGTTTCTGGGTGTGCTGCAGTGTTCCAAGGGGATCAGGGACATGATCCAGAGTCATTGTGGGTGTGCACTGTGCTATACTTATTTGTGCATGTGTGCCATTGTGCCCATCTCCCCCCATCCCCCCAGTCCCTGGTAGTTACTCACCCTGTTGCTGTTGTGTCAGGTCATGTTGAGCAGTGTCCGGTCCCCCAACTCCTGCCACCATCTCCACACAGATGACTGTGGACACCATTTCCTCCATCTCATCCAGCTCCTCCTGTGGCGCTGGACTCCCACCTCCAGTCTGCATTGCTGCCTTCTGGTTGTTGCAGAGTTTCTGCTTGGTTTTGTGCTTCACATCATTCCAGCGCCTCTTGAGCTCTTCCATTGTCCTCCTCAGCACTCCCACTGCATTCACCTTGTCCAGGATGGACTGCCATATTCCATTTTTTGTTGCCAATGACACAGTGGAGGTGACGAACAGTTGTTGATGGTGTTCTACCACCTCCTTTATCAGGTTCCTGTTTTCCTGCGGACTGAACCGCGTCTTCCTCTTCTTCTTCTCCTTGCCCTTCCCTGAACCCGAGGGCCCAGGCTGGTCCTCCGTTGGGCTTGTGGGGTTCTGGTTGTCCTCTGTACTTGCTCCGGCTACCTCCATTGTGCTTCGCAGTTGTTTTGTTTGTGGTTTTTTTTTCTGCTTTTATAGTGATTTTTCCCGCCTGACGTGTGTGAATTGCAGGCCTGGCGCAGCTTATCGCTGATTTTCTTAGCGCGGTTGGGCCCATCGCCACTTTTTTCACGTTCGGCTTTGGAGTTTTATCGCCGTCCCGGTAATTTTATCGTGGACATTTGACGCGTTATAGGGAAACTATCGCATGTTAGCGCCGTGTTGAGAATAGAACGTTAACAGGGAGTTATTTTCCCGCGATAGACGGCGATGTGAGAAATTGCGTTAACCTATTTTGGCGATGATTATCGCACGTTCTTGAGAATATGCCCCTGAATGTGTTATCTGAAATAACAAGACACATTTTTGAGAAGCAGAAATTGAGTCAGGAGTGACACTATTTATTTAAACAACTAAACAATACATGTCAAAGACACATCACTAATCAAAAATGAGACTATGCAATCTAACGAGTAACAAGTGTCAAAGACACATCACTGATCAAGGGCAAAAACATGTAGTCTTGGCAAGTTTAAAATCATGGCAATTCAGAGAGTGAGAGAGAGAGAAATTGAATGTCAAAATACAAAAAGGCCTTATCTAATGTTAAATAAATCAGCTAGCTGGGACCACCTCAATTGTGAAATACACTATGAGAGATTGTCCACGAGTTGGACAGTAAGTAGTTCTTTTATACAGTTTTAATGAGGAACTATTCACTGCAAAGTCTAACTTTAGCAGGTGTTTGACCGCAGAACATAACAAAAACTGAAAATGTTATTGAAAGCAATTTGCGTCACTTCTCGGAAGCTTTAAAGCGGAAGCTCCTTATAAGGTTATTGTTTATTTTAAGCCATGTCGCTGTGTTAGTTTCCAGAGCAAGCAAAACATCAAGTGAGAAGCAGTGAAAGTCCCAGTTGGCCCCCACTCCTACTCTTACCCCATCTTGTTCTTCTAGATGACAGATGCATCCTGTTATTGCTACATCTACTCGATGTTCAGAAAGATGTACATGCAGAGGACAAGGGCTCTGAGACTAGTTCATCAGAAAGACAGTGACCACAGGTTATAGGCTTTCATAGGAGAGATGCATGTGAGGTTACAGGAGGGCATGGGGCCTGATGCCTCTGTAGACGCTCATGGTAGTAAGGACAATTTTAGCACAACTCTGTCTATGGGCTGACAGGGACATTTGAGACTCTCCTGCTTCAAATGTGGACATAATGGGCCTGGGGCACTATATTGTAAAACTAGACCCTGCTTCACATATTTATATTTGGCCACGATAAGATGTAAGTTTAAACACTGCTCAATGGTTCCTAGGCCCTTCTGAAAACCATATTGAACCCACAATATGATGTTATTCTCCCTTGTTCACAATAAAAGTCGATCTAAGACCACTCTACCAATTATTTTAGTGGTGGAGTCAAGCAGAGATATTGGTCAGTCGCACCTAGCATTGTTGGCATTGCCCTTTTTAAAGATGGGCACAACAATTGAAAGGCTCCAATAGGGTAATATCTCCTCACTGCAAACCATATTAAAGACAGAAGTGAGTACCAGTGACCAGAATCCTGGGTCCTCCTTAAATAGGTCCATGAGCACCCCATCCAGGCCTGGTACTTTTTTTCTCGGGCTATCATTAATAGCTTTAAGAACTTCCTCCTCCCTAAAAGACAAGTTGCCCCAAGGGGCCTCTTTAGGCAGACCCTCATCTATGGGCACAGTTTCAGAAGAATACACAAATGAGAATTGATCGAACCACACCTCAGCAGTAATATGGACCGTAACTTTGCCTGGGGACTGGGCTGGTGACAAGCCTACCTGCAACGCCTTCCAGAATGCCTGAGAATCTTTATTCTGACAGGCTCCTGTTATCGCCTCTCGTCCTTGATTGCTGATTTTCTTTTTTTTCAATGCCAGGGCATAATCTTTCCTACTGGCTGTGATTAAGATCCAATTTCTAGGGATTTGCTTTATGGCCTTGCGCAGGTTATCACTCGCCACTCTGCATTCATTGTCGAATTACGACTTAGCCTGGAAGGGAGGTCTACCCTTAGACCTGGAAAGGAAGCTTTTAGCACATAATATAAGGTCCCCAAAGCTTTTTAGGACCACGACCGGGCCTTGCGCATTTAATTGACAGATGGTCACTAAATCCATACTACTACCCACACTGTGGTTCATAACTAGCTTCATGTCCACATGGCGCCAAACCAGTCTCCGACCTGCATCTATAGATTATATTTTTATGAGTAAAACAAGACCAAACCGACAAAACACCAATAAGTAGATCTGGAGTTACGAATTTTCAAAGAATAAACCAAAAACAATGCTTAGAAGTCAATAGCGCTAAAAGGCGACTTTAGGTCGTGCCAGACATGGGTAAATCCAAAGTTCAAACTGACAGCGATGGAGCGCAGGTCGGATACAACTCCAAACAGGTCCAGCTGAAGTTTTACCTTTTCAAGCTGAGTGCCCCGTTTGTGGGGGAGACTGTCACCGGGAGTAGGTAGTGCATTGCAAGCGATGATCTGCGAGCGCGAAGAGTCGGCTGGGCATCGTGGAGGGCAGATGGAGTCTTGCGGTCGTGGGCAGCGCTGCTTGCTGTGCGATGACACAGTGCTGCTGCAGCCCACGCTGATTCTTCAAGCGAGTAGTGCAGTCTAAGTACAAATGGGCCCTCTTGCGGACACGAAAAGCCTAAACAGGCACGGCCAGCACAGGTAAGAGCGGTGGGGCATGGCAGGGTGTAGTCAACAGACAACGGGATAGGTAAAATATTAGAAATGGGGTTTCTGGTTGGCTAGGGTATACACATAAGCCAAGCAGAACCCACCACTCTAGTCAGGGTAAGGGAGTTACACACCCAAGATAACCCTTGCTCACCCCCTTGGTAGCTTGGCAGAGCAGTCAGGCTTATCCCAGAGGCAATGTGTAAAGCGTTTGCGCAACACACACACACACCAGTGACACACTAGGCACACCACAAAAGAGACTCCACACAAGGTTATATAAAAATATCCTTTAAATTGTTCATAAAACACATTAGAGCAAGCACAATCACATAAACCACTGTGCCACTAGGCACTTGTCATGACGTCACATAGATTACACAATCACTTTGCCAATTGGGCAATTGTCATAAAAACCTAGATAGTATAATAGGGTAAAATAATCTTAAAGTACACACGTTTCAAAAACCACCATCACAACACTGTGCATATGGTGCAAACCCTAGCAATGTAACACAACATACATAATACCATCAGGGCACGGATATGAGGCAATTACAGTGAGGCATAACAAGCACAAATTTCCAGCCTACACATTACTATGGGTTACCACAACACTAAGAGCAGCACCTGCACTCCTACTATATACTATGAGATAAGTTCCAGTTTTCCCTGTAGAGTGCAGAAGCTGCTGCACGTCTAATATGGGGAATATGGTAATCCACGGAAAGAAGCCCCCCTAGCTGGTACCTCTGCAGAGAATCCACTCTGGACCATTAATAGATCTAGTTGGATAAATCCCCCCCCCAAGTACAACAAAATAGGCGGGGGGATTGCAAACACCAGTATCAGCTGGAAGTCCTCGCTGGACCCCCAGCATTGAAACAATGCACTGCAGCTGCTCGCGAACACGCGGTGCAGCTTCCTTTACTGAGGGGTTGTGTGGACACGAGGAAGGGGCACCCTCCCACTGTAGACTCAGCAGGGAGACCTCGCTGGGTTCCCGCACTCTTTCCTTACAGATCGGCTGCCCACGAATGCGCAGGGCCACTGTAATCACCCGGTACTTCAGCCTAGGGGGAGCGGGCCCGGCATCCCAGCGGGCCGCTCTCTCAGTGTTTTGTTTCCTCTGCTCAACAGGTGGCAGAGCATCCCACGGGCTCCAAACAGCAAGGGTTTCCCCCTGGCGTGGCGGCGTCTCTCTGTCCTGGGAGTGTGCAGCGCCTCAGGGGGGAAATCACGAGGCACTGAGACCCACCTGCTCCGTGGGGGTGGGAGGGGTGTGAGCGCTCACAATACCCTAGCCTTTCTGGGAATAAAAGCACCCAGCACGAGCTTTGGATTTACCAGCGGCAAAGCACTCCTCAGGCAAGGGTAGGGGGAAGCACACCATATGCTTGTGCCATCTGTGAAACGATCACCACGTCATTGGAGGAGTAGCTGAACACACGCTAGTCCTCAACCAAAGACAGCGAGGTCCTTTAATCTGGTAGGAATCCTTACCAGTGCAGGGACATCAGCCAGCGCTCTCCACTCAGATCTCCTCACTGCCGGTCGGGACACGGGGCGAAAAATGAAAATACATGGTGCTTGTCCTAGGAGAGCGCTCACCACGTGCTTCTCCTTTGGAAGTGGACTCGCTAGTAAAACAGGGAGGGCTGCACTACCCAGTCCCTGGAGGACAACTGGGGGCAGAATTCAGGAAACCAGCAGCAGGCCAGCACATCAGGGCCCTTGGAAATAAAGGGGCGGTCCTTCTCATAGCCTCAAAGGCCACAGGTCAGCACAAGCAAGAGAGTCCAATGGCGGTTCCTCCTGGCAGCACCACAGTTCCTTCTGGCAAGGTACAGTCTGTAGAGCCAGCAGCATCTGGAAACAAGTCCCACGCAGTGTCTCTCATTTCATGGGGTCCCAGCCCCTGTAGTTATAGTCAGAAAATCTTTGTTCTGGGGACCACTTCAAAGACTGTTTAAAAGTGCACAACACCCCAAGGCCTGGCCCCAGACACACTACAGGGGGCAGAGACAGCATTGTAAAAGGCAGTCACAGCCCTATTCAGGTGCCGGCGCAACTCCTCCCACCACTCTAAATGCAGACCAGGCCTATTCAGGTGCAAGGGAAACTCCTCCAGCCACTCTAAATACAGCCAAAGTCTATTCAGCTGAGTGCTGAGTCACCCAGGAAAGGCAGGACACACCTCAACCCCCCTTGTGACTGTCTAGATTGAATGCACATCCCCTCTCTCCTGTCAGTCTAAACCAGATGGTGAATACACATCCAGGCACGGCATAAAGACTCATAAGCACACAGAAATGCCCACTTCTAAAAGTGGCATTTCTAAAAAAGTAATGACAATTCGGGTTTCACCAATAAGCAGGATTTATCACTACTATTCCAAACATACCAAACATGGTCACGCTACACCTCTCATATCAGAAATTACCACTGAAGCGCATATCAGGGAATCCCCAATACAAACCTATGAGAGACCAAATAGTCTGTTTGTCACTACCAGGACATGCCACACAGTTAAGGCATATGTTCTACCTTTTACCTACACAGCACCCTGCCCATAGGGCTAGCTAGGGCCTACCTTAGGGGTGACTTATATGTAGTAAAAGGTGAGTTGTACACATGGCAACCATTTTACATGCCACGTGTCTGTGGCAGTAAACTGCGTGAACAGGCCCTGCAGTGGTAGAGGCCTGAGACAGGTTTGAAAGGCTACTTCGGTGGGTGGTGCAAGCAGTGCTGCAACCCCACTAGTAGCATTTAATTTACAGGCTCTGGGTATATGGAATACCACTGTAAAAGGGACTTACAGGTAAATTAAATATGCCAAACAGGTATAGACCAATATTACCATGTTTACAAGAGAGAGCAAATGCACTTTAGCACTGAACAGCAGTGGTAAAGTGCCCAGAGTCATAAAACCAACAAAAACAGGTCAGAACAAATACAGGAGGAAGGCAAACAATTCTGAGATGACCCTGCAAAAAGGGCCAAGTTCAACATAAAATAAAATAAATAAATAAATAAATAAAACCACTTACCTTGCGCTCGTGGCATCGCTGTTATCTGTGCCAGCCATGACTGAGCCTAAAAGCTTGATTACAGAGGCCAAGGAGTTGTAGATGATGAAAGCAGTTAAAGATCCAGAAGTGTCTGATTTTGGGGGTTCAGAGACCCCGTACTTATGCCCAAAAGTGCCTTTGATGTAGGGCGTGACCTCAAAGGAACTCTCTGAAGTGCACAGGGATCCCTTTCAACCCATTCCTGTCTGCCTGGCTAACCCTGGGGGTAAATCAGGGCTTTGTGTGAGGACAGGACACAGCTTATTCAGAGATAAGTATGAGCTACCTCTCCCCCTTCATGCCCAGGAAGGCTATCAGAATGTAGATGAATGTGGATGTGTCCTGTCTCACACCCAACCATTCCTGTGTTTGTGGAGGGAATGCACATAGTGTAGCTGTCACCCAGTCTAGACGTGTATTGGAGACAGGCTGTCAGGCACAAAACTCAGAAAGTACAGAGAAATGTCCACTTTCTAAAAGTGTCATTTCTAAAACAGTAATGTTAACTCCAACTTCATCAGTAAGGAGGATTTATCGTTACCATTCCAAACATATCAAACATGTAAAAGCCACTCCTCTCTGATCAGGAATTACAGCTTAAAAATATATTAAGAAGTTCCCAATGCTGGCCTATGAGAAGGGTAGGCCTCACAGTAGTGGAAACGAAATAGGTTGTTTTTCACTACCAGGACATGTAAAACATAAAGATACATGTCCTACCTTTTACTTACATAGCACCTTGCCCTTAGGGTCACTTAGGGCCTACCTTAGAGGTGACATATGTAATAAAAGGGGAATTTAAGGCTTGGCAAGTAGTTTTAAATGCCAAGTCAAAGTGGCAATAAACTACACACACAGGAACTGCAGTGGCAAGCCTGAGACAGGTTTGAAAGGCTACTTCTGTGGGTGGCACAGTGAGTGTTTCAGGTCAACTAGTAGCATTTCAAATACAAGCCCTGAATATATGGTATACCACTTTACAAGGGATGTACCATTACAACAAATATGGAAATCAGGTATACACCAATGTCATCATGTTTAGGGGGGAAGCACATCCACTTTAGCACTGGTTGGCCAGTGGTAAAGTGCTCAGAGTCCTAAGGCCAACAAAAAGAATCAGCAAAAATGGGAGGCAAAAGGCAAAATGTTGGAGTAAAGACCACCCTAAGGATGACAGGTCTAACAACCAGGCAGTCACTTCCAGTATCCAAACCAACAATGAACAGGTGGGCACCAAACACAAGGGAGTAGTCTCCTCTACAGGACTGAAGGAAAATGTTGGTACTATTTAATACTTCACAGCTCAGTCATCTGATCCTATCCATTGTTGAAGGAGGATTTTGAACTCTGGTACAAGTAGAGTTCACAAATATGGCTTCAAAATATGTGTTAAGGCTGCACTCCCATAAACCAGCCTCAATTCCAATCGGTAGACTACTTTGACTTTCTTATCTTTTTTTGTCTTTCTTGTCTCCTATTGCTTTATAATTCTTGTAGTATATTTCACAGTCCGCCTGTAACTTCACAAATCCGGGGTCAAACTTCTCATTCACAAATATCTCCTCACACTTTGCTTACTCACAACTACTAATACGTATTTTTCTCCTAAGAAGAGCATAGCAGGTACATGCACTTTAATACATCATAATTCTTCAGTACCTGTACTGCAGTTGCCCTGATGCATAGCCTCTAGCCAAAGAAAGCATAAACTCCGAGTTACAAATATGTGTTCTGAGCAACGCTCAATAATATCAGCATTAATTTCTATAAGTTAACACTTTCTCTCCAGCAACCCTTCTTCTTTTTCTGGTCTCCCATTGCATTATTCTACTGTAGTTCTATACTCGAAATCGAAACTCACACAATTGTTATTGTCCTAAACTAATTCATTTTACCTCAAGCCAAAAAAATGCATTACTCCCAGAAATTTGTCTTTTTCTGAGGAAATAAAAGCCTCCAAATTCTCACATCTGATTAAGCAATATCAGTGTTCATTTTTGTGTTTCTGTTGACATTTCATAGACTTTACAACTAATCTCAAATGTTGCCAGTTTGGTTAGGTTAGTTAGAAATGTAAATGTTAATTTAAAATTCTCCATGTGGGAGTACAATAATCAGGCTGACAACTGTTAGAAAGTCACCCTTTTTGGTCTACTCACCTCAATTTTTTGGTGCTGAATGGAACTGGTGGTAGCTGATTCTGACTATGTCCTGGGCTGGGCTAGTCAGGCTCAGGGCCAGTACTATGTTAAACATAAACACATACATTGAGGTACATTTATAATTGGTATGACCTGCCCTGTAAGTCCCAAGTAGATCAAAGAGCCAGGGGATGAAAACTAGCTATGAGTCCATCTCCTTAGTATATAATAGGGCAGGGCAGTTCAGAGGCCAGCAACCTTTGCTGCACTTGCAAATGTGTGCACTGCTGAGAGCCTGAGGTCATTTTAAAAGCAGTCCTGTGTTGCAGCACTGCTTTTAGAAGTAAAATTCACTGCAAACTTGACGGGCACTTTAAAAGTGATAATCTACCTTATTTTTACATTGTGGGTACCCCGAAGGTCTCCCCTAGGTGTTCCAGGGGTGGGGGAGTCATGTAACTATAAGCAGGGTCCCTATAAAAGAGGTTTTATAAACCCTGGTGTGTGAAAGCTGCCCATTTTATTATTACCCAGTGCAGGAAATTCACTACAAATTCGACTTTGGTGGTGTGGGCACTATGAAATAATAATCAAAATCGTTTTTGCATATAAGTAACCCCTCAGGTCTCCCCTGGGTGTTCCAGCGGTGGGGGTCCTGTAATTATGAGCAGGGGCTTTATAAAAGAGGTTTTATAAACCCTGGTGAGGAAGAAATTGCACATTTAATTTTTTCCCCTTGAAGATAGTTGGCCTCATAGGCTAAAATGGCCTTATGTTATGGACGCATAACTATTGCTAGGAGAGTGTCCAAATGTCATTCAAAGACTGAACAGAATGGTATTGATAAATCCAGCAACTTGGCATTGTTGAATTTATCTTAACTTGTACAGAAAAGAAGTTATAGGACTTTCTTTTCTGTAAACCAAAATCCAGCCTCTAGCACTCTTCCCAGATTGGTCAGCCCTGAGGGAATTAGCCAGGCTTGATTAGGTGATAAGTGGCCTTTCCGGGCCGGATTAGGCCATAATGCATCAGCTTCAAAGGAAGAACAGGTCAAGCAAGCCTGTCAGTGAGGGCCACCCCCTCTCCCTACCAGATGGGAGGCTTAAGGAAGGAATTCACTGATGTGGGTGAGGGAGTTTATGGAAATAAGCCATACTCTGAGTTTGGGTTACTTAGCTCGTGTTGCTCTGCTGAAATGTCAGCCATGATGGATTTTGAGAGAATAGTGCTTTCCATAACCAGACTATGCCACACTTTAGAGGAAGTTGCCATGCTTTGGGGTGTTGCCCTGCACCTCATTGGACAGGGGTGCTCCCCTGCTTGTCGCAAGAGAACTCTGGATAAATATGTGAGAGGTACAGAGCCTCTCAGTTCTGCTGCATGAAACTACAATAAGAAGGAGGATTGTCCTTCTGGAATCCTGATCTGCACCCAATGGCCTGCCTGGCGGACACAGTGCCTGCTGCACTATCTGGGAATATGGCTCTGAGGACTTTGTCTTGCTTCAAGAAGAAGTAAAGAATGGACTCCCTGCAGCTACAGGTTAACAGAGCTCAACTGACCCTTCTCCAGCCAGACTCCCCCTCCTGGAGTGCGTCCAGTAGAGCTTTAAAGGGTTGACCAAGTGCATTTTAGGAAGTGATGTCCAGGCCTGTTAAGGACCATCTATGCGATTCCAGACCCTTGCATTTGTGTTTTTGACACTTGGAGCCCACCAAGAGACCTTCAGGAAGGACCTCCAGAAGTTTGGGAAAGTTTGGGAAACTTTTGGAAAAAGCTCCAAGAGGTGAGCGACTTTTCAGTGAGAGCCAAGTCAGCCACCTTCAACCACGACCCAGCCCGGATTCCAGGTTCGTCACACTGAAGAGCTTCAAAGGTCCGACTTCCAGAGTTTGACCACGAGCTCCCTGAAAGTCAACCTGGCGAACCCTCACCAAATCTGGACTGGTGGAGCGCAGCGAGGGTCCTCGGCAGAAAAAGCTACAGAAATGTTTCTCAGTCCAAAGGTCGAATTTTGACAGAGGCCTACCTCATGGGGTATCCAAGCAGGGCTCTATTGCGGTCGGCCTCAAACTTTGACTTTGTCCCAATCAAGCGCGACCAGATGTCCAGAAGTTGCGCAATTGGTTTCTAAGCACTAGAAAGTGTTTATTCTTTAAAAATGTATATCTCTGGTTCCCTACATTGGATTGTCATGGTTTTGATGTCATTTTGAAGATTAAAGTATTTCCTATTTTTTAAATTGGTGTGGGATTTCTATTGTGTGTTGTGTTTTATTTATTCACTGCATTGGTGTTTTTAAATGCTTTACATGCCTGTCTCCTAAGTTAAGCCTTATTTCTCTGTGTCATCTACCAAGGGTTGAGTAAGGGAACAATTTATAGAGACCCTATTTAGGACCCAGTACCGTGTTGGTGGCATTGTTGCTGGTGTTAGGTGCCTACCTACCACTCCCTTTAACCCACCTTCCAACAAAAACTTGCTGTGCATCACTCTAGAAAATAATTCATGATTTTGAATAATAGTTCTCTGCAGATACCTTATATATTTTTATATTATTAAGTTGTGCCAACCATCATGGGCATCTCAAATAGGACCACATTTGTGTAGTCCTTGGATGTTCAATATTTTAGCTTCTCATTGATCCAGCCAATTCTGAAATTTACTCCAGATCTTCAATTTTGTTTCTGTTGAGCACTGTTTGTCTAAATCATGAATGCACTTTGTTGTTCTTAACCAAAATCTATCTTTAATAAATTTCACACATTGCCAAAAGCATCAAATAAAATAATAACATTTAACGTTCCTTCTGGTTTAGAACATCATTGTCTTTTTCAGACATTCCAAATAAGAATAGTATCGGGCTTACCTTCATGGTTTGATGAAAGAGTGCTGAAATTTTCTTACCCACATTATGCCAAGAGGACAGCAATGATGGGCCTCCAACAAATGTGTAGTCATTCACTTGCATTATTTCTCTACATCTTCCTTCTGAAATATTCAATATTTGTTTTTGGCTAATTTTTGAAGTATCAATTTTGTTATTGCGGGTTTTACTATTGAATAAAACAGGCACTGAGAAACTTACCTTGCGGTTTCGAGCTCCAGCGTGAGTATGTGTGGCCCTCGTAGGCTTCCCTGTTGTTTCATATATCCCTAATACAAATTTGCTACTTCTTTCGTCATGGGAATTACAGGAATTACAATCTACAAATAGTGGTTGAGATTCTGTGTTTTGGTGGAACACGCAGTTTAGTCTGGCAACCCTTGATAAAAATTGCGCATATGTGAACCGCAGTAGGTTTCTATTCATTTTGTCGGTCAAACTGCCCCAACTTAGAAGACCATCTCCTTGTAAAAATTGGCCCCATGTCACAATTCCTGCTTCTCTTAATGGAATACTAAATTAATATTTAAAAAATTCTGAAGTACCTAGGGGGTCCCGTATTGGGGCAGCTCACTGTAATATGGGATTTTAGCAGCATCCTAACATCAAACCAGAGATGAGCATCAGCCTGTAGTATCTTCAGTTTAGTTTTCTTAAACTTGCCTTTACACATGTTTACTAACATTTCTCGTAACAGCACTCCCTTTTTTGTCTGTCCTGGACATGCAATTAAAACTCTGCAAGTAGCGCCCAATAATATAACAGAATGCATGGAAAACGAAACCTTCTTTAAAAAGTCGTCTCCTAATTGTTTTCCAAGAAATCCTGATGTCCTTTGAAGCACATATAAAGCTGTTATCTTTACTTTGCATTCACAAGATTTATTAAATTGTAATGGTATACAATTAAACAAATAACTTACCTTTGGCAATATGGACATTTTCACAAGGTTCACCCTCCCATATATTGTAAAAGGGATATCGCTCCAACTCCTGAATATTTTATTTACTTTCCTCACTTCCTTTTGGAGATTTGTTGTTGGAATCCTACTAATGATATGTGTTAATCTAATTCCTGGATACACAAATTCTTTACACACTTGATTATCTTTCGCATCTATATTTCAGGCAATTATTGCTAACGTATATTTGTTTTTCCTTCAATCATAACCTGATATTTTCCTTAAAGTTTGTGTTACCTTTCTGTTTTTGGCAACTTTCATAATATATGTGAAGCAAACAGTATCAGAACATCAACAAATAATGCCACTTTCTTTTGGAAAGACCCACACGTAAAAGGGTTGATAACCTTGTTTTTCTTATACATTGGGCTAATGGCTCTATGTATAGGGCAATCTAAAGGAGCAAGATAGGACATCATTGGCTTGTGCCCCTCAATATCTTGATAGCTTGAAACAAATTGCCATTCATCAAGATTTTAGCTGTCAGTGTTTGATATATAGCTTGCTGTGCAAAACCTCCCCTATCCCCTGAATGCCATTATCACTGCAAATACTTTATAATCACTGTTGAGTAGTGATATTGTTCAATAATATTCATACTTCTGATCTTTACTGGGTTTTAAAAATTGATGATGCACTCCACATTCTAGGGACTGTCTCTCCCTTTAATAATGTTGAATTAAATTAAATCTGCCCATATCGAAATTGTAACTTCTTTAACTTTTTTGTATACCTATCTGGGAATGTCATCTAACCTCACTGCCTTTCATTAATGAGTCTAATTAAGGCCAAGAGTATCTCTTCTTGAGGAACTGGATTGTTCAACTCCATTGTTTGCTCTTTAGTAAATCTTGGTAGATTCCAAGATTACAATCAATGTTTGTCACCTCCAGTCCTTAAGTAAACTTTCCTTCATAAAATGTTGCAAAACAAATCCATAAATACAGTTTCTATTTCTTGAGTATTACCAGTTACCACTCATGTTTTCTATCGAATATCTCTACTTCTACTCTTTTCTGATCTAGCTTGCCATGGTAGTAGCGCACCAGACCTTTCTTATTCAAGGTGCTATATTGTGTTACTTTCCCATTTTTTTTCTTTTTTTCTCCTCCAGAATTAATCTGAACGCCATTTGTGCATCATCCAGCATTGTACGCATAGCAAACCTTGTTGTTTTAGAGGTATTGGACTGTTGAAATTCAGTTTACAGTTTTTTCACCCCTAACTTCTTTGTCGACTCTTTTTTAAATTTCAGTTTAGTTTAGTTATTATGCCTCTCAAATATGCCTTATATATGCCAGATACTTCTATTAACTCAGTAGAGCCAATATTAATGTTTTTTCTTTTGAATCATGTATTAGTGACTCGGCTCCAATAACAACTTACTGTCCCTCATTCATCTATAGCAATTCAGTTCACTATGAAAGTTCAGTTTTAAGCAGACTAAGACATGATCAGGAATATGGGAGGCTAAATGCTCCACATTATCCAGATAGTTCAGTAGTGTTCTATCGATAAGAACAAAATCTAGCCTGGAGTAATATCCTTATTTTTGGAGTAGAATGTACAACACCTCTGAGTACCTATCTGTTCTCTCCAAACATCAGAGAGCTCAAATTCTGAATAAAACTTAAAAAACAATGGGGCATATTCTCAAGAACGAGCGATAATCATCGCCAAAATAGGTTAACGCAATTTCTCACCTCGCCGTATATCGCGGGAAAATAACTCCCTGTTAACGTTCTATTCTCAACACGGCGCTAACATGATATAGTTTCCCTATAACGCGTCAAATGTCCGCGATAAAATTACCGGGACGGCGATAAAAATCCATAGCCGAACGTGAAAAAAGTGGCGATGGGCCCAACCGCGCTAAGAAAATCAGCGATAAGTTGCGCCAGGCCTGCAATTCACACACGTCAGGCGGGAAAAATCACTATAAAAGCAGAAAAAAAAAAAACACAAACAAAACCAAAACAACTGCGAAGCACAATGGAGGTAGTCGGAACAAGTACAGAGGACAACCAGAACCCCACAAGCCCCACGGAAGACCAGCCTGGGCCCTCGGGTTCAGGGAAGGGCAAGGAGAAGAAGAAGAGGAAGACGCGGTTCAGTCCGCAGGAAAACAGGATCCTGATAACGGAGGTGGTAGAACACCATCAACAACTGTTCGTCACCTCCACTGTGTCATTGGCAACAAAAAATGGAATATGGCAGTCCATCCTGGACAAGGTGAATGCAGTCGGAGTGCTGAGGAGGACAATGGAAGAGCTCAAGAGGCGCTGGAATGATGTGAAGCGCAAAACCAAGCAGAAACTCGGCAACAACCAGAAGGCAGCAATGCAGACTGGAGGTGGGAGTCCAGCGCCACAGGAGGAGCTGGATGAGATGGAGGAAATGGTGTCCACAGTCATCAGTGGGTAGACGGTGGCAGGAGTTGGGGGACCGGACACTGCTCAACATGACCTGACACAACAGCAACAGGGTGAGTAACGACCAGGGACTGGGGGGACGGGGGGAGATGGGCACAATGGCACACATGCACAATTAAGTATAGCACAGTACACACCCACAATGACTCTGGATCATGTCCCTGATCCCCTTGGCACACTGCACCACACATAGAAACAGCAAGTAGGCACCCGTCGACTATGTGCCAAAAGGGGGCTCTTCCCACACATCACCAATCTCACAACCAACCCATGCACATGTGCCAAACCCAGCAAAGCGGCGTGTCTGTGAGCCACACTGACAATGCAAGTGACACTGCATGACGAATAGCATGGCTGCAGTCAATACATCATGACATGTTGCACACCACGACACTGAGGTGGCTGAGTGTGGACCACATCCATAAAGGAGCAGATCACACTCTGACACATCCACGTGCACAAACAACCCCTGATGTCAACAACACATCTGCAGACAAATCATGCCCCAGAGTCTCAACTCCCACCAAGAGCTCAATTTACCCAAGTATGCTACATCTCAGCACTGTATAAGCACAGATGTCAAAGGCACACCGCCTGAAAGGGATAAGGGGCAGCAACATCAGAGCTGTAGGGGCGACTCACCCAAAATGCAGCACACACACATAACATTCAGAGCACATCAACATTGACAACAATGTGGTACAAACTGCAACACGTTCACAACAGAACAGAGGACACAACTGGTGCCGCTTGTGTGTAGAAACTGGCCAATCACATTCTGCATAGCTGGGAAATGTGAGATGATAATGTACAAGTACAAACACACATCCGTGATGTTGTCGAAATGTCCACTGTCCCGCATCAAATAGGCAGCTCCTTCCAAACAGTCACAATGTACATTGCCATGCAGTCTGTATGTAAACCTGTACAATGCGTCAACATACATGTGAACACAATGTTAAACTGCATCTCCCCTTCACATTGCAGAGGGAGAATCAACACCTCCTGCAGAGCAGACCCAACAGCTCTTCATTGATGACGAAGAGGACCTCCACACCTTCGACTCCGATGCCCTCCAACAGCTCATGGACACCCTCAGCACCCCACCTCCAGGAGCAGGGCAGCCCAGCTGCATCGAGGAGACCTCACCCCCTGCACAGACCACACAGCAGGAAGCACCCACCACCACGGCTGACTCCCAGGACCCCCACGAACAACACATGGCCTTCCAACGCCGTGTGTTAGGGTGCCAGGAGAAGATGGCTGATCAGGTGCGGGTGGAGTTCGACCTCATGGCAGCCAAACTAGATGCCATACGTGGGTGTCTAAGTCCCATCAGGGACCACTTACAGTCCCTAACAGACACCCACAGTCCGCTCCATGCTCTCCAACGGTCCATGGCTGACATCGCTGGAGTCCTGACTCAGAGGCAAGGACAACTGTCTAGTCAGAGTGGCTCCAGCGATGTCAGACGGGAGTTGGAACACATGCGGAGGATCATGGAGAACAGGGAGCGGATGCAAGCGGAAAGAATGGCTGCCACGGCTGCACACCAGCGAGATGTAGCTGGGATCTTCCATGCCCTTCAGACCCTCATCATGGCATTGCTGCCACCAGGCCTGGTGCCGATGAATGCTGCTGCTGCTTCTACATCCACATCTCCGCCCCCTGATGTGTCACTGCCACACAGTGCGGCAGACCTTCCACCTCCTGCCCCTGATATGTCAGTGGCACACAGTGCTGCTGACAAAACACCACCACCCACATGTGAGGCACATGAGACATCAGAGGACAAAGATGCGGATGAGTCTGCCTTAGTAGTAAGAAGGAAGCAGTAGCATTCATCTCCGCCATATGGCCTGTTTCTGCTTGGTTCTGCCCTCTGCATCATCACCTTCCACTGTCCCCCGATACACTCTGCGACACTCACCTTGGACCTCTACATGGACTGCCATATTCTGTTTGGTTACCAATGACACAGCAATCAGACTGCGGACTGAAGTCCTCCTCTTCCGATGAACTTGTCATTCCCAAAGCACTCTGGCTGGCCCTCCATGTGGCAACAATGTAAGGTGGGGTTTGCATGGCCCTGTACTGCTCCAGCTTCAACACTCCACTGAATGTGAATAAAACATTCAGATTCACACAGATGTGTCATGTCTATGATCATTCAAGTATGAAAGTATGGATGAATGTAGGGTCCGTGATTCCCCCTTACGTCCATGTTTCCTATGTAGTGGAACTTGAGTCACAGGGTGCAACATTGCCGATTGCGGTCCGTGTGGCGCCGACACTACAACAGATACACACACATCAGTTACTGCCTTATCGAGCCCAGAACTGAACCACGCCCAGAGCCCCCGGCTCATTGTTCACACCCCTACGCTGGACTGGCATACGCCAGACCAGCCCACTCTGCTTACGCTTACAGGGGGGGATGTCAAAGCTACATGTCCCAGGTCTTCCCTGTAGTGATCTGCTGATCACTGGTCTAGTTGTCAGCATGCCACAGCCACTCCCTGAGGGCTGGTGTACACCCACACCACACCCATCCAGCACAGGCGTCACAGGACATGTGACCCTGCCAATAAAAGGGGCCGACCACATCACATCACCCACTGCCAGGGGTGACATGATGGCGTCCGCACCACGAGACTCAATCATAAAGGGGCCATGACCTGTGGCGCACTGGGTTAGTGGCACCCGATGCACTGTGGCCGGCATGGGCCTACCGCCACGGGACGATGACTCGCGGTGCACTGAGTTGGTGGCACCCGTTGCACTGCGGCCGGCACGGGCCTACCGCCACGGGCGATGACTTGCGGTGCACTGAGTTGGTGGCACCTGATAAGCTGAGCGGGTGTACAGCCTGCGATGATGCGTAGACATCGATACTCCGTCCTGCCAATCAGGATGCAATTTGATTTGAGGGCCCTGCTGGACTGCAGTGTATGCCGAAGGCAGCAGTCAGCACACACATGACTCCGTGGTGCGGTGCCGCCGGGTGCGCTGGGGGCCTGTGGCGTGGAATCCAGCGATCGGCTGAGGAGGATGCACCGGCACGTGGTGAGCCCTCTTGGAGACACGCTGGTGGCGGCAGGTGAGCATTGAGGCCTGGGTGCGCAGGGGCGGCCAGTCATCGCTGGGAGGCGGACCAGTCTGGGGACCAGGGCTGGGGTGCAGCAGGCGCACAGGATCGCGCATGCACCACCGGTCATGGCGGCGGCCTCGTGGCTCGGTGGGGGGCACCGCCCTGGCAGACACGACCCTGCATGCGATGACGAGATGTGCGCGGGTTGGCTTGGGACGTAGCCACCTCGTGTCCAGTGTAAATCTGGCCGTTGAATGTGGTCGGCCACGTGTGTGTAGGCCTGTGGACAGGATATGGCAGACACAGAGACACACGCAGTAGTTACTTTGGTGGCCATCTCGGAACTGAACCACGCCCAGAGCCCCGGGCTATTTATTCACGACATACGCCGGCCAAGGCCACTCCGCTCACGCCTACAGGGGGGGGCGACAAAGCTACATGTCCAAGGTCTTCCACATTGCCTGAGGTAACCTGTTTGCGTCCACTGTTCACAACACTACAGCCACCAGCAGTATATGTCCACATGGACATGTCTGTGCTCTGCATACTGAAGTCTGTCCAGCACATCACTGCCACACTTAGCATTGTGTACATTCTTATTGATGGGTCACTTGCCTCCTTCGCACATACTTGGTTCCCACCTCTCCCCACATTCTGCAATTGTGTGGCAGAGGTGCCATGCCGTGGATGGTTTGTCGACATGGTTGGCCACGGTTACCACAGTTACTTATGTTGTCGTGTCTGGTAGTTGGGCATGTTGCTTGCCATGTTGTATGTGATTTTGTAACGTGCGCAATCCCACAGTTGTGAGTTGTGTGATTGTGGAGTTGAGGTGTGTGGTGTGTTCAGTTGGGACTTACCGACGAGCAGTGCATTTCCATAGGAGCCATCCTTCGAGAGCTGGTTGGTGATGGACTTGCGGAAGATGTAGGAATCATGCACACTGCCATGGAAGTTGGCGACGACATTCGTGAACAGGCCCCGGTGGTCCACTTTTGCCTGCACATTGATGGAATGCGTATAGTTTCTGTTGCGGTTATTGTGTGCAGTGTCGGAAGGGGGCACAAGTCATACATGTGTGCAGTCAATTTCCCCAAACACGTGAGGGAAGCCAACTATGGCGTGGTTCCCTTGCTTGGTCTCCAGCTCTTCCTGCACAGTGTGGGGGAGGTGAAGGTGTAGGGGGTATCAGGCTGATACGAACCGTGATGCTTACAGGTATGATGAATCCTGCATGATAAGACCCTAACAGGAGTTCGTGTGGTCGTCACCTTCCTTTACTTTCCTACGAAGATTACGCCCACACGTACTTCTGTTACGTTCTTTTTGTGCAGGATTTATCATACCTGTTAGCATTCCGGTTTGTCCAACTGCAGTACACTGTACCAGGTTACGTTTGTGTCTATATGGACGCTTGACCATTGTCACCATTTATCTTACAGGTTTCTGAATACTGACTTTCGGAATATGGAATTGTATTGGGGAGTTCCCGCAGCATATGCAGTTAATTGGATCCTCACGTTACCCTGATGGAGTTCCCCGTTGGGACTGGAACGCGTTGGCTGAGCTGGACTTCATGACCTGGCGCACCCCCATTTCAGTGACTACAATCTTGGATCTGGAGCACAGGGGCGTCAAGCAACGGCTGGCATTGGGGTTGGTTGCGCAGGAACACTACGAATTGGTACTAGCGTGTGGTGCGGATACAGGGGCCCGCCCTTGCTTTTGTGGACATGCATCTAGGACATGTGTGTGGAAGTTTGATGGGGCTGGCTGTGAGACTCCTCCGACTTTGGCAGTTGTTGGTTGGAAGGTACCAGAGGCCAACAGGTGCAGCACGGCCAGCAGCTTTGTCTGCGGAGGGATGTTGGTTGTCCGCTGCGTTGGTACCGTCAGCCTGTGGGCAATGTGGGTCAGGATGCGGAGGATGGTTGTCCTTTTGAGCCTGTGGTGGGCAATGGCATCCTCTGGCGTTGAGTGTCTGAGGCTGGTGCATTTTAGGAATGTCCACTGTCTTCTTCTGCGCTGCCTAGGTGGTAGTCTGGTGGGGGGGTGGTCTGGGGGGGTCCTGGGGGTGGTGGCGGGGGGTGTTGTGGCCCTCTTGGGTCTCCAAGCTGCATGATCATTGGCTCCATGGCATCTGTTGGTCTTCAGATGTGGCTCTGGGCTGGGCTCCATTTCTACTGCAGGTTTTCGTCCTGCTTTACACCAGTAAGAGGCAGGTGTTAAATCCCTGCTGCTAACGCGCCTTATCGCCTGTTTTTGGATTGCTTCGCCGATCTGGCTGGTCGTTGAGAATATCGCGAAGTGGTGTTTTCATGTGTCTTTGCACGGGAACGCCTACTCTGCATATCATTAGCGTTAGTTGTTGCTCTCATCCGTGGCGATGTTTTTTGCGGAAGCTATTGCAGGAAAACTAGCGATATCGGCAGTTTGCACCAGCTTGAGAATGGGGCGATAAATCTATTGCCACTTTTGCCGCATTAAAGTGCTGGTAAGTCGGCGATAAGTCCTTGAGAATATGCCCCAATGTTGGGTTCTAGGGGAATTGATATTAAGACGATTGGATGATCTATCCAACTCATTGTTAAGTACGGTGTTAAAATCTACCCCTATAATTATTGGGGCTGTAAAATCTATCTGATTTTAACTTTTGCCAAAACCCACTTTCCACACTCATCTGTTCTTGATTACATTACTTCCAGCCACACATTCTGTTTAACCAAGAATGTTACCTCCTTGGTATTACAAAATTGGTCTGTGCATATAATATCTTGTATCTACCTTTTCTTTATAAATAAAGCTCTACATTCGATACTGGTTAGGTGCGTCTCTTGAAGAATTATAATTTGAACCTCAGGGTTATTCAAAAACTGTTTTCTTTTCGTTCTTAATACATTTACATTCCATGTTATTAATTTTTCTCCTGTATCCATTTCATTATCTAACCGAACCATCCTTTATTCTTGCTACTATGCAAAAAGCTAGTCTCAGTGATCTCAATATGTTTTTTTTCTTTTTGCCTCGAAGGCACAGGATTGGTTTTATTTATGTTTTGCTCGATGTTAGTTATGTGCCACTCTCTTAGTATTGCTCTTGAGTTGAAGCCTTAAACTTTGTAGTTTTGGAGGGGGGGCTAGATAAAGTAGCACTAGATCTCTCTCATTTGCCCAGGACACTCTTCTAAATGCTTTTCAAGTGGTAAATATTTAAATGTTCTACATATAATATATTCTACCTCAACTCTCATGTTTGCAGACCTCAACTGGTATTTGCTTGTTTCTACATGTCTTCTATAGTCAAATCTCAATTTAAGTACAATCACTTATTTTGCTTGCCTGTCCAATCTATTTTGTTCTCTCCCCCATTCCTTGAACTATGTTGACAGTCCCATTTTTAAACTCAGCCTCCTGTTTATTTAACTCTTGGTGTTCAAGTAGACATCCAGTTACTAGAAGCCAAGGAGCACAGTGTCATTTTACTCTCTCATGAAGGAGATTAAGTTGAAGCTTTCCTAGAAATTCTTGCTCCATCTGTACCTTCCGGTGCCCTGACAGAGCCTCAGAAGTTGACTTGTTAGTTCGCTTCATGGCTGCGGCATACCTGCTGCACCACTAATCCCGAGCCCACTAGCCTCCCGGTTGAGACGATCGAAGAGATCAAGTCACTCGCACTGATCGCTCTTGTGGGCATAAATGAGGTGTCAGCAAGTGGATCCACTTTAAAAATGCAAAGAATTTGCAGCTAGCAGCAACAACATCAGGTATTTTCAAACTGTTGGCATGGAAGGTTCTTCATTATCATAAAGGGTCTCAGGGCAGAGCTCTTGGGCAGCATGTTAGCCGTCTGCCATGTAGCCCATCCTCGTGGCTAGCGCTGTAGTCATTTTTGTGCTTGATGTCTATTTTCTGAATAGGAGATACTCTCTTTTCTGAGTGTGTTATTGCTTGCATTTGCACTACTGAATACCATATATATCTATGGTTATCTTACATGCTACTGCTACTCTCAGGATGATGGCCTGTGCCATGAGTGACACTCAGATACCCATTAAGAATACATGGTCTCTGTGGACAAGGATGCCCACCACTGTCCACATCGCAACACACATGCTATAGATTCACTGTGTACAATGCAGATCCTGCTGTGAAGTTTTAAACCACCGGTATTTAAGGTTGGCACCGAAATCCAAATAAAATAGGTATACATTTTATACTGTCAGTTAAAAATATTTTAATACGTCAATCAGTGCTCTTATATTATAACCAATGAACTAACACACTTCCTTATTATTTCGAAGAACGTTTCCTTTATTTCCACAGCTGTACAGAGACTTACAAACAGTAACTTCAGAAACAGTCATAACAATTTATAGATGTTATTTTTAATATCAAGACTTAGCAAGAGTGCGTGCATCTTTATAAAGAAGAACATATTGTCGAAATAACCAAAATCACTCGTTCCAGTATGATATTCAAAACTGATGTCCAATGTTTCAATGCTTGTGCTGTGTTTATACTCATGTGTCCGAGGTGGTATCTTGTGTTCCAATAAAATATAAGAAGATGAGCATTTATCTGACAATTTATTATCTTTAGAAAGAGATCTGGGGCTTTCAAGCGCATGAATATATGAGGGTGCCTCACATCCCAGAAATCAATTTGGCCCTACTGAAGTAAGTGTTATCATGCACTGCATTTACCATGATGCATTAGGACAAACTGGGTGTGTGCTCCCACTCTCCTTCTGTTTGAAAAGGCTCACTTGAAGTCCTGAGCTGACGAGCTTGTGTTGATGCACCTGCGCCCAGTGAGTGGTACAGAGACCTGAGAAGACTTTGGGGAGCATTTCCAGCATCCCCCAAAACGACTTGTTGCGCTCTACTGACAGGGCCGGACTGGCTACCGGGCGTTTTGGCATGCTGCCGAGTTGGGGGCTGATGTCACTGCGGTGGGGGCTAATTTCGTTGATGGAGACCTGCGTGTGCTTCGAAATAAACAAAGCAAAACGAATTTCGTTCAGCACACGCAGGTCCCCATCAACGAAATCAGCCCCCAGCTCGGCAGCATGCCAAAACGCCCGGTAGCCAGTCTGGCCCTGTCTACTGTTGAAGTGATGAATCCAGAAACACTTGTCTAGAGAGTTACACAGCACAAGCTGCACCCACAAGTGTGAAAAATGAAAGACTACTACTAAAGCGAGTGTTATGCACTGCATTAACAATAATGCATTGGGGCAATGAGTGCTGGGATGTAAGGCAGTGTACTCCCACACTCCTGCATGAAAATATACTTAGATTTTAGAGAACTATAATGGGGTTAAATAAATTCTTCTGTGTACTTTTATCCCTTGCATTAAGTCATAGACAATTTACTGAACAATTATAACAGTAAAGAAGTTTATACAAAGTATATACAAATTTTGCAGAACAATGTATGTGCTTATTGAGAGTTCTCAGAACACAGGCACAAAACTGAGAGAATACCTGAAAAACATTCAGTGTTTCACATTTTCAATCAAAGCATCAGATGTGGCCGTATCACGAGCTACATCCGCATCTACATTTCAGACCGGATTTGAGCCGTGTTCCGGTTTTTCAAGAAATTGAGCTTTCTCTAGTGCAGACGCTAACTCCATAACTCAAGAAGTTTGTGTATGTGCTGCACCAGCACATTTAGGAAACATGGGTCTGATGTATCAAAGGGTTTTACCTGTTCTGTGTTTAAGGGGAACTGCATTGATAGTAAGGGCCATAGACCTCTGCTTGCCCCTTTGTGCTTCTGAGCTGGATGTTTAGGGCTCAGGCATTAGCCCCAGGGTCCTGTCCTAGCCACGTTCTGTGGCCTTACACAGGTACAGAACAGAGTTGTATGTTTTAAAAAATTCAGATGCTTTTCCAGCTCATGCACTAAGGTCCGACCACAGAGAGCTGGAATGTGAGCTACAGACAGCAAAGCTCAGAAACATGGGTCAGTAATGAACCGCAGACAGCGCAACTGAGACACAGTTGGGCAACGCTACCTCCTGCTCCTGAGCTGTGCTGTGTGCAGCTCATATTGCACACAGCAGTGTTAACGGGTTAGTACAGGCACGTTAAAGAGGGCCTTTGAGTAGGTGCGGCTCATGGTCCCCGGAGCAGTGTTGCCGGGTCAGTACACGCACTTTAAAGAGGGCCTGTGAGCAGGTGCAGCCCCTGGAGTAACTAAATAAGTGTATGTGTTAGAGACTGTGCCATTCCTTGAAAAATGGGCACATAATGTGTTCATGAAGCAGCGCATGGCATGGAATGTACCACCTCACCGATTAGGTGGGGTGGTTAAAGAGAATGTACCCGTGTCGAGTATGGAAGGGTCCCGCCTGACATAGCGGGACACTATACATATATCAGGGGTGGGGCTGTGGAGGCAGCCTATAGTCTGCCCTGAATCAGCAACTCTGGGGCATATTAACAACGAGGCGATAAGCAATTATCGCCGCTTTAGCGTCCGTTTTCGGACGGAAAGCAGCGATAATTCTATCGCCTAATCAGCAAGGTCACGCTATCGCGTGAATCCTTGCACTATCGCCCTTTTCTCCAACGCCCATCCTTGCATCTCTAATGAGATGCAAAGTGGGCGTTACTGGGCGTACCCCGGATGGGCTACGTTGTAAATATCGCCGATGTTCACATCGCGATATTTACAAGGCAGCCCACATTGATTATAGCAGACGTTAGATTTTGGCGAAAACGGCCGTTTTCGCCAAAATCTAACGTCTGCTATAATCCTGACTTACCTATGTTAGGCATAGCAGGTGGATTCTGCTGATACGACCACAGGGTCGTATCAGCAGAGTTATCGCCTTTTGCAGGGAACATCGCTGGAAAACCAGCGATGTTCCCTGCAAAGGGCGATAACCTCACTATCTCTGGAATTTTTATCGCCCTGGAGTAACGCGTTGTTAATAACGCGCTACCAGGGCGATAAATGCCAGAGATAGCCTGCGATAATATAATTAACGCTAAGCACGGCCAGCGATAATTATCGCTGGCCGTTGTTAATATGCCCCTCTGTGTGTGGCGGCCCTTTTCATTTCTAGGCCCACTACGACCCTGGCTAAGGGCCTGAATAGTGGGGGCTAAATACACCAATGGGGGCCAACACTACACGCCTCTTCAATTTTGCAGCAGAATCAATGTTTTCAGTGCCAGGCTTGAATTAATAATACCGTAAATGCATGTATGTCACAGATGTTGCATGTAGCTCATTATTTACTGACCAAATGGAACATTTTCAGTAGCACTACAGTATGTTCCACTTGTACTAGTAAAATAAAAAAATCGATATCCTAGCTTCGTGTGAGGAATGAAAAATCTAAAGACCATTGTGCTATTTTCTAGAATCATTACAAAAGAAAACGTTACTGTCCACCTATTAGCACGTTTCACAATAAATATGCACCCACAAATGTTAATCAGTCACAAAATAATTGCCACTTACACGAAATCCAATAGTAGAAGTAAAAGCAACAACAAGCAAAGCCACCCCACTTTTTCCCAATATTTCTTTGCAAACATTTGTGCTGGTTTGTCGCACTTTGCCCAGGCAGCGCCGAAGGCAGCTTCAGAAGAGGCCTGCTGTCAAGCTGCTCTGTTATGCTTGTTTACAGGAAGCAAAGCAGATCGATCGTACAAAATCACCACTCAATAGCAACAGCACGAAGTGTCCTGAAGGAACTGCACTTATATTCAAGAAACACTGAAAAATGTTTTAAAAAACCAACAGAAGGAAAATCGAAAAATATGACTTGTAGATGTATTTATTAATACAGGCTGCTCCTCTCCGATGTCTCTACAGTCTCTTGCGTGACGGTGGTGGCATTTTGGAATTGAGCCTGGTTCAGGTACTCTCCATTTCTCCTTTTATTGAGTACTATGGGGCAAAAAGGAGACAAACCATCAGTACAGCAATCTCAAAAAAGACATGCATTTTATCTGTATTTATTTTCAAATATATAGCCAAATCACTGATAGAGCGCCATGTTCTTGTGAAAATTGTAGGGGTGCACCATAATCACCGTTAGTTCGCACCCGCATATATTCAGATATGTATCAATGAATGGTCAGTTAATGTAGTTGTAATTGGCATTATTAGAGTGAATAGAAGGATAGTTGTGCTATTAGGATTTGCAAATGTAATGCTTAACTGAAACGTGCTCAACGATGTATTAATGAAGTAGGCCATGTGTAATCGAGATGTAGTAGTTTAAACGTGTACCATATTAAGTTGCACGTGTAGTTCACTTTTCGCATATGAAATGTAATGAACCAATGCTTATAAAAGTGATTAAGAATTGTGTGTTTAAATTGTGTAAAGGCCTGACCGAACATACGCCAAGAAAAGGCCTGTTTGTTCTTATGGTAGCTTGTTATGTAGGCAGAGAAAGTTCTCTTGGAAAGGCTCTCTGGGCACCGACAGTAGATTTAATTAGCACAGTAGAAGGTTTCTGTTGAACGTATCTTCTGTTGCAGGTGCAAGGACACATGCCTCGTTAGCTAAAGACTGGCTCTTTGTTTCACGAGTTAGGGCGATGGGAGGCATGGAAATGGGAGTGCAATGGAATTTAGGGATGATACTTTCAGCGGAGAAGGTGCCTGGGACTCAAGGTCGTCGCAACCGCCCTGGATGAAGTCAGAGCTACGATGGAAAAGTACGAAAAGGAAGACCTGGCCGAAGAGGCGTGACAAGGGCGTGTTCAATTATATTTGGGTTTTGTATTAGGGACAGGGCCCCGAGGGAGGAGAGCAGAGAAGAGGTAGGGGAGAACAGAGAAGAGGACAGAGAGGGATTCGGTGAAGGAGCATCTTAGAATCGAGCTCAAAGTGCTATGTGAGTGCACTTCTTAGGAAGTCTTCACAGCTGACACCTTTTCTTTTACTCTTGCCTGGGAAATTCGTTAAGTAGGTATGCCACTTTAGTAGTAGAGTAGGGACAGCCAATGGGTTTATGCTTGTTTAGATAAATGAGGAATAACGTAGAGATTGGAGCTGTCATTGCTTGTCTAATACTTTTGGAGCTAACGATTCTCCTTATCCTGAGTCGGATGAGACTCCTGCGTAGGATGCTATTTGTATTAGTGCCCATCTATTTCTTTAACCTCGTGTTGAGGTGCTTACATGTGCAGTTATTCTTGGCTGTAATAAAACCCCAAAATTGAATTCGGAGTCAGTGGTCTTTAAGGTAACTGGATTCTCAAATTGTTGTAAACTTGAAAGGGGATCAGCGTTATCAGTTGGTAGCAGAGTAGGATGGATACCTCTGATAGTAAGGGGAGATCAAGATTAGGATAAAAGATTATTTGTCCCATAGAGCCCGAGTGATGGTGATCCAGTGGATCGTAGGAGGAGGACGTCGGCGGTCGCTGAAAACTGACGGAGAGTGACGGTGCGGCGGAAGTAGCAGTTCGTGGTAGAGTGAGTATGAACAGGGTGACGCTTGTTAGATTGCGGTGTTTAATTGTTGTGTGATGTCTTGCGGAGTTGGAATGAGAGTCGTGTGATTGAGGATCGGACCGTGAGCGCGCGCGGGCGGAGAGATATTGTGGTGTAGAAGACACCCAGAATTGAGATCGTTGACCAGAGGTTGTGGGGGTCATGAGACGTCGTTGATTAACCCACTGAAGATAGGGAGCACATGTGTGAGTGTGTGAATAACCGACGCTGATCGTAGGTTGTTGTATGCAGAACATTGAGTGTTTGTATTTTATCAATTGTGTCAGAGGTGATTGTCCGGTCGTTTCGCGGACAGACAGTTGCCAGATTGAGGTCAACAATCTCGAGAGGCTGATCGGTCATTGGTGAACCGACAGTCAGAGAGGTAATTGTTCGGTAGGACGGACAATTGCTTCAGAGTGTGATTGGGACACGTGCGAATGAGAACGAGAGAATTAGGAAGGAGGGGAACTGCTGCGAGCGGAGGAAGAGTGACGGCAGACAGTGCCGCGCTGTGATAGATCGGTTGGTGTGAGCCGCGCTGGCATTGGTAGATGGAAATCAGGAAGTAAAACGAAAACTTGTGCGTGAACGGAAATTTGTGTCATCATGAAATGTTTTAAAGTTTTACGAGAACTTTGTAGAGGTGATAGACATGTGGTTACTCGGGGTGGAGAGGAAGCCCCTCCCGGGGATACGCCGGCACATTATATGGCTAAATATGTAGGATTGCATACTATAATTTGGCTTGAGAATTGGCATAAAATGACAGAAGGAGAAGGAGAATTGACTTTCCCACGTTATGGCACTTTCAGGTTGGAAGTGTTGTACCAGCTAAAAACTATAATGTCTTCTTTACGACCGCTACCTACACCGACACAGTTTGAGGCGCTACATGCATGGATCAGGGCAGCGTATGACAGGAAAAGAGACAAAAGTCAGGAAAGGGTGAAGAAATGGATCAGGGCATTTCAAGATGCGAGGTGGGACGCACTGGAGAAAAGGTGGAGAGTGGAAACCATTGAAGGGGACAGGCTGTTTCCACTGTTGATAAATGTAGGAGAGGCTAAGAAGAGGTGGGCTGAAGAAGACGACAGTGATACAGACGACAGCCTGTTAGATATTTTGCTAGCAGAGAGACCACCTCCATTTAATCCAGATTCAGAAGAGGGAAAATCAGCTTCAGCAGTAGAAACTGACGAGTTACGGAATCAGACAAACATGAGGGTAGTGGGAAAAATTTCCACAGGAACAGAGGGAGCGGGAACACAGCCTTCCATTGGGAATATGCGGTTACCGGACTCCTTGACGGTACCTGTTACCATTGGTCCTATAGTATCGGTATACGACCCAGATTGAAGAAGTGAAGGAAGTCCAATGCAGACGACCGGAAGAGAGGGAACTAGTGCTGGAGGGAATGGCTTAGGAATACAAGTGATTCACTTCCCGAAGCCCTTGGAAACAAGCACGCCGTTACCAGCCACAGCAGACTCCTCTTTTAGACAGGAGGATGAGAGACCAGCTAGACCAAGGTCTTTATTCGAGTCCAAGTCAGCTTTGAGGATGTGGACACCTTCAGTAAGAAACCAAAGTGATAGAATGCCAGGCGATAGGGAACGAGAAATTTCAGAAACCAGACCAAGTTACAGGAATACGATAGAAGAAAACAAGTCACAAGAACAAAGTGGTGACTATGATGAGCGAAATGGCGCAGCTTGTCAAGAAATACTAAAGAGTGCAGTACAGGCAAGGTTGCTGGACGTAGTAAGATTAAAGGCAGAGGTAGACGAAATGATTAGTGGGAGCCTGCCTTTAGAGAGAATAGAGATTTATGGGCCAGACGAGCTGCTTTTCATAGCAAAAGATGTGACTCGTAAAGCAAGGATTGCACATGAGAAATTGACAGCATTGGCTAGGAGATATGAAGTGGATTTGAATAAAACAAAGACGTTGCAAGGACCGCATAGGTTACAATATAGTGATCAGGAATTGGAGGAGAAAAGGATCACAGGATTAAGGACGCATACTAAAGATCTGATTGTAGGGATGCATATATGGAATTTGTTGGACAAATGGGAAGAAAGGTGGTCAAAGAAAAAATTGGCAAGGAAAAGTGTAGGAGAAACGCCGCCCCCGGGAGGAGGGGCGACGGGTGTTGGGAACTTTCCTTTACGGGAAGTACAGAATGGAGGGTACGTGCATGTACCGTGGAGTAGAGGTGATTTGGCTGCATTCACAAATGACTTTCCGAGGCTGAGGGAAAAACCCGTAGAGTGGTACAAACAGGTTGAGCGGTTTGTTAAAATCTCGAAAGTGCTGTGGACGGATTTGAACACCTTGTTTGATATAGTGGTGCCGGGAGATTTGTGGACAGCTTGTAAAATCGCAGTTGAGTGGCCAACCTTTGAACCTGAAAGGGATGCTGTCACGAATGGTCCGTCACCCATTGTTATGAAAAAATTTGAGCAAGTGATCACATGGTTGAAGCTGAAGATCTCGCCTCAAGATATCGATTGGGTTAAGATAGATCGAACTGTGCAGGAACCTAAGGAGACAGTGCATGAGTATTATGAAAGGCTCTTGCAAGCTTTTAAACGGTATAGTGGATTAAATGCCTTAGACCCCAAAGATCTGGGACAGTTTGTCTCAAAGTTTGTTTTAGGATTAAGACCGGAGGTCAGCCTCATGATACAGCACCATTTGATCTGTTGGCAGAACAAGCCGGTAGATGAAATCTTGCGGTATGCGAGGTACTGTAGCGATGAAGTAGACTCAAAGCACCAGAAGCTAAAGGACAAGCTGATGCTCGTTCAGATGCAGACAGCTCAGATCCAGCCTAGTGGAGGGACGCTGGGAAGAAGACAAGGAAATTACCAAGGGAACCAGAATGGGCAAGGCCAGGGAAAGGGGAAACCCATAGATCCCAAGACGGGGGTGGATGTGGCGACACTGAAGAAGACCACTGCGTGTCATCTTTGTCACCAGATTGGACATTGGACACGCGAGTGCCCTTTGAACCCAGCCAACCAGGTGCAACAGGAGGAAGAAGGGGTTCAGGCACCTGTGCCGGAGGTAGTCAACACGGTGATGAAGCCCAGGTCAATGAGAGGGGGGACGTATAACCCACAAGTACAGGTCCCACAGCCACCAAGGATCTCGCAGGGAATACGGACTTACCTGCAGATGCCCCTTTTCGAAGGGTATGATGAATACAGTCCAGACCCGTTATCCTGACGGTGCCTGAGGGGGAGGAAGACTGCACCCTTGGAGCAGTCTTGGAGGTAGACCAGAGAGGACCTTTTGTGGAGGCAGACATTGATGGTCATCCTACCACACTTTTGGTTGACACTGGTGCTACCCGGTCTACTGTAAGATCAGCAGTAGTCCCCAACCTACCCCTCTCGGGACAATCGATCCAAGTTGTTGGAGTAGCGAACAAAAGAATAAACAGCCCACTGACCGAACCGATTCCAGTGAGGATAGGTTCCTTTCAAACTAGACATCAGTTTGTGGTGTGCGATACGAATCCAGTTTGTCTGTTGGGAAGAGATCTGTTATGTAAATTGAATTGCACTATTTATTGCACACCCATGGGAGTGGAGGTTCAGACGAGGGATGATGATGCTACCTTTAAAGTTGCTAATCAGCACCTGTGTATAGACTTGTATCCAATGGTGACCGTGGAGGAACTTCCACCAGATTTGAGAGACACCGTGTCACCCGAGGTGTGGGACTTCACCGGAGAAGAGATAGGACTAATCAAGGGGATTGAACCTGTGCAGATTCAGGTTAAACAGAATGTTGATTTCCCTAGAACGCCTCAATGCAATCTGTCGCCAGAAACGATCGCAGGGATTAAACCTGTAACCGAGTCTTTCATCAAGCAAGGCATTCTGAAGGAGATTAGAGGTAGCCCATGTAACTCACCTATTATGGGACTACAGAAGCCGAGCGGGAAATTCAGGATCGTGCAAGACCTGCGAAAGGTCAACACGATAGTTGTCCCTTGTTGTCCAGTGGTACCGAATCCATCAGTGATACTGTTCCAGATCCCGTGCGAAGCCGAGTGGTTTACTGTCATTGACTTGTGTCAAGCATTCTTCTCGATACCGCTCCATGAGGAAAGCCAATTTCTTTTTTGCGTTCAGGCTGGAAAACCGTGTGTTAACATGGTGTCGTATCCCTCAAGGGTATACAGAAAGCCCATCGATCTTTAATCAGATCTTGAAAAAGAATCTTGAGAGTCTCGTATTACCACAGAACTCAGTTCTCGTGCAGTACATAGACAATCTGCTTGTCGCCTCAGAAACGGAAGATGCTTGCAGGATAGACACAGTAGCCCTGTTGAACCATTTAGCAGAGAACGGGCACAAGGTGTCTCCAAACAAGTTGCAGTACTGCCTAAATGAGGTACAGTACTTGGGACACAGATTAGAAAAAGGCAAGAGGAAGGTGTCACCAGATCGAATCGAGGCGATAATGAACATGGCAGTGCCCACCACTCAGAGAGAAGTCAGGATGTTTTTGGGAATGGTCGGCTACTGTCGGCAGTGGATTCCCAACTTTTCCTTGAGAGCAAAGCCTTTACAGAGGCTTACGCACAAGGATGTGAGTGATCCGGTACCATGGGACGAGGAGTGCTTGGTGTCCTTCCTAAAACTGAGAGAGGAGTTGTGTAGTGCCCCAGCTTTGGGGATGCCTGATTACAACAAGGCTTTTTCATTGTTCTGTTGTGAGAGGGAGGGGTGTGCATTAGCAGTCTTAGCTCAGAGCCATGGAGGTGTCCGTAGACTAGTTGCCTACTTTTCAGCTACTCTAGATCCAGTAGCTTCTGCGTTGGCCGGATGTCTAAGATCCGTTGCTGCAACGGGTGTCAGCATTGAAAGATGCAAAAGTATTGTAATGGGTCACCCTTTGACTGTTTATGTGCCGCACTCGGTTGAATTGTTGATGACCAGGACTAAGACTCAGCACCTGACGAATAACAGATTAACAAGGTATGAGCAAGTCATACTTGCCGCAGAGAATGTGACTCTGAAAAGGTGCTCCATCTTAAACCCTGCGACATTAATGCCTATACCGAATACAGATGATGAAGATTGTGCGGACCATGATTGTCTTGATGTGACTGAACTCTGCACCAAACCAAGACCCGACATTATTGATGAACCACTGACTGACCCAGATGAAATTTTCTTTGTCGATGGTTCGTGTCTAAGAGACAGTGTCGGCCAACTAAGAGCAGCGTTTGCTGTATGTACCATTTCCGGGGTGGTTGAGGCTGCTTGCCTAGAAGGAGTACGCTCCGCGCAGGTAGCTGAGATCATTGCTTTGACTCGTGTCTGTTTGGCCGCTGATCGACTTCGAATCACGATTTACACGGACAGCCAGTATGGGTTTGGTGTGGTTCATGACTTCGGACAGTTATGGTCCCAGAGGGGATTTTTGACATCCTCTGGCTCACCCATTAGGAATGGAGAACATGTAAGACAACTGTTAGATGCATTGCAATATCCGAAGGAAATCGCAGTTGTCAAGTGCACTGCACATGTGAAGGGGGAGGATTTTGTGTCTTTGGGAAACAATTATGCAGACGAAGTCGCCCGCTTCTGTGCAGAACAAGGATGCATATTTACAGAGGGTTACACAGGAGAGAGCCAAGAAAGAACCGAGCTCAACATGATGTTGGCCATGGCAGACACTTGGGAGGAGCTCAAGCGACTGCAGGATGAAGTCTCAGACCAGGAACGGAACGGATGGGCCAAAGCAGGATGTGAAAGAGGGGATGTAGATGTTTGGGTCTCCAGTGATGGGAGAGCTGTGTTGCCAGAAAATCTGCTGAGCCCGATGGTGAGACTAATACATGGACCGGTACACCTTGGTAGAGATGCAATGATGCGGGTGTTTAGACAAACGTGGTATAACCCACGGTTTCGTGCAATTGCTGAAGCAGTGTGTCAGAGGTGTGTTAAGTGTCAGCAGATGAATGCCGGAAAGAAAACAGTAGTCACCTTGAGTCATATTGGGAGGTCAGGAGGGCCTTTCAATAGAATACAGTTAGACTTCATAGAAATGCCTAAGTGCAATGGGTTGAGATACATTTTGGTGCTGGTATGCGTATTCTCACGGTGGGTGGAAGCTTACCCAAAACGCAGGTGTGACACTCTTACAGTGGCTAAATTATTGTTGAGGGAACTCATCCCGAGATTCGGGATTCCAACCTCTTTGGAATCAGATAGAGGAAAACACTTCCACAGTGAAATCATGAAGTTACTCTGTGCTGCATTGAATGTTGATCAGAGACTCCATTGTAGTTATCGACCAGAGGATTTTGGGATGGTGGAACAGGTTAATGGGACTTTGAAAGCCCGGATGGCAAAAATGTGTTTGTCAACGTCTTTGAAGTGGCCTGACGCATTGCCACTCGTGCTGATGATCATGAGAAGTGTCCCGGATAGGAGGACTGGGTTGTCCCCTCACAAAATTTTGATGGGAAGGGCAATGCGGTTGCCAGCAGTACCGGCTACAGCTTTGATAAACATCACTGATGACTTGATTCTCGATTACTGTAAAGGACTATCTGATGTGGTCCGTTCTGTGTCCCAGCAGGTGCAAGCTGCAGCTGTTCCAGCTTCAAGTGATCTGTGCCACGATCTGTGTCCAGGCGACTGGGTGCTTGTCCGAAAGCACGTGAGGAAGAGCTGTCTGGATGTTCGGTGGCGAGGCCCGTACCAGGTGATACTGGTAACGAACACAGCAGTGAAGTGTGGAGGATTGCCGAACTGGATGCATGTTTCCCATACCCGCAGAGTTTCAGCACCCTCGGAAGAAACAGCTCCTCTCATAAATGAAAATCCAGCTGATGTGACAGGGCCACATGAGAGGACAAGTCAAGCTGTAAGGGTCGCTGACGCAGCTGGGGGTGCACCAGAGCAAGCTGAAGGGGGTCCTGACAACCAGGGCCTCGACTCTGACTCGGAAGACAGAGGTGGTGCAGTGGGTGGAGTAGAGTCAAATTCAGCAGAAGAAGGAAGTGGTGCACTGGGTATAGCAGGGGAAGGCGGAAGAACGACCAGAATCGAGGAGGGTTGGCCTGAAAGACAGAGGCGACTGAATCTGAGGTTGGCACCCGAAAGAAATCTTGCTCCAGTGTCTGAAACGTCTGAAACAGAAGCAAGTGACGAAGAGCAGACTCAAGAGGGTTGGCGAAGGTCGAAAAGAACAAGAGTACCTTGCCGGAGATACTCTACCCCTGAGTGGACTTACACAGTGACTAATGCAGGGGGTAGTGAGTACGGGGAGGGTGAGGTCGTTGCAGGTGGTCAGCAAGAGCCCGAATGTGGTACTGAAGGTGGTGCTGCTGTTGCCAGGGCTCGAAGTCGAAGGAATACTGACCCTCACCATTCCGAATCCCCCGCTTCTGAGTAAGGTCCGAGAACTGGTTCTGCATCGACTCGAATTTCCGTCTTTTGGATTTGAGCCGTATTCACACGAAATGGTAATTCTGCGTCTTGAACTTTTGTATCACGTTTTAGAAGCGCTTACAAATGATCTTATCGTGGACGAAATATAACCAGTTGTAAATAAAAAGTCTAAAGAAGAAGATAACCTAGGTCCAAGTGGAAGAAGAATAAACTTAGGGACTTTCCACCGAAGAGGAACTAAAACTTAGGGAAGTCTTTTCTGGACTGTGTAAAGAAGACTGTAGCTGAAAAAGGGGATTTCCAGAGGTTTCGAAGTATTGCTCGAGTTGGTTAAGCAAGTCACGAGTGGAGAAAACAAAGACTTTTGAGTGCTCATTGCTGAAACCAAGAACTTTTGAGAACTTTCGAGATCATGGAGGCTGGAGATCCAAATCGTAGATCAAAATTGATTGTAGGCATACTTATAGGGGGTGTGATAGTTTCTATAATCATAGTAATTATAGTCTCATATACAGTTCCACATGAGCTAGCAGTGCAGGGGGTGCCAGGGACTCCTACACCTACTACACCTAGCCAAAAAGAGGGAAACATAGGAGCTGACAAGGCTTTGCTGATAGAAGAAAGTCGTAGATTGCATGTAGATTTGTCTAAAAGTGATTTTAAGCTTAATGCATACGCCAAGCTGCTATATGAGTACGTGGATGGGATGGAAGCGAAGGATTGCTATGTGTGTATGCAGTTGCCTGCTTCAGTGGATGAGGGTATTAGGTATCACCATCTTCCACTGACGTATGGAATTTCATGTAGTCTGTTGCTCAGTATATTTTATGAAAGAGATCAGTTTGAGTATTTCTTTTCCAATTACGATGCAGTGCTTCCTGAAGTCCCAGCTTACAAACACTTGAATAAGTACGATTACTATAAGACAGAGGATAGACTTAGGAAGTTCTTCATACCGTCTTTGGAACTGGACTGAGCATATGCTCACCGACATAACTTGACGTGCTCATTATCAGGTGTAGAGAAGAAATTCGTAGATCAGGTAGAAGATAGATATAGAAAACTAACACAGACACGGGACACAGGGCATAGTCCAATAGATTGGACTGAGGAGGAAAGACTGCACCGAACAAAAGGAAGTTATGGTCCTATAGCCTTGGACAAGGAGCAGAGGGGAAAGCTGTGTGTGAGACGTTATCAGACCTACTATGAAAAGGTTCCAGTGGGACAGAGTACGTGTGACCATGTTTTCACCATGGCAGATGCAGCAAGGAACTTTCTCCAAGGCCCTGTACAAGTGATACCTACGGTGTATTTTGTGTGTGGAAGGAATGCTTATGTGAGATTGCCTGCGAACTGGTATGGTACGTGTTACTTGGGAATAATATTCTCAAAGATTTACCATACAGAGGATTTGGAACTTCTGGAAAGTGGAAAGCATTCAAGAGTGAGAAGAGGTGCGAGTGCAGGGGTCGTAGTGGGAGATATCTTTGGAGCTATGATACCAAGTTTGGGAGTGATCTTGAATGATGTAAAGATCCGGAGACTGGCGACTGTGATAGACGAACTATCGATGAACACAGCAAAATCGTTGGTACTTGTAGAGGGAGAGATGTTGTCGATAAGGACAATGGTTTTGCAGAATCGCCTTGCTTTGGATGTCTTATTGGCAAAAGAGGGCGGAGTCTGTAAATTATTGAGGGTCCAAGAGTGCTGTACTTATATCCCAGACCACAGCAAGGATCTGGAGAAATATATAAGTAACATCACTACTATCCACACGAAGATAGCGGATTTGACTGAAGAGGGAGCATGGGAGAAAGTTGGCAAAGGATTTGGTCAAGTGGGGAGCTGGTTTGCGAATTTGGGGACGGGATTCCTTGGCTATATTCTGAGACCTCTCCTTATTGTGGTGGTTTGTGTGGTTTGTCTGTGGGGTCTGATCAAAGCATACAAATGGTATCGAGCAGGCAGAGTTGAGAGAGCTCTGAGAGAAAATGAGACGAGAATGGCTAGGCTGCAGGACAGTCAATATCAAAGACTCAAGAGATTGGAGAATTACAGACCAGGGAGAATGGCAACAAGTTCTGTTTAGGTCGGTTCTTTCTCCAAGGGAGTTGAATAAAATTGTGATGACAGGAGTCATCAAAGGGGGGAACTGATAGAGCGCCATGTTCTTGTGAAAATTGTAGGGGTGCACCATAATCACCGTTAGTTCGCACCCGCATATATTCAGATATGTATCAATGAATGGTCAGTTAATGTAGTTGTAATTGGCATTATTAGAGTGAATAGAAGGATAGTTGTGCTATTAGGATTTGCAAATGTAATGCTTAACTGAAATGTGCTCAACGATGTATTAATGAAGTAGGCCATGTGTAATCGAGATGTAGTAGTTTAAACGTGTACCATATTAAGTTGCACGTGTAGTTCACTTTTCGCATATGAAATGTAATGAACCAATGCTTATAAAAGTGATTAAGAATTGTGTGTTTAAATTGTGTAAAGGCCTGACCGAACATACGCCAAGGAAAGGCCTGTTTGTTCTTATGTTAGCTTATTATGTAGGCTGAGAAGGTTCTCTTGGAAAGGCTCTCTGGGCACCGACAGTAGATTTAATTAGCACAGTAGAAGGTTTCTGTTGAACGTATCTTCTGTTGCAGGTGCAAGGACACATGCCTCATTAGCTAAAGACTGGCTCTTTGTTTCACGAGTTAGGGCGATGGGAGGCATGGAAATGGGAGTGCAATGGAATTTAGGGATGATACTTTCAGCGGAGAAGGTGCCTGGGACTCAAGGTCGTCGCAACCGCCCTGGATGAAGTCAGAGCTACGATGGAAAAGTACGAAAAGGAAGACCTGGCCGAAGAGGCGTGACAAGGGCGTGTTCAATTGTATTTGGGTTTTGTATTAGGGACAGGGCCCAGAGGGAGGAGAGCAGAGAAGAGGTAGGGGAGAACAGAGAAGAGGACAGAGAGGGATTCGGTGAAGGAGCATCTTAGAATCGAGCTCAAAGTGCTATGTGAGTGCACTTCTTAGGAAGTCTTCACAGCTGACACCTTTTCTTTTACTCTTGCCTGGGAAATTCATTAAGTAGGTATGCCACTTTAGTAGTAGAGTAGGGACAGCCAATGGGTTTATGCTTGTTTAGATAAATGAGGAATAACGTAGAGATTGGAGCTGTCATTGCTTGTCTAATACTTTTGGAGCTAACGATTCTCCTTATCCTGAGTCGGATGAGACTCCTGCGTAGGATGCTATTTGTATTAGTGCCCATCTATTTCTTTAACCTCGTGTTGAGGTGCTTACATGTGCAGTTATTCTTGGCTGTAATAAAACCCCAAAATTGAATTCGGAGTCAGTGGTCTTTAAGGTAACTGGATTCTCAAATTGTTGTAAACTTGAAAAGGGTTTCCCCTTCACACTATTCAGCAGGTAAAAAGATCCTGGCGACCTGAAGATTCTTAGAGGTGATAAGATAAGGATCAGCGTTATCATCACTAAAACGTTCCCTTATTCAGAGAGTAAGAGCCATTGCTTAATCCCTGTGGTTGCAGGTGGGGCCCACCAGTACTTTTTTGGGGACCAGTTTTTCTTTTTGCTAAGCAGACTTTGACTCAGAACAAGACAGAGAAAAACACACAAGTGGGAAAGGAGAAAGCTGTAAAAACAGTGGCAAAGAAAGTGAGAAGAGAGGAAAAAGAAGATGAAAGAGTGAGATAAAGAGGCAGGTAGTGTCTGGTGGTGGGTGAAAGAGGCGTGAGGTGAAATCAAGGGTAAGCAGACCTAGGTATCTGCACTTTGACATTTGATAGCACCGGCTGCGGGCATTTGAGCAAAACCCTGGGCCCCTGCACGTATTATTTTACACATTAATCACCGGTGTGAGCTATGGCTATGATGAATATTGGATATTTGTACCAGTGGATGATCGAAGACCACAGTGTGTCATTCCACTCTCCAAAGGAGTTCTACATTAAGAGCGCATTATTTTTGTACAAGTGGAGAGGTGTGGTGCAGCGGCCAGGGCAGCTGACTTCGGAGCACAGGGTTCATGGTTCGATCCCCGGCTCCGGCGGCAGCTTAGCTCAGCACCATGTGACTCTGGGCAATAGCTCACTTAATTTCCACGACGGCCCCCAGTGCCTTGAGACGCGTAAGGGTGAGTAGCTGCGCTATATAAAAACGGACTTACATATTTTTTTTTTTTTACATGCGTGCACAATGGAGTTCTGGATATTTGAGTTCAGACTCTATTTAAGCTCATCTAAAGCTGTTTGGTATCATTTACTGATCATAAAAATCATAATTGTGAAAATTAATTACCATCCATTGAGCTACTTTTGTGACAGTAGTACACATATATTTACTTTTGTACAATTATTGTCGCTCTCTTAAGTTATCAAATTCCACGAAAGAAGGTGAACAACTGCTGAACTCCAATTGATCTCCAATCCACGGTCTTGACAAAGTTTTTTCTTCTTCACAGATAAGAGCTGAAATGAGTCAATGTAATTGCAACTTTGGGTATCGCCAAGTACAAAAGACTATGGGGCATATTACCTAGGATTTGCGATAATTATCGCAAAGCGCGCTTAGCGCTGTTTTTTTTATCGCCGGCTATCGCTGGATTTCATTGCGGAGATAACGCGTTATTATCAACGCTTATCTCCAAGGCGAAAAAAAATCCAGCGATAGCGGCGAAACCCAGCAATAGCGCGAGAAATCCAGCGATAAAATCACTGCGCTAATGAAAAGCTCGCTAATAGGCAGGTGAGGACTTAACCTTACAATCCACCTCCCATTGACAAGAATGGTTAAGTCAAGTTTTAGCAGGTGTTAAATTCCAGCGATAATCGCGGTTAGCGCGACTTTTTTTATCACTTCGCGGGCATTGCTCATAGGGGGAAGTTGTGTTTGCGACTGTTTCCAGTCGCTTTTAGTTGGGAACGCCTACTTTGCATGTCATTAGCGATAATTATCGCTGACATGCAAAGCGGCACCAAAGCGGTCGCTTTCGCCATAAAGCGGTCGCTAACAGCTGTTAGCGACAGCTTGCTAATAGGGCGATAGAAATATCGCCGCTTTAGCGGCAAAAAGTGCCGCTAAAGCGGCGATACCGCCCTTGCTAATATGCTCCATTGTGCATCAGATGCACAATATGAAAATGGCGGAGAACTGAAAAAATATCTGGTAATCAGGCTAGCATAGATTTTTACATTTCACATTATATGAAAACACGTGCGTGAGAAGGCAAGTTACAACAATAATAAAACGTACTGTGCAAGATTACCAGTACATATCCCAATATGTTTCATTCGTTTTTTGCTGCTGTAGATGACATACTGCAAAGATTGTCCTAAATGATGCTTCTGGTAGTTTTTCCCCAATTTATCATAGCAAATTCTAAATACAGTGGAAAGACATGCAGTTTCTAATATTAAATGTCTAGCCGTCTTTGCACCATTTGCCAGCAAAGTTCATATTATGAAGTTGTTTTGGACAAAAGACTGGTACTGATGTATTGATGTACGGGTATAGATAGTACACAGAACACTACATTCTATGGGCACTGTACATTGGAGACACGTTGTCAAACTCTGTGTGCAACTGAACTGTTTTGTGTCACTTCCATACGTATGAAAATTAAGTTGTCCAGTGTTTATCCGCTACAGAAACTACATTTTTCAGGCTTGATCAAAATTGTTCCCCACTGTTTAGGTGTGTAGCTCGTAGATCTCCTTTAGTCCCAAAAGAAAATGATACATGCCATCCACTTTACGGAGAAAAGGAGAACCGTCAGGAATCACTCACTCCTCTTCCCAATGAGTTATGCCTTCTTAGACAGGGAGTGCTAGAAGCCAAAGAAAACCTTTCAGTGGATCCCCAATCTGCAGTGTCTTGTAGGTGAAGCCTCGCCCTTTTACCTAGTCATAACTAAAGTTCGGGCAACCCTAAAAATGCCCCAACATATTTTATCACACAAATCCATATTCTATTGGTCTAAAACAAGGGTCTCTAACCTTTTCTGTAATAAGCGCTACTTATGATCAAAAAATCATCTCAAGCTACTAATATAATTTGTGATTTTATAGTGATCACATCTGGCAAGATTACATTAGTGACGTTGCCTATGTCAAATTACCAGCAGTGATCACCTCAGTGCATCAGGCAGGATTGCAAGCAGCAGAATAAAAAAAGTCTTTGCGAATCTGGAATGCCTTTTTGTGGATAATACATAACAGCCATAGCTTAAATGCCCCTGGCACCAAGGTAATAATATTAGTAATAAGCCTCCCCAATGCCACATGATTTATCGTTCAGATATCAGCTTTAAATCAATTTTGGAAATTCAAATATCAGGTTTTCAGTTCTGAAAAAACACACATTTGCATCTCTAATACACACTTTTTAAATTTGGTATAAATATATAAATTCAGTCTTTTAAGAGCTTCTAATTTTGTAGGCTGCACTGGACGCAGGACAGCTACTTATGGATAGCTGGAGAGCTACCAGCAGTTTACATGCTACTCGTTAGAGAAGCCTGGTCTAAAACCTTCCTACTTTGATGAGCATCCTACAGATTATATAGTTCACTAACTAAACTTTGTTATGCAAAGTCATATCAGTATCCCTGCACTGCTTATGTTGCTGTTGGTCCTAAAGTTGGAAACCTGTCTCTCGTCATGTCTCTTTCTAATAAGTTATGGTCTATTAGACAGGGAGCATTAGAAGTCAGACAAAAACCTTACAGAGGATCTTTTATCTGCAGTGTATGGTAGGTGAAATGTCGCCCTGGTTCTTAGAAAGAGATAACACACACAGTAGTAGGTACTTTACAATGATTGCTTATTTTCCAATGCACACAATAAGGACCATGAATGCTTGTTCCATTTAATATGAGAAACATTCAGTACTGTTTTAAACTGTATTAAAGTGTTATAAATTCTCAAACAATTCTTTAGCTTTCTGATGGATTTACCTAGTATAGCCACTTCCCAAATGACCATTCAAAAGTACTATCTAATACGTTTGCTAGTTTTTCTACAGTATTGTATAAAACCTAGAGCAAAAAATCACCATGTCCTAACAACTAATCATAAAGTGCCATTTGATTTGTTTTAAACAGTTATGCATTATTATGGAAATTGAAAGCCATTCCTATCAACAAATTAGACAATACTAACTGATTAATTATGTCAGAATTTTGTATCTAATTGTATCAAAATCTGAGGATCTCTTACCAGTGGTGTAGTAACACTGAGGGGCATATTCACAAGGACTCATCGCCGATTTATCGCCACCTCAATGCAACAAAAGTGGAGATAGATTTAACTCCCCATTCACAAGCGTGTGCAAACTGCAGACATCGCCAGTATTCCCGCAATAACTTCCCCCAAATCTAGCTCCACGGGTGACACCACCAACTAACCCTAATGAGATGCAGAGTAGGCGTTCCCGTGCAAAAAAATACGAAAACACCACTTTCACAACGAACTGCCAGATCTGCGATGCGAGTCAATACCACGCGATAAGCCGCGGTAGCAGCAGGTATTTAACACCTGCCTCTTGCTGGTGTAAAGCAGGACGACTACCTGCAGCAGGCAACGGAGCCCCGCACACAGCTACACCCGAAGAACAACCGTTGCCATGGAGCTACTCATCATGCAGCTCGGAGCCCCAACAGGGCCACAACACCCACCGCCACCACCCCCAGGACCGCCACCACCCCCAGGACCCGGAATCACCCCCCCCCGGACCACCACAGAGGCAGCGCAGAGTAAGACAGCGGACCTACCGAAAACGCACCAGTCTCACAGACCTAACGCCCGAGGAAGTCATTGCCCACTACAGGCTCAAAAGGACAACCATCCTCCGCATCATGACCCACATCGGCCACAGGTTGACGGTCCCAACACAGCGGACCACCAACATCCCTCCGCAGACAAAGCTGCTGGCTGTGCTGCACCTGTTGGCCTCTGGTACCTTCCAACCAACAACTGCCAGAGTCGGAGGAGTCTCACAGCCAGCCCTATCAAAGTTCATCACACCTGTCCTGGATGCCATCATCAGCTTTATACCCCGGTACCTTCACTTCCCCCACACTGCGCAGGAACAGCTGGAGACCAAGCAAGGCTTCTACGCCATTGCCAGCTTCACACACATGTTGGGGGCCATTGACTGCACACATGTCCCACTTGTGCCCCCTGCGGATACTGCACACCACTACCGCATCAGAAAGCACACGCATTCCATCAATGTGCAGGCAATAGTGGACCACCGGGGAATGTTCACCAATGTCGTCGCAACCTACCCAGGCAGTGTGCACGATTCCTACATCTTCGGACAGTCCATCATCAACCAGCGCTTCCAGGATGGCACATATGGGACTGGACTGCTCGTTGGTAAGTACCAAATCTACACACCACACACCTCAAAGCCACCATCACACAACGCACAACTGTGGGAATGCACACGTGACCAAACCACATACAACATGTCAATCAACATGCCCACCTACCAGACACGACAACACAACTCCTTTGGGATCCTGGGCTTCCCATGTAATCAATCCAGCTATATCATGGCACCACAGCCACACAACAGCTAAACGTGTGGAGATGCAGAAAGCAGGCATGTGCGAAGGATGCAAGTGACCCATGAATGGGAATGTACACAACGACAAGTGAGGCGTGAATGTGCTGGACAGACCTGGGTATGCAAACCACAGATATGTCCATGCAGACATCAACTGCTGGTGTCTGGAGAGTAGTGAACAGTGGACGCAACCATGTCACCCCAGGCCGTGGGTCATATCGCGGAAATGTTGCTCGCTGCGTCCCCCCCTGTGTGCGTGAGCGTAGTGGGTTGGCCCGGATTACGCCAGGCCTGCGCAGGGGTGTGGACAAAAACCCTGTGGCGCATAGCGTGGTGCTCTCCCGGAAAGGCCAACGTCACTGCCAGGGCGGTGCCTCTCAGTCCACCACGAGGCCAACGCCGTGAGCAGCGGGGCCTGCGAGCCTGTGCGCCTGCTGCACCCCAGGACGCTGATACCCAGACCAGGCCTGCCCGCCCCAGCGCTCCAAGGCCGCACTGCTCCTGCCGACACCGTTGTGTGTCAAAGAGGGCCCACCACGTGCCGGTGCTAGCTCCAAGACCCATGCCCGTGACCTTGGCAGCCTCCTCAGGCCATCGCTGTCCTCCGTGACACAGGCCCCCAGGAGTCCTCATTCGTTGACATACTCCACCGCTGCAGCCGGGCTACACTGCAGTCCAGTATGTCCCACATCTTGAACTGAGTCATCATTAATGAATGGCAGAGTCCATGCCAGTGTACGCAGGGTGAGGAGTGAGAGGAAGATGCGTCTCAGTCCGGTGGAAACACGGATCACTGTTACGGAGGAGGTCAACCAGTAGCAAGGACTGACCTGGTGCCACTAACCCTGTGCACCATGAGTGACCGTCAACCTCCGGCTGAACATCGTTGGTGTCTGAGCCTGTGGCCTGGGGCTTGTCATCAGCAACGGGCAGGTACGGACTTGGTGTTTGGCATGAGTCTGTGGCATTCATATCCGCCATGTTGCCGAACACAGCTGGCATGTGCCCTCTGCATCATGCCCTGGGGGTACACCTCCCATTCTCCCCCGAGACACTCCGTGGAAACCACCTCTAAAACATACGAGACCCTGCTCTGCCCTCATGACCCTACCCCAGTCTCCCGCAAGTCAGCGTCCCGTAGCCCTTTGGGCACATGGTGTACGTGGGACTACTTGGTGTTTGTTTGTGTGCTGAGGTGTTCCCGTGGGATCAGGGACATGGTCCTGAGTCATTGTGGGTGTGCAGTGTGCTCTGCTGGATTGTGCATGTGTGCCATTGTGCCCATCTCCCCCCGTCCCCCCACTCCCTGGTTGGTACACCCCCTGTTGATGTGGTGTCGGGTCATGTTGGGCAGTGTCCAGATCCCCGACTCCTGTCACCGTCTCCCGACTGATGACTGTGGCCACCATCTTCTCCATGTCATTCAGCTCCTGTGTTCTGCTGGCCCCCCTCCTCCGAGGTGCGTTGCTGCTTTCGTGTTGGCAGCGAGTTTCTGCTTGGTTTTGCCATTCACATTAGTCCTGCGCCTCTTGTCCTCTTCCATTGTCCTCCTCGGCGGTACGACGGCATTCACATGGTCCGAGAGGGTGTGCCATCTTTGCCTCTTTGTTGCCAATGACACATTGGAGGTGACGAACAGTTGGTGGTGGTGTTCTATCTCATCCGTGACAATAATCGGGTTTTCCTGGGGACTGTACCCTGTCTTCCTCTTCCTCTTCTCATTGCCCTTCCACGGTCCCTGGATTCCTGGGTGTTCCTCCGTGGGGATTGTGGGGTTCATGTTGTCCTCTGCAGTCGGTCGGGTGCATCCGTGGTACTCCGCAGTTGATTTCCTTTTTAGTGCCATTTTCCGTATGCTGTTCTTGTGCTTTTTCCCGCATTACACGTGGGTATTGCTGGCCTCTCGCTGGTTATCACTGTTTTATTATCGCGTTTGGGCACATCGCGTCTTTTTACGCGTTGGGGTTTGTGTTTTTATCGCCATCATGGTGGTTGTATCGCGGACTTTGGCCGCGGTTTCGGGAGGTTATCGCATGGTACCGCTGTGTTGTGAATTCCACGTTAACACAGGGTTATTTTCCCACGATGGACTGCGATGTGTAAAGTTGCGTTAACATTTTTTGGAGATGTTTAGCGCACGTTCTTGTGAATATACCCCTGAATGTGTTGTGACACATGTAAGGATAACGGCTGCTCAGCAATGATGTCACCAAATTGCATCACCTCTGTACCCAACCTTTTCAAACCTCTATTTGTTCATTGACTGTTTCTTCTTCCCCTGTCTCTTCTCCATATTCCATGCCTCACCTTTACTCTTCTCCCTGTCACATCTTTTCCCTCATCCAGTTTCCCTCCTATCTCTTACATAACTTCTTATCCCTACTCCTTCATTACTTATGTCTACCTTCCTTCCTGCTCTCTGCTTCTTTGGAATGCTCAGCCATAGATATCAAGGTGATGACTCCCGAGTGAACCTGCCCAGACTAAGAAGAAGGAAGCTTGGAGTAGCTGGAGCCAGCCTTCAAAGTAAATTGTGTTCAATTGATTACAAGTATTTTAGTAGAGGTGTGGAATGTTGTGAAGCCTCGCAGGTATGTGTATTTAATTTTAAACAATGGGAGATAATGAAACTGTGTACCTCCCATAGTGTAAATAGGAAAAATGAAGTGATGTGACGCATAGCATTGTGTTGAGTCTTGCACCACAGAGCAGGTGTTAACCTCATGTACTGGCTTGGTTCTCCCACACCACCCTGAAATAAATTCTGAGCCACCAATCAATTCACGAGCTATGCAACCAAACCAAAGTGGTTCCTGGTGCCTATTCATGAATTCCTAACTCCTGATTGTACCCTAGAAGTATCCCCTTCTCCTTACATGTGATATAAGAGCACACTCCTCCTCCTAACAGGGCACCCTCGACTGCTTGGCAGCTACAGTACTCCCTGCTATTCCAATTATGTATCACATATACTAATCTTGTAATGCATCCAAATCCTCACCTACACATTTTTAAATCTATTAATAAAATCCAAACACAGTTTATCAATTTGCCTCGGGAAACAGCGTTTACAACGCTGTCATTACATCGCAAGACTATTACAATACGGTCGTTACAACGACCGCGTTGTTAGTACGCGATGCATTCACATCGCAAGCCATTACAACGACTTGCTGTAGGGGGCGCTGAGGTACTGGAAATGAATTCCAACACCTTCCCTACTGTTGCACAAACTGGGGTAGGAATAGTAAATAATACTATTCCTAAGTCCAGCGCGCCCCCTCTAGCAAGTCGTTGTAATGACTTGCGATGTAAATGCATCGCATACTAACAACGCGGTCGTTTTAATGACCGCGTTGTAAAAGCACGCGATGTAATACATCGCGTTGTAATGTACTATATTCTTTCTCCTCATTTTTATTAATATGATTTCAGTACCAGAACCCACACAATTCTCTTTTTCTGCAGCTCTTTCCTTTCCTGCAGCTGTTATTCTTTAGATTCGAAGACATATACACAGAACTCTTTCATTTCACCTCAATTATACCCTTCACTACCTCCACTGTTTCCAGTACTAGTAGTCACATAAAGCTCTGCTAATGCACCTCAAATCTTTCAGTTCTGCCCACTGCTGTTAGTGTAACATCAAGCTTGTTTGCAGCATACTTTATAATTATAGTACTAAGACCTGATATACAACTCTGACAATGCACATGCACTCTTTGCTCTTTTAGTACTAATACTGGCAGACAGCTCTGTTAATGGACAACGATTTTAAGTAGAAGCATGCCTTATCTTATGGCACTAATTCTCCCACAGCACTGCAAATGTCTTCCTGTCTTATCACGCAGTCGCCCTGAACAGTCTGTATGAGGACTGCCAATGTTGGTGCTAACGCTCACACATGTGTCTTTCTCCAACTCCCTCTCTCTCAGATTCTCGCCATATTTCATCCCTCTATCTGCACCTCTCCTTCTTAATCCCACTCTCTGGTAGTTGAAAAACTCTATTTTTCATTTCTCTGTTATCCCACCCATTTCCTTTGGCCAATATTCACTCTCCTCCCAATTTTTCTCTCACCTTTCTCTGCCTTTCAGTCCTGTTCATCACTCCTGTCTCTACGTTATTCCCACATATTTCTCCTACTCAATTGTTTCAGGCTCCTACTACTTTCTCTCTCTTCTCTGTAGCTCTTTTTTCCACTTGTCTTTTTCTCTTCATTCTCTATCTCATTGTCTATACCTTCTGTCCTTGTTCTCCTCTCTCTTCATTTCTCAGGTATCAGCCCTGCTCTTTTTTGACTCCATCTCCCTCTCTCTTTGTTTCTGTCCTGGTTTTTCTGTAGCTTTGCTCTGTTTTGGCTTCCATCACTCCTCTAGCTCTCTCTCTGTCTCTATATTCCTTTCTTGCACCAAATTCCACATTATAACATTTCATACTCTCTTCTTTGTCTTGTCTGTTGCCCCCTTGCACACTCTCCCAGCCTCATTCTTTCTCTGTCACTCTGATTTTCGATCGAGTCCACGATTCCGTTGCTGTTCCCCTGTTCTTTACATGTCTCTCCATTCTTTCCTCTTTTTATCCTGATCTCAAATTAGCCATACAATTGCTGGAGCTGTCTAGATTAGACTATGGGAATGCCACTCTCACAGGCCCAGCCAAATCCCACCTTGCGCGCATCAGAACCACTCTCAACGCAGCATCCAGAATAGTCACAGGAATCAAAAAATCCAACCACATCTCCCCAGTCCTGAAAGATCTGAGATGGCTCCCAATTGAAGCTTGCTGAAGCTTTAAAACAGCCTGTCTTACCCACAAAGTCCTACACACTGGAAAACCAACCTATCTCGCTTCTAAGCTCAAAAGGGCAGGACAGACAAGAAACCTCAGAAGCTCAAATACCATGCTCCCCATCCTGCCCAAAGCCCACACACAAAAAACTCTGGCTCGCTTCTTTCAAGCAATGCCCCTAAAATCTGGAACTTGATACCTATACATATTAGGATCAAGCCCTCCTTCCCATGCTTCAAGAGACAGTTAAAAGATCTCCTAATCAGCCCGCATCTTAACTAGTGAATCATTAACCACCCAGCAAGACACAACATCTCCACCTTCAGCTCTCCTTGGAACTCCCCCGCCACTTCTCCTCTCCTGTACTCAACCACTGACTTGACTTGATATGACCGACCTGAGTTGATTTACCTCATTACCTTGATGTGAAACATTCACTGAGCTGTTGTATCTTGTTACCTTGATGTAAACATTTACTGATGTAAAGCGCTCTGCTACCTTCGGGTTCTGCTAGTGCTATATAAAACTCTCTAAAACAAAAATACTATATACCACTCCACTCTATGTCACTACACTGTACACCAATACCACTTAGTGTAACTCTTCTATACACCACACTACTGTGCGCTACTCCACTGTATGCCCGCTCCACTCTACACTGCTTCACTCTTCACCACTACACTCTATACAATTCCACTGTATGCCACTCCACTCTCGAACACTCCACTCTATGCCGCTCAACAGAATGCTATTACACTGATGCCACTGCACTCTACCCCACTTCCCACTCCCCACTACACTGTACCTCGTTCGACTCTACAACACTCTACTATGTGGTATTCTGCTCTACAACACTGTAATTTACGGCAACACACTCTACGCTGGCATCACCCAGAATCTCCTCAAGAAACTGCAGAACATTCAGAATGCCTCCACTAGACTCATCCTCAACATCCCCCGCCACATCACCAGCTACCTGAGAGACCTCCACTGGTTACCAGTCAACAAAAGAATCACCTTTAAGCTCCTCACACATGCCTACAAAGCCCTACACGACACAGGACCTGTGTATCTCAACCACCGCCTCGCATTCCACGCACCCACCAGAGACCTCTGCTCCACCCAACTGGCTCTGGCTACTGTCCCATGTATCCGCAAGACCACAGCCAGAGGAAGATCCTTCTCCTACCTCGTAGAAAAAACCTGGAACACCCTGCCTCTCCACCTCAGGCAATCACCATCACTGCCTCAATTCAAGAAGGACCTGAAGACCTGGCTCTTCGACTGAACCACAGCTCCTCCAATGGACCAGTAGACCCCCCCAGTGCCTGGAGACACTTTTGGGTGAGTAGTTGTGCTTTACACATCTCTATATTGATTGATTGATTGATAATCCACACCACCAGACTATACACCACTCCAATCTATGCCCCTCCAGTCTATGCTATTCCACTGTACTGTACTGTATGACACTCATTTCTACGCCACTCTACTGTACTCTATTCCTCTACATGCCACGCCACTGTACATCAATACACTGTGCACCAGTAACACTCAACATTGTTCCACTCTATACCACTCCACTGTATGCTACTCCACTGTTTGCAATCCACTCTATACCACTACCCTCTATGTCACTACACTCTATGCTATTTCACTGTACACTGTACACCACGCCACATACGCTATTACACTGCACGTCACTACATGTCACTGCTCTATTCGCTACTACACTGTACGCTACTGCACTCTACCCTTCTTCACTCTATGACACTCCACTGTATAGTATTCCACTCTACAACACTCCACTCTATGCCACTCTACTGTACACTACTATACTGTACGCCACTTCACTGTATGCTATTCCACTCTATGCCACTTCACTCTATACCATTCCACTCTACCCATCTCCAGTGTACACTATTCCACTGCACGCCACTCCACTGTAAGCCACTGCAATCTATGCCACTCTATTCTGCCCCACTCGACTGTACACCACCCCACTCTATCCTACTCCACTCTATGCCCCTCCAGTCTAAACCATTGCACTCTGTGGTACTGTATGCTACTGAACTCTAACCTATTCCACTGTATAAAACTCCACTCTCCCCAGTATACTCCATGCTATTTCACTCTATTCCACTCCACTGTACACCATTCCACTATACGCTATTCCACTCTACACCACTCCACTCTACGACACTCCACTGTGCAATACTCGACTATATGCTACACCAATACACTCTACGACACTCCACTATGCAACACTCAACTATACGCTATTCCACTCCACTGCACTCCACTCTACACTATTGTACTGTATGCCACTACACTGTACCTCACTCCACTGTATGCCGCTGCACTCTATGCCATTGCACTCTATACTATTCCATTGTATGCTATTAGACTTTATCACACTATACTCAATGCCACTCCTCTCTATGCCACTCCACACTACACCACCCCAATGTACGTTATTCTACTGTACACCTTTCCACTGTACCACATTCCACTCTACTCCACTCGACTCTACAACACTATACTCTATGACAGTACACCTAATGACACTCTTCTCTACTGTACTGTACCACACTTAATAACACTCCACTTGATGACAGTAAACTCTACAATTTCAAAAAAAATGTTTATTAAAAAACAACATTTATTCAATGAAAAAACTATGGTTAGACAATTGCTACAGTTAGGAGAACATTATTTATTTTTTCTATACAAATCAAAATTAAAATAGACAAACATTAGAAATTCTTCATTATAGTATACCTTAAATTTATAATTTATGCACCACCTTTACATTTATATAACTTTATGTAATCTTCACCTACAAACAAAACTAAAAGTGCACAAACATTTAAATTTCAAAACGTAATCTCATACCTTTAATTTGAAATTTATGCAACACCTTCAAATTATTAAAAATCGCGCACCTCCATAAACAGTGTATTGTAATTTAAAGGTGTTGCATAAATTATAAATTAAAGATATACACATTAGTTTTGAAATTTCCATTTTTGTATACTTTTAGTTTTGTTTGTAGCTAAAGAATAAATAAAGTAATATATATGCAGTGGTGATGCATAAATTATAAATTTAAGGTATGACTATAACTGAAGAATTTCTAATGTTTGTGTATTTTAAGTTTGGTTTGTATATAAAGAATAAATAAACTTTTCATAACTATTATAAAGGTTCAACATTTTGTTTTTTCATTGAAAATATATGTATGTATATATATATATATATATATATATCTGGGAACACTACAAACCGTCTTTTTTTGAAAAGATAGGAGCACAGACCACCAGATGAGTGCTGCAAAATTTCTCCATGTGCAAGTCAGCCATTACGCGTTTCAGCCCACAAGGGGTCTTGATCACATGACGCATATATATATCTATACACACACACACACATATATATATATATATATATATATGGCTGTAGAGGTGTTGGAGGAGCAATAAACTTACATCTGTTTGCTACAACTTGGGTCCGTGCTCCGTTTCTTTGGGATAAGGTATACGCCAGAGGGCTAACGGAGTTGCCAAGAATATATATATATATATATATATATATATATATATATATATATATATATATATATATATATATATATATATATATATATATATATATATATATATATATATATATATGTTTCAAGAGGCTCCATTTTGCCGGGGCCACCGACCCTGCAGGGCGGGCTCTTGGAACAGGAATGGAGATCCTGCTGATAAGATTTTACCACACAAAGAGTAGAGCCCAACTCCGACTTCTGAACAGGCTGACTTTATTCGTCTTAGTGCGCAGCAGAACAGAAACACTCATAAAGTCCTTACGCGTTTCGGCGTGGTGCCGCCTTGTTCACAGGTGAGTGCAATTTGTTGATCCTTGTGGTCATGTGCCTGTAGCAACCAACTACAAGCCCCAGTGTACCAAAATGTTAAATGTAAAATCCCCAGCGTGCAATGATGTATAATTCATTTCTGCTTACATAGCGTTTTTCCACCAAATGTCACGAACATTTCTTATTTTGTTCCAAGGGGCACACTTTAAAATTGTCAGCTGCAACATTTTGCAGCTGACAATTTTAAAGTGTGCACCTTGGAACAAAATAAGAAATGTTCGTGACATTTGGTGGAAAAACGCTATTAAGCAGAAATGAATTATACATCATTGCACGCTGGGGATTTTACATTTAACATTTTGGTGCACACTGGGGCTTGTAGTTGGTTGCTACAGGCACATGACCACAAGGATCAACAAATTGCACTCACCTGTGAACAAGGCGGCACCACGCCGAAACGCGTAAGGACTTTATGAGTGTTTCTGTTCTGCTGCGCACTAAGACGAATAAAGTCAGCCTGTTCAGAAGTCGGAGTTGGGCTCTACTCTTGTGTGGTAAAATCTTATCAGCAGGATCTCCATTCCTGTTCCAAGAGCCCGCCCTGCAGGGTCGGTGGCCCCGGCGAAAATGGAGCCTCTTTGAAAACATTTGACGGAGGGGGCATGACCCGCTTTCCAAACATACCAGCCTACAAGGATTTCCATGGCAAGATGGTACCGAGTGAAAGAAAGGGAGATGAGAGAGGTGACCCTCTCTTTGGTAACTCCGCGTTACAGGCAAATTAATTAAGTGTGGCAGGACTATTTTGCATTTTGCAGCTGACAATTTTAAAGTGTGCACCTTGGAACAAAATAAGAAATGTTCGTGACATTTGGTGGAAAAAAACGCTATTAAGCAGAAATGAATTATACATCATTGCACGCTGGGGATTTTACATTTAACATTTTGGTGCACACTGGGGCTTGTAGTTGGTTGCTACAGGCACATGACCACAAGGATCAACAAATTGCACTCACCTGTGAACAAGGCGGCACCACGCCGAAACGCGTAAGGACTTTATGAGTGTTTCTGTTCTGCTGCGCACTAAGACGAATAAAGTCAGCCTGTTCAGAAGTCGGAGTTGGGCTCTACTCTTTGTGTGGTAAAATCTTATCAGCAGGATCTCCATTCCTGTTCCAAGAGCCCGCCCTGCAGGGTCGGTGGCCCCGGCAAAATGGAGCCTCTTTGAAAACATTTGACGGAGGGGCATGACCCGCTTTCCAAACATACCAGCCTACAAGGATTTCCATGGCAAGATGGTACCGAGTGAAAGAAAGGGAGATGAGAGAGGTGACCCTCTCTTTGGTAACTCCGCGTTACAGGCAAATTAATTAAGTGTGGCAGGACTATTTTGCATTTTGCAGCTGACAATTTTAAAGTGTGCACCTTGGAACAAAATAAGAAATGTTCGTGACATTTGGTGGAAAAAAACGCTATTAAGCAGAAATGAATTATACATCATTGCACGCTGGGGATTTTACATTTAACATTTTGGTGCACACTGGGGCTTGTAGTTGGTTGCTACAGGCACATGACCACAAGGATCAACAAATTGCACTCACCTGTGAACAAGGCGGCACCACGCCGAAACTCGTAAGGACTTTATGAGTGTTTCTGTTCTGCTGCGCACTAAGACGAATAAAGTCAGCCTGTTCAGAAGTCGGAGTTGGGCTCTACTCTTTGTGTGGTAAAATATATATATATATATATATATATATATATATATATATATATATATATATATATTTGTAAATCCCCAGTCCACTGCTCTTAGCCGTTCTCCTTCCCACGGTACCGGTGCATGCGACGGCTGCAGTCTCCGCCTCTGAATGATTAGTTTTGATAATATCTGGAACTCCAAGAAATAAATACTGCGGCACACCTCCAGACAGCATAAACAGTTTTATTTGGTGTGCCGCAGTATTTATTTCTTGGAGTTCCAGAAATTATCAAAACTAATTATATATATATATATATATATATATATATATATATGAGTACCATGAACTCCTTGTTTTTGTCGTTTTATAAGCAGTTTCCACTCTAACTCCAAATCAAGAAGTGTTGGCAGCCATTTTGTCCCTCGGTAGAACCGAGGGACAGAAACAAGTGCGCAAAGCGCAAAAAGGGGGCAGGGTAGAAACACCCTGACCCCCTAGGTCTGCTCAGGGGGTCCCACAAGGACCCCCTGGGCAGAAAAAAGATTTTTTTTTTTTTTTAAATCGGCGGGATGCGCTTAGGGTGCGCGTATCCCGCCGAGAAAAAAAAAAGAAACAAGTGCGCAAAACGCACAATGTCCCCCGGGGGCATGGTGGGGGGGGATAATTTAATGTGTGGGGGCCTCAAAGGGCCCCCCAAGCCCCGGGGCTTTTTTTAAAAAATGGTGCGGGAGGGCTCTGAGCCCTCCCGCAGCCCCGGGACCACCACCTCCCGGGGCTTTTTAAATTAATTTAACAACCTGTGTGGGGGGCTCCAGCCCCCACACACCCCGGGACCGCCACCTCCCCGGGCACTAACAAATTAAAATGGGGGTCCGTTTTGGACCCCCGAAGCCCCGGGGACCACCACCTCCCCGGGGCTGTGCTCATGTAGGGAGGGGGCCGCGCGGCCCCCTCCTGGAGCCCTTGATGGCCCTGGGGACCGCCACCCCCAGGGCCGGCTCCTGCAGTGTCCCGGGGTGCCTACCCCTCGCGGCTCCCGTCCTGCCATAGCAAACTGCTTTGGATATTGGAAGAGAGAGCAGGAAACCTGCTCTCTCTTCCAATATCCAAAGCACATTGCTTTCCACATGGGGAGCAGCATGTCAGCTGCTCCCCATGTGGAACAGCAATGCCGGCTCCCAAGGGACGTGGGAGCCGGCGGGACTGTGGGGGGATTGGGGACCCCCACAGTCCCCAACGGAGAGGGCCAGCCCCGGGGGATGGGGTCCCCGGGGCAAGTAGTGGCCCAGGAGGGGGCCACGCGGCCCCCTCCCCAAAAAAGAAAAATCTAAAAAATAAAAAAAAATGGAAAGGCCGGCCCCGGGGATGGGGTCCCCGGGGCCTTAATGGCCAGAGGAGGGGGCCACGCAGCCCCCTCCAAAGAATAAAAATAAAAAGACCATGCCCCGGGGATGGGGTCCCGGGGCCAATACAGGCCCAGGGAAGGGGGGCCACGCGGCCTCCTTCCCGTTTTTTTTTTAATTAAAAATTAAAAAAAGGGGTAAGGCCCTGGGGAATGGGGTCCCCAGGGCATAAAAACAGGAAAAAGGAAGGGGGCCACACAGCCCCCTTCAGGGGACAAAAAAAAAAATGATCGGGCCCGCAGGCCCCGCCCCTTCCTTCACCACTCTGCAAACGCGCCCCTGGCGCGTTTGCAGAGGGGAACGAATTCCCCTTGAATACTGGGGGTCCCTGGGAGCCAACTAGCCCACCAGGAACCTCCAATATGCGCCAGGGGCTGCGTTGCAGAGACGTGTAGAGAGGCCACACCCCTTTTACACCTCTCTGCAACGCAGCTCTGTGGCGCTTTTGGAGGTATATGGTGGGCTAGTTGGACTCCGGGGACCCTCAGGATTCAAGGGGACTTAATCCCCCAACTTAAAACGCGCCACGGGGCGCGTTTGCACAGTGGTGAAGGGAGGGGGCGGGGCTTCAGGTGACATGTGTGCAAACAGGCCCCGTGGCTCGTTTTAAGATGGGGAATTAAATCCCCTTCAATCCTGAGGGTCCCTGGGGGCCAAGTAGCCCAACAGGTACATCCAGAAAGCGCCACAGAGCTGCGTTGCAGAGAGGTGTAAAAGGGGTGTGGCCTCTCTACACGTCTCTGCAACGCAGCCCCTGGCGCATATTGGAGGTTCCTGGTGGGCTAGTTGGCCCCTAGGGACCCTCAGGATTCAAGGGGACTTAATCCCCCAACTTAAAACGCGCAACGGGGCGCGTTTGCACAGATGTCACCTCAGGCCCCGCCCCTCCCTTCACCATTGTGCAAATATTCCTCTAAAATCAGCCGAAATACGAATTCCGATTTACTCACCTGTTATCAGGAGAGACCTCAGTGTTGTATCTTTCAGCCCAGTACTGGTCCTGAAAAGTAATTCTAACCATACTTACCAGTAACTTGAATTTCCTTCCATAGGCCAACATTGACTGGTTTCACTTGGAAATTCTTCTAAGTGTGGAGTTTTGGAACTTTAAAATATTCCTCTAAAATCAGCCGGAATACGAATTCCGATTTACTCACCTGTTATCAGGAGAGACCTCAGTGCTGCATCTTTCAGCCCAGTACTGGTCCTGAAAAGTAATTTTAACCGTACTTACCAGTAACTTGAATTTCCTTCATAGGCTAACATTGACTGGTTTCACTTGGAAATTCTTCTAAGTGTGGAGTTTTGGAACTTTAAAATATTCCTCTAAAATCAGCCGAAATACGAATTCCGATTTACTCACCTGTTATCAGGAGAGACCTCAGTGCTGCATCTTTCAGCCCAGTACTGATCCTGAAAAGTAATTTTAACCGTACTTACCGGTAACTTGAATTTCCTTCATAGGCTAACATTGACTGGTTTCACTTGGAAATTCTTCTAAGTGTGGAGTTTTGGAACTTTAAAATATTCCTCTAAAATCAGCCAAAATACGAATTCCGATTTACTCACCTGTTATCAGGAGAGACCTCAGTGCTGCATCTTTCAGCCCAGTACTGATCCTGAAAAGTAATTTTAACCGTACTTACCGGTAACTTGAATTTCCTTCATAGGCTAACATTGACTGGTTTCACTTGGAAATTCTTCTAAGTGTGGAGTTTTGGAACTTTAAAATATTCCTCTAAAATCAGCCGAAATACGAATTCCGATTTACTCACCTGTTATCAGGAGAGACCTCAGTGCTGCATCTTTCAGCCCAGTACTGGTCCTGAAAAGTAATTTTAACCGTACTTACCAGTAACTTGAATTTCCTTCCATAGGCTAACATTGACTGGTTTCACTTGGAAATTCTTCTTAGTGTGGAGTTTTGGAACTTTAAAATATTCCTCTAAAATCAGCCGAAATACGAATTCCGATTTACTCACCTGTTATCAGGAGAGACCTCAGTGCTGCATCTTTCAGCCCAGTACTGATCCTCAAAAGTAATTTTAACCGTACTTACCGGTAACTTGAATTTCCTTCATAGGCTAAGATTGACTGGTTTTCAGCAAAAAAGTTTCAAAGTGTTGATTTTCACAAACTACAAATATTCCTTAAAAATCGCCTGTATGACTTAAACGCATTCTTTCAACTGTTTACAGGAGATGCACCAGTGCTGGATCCAGGATCCAACACTGAGTAAGAAAAAGTAACGATAACAGTTTTTACCTGCTAAGTGAATTTCCTTCCATAGGATAACATTGGTGATTCTATGAGAAAAAGTTTCTAAGTGTCAACTTTTAAAATACAATAATATTCCTTAAAAATCACGACTGTAACCAAAACGCTTTTACTCAACTGTTTACAGGAGATGTACCAGGACTGAATCTAGGATCCAGTCCTGTGGTTACAAAAGTAATCCATAAAGTAACTAATTGCATTTAACTAGAAATTCACATTGAGCTGAATGTTGCATTGTGTTTGAAAATGTGTTGCCCATTGCAACAACTGTAACTACTGTACTTAAAAGTCTATTGCCTATCTGCAAAGTATTTAAACTAAAGTAATTCATTCTGAGAAAGTATTTTTTGTAATGTAATGTATAATGTAATTACAATGTAATTTAAAAATAAAATATGTAAAAAAAATTGTTTCTAAAAATGTAGTAAATCAGTATGAAAAAAATTAATATAACAATTAATACATTTAAAAATTGTCATTTACAAAACCTTTGAAATTCACTGAAAAAACCGTAGGTTTCAGGCACGTTATAGTTAGAAATTAGCATTTAAAAACCTTTGAAATTCACTGAAAAAACCATAGGTTTCAGACACGTTATAGTTACAAATTAGCATTTAAAAAACCTTTGAAATTCACTGAAAAAACCATAGGTTTCAGACACGTTATAGTTACAAATTAGCATTTAAAAACCTTTGAAATTCACTGAAAAAACCATAGGTTTTAGGGACAGTTATAGTTACTTGGACATTGCACTCGTACAAAACCCGTGAAATTCCCCCGTTATAGTTAGTTCAGCTAACTATAACTCGCGCCCCGCAATGCACTGCTGATGACGTCACATATTACATCACTCATGACATGGTCAGTGACATCACTGATGACATCACTGATGACATCTCAAATGACATCACTGATGACATCATCCACGTGATAATCTGATGCACCTCCTCACACCCTAATATAACCTTTGATACACCCACTCTAAATTACAGACTGCCATTCGCAAAACCATAGACACTCCAACACCAATAACTACATACCCACTCACTGATTCTTAGGTCTACACACACACATCCACTCACTCACCCGTACAGTCACTCATACTTACGGTCACTCAGTACAGGACTATCATATGCACTCTTACTCCTATATAGACACTCAAACAACGCCACTCATCCATAGAGATACTCACACACCTAGTCAGTCATGCAAATAATTAAACACACTGCCATTTACTCACCTATACAGTTATACACACACCAGCTCACTTACTCATACAAATAGTAGCACATTGTTACGCTCTTACAATCACTGATACAAGCACACAATCATCCATACAGCCACTATCACAATCACTCACTCTTGCTTATAGCTATTTATATACTCCAACACACATATATACTGCCTTTCACATATGTAGTTACTCACACATGTACCACTGGGACATACATTCACTCACTAACACACTCTTACACACACTTACCCACCCATACAGTCTATCACAGATGCACTCTTGAAACCATCCACCCAGTGAATCACCCACTCACACATCTATGCACAGAGTTGCACACACCCCTCCCACACAAACACTCAGGCACCCATACAGATACTCAGACAAGCATTCAATAACTCATATAGACACTCATGTAGCTATTCACAAACACATGCAGCCACTTACACAGCAACAGACAGACGGATACAGACATTCATCCAGTTTAGTCACTAACCCATGCATTCAGTAAGATACGTTAAATCACTCACTTATAGAGTCAGTCACGCACCTACTAAATCATCCATACAGACACTTACACACCCACTCATTCTTCAATACGTCTTTTCCTATATATATTAAAAATATTTAAACTTTACAGAAACACACAGTCACTGGATGATGTCATCAGTGATGTCATCAGTGATGTCATCAGTGATGTCATTTGAGATGTCATCAGTGATGTCATCAGTGATGTCACTGACCATGTCATGAGTGATGTAATATGTGACGTCATCAGCAGTGCATTGCGGGGCGCGAGTTATAGTTAGCTGAACTAACTATAACGGGGGAATTTCACGGGTTTTGTACGAGTGCAATGTCCAAGTAACTATAACTGTCCCTAAAACCTATGGTTTTTTCAGTGAATTTCAAAGGTTTTTTAAATGCTAATTTGTAACTATAACGTGTCTGAAACCTATGGTTTTTTCAGTGAATTTCAAAGGTTTTTTAAATGCTAATTTCTAACTATAACGTGCCTGAAACCTACGGTTTTTTCAGTGAATTTCAAAGGTTTTGTAAATGACAATTTTTAAATGTATTAATTGTTATATTAATTTTTTTCATACTGATTTACTACATTTTTTGAAACAATTTTTTTTACATATTTTGTTTTTTAAATTACATTGTAATTACATTATACATTACATTACAAAAAATACTTTCTCAGAATGAATTACTTTAGTTTAAATACTTTGCAGATAGGCAATAGACTTTTAAGTACAGTAGTTACAGTTGTTGCAATGGGCAACACATTTTCAAACACAATGCAACATTCAGCTCAATGTGAATTTCTAGTTAAATGCAATTAGTTACTTTATGGATTACTTTTGTAACCACAGGACTGGATCCTAGATTCAGTCCTGGTACATCTCCTGTAAACAGTTGAGTAAAAGCGTTTTGGTTACAGTCGTGATTTTTAAGGAATATTATTGTATTTTAAAAGTTGACACTTAGAAACTTTTTCTCATAGAATCACCAATGTTATCCTATGGAAGGAAATTCACTTAGCAGGTAAAAACTGTTATCGTTACTTTTTCTTACTCAGTGTTGGATCCTGGATCCAGCACTGGTGCATCTCCTGTAAACAGTTGAAAGAATGCGTTTAAGTCATACAGGCGATTTTTAAGGAATATTTGTAGTTTGTGAAAATCAACACTTTGAAACTTTTTGCTGAAAACCAGTCAATCTTAGCCTATGAAGGAAATTCAAGTTACCGGTAAGTACGGTTAAAATTACTTTTGAGGATCAGTACTGGGCTGAAAGATGCAGCACTGAGGTCTCTCCTGATAACAGGTGAGTAAATCGGAATTCGTATTTCGGCTGATTTTAGAGGAATATTTTAAAGTTCCAAAACTCCACACTAAGAAGAATTTCCAAGTGAAACCAGTCAATGTTAGCCTATGGAAGGAAATTCAAGTTACTGGTAAGTACGGTTAAAATTACTTTTCAGGACCAGTACTGGGCTGAAAGATGCAGCACTGAGGCCTCTCCTGATAACAGGTGAGTAAATCGGAATTCGTATTTCGGCTGATTTTAGAGGAATATTTTAAAGTTCCAAAACTCCACACTTAGAAGAATTTCCAAGTGAAACCAGTCAATGTTAGCCTATGAAGGAAATTCAAGTTACCGGTAAGTACGGTTAAAATTACTTTTCAGGACCAGTACTGGGCTGAAAGATGCAGCACTGAGGTCTCTCCTGATAACAGGTTAGTAAATCGGAATTCGTATTTCGGCTGATTTTAGAGGAATATTTTAAAGTTCCAAAACTCCACACTTAGAAGAATTTCCAAGTGAAACCAGTCAATGTTAGCCTATGGAAGGAAATTCAAGTTACTGGTAAGTATGGTTAGAATTACTTTTCAGGACCAGTACTGGGCTGAAAGATACAGCACTGAGGTCTCTCCTGATAACAGGTGAGTAAATCGGAATTCGTATTTCGGCTGATTTTAGAGGAATATTTGCACAATGGTGAAGGGAGGGCGGGGCCTGAGGTGACATCTGTGCAAACGCGCCCCGTTGCGCGTTTTAAGTTGGGGGATTAAGTCCCTTGAATCCTGAGGGTCCCTAGGGGCCAACTAGCCCACCAGGAACCTCCAATATGCGCCAGGGGCTGCGTTGCAGAGACGTGTAGAGAGGCCACACCCTTTTACACCTCTCTGCAACGCAGCTCTGTGGCGCTTTCTGGATGTACCTGTTGGGCTACTTGGCCCCAGGGACCCTCAGGATTGAAGGGGATTTAATTCCCATCTTAAAACGAGCCACGGGGCCTGTTTGCACACATGTCACCTGAAGCCCCGCCCCCTCCCTTCACCACTGTGCAAACGCGCCCGTGGCGCGTTTTAAGTTGGGGGATTAAGTCCCCTTGAATCCTGAGGGTCCCCGGAGTCCAACTAGCCCACCATATACCTCCAAAAGCGCCACAGAGCTGCGTTGCAGAGAGGTGTAAAAGGGGTGTGGCCTCTCTACACGTCTCTGCAACGCAGCCCCTGGCGCATATTGGAGGTTCCTGGTGGGCTAGTTGGCCCCCAGGGACCCCCAGTATTCAAGGGGAATTCGTTCCCCTTCTGCAAACGCGCCAGGGGCGCGTTTGCAGAGTGGTGAAGGAAGGGGGCGGGGCCTGCGGGCCCGATCGTTTTTAAAAATTTTTTTTTTTGTCCCCTGAAGGGGGGCTGTGTGGCCCCCCTTCCTTTTTCCTGTTTTAATGCTCTGGGGACCCCATCCCCCAGGGCCTTACCCCTTTTTTTAATTTTTAATAAAAAAACGGGAAGGGGGCCGCGTGGCCCCCTTCCCTGGGCCTGTATTGGCCCCGGGGACCCCATCCCCGGGGCATGGCCTTTTATTTTTATTCTTTGGAGGGGCTGCGTGGCCCCCTCCTCTGGCCATATAAGGCCCCGGGGACCCCATCTCCCGGGGCCGGCCTTTCCATTTTTTTTTTTTTTTTAGATTTTTCTTTTTTGGGGAGGGGGCCGCGTGGCCCCCTCCTGGGCCACTACTTGCCCCGGGGACCCCATCCCCCGGGCTGGCCCTCTCCGTTGGGGACTGTGGGGGGTCCCCAATCCCCCACAGTCCCGCCTCGGCTCCCCACGTCCCTTGGGAGCCGGCATTGCTAGTTCCACATGGGGAGCAGCTGACATGCTGCTCCCCATGTGGAAAGCAATGTGCTTTGGATATTGGAAGAGAGAGCAGGTTTCCTGCCTCTCTTCCAATATCCAAAGCAGTTTGCTATGGCAGGACGGGAGCCGCGAGGCTCCCGTCCTGCCATAGCAAACTACAGTGTCCCGGGGGTAGGCACCCCGGGACACTGCAGGAGCCGGCCCTGGGGGTGGCGGTCCCCAGGGCCATCAAGGGCTCCAGGAGGGGGCCGCGCGGCCCCCTCCCTACATGAGCACAGCCCCGGGGAGGTGGTGGTCCCCGGGGCTTCGGGGGTCCAAAATGGACCTCCATTTTAATTTGTTAGTGCCCCGGGAGGTGGCGGTCCTCGGGGTGTGTGGGGGGCTGGAGCCCCCACACAGGTTGTTAAATTAATTTAAAAAAAGCCCCGGGAGGTGGTGGTCCTCGGGGCTGCGGGAGGGCTCAGAGCCCTCCCGCACCATTCTCTAAAAGCCCCGGGGGTGGCGGACCTCGGGGCTTGGGGGGCACTTTGAGGCCACCCACACATTAAATTATCCCCCCCCACCATGCCCCCGGGACTTGGGCCACCCGGGGGCCAATTAACATCGAAGCGCGGGAGACCGCGCTTTGATTTTTTTTTTCGGCATGAGCGCATCCTGCCGATTTAAAAAAAAAAAATGCTTTGCCCAGGGGGTCCTTGTGGGACCCCCTGAGCAGGCCTAGGGGTTAGGGTGTTTCTACCCTGCCCCCTTTGTGCGTTTTGCGCACTTGTTTCTTTTTTTTTTCTCGGCGGGATACGCGCACCCTAAGCGCATCTTGCCGATTTAAAAAAAAAAAAAATTCTTTTCTGCCCAGGGGTCCTTGTGGGACCCCCTGAGCAGACCTAGGGGTCAGGGTGTTTCTACCCTGCCCCCTTTTGCGCTTTGCGCACTTGTTTCTGTCCCTCGGTTCTACCGAGGACAAAATGGCTGCCAACACTTCTTGATTTGGAGTGTTGACAGCCAATTAGCATGCAGCTCGTGATCGGGAGGGTACGCGGATCCGACGCGCCCATAGATATATATGTGATTTTAATTGTGAATTTCTCAGGAACTACTGAACGGATTTACACCATTTTAGCAAAAGGCACCAGTCTGAACCAAGGGCTACCTCTTTGCCAAATTTGGGGTAATTCCGTTCAGCAGTTCGAGCTGTAGCTGCGACTAAAGGTTCCTATGGAAAAATGAATGGGGAAAACGTGTTTTGGGACCCCCTTTTTCTCGGCCCCCGCTTGACGTATCACCCCGAGACTTTCAGGGTAGGAGCGGACCGGAGCGCCCCAACAAGTTGGAAACTTTTGCGAAGATTCGTCAACCGGCGCCAACGTTATTGCAAATAGAATGTCGCGGATTTCCTATGGATAATAGGTTGTAACTATAACTATCTACTGGCGACCGCCAGTAGATAATATATATATATATGTATATACATATATATTGACTGAAGCCACCAAACCTTAAAGAACTTTATAGTTAGGTAAAAATGTCAGTGAAAATATATTATTTTAAATAACAAACAAAACCACTGAAATACACCAGATATAGTTATCTCAATCAAATAACTATAACTTGTGCCCTAAAGTAACTACAGCTCATGCTCCAGCCATGCACAGTTTGTCATCAATTATGTCATTTCAAATGTTGCAGTGATGTTATCAAGGATGTCATACAACATGTCATGAGTGATGTAATATGTGAGGTCATAAGCAGTGTATGGCGAGGGCTCCAGTTACGGTTAATTAAGGGCACAAGTTATAGTTACTTGGGATAACTGTAACTGGTGAATTTCAGTGGTTTTGTTAGTTTAAAATTGTATGATTTAACTCACATTTTTACCTAACTCTAACATCCCTTTAACATCTGTTTCTTTCAGTGAATTTCTAAGTTTTTGTAATGCAAAGTAGGATACTATTAACTTACCTGACAATAACATCACTCTAACGTTTGGTATTTTCAGGGAATATATATGTGTGTGTGAGGGGGTGGTATGTATACATATGTATATGGACAGCATATGTAGACTTAGACATGTCAAACTATGCTTCTCATGGTATGGCATTGAGGTTGTCATTATTCATGTTTCTTTGTGCGTTGAACCATGCTTCCTGTTAAAAGCATATACATTAATATAAGGAGAAATAAATGTATATTAGACCACAAGATACATGTGTATATCAGACCATGTAAATACTGCTGCTTCTATTTACAAATGGGTGTGTACTTACAGAAGTTTATGCCTGAGACAAAGGCCCTGATTTAAATCTTGGAGGATGAGATACTTCGTCACAATTGTGACGGATATCCCATCCGCCATATTTCAAGTGCATTATATCCAATGACACTTGTAAACGGCAGATGGGATATCCGTCACGTTTGTAATGGAATATCCCATCCGCCAAGATCTAAATCAGGCCCTAAAACTTTACTAGCTGTCATGTGTATATATGTTTGTAGAAATTATCTTCAGTTATTTGTTAAATAAAAAATCTCTGTATACTTCACCACAAGATACATTTGCATACCATATCACATAAATAGTTCTGCTTCTATGTACAGATGGATGTGTATTTAGAGGGGTCATTTTAGCCACTAAGACTTTGTGCAGTGTCAAGTCGTCTGTATGTTAGTTAAATTTTTTCTTTAAAAAATCTACTCCCCTCAACCTTTGTACCATACCTCTTCTCTCTGACTTATCCCAAACCTTCCTGATTACTATGAACTCAAAAACATCTTTTTTCAATCCTCCTTCTCCTTTCTAGCCAAATCACCCAACTAACAGGCGCACATGTCCACTACTCTCAATTACAACTTACTACTCTCCCTTTTAAATCTATTACCATCATTTTATGCATACTTCAAAACGCTACTAAACACAGAAGAACTGAAGTATGCAAACTTAACATAACTAATCCACAGGGAAAAACACATATTCGTAATCTACTAACCCTTTAACTCTATTCTTGGGTTCCATAGAAGTGTGCTACTCACTGCAAAGCACTTCAATGCCTCATCAGGGGTAGTAAGTGCTATATAAATACAATTTACAGTCAATCTATCTATCTATGTATCTATCTATCTATCTATCTGTCTGTCTGTGTGTCTGTCTGTGTATCTATCTATTTATTTATTGATCTATCTATCCATTCATCCAACACTCTCTATGTATGCAACCCTCTCAACATATGTAACACTCTTGATCAATGAGGCCATAACTATCAATGCAACCATCTACCTATATAGCTATCTATCAATATAGCTATCTATTTGACACTATCTATTCATCTACACAACCCTCTCTATATGTCTTTGCAAGCCTTTCTATCATTTTCTTTCAACCCTCTCTACCTATTTGTAATAAAGATTTACAAAAATCGTTATTAAAAAAAATAGCAAAGGCAAGAGACTGGCTGCCAATTCCAGACTGATTGACTTTTTCGGTCATCAAGCATTTATAAATACAATGGTCCCTAATACATGACATGTTCAAAGGTATTAACAAGTATCTTTATTTAATGAAAAATACGTATAAATATACGTTGACTACCAGTGCTAAAACCGTGCTCTGTGCTCATTTTCGTGTAATACACGCTAGTGAGTAAAGTGATAAACATGTGTATCATGTAAACAAGAACACAGCCTGTTTAATGGAAATACAACAATAAAAATACAATCTGTGTTATAAGTTAAAGGTGTTTCAATCCCTTAAGGCAATATGGGATTGTCATCAGAACTCCGAGAATGTTGAGCGTGAGAGGGGAACAAAAAATGTGAGCAAACAATAGTGAACAAAAGAGAAGTATATTATATACAATGTTTACACTTTTTACAGAGGGAACAAAAAAAGAATTGTGGAAAAATAATCAGAAGAAAGACAGAATGCTCACCAGACAGATAATTGAACTAGAGTGAAAAGGGTGGGGAGCAGTGCTCCTAGGGCACCAGAAGGTAACAGGGCAATTACCAGTGGGAAGAGAAAGACTCGTGAGTTAAGATTCTATATAGAAAAAGTTATCTGGGGAGGTAAATGCGAAAGGGTCAAATTACCTACACTGCTGGAATGGTCCACAGTTGACAGTTGGGCAGGGCAGGTGGATAACCTTTGGGGGCAAGACAGGAGGGAGAGGAGTTTTACCCCAGTGCACAGTTATTAAGAAAGGATTGACTGCCCACTCTGCTAATGCAGGGAACATCCCTGGAAAAATCACACAGAAACCCAGCAATGGGGATCGATATCTCAATGGAGGACTGTGCGGCAAGCACAATGGAGCCAATTGGTAATGCGGCTGCCGGCCAATGTGGTTATAAGTATGTGCAGATTAAAGTTCACCAGGGCAGGAGCCTAAAAGCCAGAGGAGATTGGCTGCCAAAATCGGTAGCCATCTTGGGAGGGGTGGAAATGTGAAAGAGACCGGTGGCCATCTTAAAGGGGAGTCCATTCAGTGAGAAGAGCATTTGTCCCACTGTAAAAAGGAATCACTGGCATCTCATTGGGCAAAACAGATGCAGTGAAGTGCAGCAGATGATAATGTATATGAACATACTAAACATTTGACAGTAAACAGAGTAAGGCACAGCGAATTAGTTAAAGTTGAGAAGCATATAATTGAAAATGTTCACTGTAGATTTGTCGAAAGTATACTGATGACTAACAAAGGGAGGCAGTACACACCAGTTTCAACTCGTACAGGTGTTTGCTCACAGGAGAGTTGTCCAGTCCACGTGAGAATTTAGACCAGCTCTTATGGTGTCCAATCTCAAGATCCATCTAAGTTCTTCCCTATTGAGAAGTAGTTTTAGATTTCCCCCCCCTGAAAGTAAAGAGTTAACCAAGATGTTCTGCCATCAGATGTCATCTTCAGTGTGTCCAGCTTGAATAAAGTGTTTTGCAAAAGGTGCAGTGAGGATCTTACACCTTAAACCTATGTTGGCATATCCAGATCTTTATTTTCCATGCAAGCTGACCAATATACAGGCACTTACACTGACAGAACATCACATCCACCATATTATTTGTGTTGCTATTAGTGAGGGATCTTAGAGTGATGTTAGTTGTGCCATGAGTGAATGTTTTAGTTTCTATGACAAAGAGGCAGACACTTCAGCTGCCACACTTTTAATGTTCAGTTATAGGTGACAGACCCCAGAGATCAGTGAGAATGCCTGGGTTATTATTGCAGGGGGATGCAGCCAAAACCAGGTGACCTTTGAAATGTTTTCCCTTCCCTAAATGTTTGAATACCTACTCAATGAAGAGAGCATGGTATTTTCCCAGAAAAACTCTATTGAGCCTGAAGCAAAAAGAAAAATCCGAGAGAGTTGTGTGTGTGTAGCTACTTTTACACCAGTATCCACTTTTACAGCAAATGCATGAAGACACATTGAACAGTACTGACAGCAGGGGGATCTTACTCTTGAACCTCTTATGTATGCTTCTAAAAAAGAAAAAAAGGAAAGATCACCTGGTTCTCCTCCCTCTTCAGAACACTAATGGACCTGTGGAAGACAAAAGAAAACAGCACCTGCTGTTGCGACCTATGAGGAGAACCCTAAAAGCTAGACTTGCTCCCACTTGTACCCAGGACAAAGAAGTGGGATCCAAGGGTAAGTTGGCTGACCACCTGTTAAGCAACAAAGTCACAAAAGTTGCAAGAAGCCCACTTTCCTTGGAAGAACCTAGCAGACCATTTTCAACTGGGCCGGGCCTGGCCTGGACCCTGCCTGTAGGTTTGTTGGAGTGAGCTCTGACACCCAAGTACTGATCCTTGGCTGATGCCAAAGCATTCTCCTCCCGCCTAAACCTAAGATACTTTTTGGCCAAACTTTTACCTGGAGAACCCTCTTGGGACTGGGTTCACCTGCCAGCAGACCCATCAAGGGTGCATTGCCGCAGGGCCTCACTTCACTGTAGGTCCTGCTATGTTCTTCTCTCGATGCCGGAATCCGTTGATGCTGAAGTCCTCCTTGGTCCCCAGCCCCAGTTTCATTGACGCTGCCATCATAGGAGAACCCAATTGACGGCAGAGACATCTCGGACATGAAAACTTGAACTTCTCCCACTGGAGCTTTTCTCACCCTAAACAACGGTCTTGGCGAGGCACCATCTCAATGCTGGAATCAGTCAAGCCCCCTTCTCTTGCTGCCAGCCACTGCCGGTTTTCACTGAAAGCTGTCAAGATCTGGAGGTAATTAGACGTACCTAGTCCTTGTATCCAACCCGCCACCCTCTGCTGTTAGTCTTAAACCATACCTTTGTCCTGGTCAAGTGCAATCAGATGACCGTGGTTGGCGCGTAATGCTTTTGATACAATTTTCATTTAAAAACATTTAAAAATCATATCTCGGTTTCCCTTTATTAAATATTTGTCATTCTGCTGTGATATTGTTCATTACTATACTCTCTATTTTTATAAATTGGAATGGGATTTTTTATTGTGTTGTGTTTTCCACTTTTTAACTGTTTTGGTACTTCTAAATGCTTTACACATTTTCTTAAGCCTGTCTGTGCTGTGCCAAAGCTACCGGGGTTAATCTCAAGTTAAAATGACTGAACCTTTACTGTACCTAAGAAGAATAGTGACATTACTACTTATAGTGGAATACCATCCCCCAACTAATAATCCAGTTTCTCGTAGTAATCCATTGTTCTCCAATGTGTAAGTGATGATAAAATGTGTCCACTTGATTATTAAACCCCAGTTTTTTTCTTGCACCTCAGTCTTTAAAAAATTGGACTTCGTTGGAAAACCTGCCCAACAGCCGACTTAGGGGCACATGCATCAAGCTAGGCAATTGCGATTCCTTAATAGCTATTATTAAGGAATCGCTATTAAGGAATCGCAATTGCCTATGCATGTAGAAATCGCTCAATAAATAGCGATTCCTAAACATTCCTTAATTGCTACTCGCAAATTGCGAGTCGCAATTAAGGAATACCTACCCATTCATTCCTATGGGCCAGGAGGCCCATAGGAATGAATGGGAAGATATTCACTATTAGTGATTCGCTATTAAAGAATGGCTAATAGCGGGAGCTATTTCAAGGGTGCCAGGGTGTCAAAAGGACACCCTGTTGCACCCTGAAATCTGCATAAGAGTACATCTTGCACACACACATGCCCCAAGGGCATGTGTGTGTGTAAATGGAAGTTTGAAAAATGAACTTTAGTGCATTTTTCAAAGTTTTTGCAAATTACCATGCAGTTTAACTTTATGGTAATTTACTCCCCTATTAGCGAAATCGCAAATTTTTTAACTTTAATGCATTGCATTTAAGGAATCTCAATTTGTGATTCCTTAAATGCAACTGCAATTTAAGGAATAGCAATTTTGCGATTCCTTAAATTGCATTTCTGCATTTGGGATGATGCATCCCAAATGCAGAAATACTGATCGCATGCAGGGCAGATTCTGAGAATCTGCCCGTTTGTGGTTGAAGGCATTCACGTGAATTAGCATGATAAAAGTGTGAAGTGTGGGTGCCTAAACTTTGTGTATGAATGAGTACCTGCATCACTGAATGTGTGTGAGCACACAAATAAATCAGTATGGGAGTCAAAGTGATTAGTCAATAAGTGAATCAGTTATTAAATAAGCCACTCAGTGAGTCACAAACTATGTCAAATTGCCTTTAAAACACTTGATTGGAATTGAGGATTCGATGTTAAAATATGTTTCTATCTTCTCTTTCAACACACAAACAGAATGTAGTGGAAAAAAGATACTTTTGAGAGATTGTGGGGCTTTGGGGAAAACTAGTTGTGGGGTTCTGACCCTGCTTGATCAATCTGACCTTAGGCAATAACTTTTCTTCACGGTGCCTCCTTTTCCATGATCATTGCATTTGAGAGCACCTTCAAATATTTCAGTTCACAATGCTTATTGTACAAAAAACTCTCTTGCATATGGTTTAATAGACCATCATGTTGCTCCACGAATAACAACAACAAAGGCTTTAAGTTGGAGGTACAACCCAACTGATTTGCCTCTTGGGTCACTAATAAAATTGTTGTCAGGACAGAAGGGCGCAACAAGAGATACCCATCCAGTGGCTGAATTGCTCAATGTAAAATCAGGAAACCTGGCTTCAATCCCGGCTTCCCCACTTGCCAAACTGTGACATTAAGCAATTATTTTTCTTTACATCTGGAATGTTAAAAAAAAAACTTTTTAAAATTTTAAAATTAGTACCTCAGGCTCAGTTGAAGTCAGTCACTTTTGCAGGACAGGAGGTTCAGGTTTAGCTAAGAGCAGGTCCTCATGCCTCCTCAGTGTCTGTGTTGATGCTCTTGCAGTCAGCAATCCTGTCACAGGACGAGAAACAGGCAAGGCTGTTGTGGAGGATTACGGGAGCCATCAATGCCGCCTCTACCCCTGCTAGACTGGCAATGGTAGCGAGGCAGGAAAATCTTGGGTATGTGTTGGGTGAAAGGTGTAAAGGCGCAAAGCCTATGGGCGTCCACACCCAGTCAGATGCAAGCGCAGCTTGTCTGACTCTTGCAATGTGTTCATAGAGCAGGCTAGGGTTAAAGTGACCCTCACTGTGAAAAGTCACAGCAGTAACTTATTGCTAGCCGACAGTCTCACCCTTAGCAGAGAGACTCTTGAAGGAGTGGGGCTTCATTAACTGTGGGCCGTCTGCCGCTCATTCTGGCGGTTGTTGTTTAATACATAATTTTGAAAGAATATCCATGGCTTAATGTGCAGTTAATGATTTTCATTCAAATTAACATATTGTGGTTGGAGAAGAAGAATACCAATTTCTCACAAGCATGTAGACTGAAAAGGATGCTGTCACAAAACATCCCAAAGCTATATTTCAGTCTAGCAACCTCATTTGGATTTTGCAATTTTTGGCAGGAACATAAACCCACCACTTAGCTTTTTTGGCACCGTTCTGAGATCAGAATATCAGAATGGTGAATAAGACATTTTAATGTTTCTTACTGCTCATTGAACCACACATATTCCCCATTTCCAACCTGACTTATCCACGTAAATTCCTCCAAGTTATATCTGGAGGAATTTTGAAGTAAAATACCACAGGTCTAATGCAAAATTCATACTGTTTGTGTTTGATGTCTGAATTTCCGCTGAACTCTGACATACCTTTCAACCTTTTGCAGCAGCTTGGCGGATAAGAGTCTAAATTGTAGCAGGAGACTCACTTTTTTAAAACAGAGGGCCTGATTTAAATCTGTCGCTTTTTTTGGTGTGCTTCCCGCCCATTGCATTTGGTGTCCGCATGCCCAATTAGATGTTGGCTAGTTGCGGTAGAAAAGACAGCTACAGTCCCACTGCCTCCACCGAGACTCCTGCTCCCGTGTTGATGGCAAGGGAGCCAGAAGCTGCTTTGGGAGGGAGTCCCGCCCAACTTACCGCCATCCATATTATGATGTGCCTTTCCATCTACCCATTTCTGGTGGGGTCACCGTCATGCGCGAGTCGGCGGAATCGAAGAAAAAGAGGTGAAAACTCACCTTTTTTCGTGGTACCACTTCGGAATCCATCCTATACGCCATTGTCCAGGTCCTTCCTGTGCTGCTGGTCTCTTACCACGAAGATCAGTGACCCGGTTGTGGCCAGAATCAAAGGTAGGCTTCTGTGTCGCTATTCCTATGCAGTGTATGTTAACATTTACTTTCACCTCATGTTATTTAACATGCAACAAAATGGACAGTGCACATTACCTACATATACATTACGACACATACACAAATAGACATGTGTTTTACGATGATGATATGCAGTACTTACTCTCTTTACACCAGCAGGACCTCCTACATCATGACTCCGCCACTAGGAGACCACCAGCAAAAGTTGCACATCTAAATCGGCTCGGCGGGATACCACCAGCCCGATGCCAGTGGAATCCTGTCTGCCAGCATAGAAGACAGCGGCGGCAGCAGGAAGCAGGCTATAAGCTGCAACATCTAAATATGGCAGTCAGACTGCCAAGGGCTTGACGGAGTTCTTGGACCTGCTGCGGTGGCAGGATGGCGGTAAGACCACCAAGATCTAAATTGGGCTTAGGGTTTGAAATTATTTTACCTGACAACCTATTTTAATCCACCTATTCTGCACAGGATAAGCATTCAATTGTAATTGCATCATTTGCACAATCAATTTATCGCAGCGCTTAAAGGCCAACCAACTGCTTTGTGAATGGAGATGAAATTTGCTATGTGACATATGTGCTAATAGAGATCATCACATTCTTACATTCACAAGAGGTAGCAAAATGACCTGCCTAATGAATATACATTTCACAATGTGCTACCTCCTTTAAGAGTCTGAGAAACCAGAGACTGAACCGTGCATGGGAAAGCAGGCCGCTGTCTCTGCATCTTGATTCTTTTGATTTTTTATAAAGCAGCCCTTGCTTATTGAAGGGACAGGTGCAGCTTTAAAAAACGTTGCTCCTTCTAAGCCCCCTCTTATTTGAGGTTCGGAATGGGTTGCAAAAGCCCTATTATGAGTTTTAAAAAAAACTCCAAAATGTGAAGGCGTTTTTACAGTCATGAACCCTGTAAATTTGTTAATTGCAGGGTTTATGATCGCAAAAATGCTTTGGAAATCTGACCCTCCATATTTTGCTGACAACCATCCAAGCTGATGTCAGAATTATGTGCTTGGGAAGTGTCTTGGGAGTGTATGTAGTGTCCTTGCAGGGAAGGTTAGAACCTTGGCTAAAGGAAGAAAGGAGTAGACGCATGCTGTTGCTGGAGAGAGAGATTATGATGAGAGAAGCCAGACTCTTGTGAAAACTTTTGGGTGTCTTTTGTTATGGATCAGTTAACTTCTCATATCAACACATATTGGCATGATTAAACATTATTTATTTTTTCACTTTCTAGTCATGCCTTACACTCTTAGCCTCAAACCCAGAGTGCTTGAGTCAATTGCTCTGCGTAATGGTTTTCAGACAATGGTACAGTTGCTGTATGAATCTCATTTATTAATCTTATGTTCGCTCTGGCACAGATCTGTTCTCTTTCTGTTACCACTCCATTACAGAGTAGTGACTTTGGAGTTTAGGGAGCCTTTGATTATTTGTACTCTGTATTCCTTTCACGTTTCTCAGATAGTCTCTTCAGGTAGTCTTAAAGCCTCTACCCGAGGGAAACATGCGTCCCCGCCTTCCTTTAAAGCTTTTCTGGCTATAACATTATACACCAATTGTCATGGATCAAATAAGTGTACTTGTTGTTGAAAAGTAATTTTGAAATTTTACTACGTTTTTTAACTAGCGACATCAGGAAACGTTTGTATATTATTGTTACAGTTCCAAAAAGTGCGTCCAGCGCTGCTTTCCAGATTACAACCAATTAGTGTTGTGAAATAATTTTCAGCCATTTTACCTTATTTTCAACATTTACGGATCTGGGGTCAGAGTTGCTCGACTGTCCTTGGCAGTTTCGTTTCTGGTCTCTGACGTCACATGCCGGACCACACCAGCAAAGCCAAGCAAAGTCGAGCCGGGCGGTTCCCGCAACCACAACCACCACCCCCTCGCACCCCGCACTTGATCCGCCACTGCCACCCTCAAGGATCAAGGCAAAGGCACCTGGACGCAGGCGACTGTGCGAGTGTGCAGCTGTGCGAGTGCAGCAGCAGGCAGCCGACTACCGCAGAGAGAGAGCCCCAGGTGGCCCACGGAGGTGGCCCAGTCAGATCGGCTTGTGGATGCACCAGGTGAGCCCCACTCGCCAGTATCGCAGCACCGCTGCCACTGGACCCGAACCTGCACTCTTGCGCTCCTGCATTTCTCCCCAAATAGGCTCAGGCTCCTGGATCTCTGCTGCATGCATCAGCGTCAGCGTCATCACCGCGTCATCACTGCCTTCCTTGCCTCTTTCCTCACCGTGCCTCTCCCCGGGTGTCACTGACCGTGGGGGGGAGGGGGAAGGGAGCGAGGCAGATTGGTGAAGTGCAGTAAGTGCGTCTAACAGTGCCTAACAGCGAAGGCATGGTGAGCGGGGTCCGAGGAGGCAGTGGGGGTCGCCAGGGCCACGGTCAAGGGATAGACGCGGGTGTGTAATGACTGGTAGTAGACGTATTGAGGGTGAAAAGGTTTATTCAGGTTGACAGGAAACAGGTGAGCGCCAGGCAGCACGACTTCCACTCCAGGACACCAGTGCAACTGACGACCTGAATTGGAACTCGTGACGAACACAAGGAGTGTTCCATGCCACGCTCCACTTGCACACAATAAGGGACACAATACAATAAATGGAGAAACACAAGGCATAATAGAAAGATGCATATACAACACATCCCCCTCTTTTGGAAGTAGAAGAAAAAAAAACAATGCAACAGAACAAAAAGAACCATAGTCATCAGTGGACGGAACTACCTAACATATTCACTGAGCCACCCCGGCAGAACTCTTTTCCTCTTACCAATGACACACATGTCGTTCTCCCCAACGTGCTCAGTGTTACAATTAGAAGTACTCGGAAACCCCTCCTCCCTCCTCACAAAAGGAGTGGTATCCTGAGGAAGAGTTTCTTCTCCAACCTTTGTAGAGACTTGATTTGTCTCTGACGATTCATCCCTCTCCACGATTTTTGTTGGTACACAACCGTCAAGTCTCAAATCAGTTTGTACAGTACTGTGATCAAAATAGTCCTCCACCCACTCAAAGTTGGAAGGATGTTCAAAAACAGGTGTAGTATCAATGTCATGTTGTTGTTTTAAATCTAAAGCAACATTTTTTAGGTTCCAAACTCTTCCATCCTTAAGTCTTATTGCATTACGAAGAACCTCTGCCACTTGTTGTGGCTCCTCAAACATGCTTTCACCTTTTGGAACTTTAATGGGTCTCTTAATGCGAACCCAATCACCAACCATTACAGGAAAGTTTTTAGTGCCATGACATTTGTCATAATGCTCTTTACTTTTCATATGTGCCAATTCAACATTTCCCTTTACTTCAATAGGTGACCATTGTTCTACTTTACCTTCCATAATCCAATTGGGGCTGAACTTGCATCTAGGTGTCCTACCTCTCATCATGACAAAAGGAGATAAACCAGTTGCAGCATGTTTTGTGGTTCTATAGGATAAAACTAATTTCCCTTGGAAATCACAATATATAGAGGAATCTCATTCATCCACTACACACACTCTAGATCATTCAAATCACTCCTGAACTTCAACCATGTACCAGGTCTTTCTGTAATAAACCCAAAATCTGATATAGCGTTGTTAAAATTTTATTTTGTATGATTCATAAAAAACAGATAAATTTCATATAAAAATATTCATAAAAAATATATAAAAACATTCATATGGTGAATACAAATCACCCAAATTTTCATCACAGTAGATACTATCTAAAGAAAAACATCCCCCTAAAACTATCTCAAAATGAAAGTAAAAAACCCAAGGAGGCACAATGATATTCACTGTTGCTAGCATAGATCCAACACTTTACTTCATAAGCAGAGAAAACTGGTGAGAGTCTTGATCTTATCCAGGTAAATCTGATTTGTTGGATTCCTTAAAAAACTAGCGTTGACGCGTTTCGGTGGTATTAAAAATCCTATACAAAACCACCTTCTTCAGGACTCAACAATAATGTGGGTTTATTCTTGTAAACAGTAGATTATTATCTGCATAGATGAAAAGAAAAAATATATATGTATTGCATCATTGTTTCCTTTTCTATAATCTAATGCAGTTTTTATTGTAAATAAGCTTATATCACACATACTATATACTTTGGAATCCTCCTATACATTGCAAAACTGATCATATTAGCCTTTAATAAGCATATTGTGAACATATTACAGACATACCAGCTAGTATGCTACATCACGATTTTGTTTTTACTCGGAAAGACCCCTAGTTTATCAAAAAGGAGGAAACTCCATAATCTAACACTCCTGTCATATTTTCTCCATCCACACTCTCTCAATGCTCACCTTAGCCAAGTTAAACTCATATTCTTCTCTTTAAAATCGGAAATATAGAGGAAACGGCTTCGTTTATATAAATCTGCCGTGGCTCTTCATCCTGAGCGTATTTTCAGACCCTGAAAATATTGGTCATTGCTGTGTACCAAAAATAAAGGAACATAAGTAAGAGTAAAGGAAGGGTTTCTTGTACTTATTATGATATTATTTTGATATTTCTAAGAACAAGACCAATTTCACAGACATAATTCTCTCCCCCCCCAAACAAATTTTCCACTTTACCTTGTATATTACAAGGGATCCTGACTTCACTTTATAATTCTTGATCGTGATGTCCTTCCAGTATTCAATATAATTTCTTTTTCTCGTGGACCTTTAAAGATAATAAATCTTAATCATTACCTATTTTTCTATTTAGAGCCTATATGGCTAGTTATTTGTCTCCTTAAAATTATCATGGCTTACCTCACTTTATAGAGGGTCTTCCCATAAATACTATTGGGCAAATTCTTTATATCGGGGTCCACGTTTCTTTTAAAGTTATCCTCCCACAGGCCGTATGTCTATATTGCCTGTTTTTTCAAACCGCCATACGCAGTCGGTTAAAAGTAGATCCTAAGGGATAAAATGATGACATTCACTATACTGTTTATATTACTCAGATTCGTGGCGTAAATTTAGCTGGCCCTATCTAAGTCTTATTTACATTAGGCTTGTCCTACTAGCTTCCCTGTCTTTCATTGGGTTTATTTAAATGGGGTCATTTCCTATGAGGTTTTAAGGCAGCCCCAGTGTGTACAAGGGTGTTCCCTTATACCATTGGTCCCTCTTGTATATAACACGATGGCCCTTAAATAGCTTGAACATGGGGTGCAAAGGTTCTTTTACTATTCCCACTCTTTTCCCTGGCCATATAATACCGTCGTGTCTTCACTCTATTGACATCAGTGCGGTAGTAAGCTGCATTCTCACTTGCTTCATGTATTAGCTGCCTCTTACTCAATTATATATATATCTTTGGCCGATCTTACTAATTAAATTTTAAGCAACAAGGAATTGTCTAAAGGTATCCCTTTAATCCCCCAGTCAGTCTTGAATCTCGCCCCGAAATCCTTACATCACTCTACATAAAGTTCGGGCGTTCCTTTACCAGTCTCACCCCTTTGCCTAACCTTCTGATATCCTAATCTCGTACCAGTGTAAAAATTACACCGGCAGCGAGATACAATAACGCTTACCTCGTGTGTCACGGGTCACCGTACGTCCTTGTTTTCTGTGTATCTGTACCGGACGACCTGGAATCCCTTTTATTGGCTGGGTCCGCTCAGGTGCCGTGAGTTACGTTAATTACATGGCACCCTCCCCACACAGTCTGCGCATGTCTCGGCGCCATTTTGTAATGTGATCCGAGGTCAGTTTCAAATGAAGCGTCTCGCGCTAGTTAATGCGGCATCATTTTTCAATCTCCGTTAGCTTCCTAGTGCGCATGACTAGTGGCCATCTTATAGTGTGTTAAAAAGTTAGTCTCGAAACTAAATAAAATTCATATAGTTACAGAATCTGATTATAATTATAATTGTGTTTCTGCTTATCACTCACTTGTCGGAGCCAACTTAAATAGCACTAATGGACCAATATATGTCCCCGTGTGTCCCAGCCACTTCTAATTACAAACTTAAACCGACCTACTACATCGGTTTAGTTTAAATTATCAAAACCAAATATCTATTATTATTCAGCAAATAATACTCTGTACACGGATGGTAACCATCTTATACTATTGGACAGTGTCAGACAATAAAGAACAATTGGAGTAATTCATACCTAAATAACCCGATTAACCCTTTTTTTCCCTTTTTTTGTTATTATATTATAGATTCTAAATACCAACTGTTCATTATATTTATCAAGGTCCTTTGATATCACCCAGACCTTCATGCGATTTATATATGTTAGAACTCCTAGTGGGGTCTATTTGCTCAATCTCTCAAGGTTCCAGATTAGAGAGATATAAGTTGTTATATAAACTACCCTGATAACAGGTCATAGAGAAATAGACCCACTCCTTTTAACTATCCCTATTGATCTTATAACTCTACATGGAGATGATTTTCTCCCATTCCTCCCTATTATTAAGTCCCCTTTTCACTGTATCGAATTTAATCATATACCACTGTTCCTGCAATTTTCTATGTCGTGTGCTATTGCCCCCTCGCATAGACTCTCTTATTTTCTCAAGTATCACCCACCTTAAGTCAGATTCTGTATGTTTTTTGTCTACCCAATGACTGACCAGTGGTGCGTTCTCCTTCTTAGTTTTTATAGCAGATCTGTGCTCACACATTCTTAACCTAAGTTCTCTTGCAGTTTCCCCTACATATCCCCTGCCACATGGGCACAGGATCAAATACACAATGTTTTTGCTCCTGCAATTATTGAGGGTCGCTATCTCATGTCTGGATCCATTAAGGGTCACAGTCTTTGTTTTATAGCATAGATCACATATGCTGCAAGAACCACAACTGTAGTTCCCTTTGGCCTTTTCCCCTAATAGGGTATTTTGATTTTCTACATGCTCGTCCCTGTAGGTATGTACTAGGGAATTCCGGAGATTTTTATTTTTCCTAAATGCATATAATGGTTTGGGTATAATTAAACTTTCTTCATCATTTAAAATCTTCCAGTTATGGTTAATTATATTTTTTAATTGGTTACTAATCTCTGAGAATTGGCTAACCATTACCATTTTCTCTTGTTTCTCTTTCCTACTTCCTCCCTGTAGGAGGCTTTCCCTATTATAAAACCTGGCACGTTTGAAACAATTATTGACAAGTTTCTTAGGGTAGCCTCTCTCCCTAAATTTTGTCTTTAGTTTAGTGGAATGTGTGTAGAAATCATCTAGGGACGTACAGTTTCTACGTAGCCTAAGAAACTCACCCAGAGGTATATTGTCCTTCTGACTTTTTGGATGGTAGCTGTTATAGTGGAGAACGGTGTTCCTGTCCGTTGGTTTAGAAAAAAGCTCCACTGCTAAGTGTCCCTCTTTATGCTTTATTTTAATATCAAGAAAGTTCACGTTGTTGTTACTATAGTGGTCAGTGAATTTAAGATTTTTGTTGCCTAAATTAAGCCATTCTAAGAATTCCTTAAGTTGTTCTAATGAGCCATGCCATATAAAAAAGATATCATCTATAAATCTAACCCAACTGCGAATATTTTCGTAGAATGGGGAAATTTCATTATATATATGTTTTTCCTCTAAAGCCCCTACATACATACAGGCTAAACTTGGGGCGCAAGTCGCCCCCATACTGGTCCCTTTCTGCTGTATGTAAAGGTCCTCCTTAAACAGAAAGATGTTATTAAATAGGACCATAGATATACACATAATGATAAAATCTTTATTTGCACCTGTGGGAGGATAACTTTAAAAGAAACGTGGACCCCCGATATAAAGAATTTGCCCAATAGTATTTATGGGAAGACCCTCTATAAAGTGAGGTAAGCCATGATAATTTTAAGGAGACAAATAACTAGCCATATAGGCTCTAAATAGAAAAATAGGTAATGATTAAGATTTATTATCTTTAAAGGTCCACGAGAAAAGAAATTATATTGAATACTGGAAGGACATCACGATCAAGAATTATAAAGTGAAGTCAGGATCCCTTGTAATATACAAGGTAAAGTGGAAAATTTGTTTGGGGGGGGAGAGAATTATGTGTGTGAAATTGGTCTTGTTCTTAGAAATATCAAAATAATATCATAATAAGTACAAGAAACCCTTCCTTTACTCTTACTTATGTTTCTTTATTTTTGGTACACAGCAATGACCAATATTTTCAGGGTCTGAAAATACGCTCAGGATGAAGAGCAACGGCAGATTTATATAAACGAAGCCGTTTCCTCTATATTTCCGATTTTAAAGAGAAGAATATGAGTTTAACTTGGCTAAGGTGAGCATTGAGAGAGTGTGGATGGAGAAAATATGACAGGAGTGTTAGATTATGGAGTTTCCTCCTTTTGATAAACTAGGGGTCTTTCCGAGTAAAAACAAAATCGTGATGTAGCATACTAGCTGGTATGTCTGTAATATGTTCACAATATGCTTATTAAAGGCTAATATGATCAGTTTTGCAATGTATAGGAGGATTCCAAAGTATATAGTATGTGTGATATAAGCTTATTTACAATAAAAACTGCATTAGATTATAGAAAAGGAAACAATGATGCAATACATATATATTTTTTCTTTTCATCTATGCAGATAATAATCTACTGTTTACAAGAATAAACCCACATTATTGTTGAGTCCTGAAGAAGGTGGTTTTGTATAGGATTTTTAATACCACCGAAACGCGTCAACGCTAGTTTTTAAGGAATCCAACAAATCAGATTTACCTGGATAAGATCAAGACTCTCACCAGTTTTCTCTGCTTATGAAGTAAAGTGTTGGATCTATGCTAGCAACAGTGAATATCATTGTGCCTCCTTGGGTTTTTTACTTTCATTTTGAGATAGTTTTAGGGGATGTTTTTCTTTAGATAGTATCTACTGTGATGAAAATTTGGGTGATTTGTATTCACCATATGAATGTTTTTATGTATATTTTTTATGAATATTTTTATATGAAATTTATCTGTTTTTTATGAATCATACAAAATAAAATTTTAACAACGCTATATCAGATTTTGGGTTTATTACAGAAAGACCTGGTACATGGTTGAAGTTCAGGGAGTGATTTGAATGATCTAGAGTGTGTGTAGTGGATGAATGAGATTCCTCTATATATTGTGATTTCCAAGGGAAATTAGTTTTATCTTACAGATTTTGAGTGCTCTGTTCCCTTGGATCTTAGAGCCACCTCTCTGGTTTTGTTTATATATAGTGGTTCTATAGGCCCAAACAGCTTTTTGTATTTCCAATTTCCACTCCAACCCTTTGCTCATTGCACCCTGAATCACACCTTTTAACACACGGTTAAAGCGTTCTACAGTGCCATTCCCACTGGGGTTGTACAGTGAGGTGGTCTTGTGCTTGATCCCACATCTCTGAAAATAATCCTTCGCAATTTTTGATGTGAACTGTACCCCATTATCACTCAACACACATACCGGTAATCCCTCCAAAACAAATATTTTGTCCATAAACTTTAAAACGGTGTGTGTGTCCACTTTTTCCACAATCTTAACCATAGGCCACTTCGTAAACAAGTCAATTATAACTAAGCCATATTCCTTTGATTCTCCCACAGGCCCAAAAATGTCAATTGCTATCACCTCCCAAGGAAGATTTGGAATCAACCCTTCACTCATCGGAGGTCTCAAAGTCTTTAGTGATTTATCTGCAGAAGAACAAACAGAACACTCTCTCACAAACTTCTCTACTTCCTTGTCAATGCCCGGCCACCAAAAAATGCCTTTGACCACTAGTTTGGTCCTAACTACCCCAAAATGTCCTTCGTGACATAACTGTAACACTCTCCTCCGTAAAACTTTAGGTGGAATTACCCTCTCACCTCTCAGTAATAAATCCCTATCAAATGACAGTTCCATTCGCACATCCCAATATGATTTCAACTCGCCATTGATAAATTGCTTTTTCGGCCATCCTTTACAAATATGATTACAAACAGCTTGTATCACTTCATCTTTAGACTGTTCTTCCACCCACTCAGCTTTAGCAATGACCGGTGTACCATTACCCATCTTCTGTGAAAGAACTGCACCCAGTCCTTTGTCACTTGCATCAGTGGTTAACAAACATTCCAAGTTTGGATCAAAGCTGCTCAAAGCATTTACATTCCCCAAATCAACTTTGATCTTAGAAAATTCTCTTCCACATTCATCCGACCACTCAAATTTTACAATCTTTCTAAGGAGTGAGCGTATATTGAATATTTTGCTAGCAAATTTGGGTATGTATTTAGCGCAATATTCTGTCATGCACAAAAAGGATCTGACTTCATCCTTAGCAGTAGGAGCAGGTGAACCTACAATGGCATTTATAAGTGAAGGTTTGGGTTTTACACCATCCTCACTTATAATATGTCCAAGGTACGATACATTCCTCTGTGCGAATCTACACTTTCTAAGTTCTACACTCAACCCTGCTTTTTGCAATATTCCTAACACCTCGTTGAGAATATGGTAGTGTTCCTCCTTACTGGTCGCAGCAACCAGGATATCGTCCTGAAAGAAACTCACGCCCTTCGCCTTTCCAAACAGTCTGTGCATCAGTCGCTGAAAAACAGCAGCGGCTGAGGCCAAACCGAATGGCATACGTCTAAACTGGTAACACCCAAAAGGCGTAATGAAAGCCGTGAGCTTTCTTGATTCAGGTGACAATATGACTTGGTGATAAGCCGCTGATAAATCTATGGTAGAAAACCAGCTCGCTCCTTTTAGCGAAGAAACCATTTCATTGATTTTTGGTAAGGGAAATCTTTCAATAACAATGTTATTGTTTAAATGGCGTAAATCAATGCATAAACGGATTTTTCCATTGCTTTTGCGTGCGACCACGACCGGAGAAATCCATTCGGAACTCTCCACTTCTTCGATCACACCTTTGATTAATAACCCTTGTAGCTCTTTATTGACTTCATCTCTAATCAGTATAGGTATTGGTCTCACCTTATGTACCTTAGGTTCCGCCCGTTCCTTTAGTACAATTTTGTGTTCGAACCCTTTGAGTGCTCCCAGACTTTTCCCAAAAACTCCTGGAAATTTCTTTACCAGAACATCTCCCAATTTACTTGTCTCATCCATTATAAGTACTTTTTCTTCACTATTCGGGTCCAAAATGATGTGTAGATTCTTTTGGTCTAACCAACCAAGTACAGATGGACCGTTTTTTGCTACATATAATTTACCTCTCGCTGACCTCCCTTTGAACAAAAAGGTAAGCCACCTGAACCCAAGCATATTGATCCTTTCCCCAGTGAAACTTACTGGGTTCACATCTGTAGGAGATAACTGTTGCCCAATTTTTCCCACAAATTTATCATTCCAAATAGTTTCATTAACAATCGTGTAAGGCGATCCCGAATCAGCATACACATTCACCGTAACACCACCCAAAGAGATTTCACATATTGGCTTCCCTTTCACAGAATTGTCCACAACATTCAAAAGATAATTTCCTTGTAAACTCTTCACACAACTGTCCTCATTATCAACATCCCCGTCAGTTTCTTCTTCATCGTGCCATACATATTTAACATTATTCCTCCTCCGGCACATTTTACTAAAATGCCCTATTAATCCACAGATACCACATTTTTTCTTTAAAGCAGGACAACATTTGCTGAAAGCCAAGTGTTCTTTGCTATCACAGCGATAGCACCTCCTCTCTTCTACTCTTCTTTCCATTCCTATGTTCCTTTGAGGTTGATTCCGCCAACGCCCAGTCATGTGCTGGCCTTGATACTTATTTGGATTCTGTAGTTTGAACACTCCTCCAGAATCTTTCTCCGATTCTTTAACCACTGTGGCACACCTCCCTGACATTTCAGCTTTCCTCATTATAGCCAAAACATCCTCTAAAGGTGCATCCCCGTTTACCCACAATCGATCTTGAATAGAAGAATTGTTACTGTGCATAACCAATTGGTCACGAATGAGATCGTCATGTAAGCCTCTAAATTTGCAGTCTATTGCCAATTTTTTAAGATCATCAAGCCAGTCATCCACAAGTTCCTCTTTTTTTTGCTTTCTCTGGAAAAATTTGTGTCTTACTACGCCAATACACACTTTTGGCGCAAAATACTTATCAAGGTCTTTTAACGCAGCTTCGAACACATTCTCCTCTCCGCCTGTAATCTTGGGCATGCGAGAATATGTTTTTAAGCCTACCGGACCTAAGGAGTGAAGTAAAATTCTTTTCTTCTGATCAGGTTTCATTTTCCCCGCTTCATCAATAGCCTCAATGTAATTCACAAAGTACTCTCTCCATCCCACCCACTTAATACTGGGTTGGGATCCAGCAGTCCAAAATGCATGTGGGTTACTGATAGTGAAGTTTTGTTGTGCCATGGCCTGCTCTACTCCTTGGTCCCCTTGTTCCATAAGCAATATGCAATAGTGGTTAAATAGAATGCCTATAGCACAGTGCCAAAAATAAAATCCCACAGAAGTGCTTTCCAAAATGTAAATAATAAAATATGAATAATTGGGAGTCGTCCCCCGACTTTCTCACCTGTTTCCCAATATGTCACATCATCTCCTACATTCCAGGTTTAGCAATAGCTCCACCGTTGCAGGAGTAAGTTTGTTCTGCTCCGACAAACTCTGCCGATGCTCGAACACTCCTGATCAATTTCCCCCAAAATGGCCGCTACGCAAGGTCACGCTGCGTGACCTTGCGCGATGACGTGTATCTCCGTGTTGCTCTCAATTGCGCGTGCAGGCACACAGTCGCGCAATCCGCGCTCGATCTCAGAACACTGCCGCCGCTCGAAAGATGCAGCCGATGTCAGTTCCCCCCAACGATCCACACTAACACCGTAAGTAAAATGGGAAAGGCTAAAAATCTTACCCAATGTACTTTGAAGTCAAGTCTGTCACGAAGATGATGAAACGATTCCCTTTAAAGTTGAAGAGACACTGGCAATCGTAAATGTGTCTCGTTGATGAAATCTCTTGTATTCTCCACATTTAAAAAAAAAAATGTACATCCAAGGATGGACTTCCATGTGGTTCTTTCCAGCGATCGTCGCCAATTGTAATGACTGGTAGTAGACGTATTGAGGGTGAAAAGGTTTATTCAGGTTGACAGGAAACAGGTGAGCGCCAGGCAGCACGACTTCCACTCCAGGACACCAGTGCAACTGATGACCTGAATTGGAACTCGTGACGAACACAAGGAGTGTTCCATGCCACGCTCCACTTGCACACAATAAGGGACACAATACAATAAATGGAGAAACGCAAGGCATAATAGAAAGATGCATATACAACAGGGTGTGATGGCATGAGGATAAGGCCCACTCTTCACTCCCTTCATTTCCTCCTTGAAGGCGACTGAGGAGACCTCGCCTCCCCCAGCCAACTTCAGCAAGGTGCGGTAGGCCCTAAGGCAGGACCTGGGGCTGGGTTCCATCAGGTTCTGCAACAAGCTCGGGAACCCAGCAGACATCCATGGCAGCCTGCCCTCTGTCATCTTCTCCCTTTTAGTCAACTGACTCCAGCTACAACCACCTTCACGCACTAGCAGCTTAAGCATCACCTCAAGACAATCGCACCACCCTGACCATGACTTGCCCCACTCCAGATACACAACAGCAAATCATGAGAGGTGTAATTACCCCAACAAACAAAGCTCTTCCCTCATAGCCCAGAATCCTCTTCTGTGCAACCATAGGATGACAGCAAAAAAGAGTTACGTGGGGAATCCTTGGCACAAGAATGCAACACAAATACACTGGCCCCTTGCCCCTCACAGGCCCCTCTCCAACCTCCTAACCCGTAGCTGACATCGATATCCCAAGAGGACCATACCAAGAGCTGCAGTGGGGCAGGACCAAAAGAGACAGAGGAGGATGAGCTGGAAGTCCTCACCTATCTATGCACCCAGCAATGGGCCGACATAGTGGCATCCTATTCGCTGGACTCCCCAAAAGGGCCCATGCACAGATCTCCTTCAACCAGTTCTGACAAAGGCAGCAAAGGCAACTTAGATACAGACCGAAACAGGAGAGCCCTCCCAAATAACTCAGCTCCATCGCAAACGATAAATGTGCACGCCTCCCTGCTAAGCACTAAGCAATTAACAGTGGAAGCACTTCACTACCAGTCAGAAAAGATGGACATACAATTGACACTTCTTAACACCTTAGCTCTATACCTCGGAGGCACAAGTGAAAAACTAGGGAACCTTAAAACAGTAATCACACAAGCCCAACTGGAACCAAGCGTAATCTCCGGTTGCGGGCCAATTGTTGAGAAACTTTCCACCCTCCCCTCCCCTCCATGCTGACTGACCTCGTCGAGGACCTGAAAAAGGATATGACATTTCGCAACAATCCACTTAACACGGAATCAGAATCTTCCAAAACACAAAGCCTGGCGAGAGCAGCTGTCAAAAACCTACATACAGAAAATATGAGAAGCTCACCCGAGGAAGTCTCCGGCACCGGACCAACACCACCCCAAGCTAGAGGTGCGACAGCCCTAAACGCCAAACAAAGCAGAGAACTCAGGAGAAAAGGTAGTAACAAACGATTATAATCAACCCAATTAACCACCTACCCACTTTTCTGCTCGGAAAAAAGAAACATGCCTGGAACCCACTTAAGTTCAACCCCCCAATCACCGAGCTACCTCCAGCCAGGGGGCCAACCGCATCAGCAGAGACTCATCGGATGTCACTACACAACGCAATGCAAATGCTGAAGTCAAAAGCTTAAATGCAGATATCCAACGAGGAGACCTAAATCCCCTCATCAGAGAGCAAGTTACTCCCCTCAGAACTCTATGTACTTCATCCAGCACAACATAAAACGCGCAAACTCATCCCACTCAAGGAGACTCTGCAAGAGATCAAGTGGACCCGAAAGTCTACGTAACAAACGACGACAGGGAAAATACAGCCTCAACAATAGCACAAACAAAACACGGGAGCTGTGATATAGGGACCACATTCACCTATGAGTCCAATCCGGATGTCCCAATCCGGCAAGCCAACACAGGGGGTCAAGCCCCAAGAGTGGATGGAACAGGAGTGCCACTAGGTCAATGGTCAGTAGATGCTGGACCCCTTTGCAGCAACCATCACCCAGATTCGATGGTACAAACAATACCTGGCGACGGGACTCTAAATCGTCGCTCCTCATGGGGGCAATATTACTCAAGGGACAATTCCACTAGCCTTCAAACTAATCAATGTATCACGCTCCTGAAGCCTGAATTCAAGTCTAAGGGGAAATGTGACACCCTGAACAGAAGCAACATTTTGCAGTTAATATAAACTATTCCAACTCTAAGGGACATAAGAACAACTGACCTGCTTTCAATAGAATTTATCAAGTCGGACACACACTCAGAAAAGGAGACTACCAAAGCCACATGGGGATCACTGTCGGTGACTTACAAAGTTTTTGATGAATGCATTCAAGTCATGGGGCATAACTAAATCACTCTACCATAGTGCAGGATTTCCTTTCCCATTGCTCACCAACATAGGGAGCAAAATCGGTTGTAACAAGAAAATCCCAGCCTTAGTACTCAGGGGAGCCCGGAGTCAATCATTTACAAGGGACTCTGTAAGAAGCGGTCGCCACAGCCAAAGCTAGCACCTAATTCAGCAAATACCCAGGACCAGTGAAACTCAGCAAATCACTAAGACCGTCTACTGGTCTGGGGGTTCCCAATGACAGAATACGCAAAAACAAGGGACACCTCGAAAGAGCAATTCAACCATTCGCCTCTGCTCATGGAATGTCAATGGTCAAAAAAGCCAAATAGTGGACCCAGATTTCAATCTTTATATCATATCATTTGATATAATTCTGCTGCAGGAAACATGGACAGCTGAACCACTCCAAATGCAGGGCTTCATATGCTACCACCCGCCAGCAACCAAGAAATCACAATACGGCCACCTATCAGGCGGGCTGGCCACATATGTATTAATAACCAGTACAATCACTATAAAAGAAATTCCCTCTCCCACGACAATTGTCAATGTGATCAAGATAAATCTCAGCTTCAAGGGGAAAAAGGAGAAGGTGTTAATTTTTAATACCTACATAAACCCAAAACAAAAATCCAAAGATTCGAGACTTCTTGTGGACTGCCTACTGACATACATAAAAAAGCATGACAACCCCAATCTTGTGCTTTCAGGTGACCTAAACCTTCATCTCCTAGGAACCTTAGAAGACGAGGGGACACGAGTCCAGTCTGCGGTTTGGGAAATTCTGGAACAAAATAAAAAACCCCAATGCAGAGTGAGTACAACAGCCAGACAGCTGCTGGAAATCAGGAGCATATTAACCTCAGGCCACTCAATTGTAGATTTCCTGAAGACTCCCCACCTGCAGCCTCATACTACTCCAAAAACATATCCTCAACTTTGGACTACACCCTGATCTCCCGCCCATTCTTTCATAGCGTAGCCACTTTTCGGCTCGGAGATAAGGCGGAAAGCGACCACTGACTACAGGAAGTAACCTTCCTGGCACCATTACCAGCCTTTGATTCCCTACCAGGGGGCCCTCTCTCTAGACACACAATCAACCTTAAAATAATTAAATCCTCTCTAGCAAACCCAGGGGAGGTGCTTCAAGTGGCGAAAACCCTATTACAGAACCAAAACAACCATAAAGCCTGCATCATAAGTAAATGGGAAAAATTTACTGCAAATCTATTGAGTACCTTTTCAACAACAGTTAAATACAGGCCGCCACATGACCTAACGGAAACAGGTCGGCTCTTCGGAGCCCAATGTAATCAACTAAAAGACACACAAAAAAACAATAAACGAAACGCTGAGACGTCTGAGACATAAACCTAAAGACTCAAACCTCAAATCATCACTACAACAACAGGAAAAAATGCTCAAAAAGCTAAAATGGGAACACCTAAAGTCCAGGGAGGAGGAGCTCTGGGCAAAACCTTTACATGACACCAAAACTCAAAACAGTGTACGCATCCGGGCAACGGTGAATAAAATAATCCGGCCATCACACGGAGGCGTAACATCATATATCACCGAAGAGACATGGTCAAACTTCCTGTCAACCCATTTCAACCAACAAAGCGGAGCAGGTTGGGAACCATAACACTCGGCCCCAACACAAAAGAGGACCTCCAGAAAAGTCACACTCGTGAAATTACCGTAAAATATAAGGAAGTGGAAGAGCAGTCCCAGATCGCAACTATTAAATGTCAGATTGCCAAAGGCAGGAGAGAAGGAGCATCAGGTTCAAATGGGATCCCTTCTGCCCTTTTCAAGCATGCCTCTGACTTCTGGGCAGCGTCCTTAGATCCACTATTCCAGGAAGCCAGACAACTGGGACAACTACCAGTTTCTTGGAAAGGTTCTATCAATGCTCTCTTCTATAAAAGCGGAGAATAATCTGTTCCAAAGAATTATCGCTTAGTTGCCTTACTTGACAATGAAGCCAAATATTTTGCAGGCACCCTATTAGAAGAACTACAGACATGGGCAGTAGAGCAAGAAACCATACAATTTAACCAAACCGACTTCTCTTAAGAAGCAGGGACCATAGCCAACATTCTAACCCTGTCACTGATTATGGACAGGGCAAAGTCATCAAAACAGACACTCAATCTCTGCTTTATAGACTTCAAGGCTGCTTTCGGCAGCATAGATAGAGCCAGACTATGGAAGAAGATGGCATGCCGGAAAATCCAGCAAGCACTGCTGGACATACTAATATGCTTATATACAGACACTTGGGTGCAGGTAAAACTGGGCGATGGTACACACCTGTCAAGGCGCATCCCTACTACCAAAGAACTCAAACAAGGTTGTTTGCTCGCCCCAACCCTGTTCAATCTCTACATGGCTGACCTGACGCAGACCCTTGACTTATCCATTGCATACGCTCCAAGGATCGGTGGCAAGGCTCTATCTAGCATCCTATATGCCGATGATGTAGTTCTAGTCAGCCACACGCAAGTAGGAATGCAACGCCTCTTAAACACTCTGCATGAATACTCAAAAGACAACTTCTTGGAAGTAAACCTTGAGAAAACCAAGACAATGTCCATAAAAAGAAACAGGGAAAAACCCCACATCTGGTACCTGGGCAACACCCAAATTCACAATACAACCAGCTAAAAATACTTAGGGGTAACCTTTGACAATAGGGGCCAATTTGCCAGTCAGCTGGAGATGATAAAAAGGAAAGGAATGGACCTTCCAACAACTTTGAGGCAATTAAAATCCAAGCTGGCAGGCCCGAGGCTCTCTCCTCTTCTCCAGATCACACAAGCCAAAATCCTGCCCAACATTACATATGGCAGTGAATCTCTAAGAGAAAGAGACTCACAAACACTAGACAGAACATTACTCAGGGCTTACAGAATTATGTTCAACAGTCCAACATACGACTCCGCAGCACAGATCTGACTGGAATTTGGCCTCACAAAACAACAGCAGCAAGACAGGGGGACTGCATAACCTGCTGGCATAAAATCAGGAATGCCTCCTCAAACAGCTTAAACTACCTACTTTGGCAAGAGCTTCAGCTCAGAAAAGCATCACTATCAAGAAAATTCCTACATGACTGTCTAACAAATACCAGGCTCACCCAGGCCTGGGAAGTCCCAATCACACACGCAGGCTTAAAAAAAATAGTGCGGAAGACAATATAGAGCATGTCCCTAGTAGAAGACAAAGCCAACTTTGCATTAAGAAATCACGCTTGGATGACAATCAATGGCTACATATCGCTCAGTCCACAGCCATACTTTAGTCTGGGATACTCCAGGACCATCAAGAAGAGATTTCTGAAACATCGACTAGGAAAACTGCCAGCTATCCAACACCTCCCACAATGGCTGAGAGGGCAAATGCACTTACACTGCCGCCTGTGAGGCAATGGATATGAGGACATGGCACACCTGATCTGCACAGGCACCAGTATGATAGGGGAGAGGTCTCACCTGCTTAAACAGCAGTTCAACCAGCGTGGGATCCACACGCCAAGACAAACCGTGATAGCCTGCTTCAAACCAGATGATCCAAGGATAAACTGTAAGTTAGTAAAATTTCTAGCGCTGATAGATGACAAACTGACAAGCGCAGCAGGAAAGACTTTAGGAAAGCCTCAGGATGCCCTCGCTTAGTACACGCACGCACTGCAAAAGCAAACGCACATCTGTTTATGCACAGCAATAAACCACCAACAAACTGCCTCTCCTGGGAACAGCCAAAAAAATCTGTCTTTGGCCAAAGCACAAGAGGACATTGGGTTTAAAATGCTCTGGCAATTCGTGTATTAGCCTTTTTACTTGCAAACGCTCTAGTCTTTTACTAACCTTTGAAAAAAGTGCACATTTTTTTATTTATTCAAATTTATCTATTCTGTTTGTTAGAAATGGGATTTCTGGTTGGCTAGGGCAGGCGCCTAAGCCAGGCAGAAACCACCACTCTAGTCAGGGCAAGGGAGTTACACGCTGAAGATAACCCCTGCTCACCCCCTTGGTAGCTTGGCACGAGCAGTCGGGCTTATCCCAGAGGCAATGTGTAAAGCGTTTGCTCAACACACTCACACAGCAGCAACACACTAGGCACACCACAAAAGAAACTCCACACAAGGTTATATAAAAAAAATAGCCTTTGCATTATCATAAACACATTAGAATCACAATCACAAATATACACTGTGCCAACTGGCACCAGGTCACAATTTACAGGGGATTATACACAGGACCAGGCCAATCGGGCCACTGTCAGAACCATCAGAATGCAGGTAGTAAACATAAAACACAACCAGTAACTACTGGTACAATAATGACCTCAGCATTATCACATTAGGCATAAAACACATTAGGCCCAAACCTCATTAGCATAAACACATTACGCAATAGGACCTCAGCACCATCACATTAGGCATAAAACACATTAGGCCCAAACCTCATTAGCATAAACACATTACGCAATAGGCATCATCCTAAAACATCATAGCATGACATTAGGCATCACAAGCATAAACACATTATGCAATAAAACGCAGTGCCACCACAGTCCACTGACCAGGTGCACACATCACCTTAGAAACTGGCCCCAGGCCAACTGGCCTTCTCTAGGGGGCCCAATGCCCTTTGTCCAGAAAGTCAGGGCATAGCTGCCAATGCAGCGAAATCAGAGGGCGCAATGCGCTGGGGGCGGGGGAGTGTATCTCACGGAAAACAAAATGCCCCCCGGGTTGCAGCTGCCCGCTCTCTCTCGCGGTGCAGCTGGAATTCAGGCTTTGGCACCACTGTGCCTCCTGGGTCCCCACTGGGACTTTCTAAGAAATATGCCCAACGTGGCAGCTGCCCGCGCTTGTGCGGTGCAGCTGTAATTATGAGGCCTAGCACCAACTCGGCCTTTGAGCCCCCACGCCGGGACTCTCACAAGAATTTCCCCCGAGAGAGAAAATGTAAGCACAGGCACCTCGGTGCCCCAGGGAGCACCAACGCGGCTCCAGGCACCGGCAATGTGCCTCGGGGGAGCCCCACTCACCGGGGCTCTTCTGGTGCCACTCTCGGCACCCGCAGCACTTTAGATCCAGCCCCTACTCACCGGGGCTGCTCAGGACTCCTCCCGTCTTCTTCTGGGCCACTGCGGGGGAAAGGCACAGACAATGTGCCTCGGTCACGCCTGTGGCCACCGTAGCCCGCAAGGCTCCCACTCCGTCGTTGGCCACCCGATCCAGCAACACGCAGGGCTCTCCTCAGCTCACGGGAGCCACGCTCAGCAACAGGCCATAACCTTGCCTGTTCTTCCGGTCCGCCGCGCTGCCATTGGTGGCCTCGACAGCCTCCTTCTGTTGGCCCCGCCCAGAGTCAGGCAGCTTGCCTGGCTTCCTGGTTGCGTTGCAGCGGCTCTCCATTTCGGGTCGGGCCGCAGCAGTGATTCCTCTTCCTCACAAGTGCGGGGTGGGCACCCGCCATAAAATATGCATAAATGCGGGGTGGGCTCCCGCTAAAGGACACCAAATGCGGGGTGGGCACCCGCTCCAAAGGCACTGATGCGGGGTGGGCTCCCGCCTCCTCTCCAGCATAAATCAGCGGGGTAGGCTCCCGCAAAAAGCAGCATAAACGCGGGGTAGGCTCCCGCTCTCCCCACAGCAGCACGCTGCAAGGCACCATCTCCCCTTCTCTTTGGCAATCAAAAGATAGCGCTCACGAGGCGCTAAGAGTCCTTCAAAGTTAAAGGGGCAGAGCTGGGCCCAGGCAGGCCAGCACACAGGGCCCTCCAGCAGGGAGGCAGTCCCTCATGGCGGTTCCTCCTGGGGCCCAGCAGCAGCAAGCCCCCTCGTCACAGGGAAGCACAGGAACAGCACATACATGGGGTCACAGCCCCAATATTAATATCCCAAATTCCTTTGTCTGCCCTGGCACAGGGCTTGGGGGAACCAGTCCTAACTGGATCTGGGGAGTGTGGAGCACTTTGTTTACAGGGCTCCTCTTCCCCTTTGTCAGGTTGGGGCTCTGTCATCAGACACACCACTGGGGGGCGGAGCCAGCATTCACATAGGCAGGCACAGACCTATTCAGGGACAGGGGACTACTCCACCCACTACTCCAAATGCAGATGCCCTATTCAGCCTAGCGCTGACTCACCCTGCCCCTCCTGGAGCCACACACACCTCACCAGCCCCTGCCACTCCAAAACCAGACATGCAATACACATCAGGCAGGCAGACACATAGCACACAGAAATGCCAACTTCTAAAAGTGGCATTTCTAAAATAGTTATAATAAATCTGCGCACACCATTGCGTAGCATTTATTATCACTATTCCAAACATACCAAACTTGACCACGCTGCTCCTCTCATAGCAGGAATTACCACTGAAACACTTATCAGGGAATCCCCAATGCATTCCTATGGGAGGGCAGCCTCACAGTAGTGAGAAACCAAAATGGCTGTTTGTCACTACCAGGACTTGTCACACACTTAAGGTACATGTCCTACCTTTTACCTACAATGCACCCTGCCCATAGGGCTAGCTAGGGCCTACCTTAGGGGTGACTGACATGCAGTAAAAGGGGGGTCACAGACATGGCACACACTTTAGGTGCCACGTCACAGCGGCAGTAACACTGCACGCACAGGCCCTGCAATGGCAGAGGCCTGAGACAGGTTTGAAAGGCTACTTTGGTGGGTGGCGCAATCAGCGCTGCAAGCCCACCAGTAGCATTTAATTTACCAGCCCCGGGTATATGAGATACCACTTTACAAGGGACTGACAGGTAAATTAAATAGGCCAAACAGGTGTAGACCAATCTTACCATATTTATCACAGAGAGCACACGCACTTTACACTGAACAGCAGTGCTAAAGTGCCCAGAGTCCTAAAACCACCAACACCATGTCAGAAAAAAAAACTAGGAGGAAGGCAAAAAGTTCAGGGATGACCCTGCAAAAAGGGCCAAGTCCAACACTGTTCCTTTGTAATTGTCTTAATTACCCAGCCTTTTACTAATCTTCGAAAAACGAGCGGTTTTTATTCGTTGTACCATTGTAATGGTTTTAATTAACTATATACAATAAAGATTACTTACTTATTTACCTTATTTTGAAACAGAGACACTGGCAAGGCAAAGTTGTAATAAAGACTGTGCATGGCAGTCCTCTTGTTGTGGGATGCAAATGAGGAGAGACTTTAAAGACTGAGTTGTTCTGTGTCTCTTTCTTGCTGAACTTACGATGAATTGGCCCACCTAGTTCATGACACAGAGCGAGAGCTCGTAAACCAGCCATGGCCTTAATTCAACCATGGCCTTCATCCTTGTGGTGGTGATGTGGACAGTTCACCAGGTTCTGAATGATCTCCGTTGTTACATATCAGTCATATTTGTTAGCCACTGTTTGGTAGTAGAGATTTCTGTAGTTTGTATAATTGAGGTCAAAGCTAAACTACTCAACATACACTTTGACAAAGATGATATAAATATTAATTTCCACTCCTAAATACTGGATAAGTCTTCTTCATAGTGTTTGTATTAATTATGTTTTATTCGGAATTGTATATACTTCAGAGCAGGCTGATAAGAGATTTAAAATAATGAACAGTAACAAAAGATAGCAAACCGTTGAAATGTGTGACATACTTTCTATGCCTAGAGATCCCAAATCACTATCAGGATCTTCACCAATAGGATCCAGTTGCGTGCGCAAATGCTGCACTCAAATACTCGTCCTGTCCTGCTAGATTTTGGCCCCAGAGACCCCATCCCCTGGGGCCCGGTCTTTCTTTTATTTATTTATTTTTTTTAATAAAGGGAGGGGAGCCTCGTGGCAACCCTCCCGGGCCTTTTTCGGCCCTGGAAACCCCATCCCGCAGTCCCTACCCACTCCCCATGTCCTGCGGGAGCGGGCATTGCTTTTGGACAGAGAGAGCTGCTGAACAAGCAGATCCCTCTGTCCAAAGCAATTCTGCTCTGCTTCGAGTAGCGAGAGCATTTTACATGCTCGCTTACTCAAGCAGAGCAGAGTTTGCTTTGGCTTCTCCCGCCAAGCCATAGCAAACTGCACTGTCCTGGGGGTGGGCACCCTGTGACATTGCTGGAGCCAGCCCTGGGGGGTGGCTGTCCCCAGGGCCATCTTTGGCTCCAGAAAATGGGGCTGCCTGGCCACTTCCTTTCTTTCATGTAGCCCCGGGGAGGTGATGGTTCCCGGGGGCCAGGTGTCCACTACGGACCCGCTACATTATATGATTTGAGCCCTGGGGAAGTGACGGTCCCCTGGGCTGCGGGCTGCGGGGGCCGCATGGGCCTCCCTCTATGTTTCTGGTAATTGCCTTGGGGTGATGGTGGTCCCCTGGACTGCAGTGGGGTCTGCGCAGCCCCTCATTGTTGAAATTAAAGCTGTGGGGAGGTGGTGCTCCTCAGGGCTGTGGGTGGCCATGCGGCCCCCTGAATTTATTTTGAATAAAGCCCTAGGCATGTGGTGGTCCCAGGGGCTGGTGGGGCTGCGGTCCCAGGATGCTTGTTTCCGGTCCAGGGAAGACATGGCTTGGCAGTTCGGGCTGGACTGTTCCCATGAGGCACAGGGTCAGACTGATTTGCATATGGCCATGTCTGAACTGGGGTGGTGGAGTGAGCTAAAGAATGATGATGGATTAAACCCAGATCAGTTGACTGGGGGTGAGTGTTTGATTTGCTCAAGCGTTCCGTCCATCATCCCCTTTGGCTGCGGGGCCCCCCCCATTATTGTGAGTTAAAGCACCAGGGAGGTGTTTGTCCCGCATTTATTTTGAATAAAGCCCCGGGGAGGTGATGGTCCCCTGGGCTGAGGAGGGGGTCTGCATGGGCCCCTGCATTATTTAGGTTTGTAGCCCTGGGAAGGTGGTGGCCCCCGGGGCTGGGGGGCAGGGTCCGCATGGCCCCCCCATCTTCCATTATAGATAAAGCTCTGGGGAGGTGGCGGTCTCCGGGGCTGCAGTGGAGGCAATAAGGGCCTCCCCCACATCAGTTTACTAGGTTGCCCGGGGGGGTGGTCCCCAGGGCGTGCCACATGGGCACCCCCCACATTATTATAAAACATGCTCCCAGGATTTGGCTAACTCGGGGCCTTAATGAAAAAGACATGCAGGAGCCCCCATGTCTTTTTTTTTTATTTTGATGCGGATTCACAGGTCCACCTGTGAACTGGCATCGAATTATGTGGGAAAAAATGCCTTTAAACCCCAGCGGGGTCCCTGTGGGACCCTTCCCCCACCATATCAAGGGGGTCAGGGTATTCCTACCCTGCTCCCTTTTCATTTTTTTTTTCATTTTTTGTTGAGACTCGGCTTCAAGCCGAGCTCCAAGATGGCTGCTAACATTTCCTGTTTGAAGTGTTGGTAGCCAATTAAATTTTAGTAGGATCTGTGAGTCTACTACAAGGAATCACGTCCCCAGATATCTATATTTTTTTAAGTTAAATATCTCAAAAAACTACTGAACAGATTTACACCAAATCACAAAAGCCAAGTTTAGTGAACTTCCGTTCAGCGGTTCAGGCTGTAGTAGTGTTCAAAAGTCCCCACTTGACGTATCAAACTTTCAACATAGCAGCTAAACCAAAAAGGGGCATTTATTTGAGAATTTTGAGGATTCGTCAGGCGTTGCCAAACTTATTGGCAAAACAAAAAAATGCTTTTCTATGGAAACTTTGGTCCAAACTATAACTATATACCGGCGACCGCCCACTTTAGGTGCCGAACCTTCTACTGGTGACTAATCTCCAGCTAGGCCCTGCACCCATCCCCTCAAAGAAGTCCAACACTCCATGGGCACCCAATAACCTGATATATAGGGCTTCTGGTTGTTCACAGGGTAAAGTTAGGTGCAGGGCCTAGCCCTTGGCCTGGTCCAATAATCAACCGCCAGCAGGCACCCAACCCTTGCTGCACCCAGCCTTTGGGCATATACAATGCGGTTTTGAGTTGAGGGCTTGGCCTCCAGCCATGATCTGCACCAACCCCCCCAAAGGCTCCCAACCACCTTGCTGCACACAGTCGAAAACCAGGTTCTGCACCCGACCTCCAGTGGGTGGCCAACTGCCTGCAGCTTGCTGCCTTTGGCCATGGGCACAGAGGATTGGCCACAGGGCCTGGGTTCTGTTAAGGCTGTGCACCCAAATCCTGTGGGAGCCCAACCTCCTCCACGGGTGTCCACCCCCTCCTGCTGCACCCAACCCAATGCAGCTGTCCAAACTCCTCCATGCACTGCCTAAGGCCTGCACAATGGCATTTTGCCACAGGTTCTCCTCTATGACCAGACCCTTCTCTCTGTTTTTTTATATATGTTTAGAGGTACCAGTACTGCACACAACAGGGGGTTCTGCAGTGGATACTGAGGTTCCAGGTGCTGGTACCTCGGTACCCATAACCTGAAATACATTTTGTTTTTACGTTTGACTTATGGGTGGGTAACTTTGGGATCCCCCCTCACAGATAGCCCTGGGCTCAGGGTGTGCCAACCCTGCTCCATTAAATGACCTTTCAGTTTTTTTTCCAGGACTCCGATACCAAGTCCCTGATTGCTCTAATGGCTGCAACAACATATTCCCCATGGTGTGGCAGGCCAATCAAGATCTCTTGATACCAACAGTCCAGATATCTCTAGCATTTTACCAGAGTTAACCCTTCCATGCCCTCACAAAGCACTTTTTAAAATGCTAATTTCTTGAAAACAACTTTAGCAGATTTTTATCCATTAACTAAAAAGCACACTTTCTGAAAAAAAATTCGAACTTTTTGACAAATTTGGTGTCATGCAGTGTAGGCATTTTTTTCTCTATTGGGGAGCACATTTTGTTATGGGAATTGCCATGAGAAATCACACTTATAGGCTCCTATTTTCCATGGCCCTAGCTTGATGGATCTGTCGAAAGGTGGATGAACTTTTTTCAGAATGTTTCTTGTAGATTCAGTTCATGGTGCCAAAGTTATTAAAGAATATTACAGAAACAAATAATGCCTTCCCTAAGGAAACTCTGATGACCTAACTATAAATACAATGTGGCAACCACCACTGTGTGATAGATATGTATATTCACTAAAAAATCATAGGTTACAGGGTCGATATAGTTAGGGTCAGATATTACTAATACAAAAAGAAATTCAGCTGTTATAGTTACCTGAGTTAGGTCAGTGGCTGTATGGGGTACTGTGTGCGTGTCTGAGAAGCTGTGTGGGTGAGTGAGTGTCTGTATGGCTGTGTGGGTGATTGAGTGCATGTGTCAGTATGCATGAGTAACTGGGTATGTGAAAGACAGTATAGGTGAGTGACGGGGTATATGAGTGACTGTATGCCTGAGTGAGTGAATATGAGAGTGCCTTTATGGATGAGTGTGTGCTTCTGTCACTAACTGTATAGGTGAATAAGTATGGGTTACTATTTGTATGAGTAAGTAAGTGGGTGTGTGTGTAATTGTTTGGGTAGGTGGCTGTGTAATTGACTGTATGAGTGAGTGTCTATATGTGTGAGTAGTTCTCTGGCTGACTCACTCAGTGTGTGAGTGCCTGTATGGGTGTATGAGTAGATATGTCAATGGCTGTATTAGTGAGTAAGTGGGTGTATGAGTGGCAGTGTAGGTGAGCAAGTGGATGTGTGCATAGATCTATAAATCAGTGAGTGGGTGTATAAGTACTGGTATGGCTCTGTGGATGGGTTTGTGAATGGTTGTGTGGGAGTGGAGAGGGTGTATGAAAGATTCTATAGGGGTGTGAGTGAGTGTGTCAGAAATGCTATGGATGATGTCATCACTGATGTCATTTGAGATTTCATCAGTGATGTCATCAGTGATGTCACTGACCATGTCAGGTGTGATGTAATATGTGAGGTCATAAGCAGTGTATTGTGGGGGCGCAAGTTATAGTTAACTCAAGTAACTATACCGGCTGAATTTCTCTGGTTTTGTATGAGTAAAATCTGACCCTAACTATAACATCCCTGTAACTTTGGTTTTTTCAGTGAATTTCTAAGGTGTTTTAAATGCTAATTCCTAACTATAATGTCCTTGTAGCTTCTGTGTTTTTTTAGTGAATTTCTATGGTTTTTTAACTAGCAGTCACGTTTGCAGAGTGGTGGAGAAAGGGGCTGAGCCTCCAACCAGCTCTCAGGAATTCTGCTGTGTAGGACTTACAGGAGGTACCAGGAGGACTTCTTGGCACCCAAGCTCCCTCTTGAGCCAAGGGGACTTTCTCTCCCAACTAGTAGTACGCTGGGAGGTAAGTTTGCACAGTGGTGGAGAAAGGGGACGTGGCCTCTGACAACTTCTCAGCAATCCTGCTGTGTGGGACAAACTGGAGGTGACAGGAGGAGTAGTTGGCCCCCAAGGATGTCCTTGGGGCCAACTACCCCTCCTATTACCTCCAGTAAGTCTAAACAGCAGGATTGCTGAGATCTGATAGCAGGCCACGCCCCCTTTTTCCACCACTATGCAAACGCACATCCTGACGCACTACTAGTAGGGGGATGATTTCCCCTTGGCTATTGACAGACCTTGGGGGCCTACTCCCCTCCTGTTACCTCCAGCAAGTCCCACATAGTGGATTTGCTGAGAGATTTTTAGTGGCCACGCCCTCTTTCTCCTCCACTCTGTAAATGTGCCTCCTGGAGCACTACTATTTGGGGGATGAAGTCCCCTTGGCTTAGGGCCAACTAGCCCACCTGTTACCTCCAGTAACAGTGCGCCCCATCATGCACTGCTTATGACCTCACATATCACATCACTCGTGACATGTTCTATGACATCATTTATGACATCACTGATGACATCTCAAATGACATCATGACATCCACTAGGCTGAAAAAGGCGTGTCCCAAAATGCAAAATCCCCATGCATTTTCCACTGACTTATTTAGGCAGTGCTACTGCAAAACCTGCTATACAGAATTACACCATATTAGGCAGAAAGCTGGAACTTTGTCCAGAAAGAGTGCTTTTTGTGATTTAGTGGAAATCTATTTAGTAGTTTTTGAGAAATTAAGACTCAAAACGTTATGTATATCATGCTGCGGAGGATCCACTGTGCCAAGGTGAGATTTGATTGGCTGCCACCACATCAACAACAAAGTAGTTGCCGCCATCTTAGGACTCAGGACTCATTCCTGAGTCCTAGAATAAGCATTAAAAATAGATTTAGGATGGGGAGGGTAGGGATAACATGCCACCTAGACCCCCCTCAGCCCCGGGCCATAAACATTCTTTTTAATTTTCTCACAAAACCACAGCAATATATATTTTTTTAAAGCACAGGTTCCTGTGCTTTAAATTCCCTCCACTGCCTTGGTGTCATGACCTGGAGAGGTAGCACATTTTTATATTTAGGGGATGGAGGGTGTGTTGCCTTGCGCGGCATGGGGTTGGCGTTATATATGATCAAATATTACTTTACATTAAAAAAATACAAATCCACTGAAAAAAACAAAGGTTAAAGGAATGTTATATTTAGGTGAAAATGTCAGTAAAAATAAAGCAGTTTAAATTAACAAAACCACTGAAATTCACCAGTTATATTATCTCAAGGAGCTTTATCGCATGCCCTAAAGTAACCACACCTCGCGCCCTCGCCATGCACTACTAATTACCTAACATATTACATCACTCATAACATGTCTGTGACATCACTGATAATATGACTGCAACATCTGAAGTGACATCATTGATGACAAGACTGTGTATGGAAGGGGTGAGAGTTGTAGTTACTTTAGGGCACGAGATGTAATTCCTTGAGATAACTATAACGCATGAATTTCAGTTGTTTTACACGCATAAACAGTGTGTTTTTACTGACATTTGCTCCTCTATATAACGTCTAGATATATATATGTATATTATCTACTGGCGGTCGCCAGTAGATAGTTATAGTTACAACCTATTATCCATAGGAAATCCGTGACATTCTATTTGAAATAACTCTCTTGCCGGTTGACGTATCTTCGCGAAATTTTCAAACTTTGTGGCCCGCTCCGGTCCGCTCCTACCCTGAAAGTCTCGGGGATTCGTCAAGCGGGGCCGAGAAAAAGGGGGTCCCAAAACGCGTTTTCCCCATGCACTTTTCCATAGGAAACTTTAGACTCGGCTACAGCCTCGAACTGCTGAACGAAATTACACCAAATTTGGCAAAGAGGTAGTTCTTGGTTCAGAAAGAACCCTTTTGTTAAATGGTGTAAATCCGTTCAGTAGTTGCTGAGAAAATGAAAAGTAAAAAGTTAGTGATATCTATGGCCGCACCGTCCCGATCACGAGCTGCATGTTAATTGGCTGTCAGCTGGCTGTCAACATTCCGATTCAGGAAATGTTGGCAGCCATTTTGTCCCTCGGTAGAACCGAGGGACAGAAACAAGTGCGCAAAGCGCACAAAGGGGGCAGGGTAGAAACACCCTGACCCCTAGGTTTGCTCAGGGGTCCCACAAGGACCCCCTGGGCAAAAAATAATAATTTTTTTAAAAAATCGGCAGGATGCGCTCAGGGTGCGCGAATCCTGCCGAAAAATCGAAGCGCGGTCTCCTGCGCTTCGATAGTTAATTGGCCTCGGGTGGCCCAAGTCCCGGGGGCATGGTGGGGGGATAATTTAATGTGTGGGGGCCTCAAAGGGCTCCCCAAGCCCCGGGGACCGCCACCCCCGGGGCTTTTTTGAAAAATGGTGCGGGAGGGCTCTGAGCCCTCCCGCAGCCCCGGGACCACCACCTCCCCGGGCTTTTTTTTATTAAAAATAAAACCAGTGTGGGGGCTCCAGCCCCCACACGCCCGGGACCGCCACCTCCCCGGGCACTAAACATTTTAATATGGGGGTCCGTTACGGACCCCAGAGCCCCGGGGACCACCACCTCCCCGGGGCTGTGTACTGAATGGGAGGGGGGCCGCGCGGCCCCCTCCTGGAGCCCTTGATGGCCCTGGGGACCACCACCCCCAGGGTCGGCTCCTGCAGTGTCCCGGGGTGCCTACCCCGGGACACTGTAGTTTGCTATGGCAGGACGGGAGCCTCGTGGCTCCCGTCCTGCCATAGCAAACTGCTTTGGATATTGGAAGAGAGAGCAGGGAAACCTGCTCTCTCTTCCAATATCCAAAGCGATTGCTTTTCCACATGGGGAGCAGCATGTCAGCTGCTCCCCATGTGGAACAGCAATGCCGGCTCCCAAGGGACGTGGGGAGCCGGCGGGACTGTGGGGGATTGGGGACCCCCACAGTCCCCAACGGAGAGGGCCAGCCCCGGGGGATGGGGTCCCGGGGCAAGTAGTGGCTCGGGAGGGGGCCACGCGGCCCCCTCTCCAAAAAAGAGAAAAAAATGTAAAAAAAAAATGGAAAGGCCGGCCCCGGGGGATGGGGTCCCCGGGGCCTTAAAATGGCCAGAGGAGGGGGCCACGCTGCCCCCTCAAAATAATAAATATAGAGGCCATGCCCCGGGGGATGGGGTCCCCGGGGCCAATACAGGCCCAGGGAAGGGGGCCACGCGGCCCCCTTCCCGTTTTTTTTTTTTTTGTAATTTAAAAGGGGTAAGGCCCTGGGGGATGGGGTCCCCAGGGCCCAAAAAGAGAAAAAGGAAGGGGGCCACACAGCCCCCCTTCAGGGACAAAAAAACGATCGGGCCCGCAGGCCCCGCCCCCTTCCTTCACCACTCTGCAAACGCGCCCCTGGCGCGTTTGCAGTGGAGGAACAAATTCCCCTTGAATACTGGGGGTCCCTGGGGGCCAACTAGCCCACCAGGAACCTCCAGTATGCGCCAGGGGCTGCCTTGCAGAGACGTGTAGAGAGGCCACACCCCTTTTACACCTCTCTGCAACGCAGCTCTGTGGCGCTTTTGGAGGTATATGGTGGGCTAGTTGGACTCCGGGGACCCTCAGGATTCAAGGGGACTTAATCCCCCAACCTAAAACGCGCCACGGGGCGCGTTTGCACAGTGGTGAAGGGAGGGGCGGGCTTCAGGTGACATGTGTGCAAACAGGCCCCGTGGCGCGTTTTAAGATGGGGAATTAAATCCCCTTCAATCCTGAGGGTCCCTGGGGGCCAACTAGCCCAACAGGTACATCCAGAAAGCGCCACAGAGCTGCGTTGCAGAGAGGTGTAAAAGGGGTGTGGCCTCTCTACACGTCTCTGCAACGCAGCCCCTGGCGCATATTGGAGGTTCCTGGTGGGCTAGTTGGCCCCTAGGCACCCTCAGGATTCAAGGGGACTTAATCCCCCAACTTAAAACGCGCCACGGGGCGCGTTTGCACAGATGTCACCTCTGGCCCCGCCCTCCCTTCACCATTGTGCAAATATTCCTCTAAAATCAGCCGAAATACGAATTCCGATTTACTCACCTGTTATAAGGAGAGACCTCAGTGCTGTATCTTTCAGCCCAGTACTGGTCCTGAAAAGTAATTTTAACCGTACTTACCAGTAACTTGAATTTCCTTCCATAGGCTAACATTGACTGGTTTCAATTGGAAATTCTTCTAAGTGTGGAGTTTTGGAACTTTAAAATATTCCTGTAAAATCAGCCGAAATACGAATTCCGATTTACTCACCTGTTATAAGGAGAGACCTCAGTGATGCATCTTTCAGCCCAGTACTGGTCCTGAAAAGTAATTTTAACCGTACTTACCGGTAACTTGAATTTCCTTCATAGGCTAACATTGACTGGTTTCACTTGGAAATTCTTCTAAGTGTGGAGTTTTGGAACTTTAAAATATTCCTCTAAAATCAGCCGAAATACGAATTCCGATTTACTCACCTGTTATCAGGAGAGACCTCAGTGCTGCATCTTTCAGCCCAGTACTGGTCCTGAAAAGTAATTTTAACCGTACTTACCAGTAACTTGAATTTCCTTCCATAGGCTAACATTGACTGGTTTCACTTGGAAATTCTTCTTAGTGTGGAGTTTTGGAACTTTAAAATATTCCTCTAAAATCAGCCGAAATACGAATTCCGATTTACTCACCTGTTATCAGGAGAGACCTCAGTGCTGCATCTTTCAGCCCAGTACTGATCCTGAAAAGTAATTTTAACCGTACTTACCGGTAACTTGAATTTCCTTCATAGGCTAACATTGACTGGTTTCACTTGGAAATTCTTCTAAGTGTGGAGTTTTGGAACTTTAAAATATTCCTCTAAAATCAGCCGAAATACGAATTCCGATTTACTCACCTGTTATCAGGAGAGACCTCAGTGCTGCATCTTTCAGCCCAGTACTGATCCTGAAAAGTAATTTTAACCGTACTTACCGGTAACTTGAATTTCCTTCATAGGCTAACATTGACTGGTTTCACTTGGAAATTCTTCTAAGTTTTGATTTTTGAAACATACAAATATTCCTCTAAAATCAGCCGAAATCCGAATTCTGATTTACTCACCTGTTATAAGGAGAGACCTCAGTGCTGTATCTTTCAGCCCAGTACTGGTCCTGAAAAGTAATTTTAACCGTACTTACCAGTAACTTGAATTTCCTTCCATAGGCTAACATTGACTGGTTTCAATTGGAAATTCTTCTAAGTGTGGAGTTTTGGAACTTTAAAATATTCCTGTAAAATCAGCCGAAATACGAATTCCGATTTACTCACCTGTTATAAGGAGAGACCTCAGTGATGCATCTTTCAGCCCAGTACTGGTCCTGAAAAGTAATTTTAACCGTACTTACCGGTAACTTGAATTTCCTTCATAGGCTAACATTGACTGGTTTCACTTGGAAATTCTTCTAAGTGTGGAGTTTTGGAACTTTAAAATATTCCTCTAAAATCAGCCGAAATACGAATTCCGATTTACTCACCTGTTATCAGGAGAGACCTCAGTGCTGCATCTTTCAGCCCAGTACTGATCCTGAAAAGTAATTTTAACCGTACTTACCGGTAACTTGAATTTCCTTCATAGGCTAACATTGACTGGTTTCACTTGGAAATTCTTCTAAGTGTGGAGTTTTGGAACTTTAAAATATTCCTCTAAAATCAGCCGAAATACGAATTCCGATTTACTCACCTGTTATCAGGAGAGACCTCAGTGCTGCATCTTTCAGCCCAGTACTGATCCTGAAAAGTAATTTTAACCGTACTTACCGGTAACTTGAATTTCCTTCATAGGCTAACATTGACTGGATTCACTTGGAAATTCTTCTAAGTTTTGATTTTTGAAACATACAAATATTCCTCTAAAATCAGCCGAAATCCGAATTCTGATTTACTCACCTGTTATCAGGAGAGACCTCAGTGCTGCATCTTTCAGCCCAGTACTGGTCCTGAAAAGTAATTTTAACCGTACTTACCAGTAACTTGAATTTCCTTCCATAGGCTAACATTGACTGGTTTCACTTGGAAATTCTTCTGTGTGTGGAGTTTTGGAACTTTAAAATATTCCTCTAAAATCAGCCGAAATACGAATTCCGATTTACTCACCTGTTATCAGGAGAGACTTCAGTGCTGCATGTTTCAGCCCAGTACTGATCCTCAAAAGTAATTTTAACCGTACTTACCGGTAACTTGAATTTCCTTCCATAGGATATCATTGCCTGCTTTTTGCTGAAAAAGTTTCTAAGTGTTGATTTTTGGAACTTTAAAATATTCCTCTAAAATCAGCCGAAATCCGAATTCTGATTTACTCACCTGTTATCAGGAGAGACCTCAGTGCTGCATCTTTCAGCCCAGTACTGATCCTCAAAATTAATTTTAACCGTACTTACCGGTAACTTGAATTTCCTTCATAGGCTAACATTGACTGGTTTCACTTGGAAATTCTTCTAAGTGTGGAGTTTTGGAACTTTATAATATTCCTCTAAAATCAACCAAAGTACGAATTCCAATTTACTCACCTGTTATCAGGAGAGAACCCAGTGCTGCATCTTTAGCCCAGCACTGACCCTGAAAAGTAATTTTAACCGTACTTTACCAGTAACTTATATTTTCTTCCGTAGGATTCCTTTGTCTGGTTTTCAGCAGAAAAGTTTCAAAGTGTCGATTTTCACAAACTACAAATATTCCTTAAAAATCGCCTGTATGACTTAAACGCATTCTTTCAACTGTTTACAGGAGATGCACCAGTGCTGGATCCAGGATCCAACACTGAGTAACAAAAAGTAACGATAACAGTTTTTACCTCCTAAGTGAATTTCCTTCCATAGGATAACATTGGTCATTCTATGAGAAAAAGTTTCTAAGTGTCAACTTTTAAAGTACAATAATATTCCTTAAAAATCACGACTGTAACCAAAACGCTTTTACTCAACTGTTTACATGAGATGTCCCAGGACTGAATCTAGGATCCAGTCCTGTGGTTAGAAAAGTAATCCATAAAGTAACTAATTGCATTTAACTAGAAATTCACATTGAGCTGAATGTTGCATTGTGTTTGAAAATGTGTTGCCCATTGCAACAACTGTAACTACTGTACTTAAAAGTCTATTGCCTATGTGCAAAGTATTTAAACTAAAGTAATTCATTCTGAGAAAGTATTTTTTGTAATGTATAATATAATTACAATGTAATTTAAAAAATAAAATATGTAAAAAAATGTTTTCTAAAAAATTTCGAAATCAGTATGAAATAATTTATATAACAATTAATACATTTAAAAATTGTCATTTACAAAACCTTTGAAATTCACTGAAAAACCGTAGGTTTCAGACATGTTATAGTTACAAATTAGCATTTAAAAACCTTTGAAATTCACTGAAAAAACCATAGGTTTTAGGGACAGTTATAGTTAGTTGGACATTGCACTCGTACAAAACACGTGAAATTCCCCCGTTATAGTTAGTTCAGCTAACTATAACTCGCGCCCGCAATGCACTGCTGATGACGTCACATATTACATCACTCATGACATGGTCAGTGACATCACTGATGACATCACTGATGACATCTCAAATGACATCACTGATGACATCATCCACGTGATAATCTGATGCAGCTCTTCACACCCTAATATAACCTTTGATACACCCAATCTAAATTACAGACTGCCATTCGCAAAACCATAGACACTCCAACACCAATAACTACATACCCACTCACTGATTCTTAGGTCTACACACACACATCCACTCACTCACCCGTACAGTCACTCATACTTATGGTCACTCAATACAGGACTATCATATGCACTCTTACTCCTATATAGACACTCAAACACCGCCACTCATCCATAGAGGTACTCACACACCTAGTCAGTCATGCAAATAATTAAACACACTGCCATTTACTCACCTATACAGTTATACACACACCAGCTCACTTAATCATACAAATACTAGCACATTGTTACGCTCTTATACAATCACTGATACAAGCACACACTCATCCATACAGCCACTATCACAATCACTCACTCTCGCTTATAGCTATTTATATACTCCAACACACATATATACTGCCTTTCACATATGTAGTTACTCACACATGTACCACTGGGACATACATTCACTCACTAACACACTCTTACACACACTTACCCACCCATACAGTCTATCACAGATGCACTCTTGAAACCATCCACCCAGTGAATCACCCACTCACACATCTATGCACAGTCGCACACACCCCATCCACACAAACACTCAGGCACCCATACAGATACTCAGACAACAAATCAATAACTCTTATAGACACTCATGTAGCTATTCACAAACCCATGCAGCCACTTACACAGCAACAGACAGATACAGACATTCACCCAGTTTAGTCACTAACCCATGCATTCAGTAAGATACGTTTAATCACTCACTTATAGAATTAGTCACGCACCTACTAAATCATCCATACAGACACTTATACACCCACTCATTCTTCAATACGCCTTTCCCTATATATATAAAAATATTTAAACTTTACAGAAACACACAGTCACTGGATGATGTCATCAGTGATGTCATTTGAGATGTCATCAGTGATGTCATCAGTGATGTCACTGACCATGTCATGAGTGATGTAATATGTGACGTCATCAGCAGTGCATTGCGGGGTGCGAGTTATAGTTAGCTGAACTAACTATAACGGGGGAATTTCACGGGTTTTGTACGAGTGCAATGTCCAACTAACTATAACTGTCCCTAAAACCTATGGTTTTTTCAGTGAATATATATATATATATATATATATATATATATATATATATATATATATATATATACCCACACACACATATATACATACACACACTCACTTATATATACGCACACACACATACACACACATATATATATCCTGTGATTAAATTACATCATGTATAACTGGAAAACGGGTTTTGAATCCTAGCCTCCTCACTTAAGCAAATTGTGTAATCTTATACAAATCACTTTCCAGCGTCTCGTTTTAATTGAGAGTCTAATCGGAGGCCAACTGAAGAAATTCTGTTTAGGATGCATGCTATAAAAACCTCTTTTTTATGATGTATTAGAAAATAACGATGCTCCACATACAGCAGCAATATTGGCCATGTATACAGTGACCTTGACCCACTGCCATATCTTGGTTCACACATGGGGAAGCTGTCAGGGTATTGGACGTGGGGTAAAGTGCAAGTTTAAAAACTATTACTTTTAAGAGATGCCAATGCAGTGATATATTGTAATGCAATGAACTGAAATAGGAGCATTCAAGAAATAACCTCTATTAAATCTGAAAGAGTTTTTATAATGTGCTTGGAGAATATTTTCTATATCATTTACAGTCAAGGGAGTTGGGGCACAAAGGGGCACAGGACGATTGCAGCAGGTGCATCAGCCCCACCTGCTCCACTGCCCCAAACAAAGCCACTGTTCCTGTTCTTCAATGGAAAAGAAAGCAGAAGACAAGTGCTCTCTAGTCTTTTAAGCATCAGCTCCAATAGTCAAGATAAACATATTAATACGAACCTGATGATGTCTGTGGTCCCTTCTCCCATTTCACCCATGGGTGCACACTGACATGCACGGGCCTTAAATGGCCCTTATTTCTCAACTTTCATTTATCCATTTTCATGGCTACGTTGAAGGGGAGAAAGTAAATCTACCGCTCATGCCGACTGATAACACTTTTTCCCCCTGAGTGAGGTGCAACTTCTTCGGCAGAATCTTTGTGCCTGTTAATGAATTAAGTAGGAGAAAAGGTATGCCGCTGGTGTAGATTCCAGGGTTTTCTTTCACAAAGCAGGGATAACATGAAATCTTCACCTGCCACACCTTTGGACACACCTCCAAGCACATTTTCACTGGGACAAGCATGTTACAGGACAATTTGTGCAAAAATATCATTTTTCACATGCACAAATTCTGTAGGATTTGCTATTGCACACTAGCGAAATAGGTTTGATGAGCTGCGGACAGATTATTTAAGTTACAGCTATCAACACACGGATCTTACAGTCACGATACCGTGTCTGCATAGGACACCTTCTAGAGCCTTTAAGACAGAGACTAATTTCTATCTCAGCGATTCAGCAGGGAGAGTTTTCAGAGTGTGGAGGATTGCGACAAGGCTACCGGCAGAGAGGGTTTGTAGAAGCCTGAGCAAGTTTTAGGGCTTGGTCTATAGTTTGGCAGACAGGTTGCTCCATCACAAACGTGGCAGATTATTAGCAGTGCATTATATCCTATGGCACCTATAATAAGTAATAAGGCAGAAGGGATACCGAGTGCATTATATCCTATGGCACTTATAATGAAGCAGATGGGATATTAGTCATGTTTGTGAGGAAGTCACCCGTCTGGCAAACTCTATAAATATTAAAACGAGGAAACTTCAGGAAATATAATTTTTGGGAAGGCAACTAAAAGGAGGTGGGGAGAAGGAGCAAGAGATGGACGGAAGGACCCGTGGAGCTATTAGAAACAATGATCACGACTGCACTAGGTCCAGCTGTGTACTGTATCTCACTGGAAAAGAACCGCTTTGTAGTGCGGTTTAAACATTTTTATTTCAAGTTATTGGCTGAGACACAACAGTGGCTTTTGAACCCAAGGAGGTTGTAGTCACAGTGCACTGGAAATCTCCTCTGAAGATGTCTAACAATGCGTTTATTTGCAGTTAGTTAGGTGGGTGTTTGGCACGAGGCCTGCACAAATGCGCTCGTGCTTCTCCTGAGCGGTGGGCTACGAGCAGCGCATACATTATGCCGAGATGAGAGCAGGATCCCGCAGCAACTAATTGCAATTAAAATATGCGCAGCAGCTTGCTTTTTCTACTCAGATATTGGAGAAACGTTCGCCATCTGTGCTACCAGTTGAAATGACTGTAAAAAGGAAACATCTGACAGAAGGGATCATCGTTGTAGGTGAGGAATTGCGCGAGTTCCATGCTGAGACTAAAGCAATCTAGTCACGCAAGCCAGTAACAGCCACGGAGCACATGAAACACCAGCAGCTACCGGCACGATTCTGTTCCTCAGCAATTTATCCTCTTAAATCTTCTGGAAAAGCGCAGGCAGTGTTCGGGCATGCCCGCGACCCCTCCTCTTCATCCGATGTGCTCAGTGCTTGACTATGCACTGCAGAAGCAGCTGCCTTACAATGCGTTTTTTCCCATTCATTCGCAATGCTTTTATAGAAAGCAGGTTTTGTTTGAGTATCATCATATCAATTATTTTTTACTTACAGTCCCTGACTTTTATATGAGGGTGCCCAAAAGTATTTTTTGTCAGTTAGATGGTGCAGTACCCAGAATCCCTCTGTAAGATTATACGTGGGTGGGAATCTCTGGTAAAGAAACTGAGGTAAGAGCTAGTACAATCCTGTTGCTGTTCTGGTGCCTTTCCACAACTTCCTGTGGGTCTTTGATTCACACTGTGCTATGTTGGCCGTTATGGTCTATTGAAGTGGCTCACTCTGAGGGTGAACCCCCAGAAACACTGCCCTAAGAGTAGGCCCGTATCACAACTTGGTTCCAGGTCCCCTTCTTGGCAGAACACAGCTAGTCAGCATTCCATGCTTGGGAGGATACACGTCACATGCAGCTTCTTGTCCATATGTTAAACTTGCTCCAGTTGGAGGGGGCCACTCCTGTCCCTCTGCAACTGCTGATAGCTGCCCCTGCGAAGAAAGCATTTCTGTCGTTGCTGAGGTTGGGTTCCCTCTTTTGCTTCCATTGGTGTCTCAGAATAAAATACGCCTACTGCATGAGTCAAAATCAAATAAAAATTCCTTTATTTCGATCATGAAAGTGGCCATAAAAGTGCAGTAGATAAAAATATTACAATACATATCAAATTAAGAAAATAGATCACAGGTCAAAGCAATACAGTACATATTGGTTTAAAAAAAACATTAAAGATAAAAACAGGCAGATAAAACGACAAGGCCATGGTTATAATGCTGAGGGTTAAGCGCTCATAAGAGAGGGAAAAAAGTCCTACTATAACAGCATTAAATTTCTCCTTTTGATGCATGAGTCAACCAGTGATACCTCCCTTGGCACCAAAGGCCCCAAAAGTTTGTAACTGATACAGAATTTAGGGAAATTGGATGGGATGTTTATGGATAAGGGCAAAGAAGTGTCAGGAGCAAATACATTGAACAGAAGGCACACAAGGATGCAATTTCAAATGTCAAACCTGGAGTTCCAGGAAGCTGAAAAGACTTCCTCTTCCTCTGATTCTACTATGTTCGGCTGGTACAATTCTACTGTCCTGGGTGGATTGCCATTGTCTTAGGATTTTCATAAGTCAATGCTCTTCTAATGCAGGGATATTAAGAAGGCATATGTTCTCTATCACTGGCCAAAGATGTACCCCATCCTCAGGTGTGAAGTTGAATTCCTGGTGTTACACTTAATAAAGGGTCCAAACTTGTGTTGGGTTCAAGGATGTTTACTAATAAAAGTTCAAGAACAACAAAAACAGCTGAAGACAAATTGTGACAGTGATCGCCTCCAACCATCCCCTACTTTCTAAATACCATCTCCCACAGCAACACTCCATTACACCCTCCATTCTACTTCAGCACAAGCATCAAGCCACCTAAACATTCTACACACTCCTGTTGAAAATCCATGTTGTGCGTGGTTTGCCCCCAGATTTTTACCTTGACTTTTTTTGTTGGGTGTAGTACTCTGTTCACTTTAACCCTACTAACAAGTGGGAAAGTGCCCGTGCTACCACTTTCAATAAGATGATATTGGCATATCCCTAAGTGGCATATTTAAATTACCTATAAGTCCATAGCATATTAAAACAAGGTGTACATAGGGCCTGTAAATTAAATGTCACAAGTGGACTGCAGCAACCATAATGCCATCCACTACACTGAGAGTGCAAACATGACTGCAGCAGTACCATTTATAGCCCGGTTGGGCAGTTTTAAACTGCAAATTCGACCTTATACAATAACCCCTTTTGACAGGACAAAACTGCCTTATAAATATCAATAAGTGACCCCTAAGAAGGCCTTATTGCCCATAAGGCAGAGTACATGCTATTTAAAAGTAGGACATGTAAAAATGTAATGTTACACATGTCCTTACAGTGAAAAAGCCCCAAATGTTTTCACTGTAGCAAGTTTAGCCGTTCCATAAGAGAGCATTGGGATGAACTATTAAATGTTATATGCAGCTAAAAATCACGTACAAATGTCATTCTTGAACTTCTTGACATATTTATTGAAAATCCAATTCACTGGTGAAGTTGAATTTCTAATAAATATTTTGGAAAAAATACTTTTAGAAAGTTATCTTTTCCATGCATAAAGCCTCTGGGGGCCATTTGCATGAGTTCCAGCTATCACCTGGCAGCTGAATAGCCCACTTGATGATGTGTGAAAACTTCTCCCAGAGCAGGGCTGTGCCATGGAGCTTGAATAACTTCAAAGAGGCCTACCCTGTCACTGTGGGAGAGGTGCAGCGCAGAGGCCAGGCCATCTGACTCCGGAGCGCAGGGCTCACAGTTCGATCGCTGGCGGCAGCTCAGCTCAGCACCATGCAACTCTGGGCAATAGCTCGCTTCATCTCCCCGACGACCCCCAGCGCCTTTATACCCTTAGGGGTGAGTAGATCACGCTTTACAAATACAGGATTTAGACTTAGATTTAAACAAATGTTAGCTAACACCTGGGCAGAGCCCTTCTTTGTTACAACCAGTCAGGCAGGCACCCATCTCAGTGGGAGAGGAGCTGCCCACAGAACTTGTGCAAAGTACTAAAGAGGAGAGGTTACTCATTTCCCCAACCACACCTCTGGGGTGGGCACAGAAGCTCTGCACAGGGGAAGAAGGGTTCTGCCATCTTGCTTTCAGGTAGCGAGGGGCACCCTGGGATTGTTTGCAGTAGGGCACACAGGAAATGCTGCAATAGTGTATTGGGTTACTCATAGGGACCTTAACCCCATTGGTTAGGGAGTGGCCAGGAGTTTCCACCACCCACAAGCTGGTCAGGCATAAAAGTGGCATACGCAATACCCTCCTCAGAACCCTTTCTGGACCTGTGGAAGCACAGAAGAGGACTGGACATGCCGACCCGAAGGACCTCAAGAACTACAGACCCACTCGAGAACTACAGACTCAAGAACTACAGACCCATCTCTCTGCTCCCCTTCCCAGTCAAAGTCATTGAGAAAGCCATCCTCGCCCAACTTTCTGAGTTCATCGAAATGAACAATGCTGTGGACCTCTCCCAATCGGGCTTCAGGAGCTACCAGAGCACTGAGATTTCTTTCCTCTCTGCGACAGACAACATCCGCACTCTCCTTGACCGAGGCAAGACTGCTGTCCTCATCCTCCTGGACCTCTCAGCCACCTTTGACACAGTCTCCCACCACACCCTCTGCACAAGACTTCACGGCGCCGGCATCCATGACAAAGCCCTATAATGGATGCGCTTCTTCCTCACTTGCTGAACTCTGAGAGTCAGGCTTCCGCCGTTCAACTCAGAACCCACAAAAATCAGCTGCGTTGTGCCTCAGGGATCATCTCTGAGCCTGAGCCTCTTCAACATCTACATGGCCCCGCTTGCAGACACCATCAGAAGCCATGGACTCAACATCGTCTCCTATGCTGACGACACCCAGCTGATTCTCTCCCTCACAGATGAACCCACAGCCACCAAGAGCATCTTCCACAATGGGATGAAGGCAGTCGCTACCTGGATGAAGGACAGCTGCCTCACGCTTAACTCAGACAAGATCGAAGTCCTCATCCTGGGCTCCTCCCCCTCCACCTGGTACAACTCCTGGTGGCTCGCAGCTCTCGGAACCCCCACCACACCCACGGACCGCGCACAAAACCTCAGAATCATCCTGAACTCCTTGCTCTCAATGAACCACCAAATCAATGCCGATTCGTCCTCCTGCTTTCACATGCTGTGCCTGTTTTGCAAGATCTTCAAGTGGATCCACACCAGATCCAGGAAAATGGTCACCCATGCACTCGTCAGCAGCAGACTCGACTACGGCAATGCACTCTACGTCGGCACCACCCAGAAACTCCAAAAGAAACTGCAGACATCCAGAATGCCTCTGTTAGACTCATCCTGAACATCCCACGACGCAACCACATCACCGACCGCCTGAGAGACCTACACTGGCTACCTGTCAACAAAAGAATCACCTGCAAGCCCCTCACGCATGCCTACAAAGCCCTCTGCAATGCTGGACCTGCATGCCTCAACCACCGCCTCTCCTTCTACACTCTCACCAGACATCTTCGCTCCGCCCAACTGGCCCTGGCAACCATCCCAAGGATCCGCAAGACCACAGCTGGAGGAAGATCCTTCTCCTAACTCACTGCGAAGACCTGGAACTCCCTGCCTCTGCACTTCAGGCAATCGCCATTGCTGCCGCAATTCAGGAAGGACCTCAAGACCTGGCTCTTTGACTGAACTGGTTCCAGGATGCTCGTTTCCGGTCCAGGGAAGACCTGGCTTGGCAGTTTGGGCTTGACTGTTCCCATCAGGCACAGGGTCAAGACTGATTTGCATATAGCTGGGTATGAACTGGGGTGGCCAAGTGAGCTAAAGAATGATGATGGATTCATCCCAGATCTGTGACTGGGGGTGAGTATCTGTAAAGTTTCAGCGCTCTGTCTATCATCTCCTTGTGTTTGCTTTGTTTGCCCTAAGTTGGCAGGGTATGCCCAAACATGGGTCCCTTGCTCACTTTGCCACTGGATTCAAGGTAGCCTGGCTGATGAGGGTTGTTACACCGAAACTGGTCCCAGGTTGCTTGTTTCTGGTTCAGGGAAGACCTATCTTGGCAGTTCAGGCTGGACTGTTTCCATGAGGGACAGGGTCAAGACTGATTTGCATATAGCTGGGTCTGAACTGGGGTGGCGAAGTGAGCTAAAGAATGATGATAGATTCAAGCCAGATCTGTGGCTGAGGGTGAGTGTCTGTAAAGTTTCAGCGCTCCATCCATCATCTCCTTGTGTTTGTTTTGTTTGCCCTAAGTTGGCAGGGTATGCCCAGATGTGGGTCCCTTGCTCACTTTGCCACTGGATTCAAGCTAGCCTGGCTGATGAGGGGTGTTACCCCAAAACCAGTCCCAGGATGCTTGTTTCCGGTCCAGGGAAGACCTGACTTGGCAGTTCGGGCTGGACTGTTCCCATGAGGCACAGGGTCAAGACTGATTTGCATATAGCCGGGTCTGAAATGGGGTGGCGAAGTGAGCTAAAGAATGATGATGGATTCAACCCAGATCTGTGGCTGGGGCAGAGTGTCTGTAAAGTTTCAGCGCTCTGTCCATCATCTCCTTGTGTTTGCTTTGTTTGCCTTAAGTTGGCAGGGTATGCCCATATGTAAGTCCCTTGCTCACTTTGCCACTGGATTCAAGCTAGCCTAGCTGATGAGCGGTGTTACCCCGAAACCGGTCCCAGGATGCTTGTTTCCGGTCCAGGGAAGACCTGTCTTGGCAGTTCAGGCTGGACTGTTCCCATGAGGCACAGGGTCAAGACTGATTTGCATATAGCTGGGTCTGAACTGGGGTAGCGCAGTGAGCTAAAGAATGATGATGCATTCAACCCAGATCTGTGACTGGGGGAGAGTGTCTGTAAAGTTTCAGCGATCCATCCATCATCTCCCTGTGTTTGCTATGTTTGCCCTAAGTAGGCAGAGTATGCCCAGATATGGGTCCCTTGCTCACTTTGCCACTGGATTCAAGCTAGCCTGGCTGATGAGGTGTGTTACCCAGAAACCTGTCCCAGGATGCTTGTTTCTGGTCCAGGGAAGACCTGGCTTGGCAGTTCGGGATGGACTGTTACCATGAAGCACAGAGTCAAGACTGATTTGCATATAGTTGGGCCCGAACTGGGGTGGCAAAGTGAGCTAAAGAATGACAATGGATTCAACCCAGATCTGTGACTAGGAGTGAGTGTCTGTAAAGTTTCAGCGCTCCGTCCATCATGTATTGTTGTTTGCTTTGTTTGCCCTAAGTTGGCAGGGTATGCCCAGACGTGGGTCACTTGCTCACTTTGCCACTGGATTCAAGCTAGCCTGGCTGATGAGGGGTGTTACCCCAAAACCGGTCCCAGGATGCTTGTTTCCGGTCCAGGGAAGACCTGACTTGGCAGTTCGGGCTGGACTGTTCCCATGAGGCACAGGGTCAAGACTGATTTGCATATAGCCGGGTCTGAAATGGGGTGGCGAAGTGAGCTAAAGAATGATGATGGATTCAACCCAGATCTGTGACTGGGGGAGAGTGTCTGTAAAGTTTCAGCGCTCTGTCCATCATCTCCTTGTGTTTGCTTTGTTTGCCTTAAGTTGGCAGGGTATGCCCAGATGTAAGTCCCTTGCTCACTTTGCCACTGGATTCAAGCTAGCCTAGCTGATGAGCGGTGTTACCCCGAAACCGGTCCCAGGATGCTTGTTTCCGGTCCAGAGAAGACCTGTCTTGGCAGTTCAGGCTGGACTGTTCCCATGAGGCACAGGGTCAAGACTGATTTGCATATAGCTGGGTCTGAACTGTGGTGGGGAAGTGAGCTAAAGATGATGATGGATTCAACCCAGCTCTGTGACTGGGGTTGAGTGTCTGTAAAGTTTCAGTGCTATGTCCATCATCTCCTTGTGTTGTCTTTGTTTGCCATAAGTTGGCAAGGTGTGCCCAGATGTGGGTCCCTTGCTCATTTTGCCACCGGATTCAAGCTAGCCTGGCTGATGAGAGGTGTTAACCCAAAACTGGTTCTAGGATGCTTGTTTCTGGTCAAGAGAAGACCTAGCTTGGCAGTTCGGGCAGGACTGTTCCCATGAAGCACAGGGTCAAGACTGATTTGCATATAGCTGGGTCAGAACTGGGGTGGCAAAGTGAGCTAAAGAATGATGATGGATTCAACCCAGATCTGTGACTGGGGGTGAGTGTCTGTAAAGTTTCAGCGCTCCGTCCATCATCTCCTTGTATTTGCATTGTTTCCCCTAAGTAGGCAGGTTATGCCCATACGTGGGTCCCTTGCTCACTTTGCCACTGGATTCAAGCTAGCCTGGCTGATGAGGAGTGTTACCCTGAACCCGGTCCCAGGATGCTTGTTTCCGGTCCAGGGAAGACCTGGTTTGGCAGTTCGGGCTGGACTGTTCCCATGAGGCACAAGGTCAAGACAGATATGCAAATAGCTGGGTCTGTACTGGGGTGGCGAATTGAGCTAAAGAATGATGATGGATTCAACCCAAATCTGTGACTGGGGGTGAGTGTCTTTAAAGTTTCAGCGCTCTGTCCATCATCCCCTTGTGTATGCTTTGTTTGCCCTAAGTTGGTAGGGTATGCCCAGATGTGGGTCCCTTGCTCACTTTGCCACTGGATTCAAGCTAGCCTGGCTGATGTGGGGTGTTACCCCAAAACCGGTCCCAGGATACTTGTTTCTGGTCCAGGGAAGACCTATCTTGGCAGTTCAGGTTGCACTGTTCCCATGAGGCACAGGGTCAAGACTGATTTGCATATAGCTGGGTCTGAACTGGGGTAGCGCAGTGAGCTAAAGAATGATGATGCATTCAACCCAGATCTGTGACTGGGGGAGAGTGTCTGTAAAGTTTCAGCGATCCATCCATCATCTCCCTGCGTTTGCTATGTTTGCCCTAAGTAGGCAGAGTATGCCCAGACGTAGATCCCTTGCTCACTTTGCCACTGTATTCAAACTAGCCTAACTGATGAGGGGTGTTACCCAGAAACTGGTCCCAGGATGCTTGTTTCCAGTCCAGGGAAGATGTGGCTTGGCAGTTAGGGCTGGACTGTTCCCATGAAGCACAGGGTCAAGACTGATTTGCATATAGTTGGGTCCGAACTGGGGTGGCAAAGTGAGCTAAAGAATGACAATGGATTCAACCCAGATATGTGACTAGGGGTGACTGTAAAGTTTCAGCGCTCCGTCCATCATGTCCTTATGTTTGCTTTGTTTGCCCTAAGTTGGCAGGGTATGCCCAGACGTGGGTCACTTGCTCACATTGCCACTGGATTCAAGCTAGCCTGGCTGATGAGGGGTGTTACCCCGAAACCTGTCCCAGGATGCTTTTTTCCGGTCCAGGGAAGACCTGGCTTGGCAGTTCAGGCAGGACTGTTCCCATGAGGCACAGGGTCAAGACTGATTTGCATATAGCTGGGTCGGAACTGGGGTAGCGCAGTGAGCTAAAGAATGATCATGCATTCAACCCAGATCTGTGACTGGGGGAGAGTGTCTGTAAAGTTTCAGTGATCCGTCCATCATCTACTTGTGTTTGCTTCGTTTGCCCTAAGTAGGCAGGGTATGCCCAGACGTAGGTCCCTTGCTCACTTTGCCACTGTATTCAAACTAGCCTGGCTGCTGAGGGGTGTTACCCCAAAACCGATCCCAGGATGCTTGTTTCCGGTCCAGGGAAGCCTGGCTTGGCAGTTCGGGCTACTGTTGCCATGAGGCACAGGGTCACGAGTGATCTGCATATAGCTAAGTCTGAACTGGCATGGCGAAGTGAGCTAAAGAATGATGATGGATTCAACACAGATCTGTGACTAGGGGTGAGTGTCTGTAAAGTTTCAGTGCTTCATCCATCATCTCCTTGTATTTGCTTTGTTCGCCCTAAGTTGGTAGGGTATGCCCAGATATGGGTCCCTTGCTCACTTTGCCACTGGATTCAAGCTAGCCTGGCTGATGAGGTGTGTTACCCAGAAACCTGTCCCAGGATGCTTGTTTCTGGTCCAGGGAAGACCTGGCTTGGCAGTTCGGGCTGGACTGTTACCATGAAGCACAGGGTCAAGACTGATTTGCATATAGTTGGGCCCGAACTGGGGTGGCAAAGTGAGCTAAAGAATGACAATGGATTCAACCCAGATCTGTGACTAGGAGTGAGTGTCTGTAAAGTTTCAGCGCTCCGTCCATCATGTCCTTGTGTTTGCTTTGTTTGCCCTAAGTTGGCAGGGTATGCCCAGACTTGGGTCACTTGCTCACTTTGCCACTGGATTCAAGCTAGCCTGGCTGATGAGGGGTGTTACCCCGAAACCTGTCCCAGGATGCTTTTTTCCGGTCCAGGGAAGACCTGGCTTGGCAGTTCAAGGCAGGACTGTTCCCATGAGGCACAGGGTCAAGACTGATTTGCATATAGCTGGGTCTGAATTGGGGTAGCGAAGTGAGCTAAAAGATGATGTTGGATTCAATATAGATCTGTGACTGGGGGGGAGTGCCTGTAAAGTTTCAGTGCTCCATCCATCATATCCTTGTTTTTTCTTTGTTTGCCCTAAGTTGGCAGGGTATGCCCAGACGTGGGTCACTTCCTCACTTTGCCACTGGATTCAAGCTAGCCTGACTGATGAGGGGTGTTACCCCAAAACCTGTCCCAGGATGCTTGTTTCCGGTCCAGGGAAGACCTGGCTTGGCAGTTCAGGCAGGACTGTTCCCATGAGGCACAGGGTCAAGACTGATTTGCATATAGCTGGGTCTGAACTGTGGTGGCGAAGTGAGCTAAGGAATGATGATGGATTCAACCCAGACCTGTGACTGGGGGCGAGTGTCTGTAAAGTTTCAGTGCTCCCTCCATCATCTAGTTGTGTTTGCTTTGTTTGCCCTAAGTTGGCAGGGTATGCCCAGACGTGGGTCCCTTGCTCACTTTGCCACTGAATTCAACCTTGCCTAGCTGATGAGGGGTGTTACCCCAAAACTGGTCCCAGGATGCTTGTTTCCGGTCCAGAGAAGACCTGGCTTGGCAGTTTAGGCTGGACTGTTCCCATGAGGCACAGGGTGAAGACTGATTTGCATATAGCTGGGTCTGATTTGGGGTGGAGAAGTGAGCTAAATAATGATGATGGATTCAACCCAGATCTGTCACTGGGAGTGAGTGTCTGTAAAGTTTCAGCTCTCCGTCCATCATCTCCTTGTGTTTGCTTTGTTTGCCCTAAGTTGGCAGGGAATGCCCAAACGTGGGTCCCTTGCTCACTTTGCCAATTGATTGAAGCTAGCCTGGTTGATAAGGGGTGTTACCCTGAAACCTGTCCCAGGATGCTTGTTTCCAGTGCAGGGAAGACATATCTTGGCAGTTTAGGCTCGAATGTTCCCATGAGGCACAGGGTCCAGACTGATTTGCGTATAGCTGGGTCTGAACTGGGGTGGCGAAGTGAGCTAAGGAATGATGATGGATTCAACCCAGATCTGTGACTGAGGGAGAGTGTCTGTAAGTTTTCAGTGCTCCGTCCATCATCTCCTTGTGTTTGCTTTGTTTGCCCTAAGTTGGCTGGGTATGCCCAGACGTGGGTCCCTTGCTCACTTTGCCACTGAATTCAACCTTGCCTAGCTGATGAGGGGTGTTACCCCGAAACCGGTCCCAGGATGCTTGTTTCAGGTCCAGGGAAGACCTGACTTGGCAGTTTAGGCTGGACTGTTACCATGAGGCACAGGGTCAAGACTGATTTGCATATACCTGGGTCTGAACTGAGGTGGCGAAGTGAGCTAAAGAATGATGATGCATTCAACCCAGATTTGTGACTGGGTGGAAGTGTCAGTAAAGTTTCATCCCTCCATCCATCATCTCCTTGTGTTTGCTTTGTTTGCCCTAAGTAGGCAGGGAATGCCCAGACCTGGATCCCTTGCTCACTTTGCCACTGGATTCAAGCTAGCTTAGCTGATGAGGGGTGTTACCCCGAATATGGTCCCAGGATGCTTGTTTCTGGTACAAGGAAGACCTATCTTGGCAGTTCGGGCTGGACTGTTCCCATGAGGCACAGGGTCAAGACTGATTTGCATATAGCTGGGTCTGAACTGAGGTGGTGAAGTGACCAAAAGAATGATGATGCATTCAACCCAGATCTGTGACTGGGGGAGAGTGTCTGTAAAGTTTCAGCCCTTCATCCATCATCTCCTTGTGTTTGCTTTGTTTGCCCTAAGTAGGCAGGGTATGCCCAGACATGGGTCCCTTGCTCACTTTGCCACTGGATTCAAGCTGGCCTGGCTGATGAGGGGTGTTACCCCGAAACCGGTCCCAGGATGCTTGCTTCCGGTCCAGGGAAGACCTGGCTTGGCAGTTCGGGCTTGACTGTTCCCATGAGGCACAGGGTCAAGACTGATTTGCATATAGCTAGGTCTGAACTGGGGTCGCGAATTGAGCTAAAGAATGATGATGGATTCAACCCAGATCTGTGACTGGGGGTGAGTGTCTGTAAAGTTTCAGCGCTCTGTCCATCATCTCCTTGTGTTTGCTTTGTTTGCCCTAAGTTGGCAGGGTATGCCCAGACATGGGTCCCTTGCTCACTTTGCCACTGGATTCAAGCTAGCCTGGCTGATGAGGGGTGTAACCCCGAAACCTGTCCCAGGATGCTTGTTTCCGGTCCAGGGAAGACCTGGCTTGGCAGTTCGGGCTGGACTGTTCCCATGAGGCACATGGTCAAGACTGATTTGCATATAGCTGGGTCTGAACTGGGGTCGCGAAGTGAGCTAAAGAATGATGATGGATTCAACCCAGACCTGTCACTGGGAGTGAGTGTCTGTAAAGTTTCAGCTCTCCGTCCATCATCTCCTTCTGTTTGCTTTGTTTGCCCTAAGTTGGCAGGGAATGCCCAAACGTGGGTCCCTTGCTCACTTTGCCAATTGATTGAAGCTAGCCTGGCTGATAAGGGGTGTTACCCCAAAACCTGTCCCAGGACGCTTGTTTCCAGTTCAGGGAAGACCTATCTTGGCAGTTTAGGCTCGACTGTTTCCATGAGGCACAGGGTCAAGACTGATTTGCATATAGCTGGGTCTGAACTGGGGTGGCAAAGTAAGCTAAAGAATGATGATGGATTCAACCCAGATCTGTGACTGAGGGAGAGTGTCTGTAAAGTTTCAGTGCTCCATCCATCCTCTCCTTGTGTTTCCTTTGTTTGCCCTAGGTTGGCAGGGAATGCCCTGGCGGGGGTCCCTTGCTCACTTTGCCACTGGATTCAAGCTAGCCTGGTTGATGAGGGGTGTTACCCCGAAAACGGTCCCAGGATGCTTGTTTCTGGTCCATGGAAGACCTATCTTGGCAGTTCAGGCTGGACTGTTCCCATGAGGCACAGGATCAAGACTGATTTGCATATAGCTGAGTCTGAACTGGGGTGGCGAAGTGAGCTAAAGAATGATGATGGATTCAACCCAGATCTGTGACTAGGGGTGAGTGTCTGTAAAGTTTCAGTGCTTCATCCATCATCTCCTTGTATTTGCTTTGTTCGCCCTAAGTTGGCAGGGTATGCCCAGATGAGGGTCCCTTGCTCACTTTGCCACTGGATTCAAGCTAGCCTGTCTGATGAGGGTTGTTACCCCGAAACCTGTCCCAGGATGCTTGTTTCCGGTCCAGGGAAGACCTGGCTTGGCAGTTCGGGCTGGACTGTTCCCATGAGGCACATAGTCAAGACTGATTTCCATATAGCTGGGTCTGAACTGGGGTCGCGAAGTGAGCTAAAGAATGATGATGGATTCAACCCAGATCTGTGACTGGGGGTGAGTGTCTGTAAAGTTTCAGTGCTCCGTCGATCATCTCCTTGTGTTTGCTTTCTTTGCCCTAAGTTAGCAGGGTATGCCCAGATGTGGGACCCTTGCTCACTTTGCCACTGGATTCAAGCTAGCCTGTCTGATGAGGAGTGTTACCCCGAAACCTGTCCCATGATGCATGTTTCCGGTCCAGGAATGACCTGGCTTGGCAGTTCGGGCTGGACTGTTCCCATAAAGCACAGGGCCAAGACTGATTTGCATATAGCTGGGTCTGAACTGGGGTGGCAAAGTAAGCTAAAGAATGATGATGGATTCAACCCAGATCTGAGACTGGGGGTGAGTGTCTGTAAAGTTTCAGCGCTCTGTCCATCATCTTCTTGTGTTTGCTTTGTTTGCCCTAAGTTGGCAGGGTATGCCCAGACGTGGGTCCCCTGCTCACTTTGCCACTGGATTCAAGCTAGCCTGGCTGATGAGGGGTGTAACCCCGAAACCTGTCCCAGGATGCTTGTTTCCGGTCCAGGGAAGACCTGTCTTGGCAGTTTGGGCTGGACTGTTCCCATGAGTCACAGGGTCAAGACTGATTTGCATATAGCTGGGTCTGAACTGGGGTGGCGAAGTGAGCTAAAGACTGAGGATGTATTCAAGCCAGATCTGTCACTGGGAGTGAGCGTCTGTAAAGTTTCAGCGCTCCGTCCATCATCTCCTTGTGTTTGCTTTGTTTGCCCTAAGTTGGCAGGGAATGCCCAAACGTGGGTCCCTTGCTCACTTTGCCACTGGATTCAGCCTAGCCTAGCTGATGGGGGGTGTTACCCTGATACCCTTCCCAGGATGCTTGTTTCCAGTATAGGGAAGACCTGGCTTGGCAGTTTAGGCTGGACTGTTGCCATGAGGCACAGGGTCAAGACTGATTTGCATATAGCTGGGTCTGAACTGGGGTGGCGAAGTGAGATAAAGAATGATGATGGATTCAACCCAGATCTGTGATGTGGGGGGAGTGTCTGTAAAGTATCAGCCCTCCGGACATCATCTCCTTGTGTTTGCTTTGTTTGCCCTAAGTTGGCAGGGAATGCCCTGGCATGGGTCCCTTGCTCACTTTGCCACTGGATTCAAGCTAGCCTGGCTAATGAGGGGTGTTACCCCGAAACCGGTCCCAGGATGCTTGTTTCCGTTCCATGGAAGACCTATCTTGGCAGTTCAGGCTGGACTGTTCCCATGAGGCACAGGATCAAGACTGATTTGCATATAGCTGGATCTGAACTGGGGTGGCGAAGTGAGCTAAAGAATGATGATGCATGCAACCCAGATCTGTGACTGGGGTGAGAGTGCCTGTAAAGTTTCAGCGCTCCGTCCATCATCTCCTTGCGTTTGCTTTGTTTGCCCTGAGTAGGCAGGGTATACCCAGGCGTGGGTCCCTTGCTCACTTTGCCACTGGATTCAAGCTATCCTGGCTGATGAGGGGTGTTACCCAGAAACCGGTCCCAGGATGCTTGTTTCTGGTCCAGGGAAGACCTGGCTTGGCAGTTCGGGCTCGACTGTTCCCATGAGGCACAGGGTCAAGACAGATTTGCATACAGCTGGGTCTGAACTGGGGTAGCGAAGTGAGCTAAAGAATGATGATGGATTCAACCCAGATCTGTGACTGGGGGTGAGTGTCTGTAAAGTTTCAGGGCTCCGTCCATCATCTCCTTGCGTTTGCTTTGTTTGCCCTAAGTAGGCAGGGTATGCCCAGGCGTGGGTTCCTTGCTCACTTTGCCACTGGATTAAAGCTATCCTGGCTGATGAGGGGTGTTACCCAGAAACCTGTCCCAGGATGCTTGTTTCCGGTCCAGGGAAGACCTGGCTTGGCAGTTCGGGCTGGAGTGTTCCTATGAGGCACAGGGTCAAGGCTGATTTGCATATAGCTGGGTCTGAACTGGGGTGGCGAAGTGAGCTGAAGAATGATGATGGATTGAACCCAGAACTGTGACTGGGGGTGAGTGTCTGTAAAGTTTCAGCGCTCCGTCCATCATCTCCCTGTGTTTGTTTTCTTCGACTGAACTACAGACCCCCCCCCCACTGAGTGCCTTGACACCCTCACAGGTGAGTAGTCATGCTTTACAAGATCACTGATTGATTGATTGATTGGACATGCCGTCTGTAACCTAAGAAGAGCCTAGAAGACTGGACCTGCGCTCCCTTTTGTTCCCAGGATAAAGAAATCTACTCCAAGGTTCATAGGGTTGACCTCCTGTTCAAGCTACAGGGATACAACAATAAGCTGCAAGAGACCTTTTTCTGGAGTTGCACAGCTGACCAGTTCCAACTAGACCTGCACTGGAATCTGCTGCTCAACTCTGCTGGATTGAGTCTTGACCCCTAAGGGCTGTCCCCAAGTTCCTGGACCCTTGGCTGGTGCTGAAGTGTATTCCTTCTATCATCCCCTGAAACGCGAGACTTATATGTTTTTTTCTGCTTCAAGAATCTCTGGAGAACTGGGACCAGCCAGTGCCCCTCAGAACCTTACTGCAGCAGCAAATATGATTCAGTGGAACCTCACTGAGAAGGTATCTGGCCTTATGGAGGCAACCTGCAGCCTTACCCATGTGGAAGAATCTACGCTCCAAAAAAGTGACTAAGTGAGAAGGTGGAACTCTTCACCAGGAGGTGTCTGGCCAATGATGGACTTTCCTTGGGCGCAAAATTCTAATTTTTCCCGCTCTGAGCCTTCTCATCAGTAGTCAATGGCTTCACAGGAAGCTAGCTCAGTGATTATCTGATGTTATGGGGCCCTCTTCAGTCCCAGCCTGCTGCCTTGCCCCACTGAGGATTTTTGACTTCCATTTGAGAGACTAAGTACAAAGGTAAAACCTTTGACTGAGTTGAACCTGGTTCTATAACTGACCCTCGTTCCGTCACGTTTTGGTACTGTATATTACTTTCCACATTCAGCAGCGGTCGCCATAAATGGAAAGTAGGGGTGCGGGGGACGGGCGGACGGGGGGGCAAGAGGGAGAAATAATAATTTTTTAAAACGTACCTTTTCTTCTGCGACCGCAGCCTCTGCCTTTGATGTCTGTCTCGGGGCTTTCTAGCAGTCTCTGGGAAAGAAGGCTCTCTACCATATCCAGATGCTGCCTTCACTATGAGAGCAGCACCAGGATTGGTCTGAGCGGCCTGCTCTGCTGCTCAGACAGTCCCTGGGAGCCTGCGGTGATTCTCCAACCTGGCTGTGAACACAGCCGGGTTGAAGAAATAGAAATGAGCATGTATGTTTGGCGGGCCTAGGACGGCCGGCCAAACATACATGCGCACTTCTAAGTGCCTACCACTCCTCACAGTCCCACCCTCCACACTACACTCATGTGTAAGGCAGTCAGAAAAATAAAATGATGTTTTATAATTTTATTTTTTTGTGACTGACGAGTGGGGCAACGCTCTTCTGCCATTAAGGAGGAGCCACCTCGTCCACATTATCTCTAAATTAAGCCTGTCTGCTCTGTGCCATCGCCACCAGGGGGTTGAGCTCAAGTTTTACTAGTGACTTTAGTAATTCACCTTGACAAAGGTTGTGGTTATTACTTGAGGTGGGTACTCACCCCCCTCAACTAATACCCCAATTTCTTACATTAACCCTGCAGTAATGTTATTTACCATGTGTGATAAATACCCCACCCCGTACCGACAACCTCGTAAATAGTCAATGACTTTTCGGGTACTCATCAGGCTGAGAGGAAAGTAAAACAAGAGCACTAAGTGCTGAAAGAGGTATAAGAAAAGAGTCCACTTTAAAAATTATTTAAAATAATTGAAATATTCATTGGTACAAAAACTCATTGTGTTAAAAATAGATACATTCAGGACAGTAGTGGATAAACACATCCGTCAATTTGGAAAACCTACAATGTAAAAGCTTAGTGTACAGGAAATGATGTGTAAAGTGTCAGGGACGTGCCAAAATAGAACGTAAAATGCAGAATTAAATTGCAAGCCTTTGTAGGACTCCTGAATAGACCAGAAAAAAAAGGTGCTTTAGATGCCCAATTCTGTTGGCAAATGAATGTCAAGCAACAGTAAAATCTGGGACTAGAGACTTACACAGAAACTAGAGGAGTTAGAACAGCATTTTCTATTCTACAAGCAATGAAAATTAAAAGTGGGTCTGATAGCGCATGCTCGTGGGTCTGTCTCAAGCTCTATTTGAATAAATAACCCAGAAAATTATGTACAACAGTTCTGTGATACTGGTAAACGTGAATAGGCAGCTTTGTTTGTAGTTAGTCCCATATCTCCACTCTGGGGTAGTTAGGTGGTTTTTTGATTACTTTAGTGACTTGCTATCTGAGATCAGTTTCACTTTGTTGAGCTGTAATATAATAAAACAACCAAAGGTATATTGGTGACCTGGCATTAATGCTGTATTGTACGTGATTTCACTTTCTGCGTAGTCTGACCCCTACATTATAGTGTAGGGGGCAACAAACTAGTTAAATGAAAGTAGTAGAATTACAATTAGAGAAATTCTGTAATTTGTGTGATATCTGACTCTGACCATGTTTGAATTCTTTTGTGTTTGATGTCAGATCACAAAAGGTATAGTTGCTACATATTTGATGACCTTTGATTGTGGGAGGCACCAACTCTTGGTGAAAGATGATATTTGTGGTGGTGATATTAGTGGTGTGAATACTCTAAGGGGCATATTCTCAAGAACGTGTGATAACTACCACAAAATCAGTCTAACGCAACTCTCCACATCACAGTCCTTCGCATGAAAACAACTCCGTGTCAACGTGGTATTCACAACACGGCGGCCCCATGCAATAGCCCCACGATAACGCGTCAAAAAAACGTGTTAAAACCAACGCGACGCAGAAAAAAACGCAAATTACGAACGTGAAAATGGTAGCGATGATGCCAATCGCGATACCAAACTCAGCGATAACCAGCCATAGGCCTGCAATCCCCACGCGTCATGCGGGAAAATGCAGCATAAAAGCAGATCAAAAAAATGGTGAGATGACAATGTACGAGCACAACCACACATCCCTGACGTAGAACAGATGACCATTGTCCTGCATCAAATAGGCATCTCCTCACAGTCACAATGTACATTGACATGCAGTCTGCATGTAAACTGCGCCAATGCAGAAACATGCATGGAACACACATTGAAACCGCATCTCCCCTTCACATTGCAGAGGGACAAGCAACCCCGCCTGCACACAGACGTGTCATGACCATGAGCAATCCACCATGAAAGCGTGGACGAATGTAGGGGCAGTGACTCCCGCTTACGTACATGTTGCCCATGTTGTGGGACTCGAGCCACAGGGGGCATCCCTGCATCATGGTGGCACATATCTGACCCCAAAAAGAGCCCTGTTGTCACCTTTAGGACACAAATGGCAGCCAAAATGGAATGAATTTGGACACAAGTGAAATGCCGAAGAGTGGGATTCCCCACTAACTGCGACACACAGAACTGGCATTCCGAATACGTGACACCCTAAACAGCCCGTTTGCACAGAGGTGACACACCCACCATCCCTGAACAAATCATAAAATTGACAGCAATACATGTCGCACTCACACTTGTCTGAGTGATGTGCCTGTACAGATGAGTGACATGCACTCAGGGAATGTGTATTCTGAAAGCATTCAGTAGCACATGCTGATCCTGTGGCCATATTGTACTGTCCCATGATTGCCAAGGACTGTCACAATGTGACGTGCTCATGTGAAGAAATTGTCAATGATGGTGTTCCCACGGGCAACTCCTGCTGCGGCCGCAGTAGGGTGTGGGCCACCTGCCCCATCCTCATCATCATCGTCCGGTGCATCTGGCACTTGTATCCATGTGGCCTTGCTGCGTACACATATGTTGTGCAACACACAACATGCAACGATCATCTTGCACACGATGCCTGGGCTGTGCAGGAGCCTCCCACCTGTGACGTCGAGTCACCTGAAACGTGACTTCAACATTCCAAATGTGCGTTCCACGATGCCCCTGGTGCATTTGTGGGCCGCATTGTACAGCCTCTGGGCCTGTGTGTCCGGGGCTCGGAGGGGTGTCATCATCCAAGCGCAGAGTGCATATCCTTGGTCACCTGTGACTGTGCAGAGAGACATGAGCCAATAGTCGGCCCTGCAAAATGTGATGGCCAGCTCAGTGGCTCATTGGTGTGTGATATGTGTGACCTCGTGATTCCTTCATGGCATGTACTGCATGTTGCAAGTGAGCGGCATCAATGTGTATTACGTAGCCTCACTGCTGCTCCTCCCTCCCCCCGAGCCTAATTAGTAGTGTGCGCAGCGCGGTTGCATCACATGCACCCCTACGGCACACTATTGCCATGCCTGTCTGCGCATGTCCACAAGCCTGACAATGACACAGTGATGTTGTGCGCTGAAGGTGGACAGACACGTGTGTGTAGGCCTATGGTAAGGACAGGGCGGACACAGATGTAGAGGTCATGCCTGGCTGAACTCGCCATGCGCTTGAGGGTAGACCTTTGGCCTATGCTGCGGAAATAGCGACACACACAACAGTTGGCATGTCTGATCCCTAACCCCGAGCGGGCTTGCGCACCCTCATCTACCCCTCGGCCGAGCCCGTACTCCGGGGGCATGCTACATAGCAACATTATATATTGCGTGACGGGTGGCGCCGACACTACACCTGAGACACACGCATCAGTAACCGCCTTGGCAAGGCCTACACTTAATCATGCCCAGAGCCACGTGTTGAATGACCACACCCCTACGCCGTACTGCCGTACGCCGGTCCACTCCCTCACACCCACTGGGGGGTCCGACACAGATACATGTCCCAGGTCCACCCCACTGCCTGAGGTGACAAGGTTGCGCACGCTGTACACAGCACAATGTAATGTGGTATGGCCCGGGGCCCACATGCATACAGAATGACCACACAGACACACTGAGATAATTAGTGGAACTGGCTACGGGCACTTGCGCCCGGCACCTTTTATTGCCAGGGTCACACGTCCAGTGACGCCTGTGCTGGATGGGTGTTGGGTAGTATAAGCCACCCCTCAGGGGTTGGATGGTGATGGCAACAACTACAACAGTGATCAGACAGGCACACCACCACGGGAAGGTGCCTGGCGATGCACTGAGGTAGGGCCACGGGATCTGAGCGGGTACTCGTTCATGTCCAAGGAGAATGTCGCGGAGTGTTACGGGGGACAGTGGAAGGTGTCCATCCAGGGCATGACGCAGAGGGCAGGAGCAAGCAGAGACATGCAATATGGAGGAGTTGAATGCTACAGTCTCCTCTTTCCCATAATGTCAGTACCAGCTACATGATGATGAAGACAACCCCCAGGCCATAGACTCAGACGCCACCAACGTTCAACCAGAGAGTGTCCATGACTCCCGTGGCACAGAGTCAGTGGCACCAGAGCCGGAAGGGGATGCAGTCAGCGATGAGGCCTGTACAATGATATAAACTGTGAAATTAACAAATCAACACTCAGTTCCAATTGTGTGTCCTACTTGACCGCAGTGTGTGCCGGAGGCAGCGGTCAGCGCGGGGCACCTACTGTGCAGCCATCTCCTCCTGGATCTCTAACACACAGCGTTGAAATGGCATGTGGAGAAGATTCCTGGTTGACAGAGTTGGTGGCACCACATCGAAGGGAGTATAGGGCTATAAACGATGCCATAAATATGTACTCTGCCATTGTGTAATCAAGACTCAGTTCCAAATGAGTGACCTACTTGACCGTAGTGTAGGCCGGAGGCAGCGGTGGAGTACGTAAATGAAAAAGGAGTAAAGCGGGCCTGTGTCGCGGAGGCCGTGATGGTCTGAGGAGGCTGCCAAGGTTGCGGGCTTCGGGCTTGGAGCTTGCGCCGGCACGTGGTGGGCCCTCTTTGACACACGCCGGTGTCGGCAGGTGAGCAGTGAGGCCTGGCTGCGCAGGGGCAGGCATGACGGGTGCAGCAGGCGCACAGGATCGCCGGCCACCCCGCTCACGGTGACAGCGTCTGCCTCGTGGCGGGGTGTGAGGCGCCGCCATGGCAGATGCGTTGGGCATTCCGGAAGAGAACCACGCCCAGTGCTACGTGCTTTTGATTCACACCCCTTCGCTGGCCTGGCATCCTCAGGGCCAGCCCACTCCGCACACGCTTACAGGGGGGGACGTCACATGCTACATTTCTGCAATCTTCCCCACTGGCTGGGGTGACATGGTTGCGTCCACTGTCTACTACACACCAAACACCAGCAGTGCATGTTGCCATGGATATGTCTGTGGTCTGCATACTGCAGTCTGGCCAGCACATCCACGCCACACTTGGCATTGTGTACATTCTCAGTCATGGGTCACTTGCCTCCTTCGTACATGCCTGGTTCCCACCTCTCCCCACATTCCGCTATTGTGTGGCTGTGGTGCCATGCCGTTGATGGCTCATGTACATGGCTTACCAAGGTTGCCACAGTAAGTTGTGCTGTCGTGTCTGGTCGGGGGGCATGTTGTTTGGCATGTTGTAGGTGATTTTGTGACGTGTGCAGTGCCAGAGTTGTGAGTTGCATGATTGTGGGGTTGAGGTGTGTGGTGTGTTCATTTGGTACTTGCCAACGAGCAGTGCATTCCCATGGGTGCCATCCTGGAAGCGCTGGTTGATGTTGGACTGTCGGAAGATGAAGGGATCATGCACACTGCCTGGGTAGTTGCCTATGACATTGGTGAGGAGTCCCCTGTGGACCACTATTGCCTGCACGTTGGTGGGATGCGTGTGCTTTCTGTAGCGGTAATTGTGTGCGGTGTTGGCAGGGGGCACAAGTGGGACAAGTGTGCAGTCGATTTCCACCGACAGTTGCGGGGATCCAGCTATGGCGTATAGTCCTTGCTTGGTCTCCAGCTGTTCCTGCGCATTGTGGGGACGTATGGGTGCTGGGGTCCCTAGCTGGTGAGGGCATCCAGGACAGGTGTGAGGAACTTGGATGGGGCTGGCTGTGAGACTCCTCCGACTCGGGCGGTTGTTGTTTGGGAGGATACCAGAGGCCAACAGGTGCAGCACAGCCAGCAGCTTTGTCTGCGGAGGGATGTTGGTTGTCCACTGTGTTGGTACCGTCAGCCTGTGGGCAATGATGTTCAGGATGCGGAGGATGGTTGTCCTTTTGGGCCTGTAGTGGGCATTGGCATTGTCTGGTGTTAGGTCTGTGGGGCTGGTGCATTTCCTGAAGGTCCGCTGTCTTTGTCTGCGCTGCCTCTGTGGTGCTCCGGGGGGAGGCAGGGGGTCCGTTGGGAGGGTGGTGGTCCTGGGGGTGGTGGCGGTGGGTGTTGTTGCCCTCTCGAGGCTCCGGCGTGCATGGTGAGTGGCTCCATGGCATCTGTTGTTCTTCAGGTGTGGCTGTGGGCTGGGCTCCCTTTTCTTGTGCAGGTTGACGTCCGACTTTGCACCAGGTCAGAGCAGGTGTTAATTTCCTGCTGGTAACGCGCCGTATCGCCTGTTTTGTGTTCCTATCGCCGATGTGGCTGGTCGTTGAGAATGTTGAGGTGTGGTGTTGTCGCGGGTTTTTGCTCGGGAACGCCTACTCTGCATCTCATTAGCGTTAGTTGCCGAGGTCATCTGTGGCAATGTTTTTTGCGACTGCTTTCGCAGGAAAACTGGTGTTATGGGCTGTTAGCACCAGCTTGTGAATGGGGCGATAAATTTAGCGCGACTTTGGATGCGTTAAAGTGCCGATAACTCGGCGATAGCTCCTTGAGAATATGCCCCTAAATTGCAACATACGACTACTCATTAATTCAGATGCAAGACTCTAGGGGTAAGTAAGAAAATCCCCGGTTTTTAGTCAAAATAGGTAACCAAATCCCATTTTTACTTTTTAACTGAGATGATTGTTTTGGACATCAACAGGTGATAAATAGTGGAAAAATATGCAAAGGTAAAAATCCACACACTCACCCTGGACCTTGTATCAGGTCACATTAAGTAAGTCTCTAAGTCTCTAATATCGACATAGGATCAAAACTTAGGTGCTCATTATGATGGCGGAAGGACCGCCGGCCCGGCGGTGGCGGTCCTTCTGCCATCATTGAGCATTTTACCCACTGCCAAATTAGGATGGCGGTGGGTATCACAGCACTTTTCTGCCGGAGGCAATCGAACTGATTGCCTGGCCGACGGAAAAGGGCCACTAATATGGTGGCGGTCCCATATTATGGTGTGCCCTGGAAGACGCCTTTCCATGGCGGCGCTGCCGACATGAAAAGGCTGGTGGGGATTGGTTTTGGGGGCCCGTTGTGGGCCCCCTCAGTGTGGGGGGAGGGTGTAGGTGCACTGGGGGGGTACCCATGGTACCCCCCTACATTCCCATGCACAAGGTGGAAGGCACCGCGTTGTGCATGGGAATGCACATCGCGGCATTTTGGCATTGCGAACTGTGCTGCAGCTAGCAGCACTGCCTGCAATGTTAAAAGGCCAGGATGTGCCCGCCATACTGGCGGGCACATCCTAATTGGGCTGGTGGGACCGCCGCACGTCTGGCGGGCGGTCACATCACCGCTATGATGGCGGGCGGACTGATGTCCGCCCGCCATCATAATGAGCCCCTTAGTGTGGTTCTTAAATTTATTAACAGTTTTTAAATAACAATGGACCTATATGTTTTACAGGTCGAGATCCTATTAAAAGCGATTTTTTGTAAAACACGGAATGTACCTACTATTACAAGACAAGAATATAAAGAGCAAATAGAGGTAATTTCCAAATGTGTATCCAGTTTAGGTTATCAGACCCAATTTTCTGGTACCAGGCCGTATAAAATATTTTATTATCCTGGGCAATTCTAACCAGAGGATTTTCTGATTTGGGTACCTCTGATTTGAGAAGAAATATTGAGGATAATCTATTATCTATGAATAAACCTATTAGGTCAATATTCTGTACTGAACACAGTATAGAATGGAATCTTTATTTGAATTTAATTAGGTTTCTTTATGTGTTTCTGTTTCCTAGACTAAACTACTGTCTTTATAAAAGATATAAGGAAATACATTTGTTTGAATTTGTCCTGAAGAAGGTGGGGATTTGATCCTAAGATCCGCCGAAACGCAACGTCAACAGTTTGTTGGAATATAATAAGCACATTAAGGACACAAAAGATTTTATAGAGTTTTTATGTGAGGTTGATGTTTACATTCACGAGGAATAATTTAATGTTTTTATATTGAACTGTATTGAGACCATAATTGAAATCAATTGATGTATGTGTAATTAAATGTTTGTAACAAGGGGATAATATAGGTTTTGCACATCTGGCGACCATAGACTATAAATGAATAGGAATAATATCTGACCTTGTTACGATTTTATCGAGTTAGTATATTTAAAATAATGTATAATCATGTACCAATGTTAAATATAAATATTGTGAATGTAATGAACTGAATTTTTCTTATAATAAAGAACATACTTATAATTTTTAGTAGGAAACAGGGTAATATATGCTTTATTTATGCTGTATTTAGGTTTATTGCATAAATTAATTATTCAATATATCCTTGGGTGTAAAAAACTGGTTCAGTGCACTCTAATTGATTATAGGTGGGTTAAGTAACATATAGCACAAAAGGGAAAATTGCTTAAGATTTTTAGTTTATCAGCTTACCAGGTCTCTTTTGGCTGAAATAAGGGTAACTCGGTACCCAGTCACTGTCAAGGTTAGTATAGTCTTTAAGGTAAGAAAACATAGAGGGTCTGTTATCTGGTGCAATGTTTGTATGTCAAGTAAAGGGAATTTCCGTTTGATATTGAAAAATGACAGAAAAAACAATTCCACCTCCCTTAGAAATGACCATGCTCAAGACCTCAAGACAGTTTAGTTATGCATTAAAATCAATAACTTTGGGGCAGATTTATCATTCTTTCATGCAGCACAAAGCAACAAGACAACGTGCTGTGCTGAGCTGCGTGAAAGGTAGAGGACGGGAATGCATCACATCTACCAAGGTATGATGCATTCCTGTCCTCTTCCTGCGCTGGTGCACAATCGGCAGCCTAACACCAATGCAGGCACCAATGTGCCATGGAGCAAGGGTGCCTGCTTTACAGGCAGGATTGTTTTTGTGCAGGAAGGCACACCTTCCTGCACAAAAACAATCCTTTGAGGTATATTCCTTTTTCTAAGTGTAATGCAGTCTTAGAAAGAGGAAACAAAGAGGAGAAATTAAGATATTTATCCTTGTTGCGCCTGTGGTGGGAAGGCATACAATTCTGCTGCATTCCCAGGTCTACCAGTGTTGGTAAGTCTTGGAATGCCTCAGAATACATAAGTGGATGCATGGGTACACCCATGCTCCACCCATGTAATGCACCCACCATGCAATGTAACGCAAGGCAGCAACTTGCCCTGTCTTGTGTTACTCCAAATTTACCAAGCCACGCAGAGCCATGCAAGGTGGCCTTGCATGGCTTGGTAATTCTCATCTAGCGTTTTGTGTCGCCCTTGCGTTACCTTGCATGGCATAAGGGTGACGCAAAACTTTGATAAATGTGGCCCTTGAATATCGTTTCTCATGGAGTGTGTCTTTGCATATCTTGGAGCGCAAGAGGTGTCAGTATATGTCCTTTAAAATGGCCTAGTCCTTGATTGGGCTCTACCCTTATTCCAATATTCATCCTGCCCACTCCACCCACACTGCATGACGATGAGCCTTGAATCAACCCACCTATGCTACAACAGTCTTATGGGTTTCTTACCTGCTCATGTTTGGTGGTTAGTCGGCCGACTACAGAAGGAAATGCACATCTTTTTCATGAAATGGATAGGCTCTTGTTGACTGTGTCTTTACTCACCTGTGATAATGCTACTTATGCCCAGTTTATAACCAAGATGCATACTGTACCAATAATGTTCAGTCAATGCATTTATAAACAAAGATTCATGGCAGAAAAAAAGAATGACACATTAGAATGCACCTGCTTCAATGAAAGTCAGGAATAAAAAATACATATGCAATGTTTGTATTTAGACTACATTGATCTGAAGACCGAGAAGAGCATGTTTAAAGGAAAACAATTAGGAAATGCAGTTTGGAAACATGGGTTTGATTGATTTGATTGATACATTTGATCATGACACAGCAGTATAGCAACTATATGAGAATACTTTTAAATTACAATACATAGAAAAATATGCAGTACTAATTATGAAAATAATTGGTTTTAAAGGTTATGAAGATAATGTTAAACAAAAGGAATGCAATTATTGCAGATACAGATTAACTTCCTCCTAAATGTACACTTAAGTAAGGATCATAGCAATTTCAATTATAACTGTAAAGTTTTGAAAGATTTTTTAGATAGATTTATAAATATGGTTAGATATTACGGACAAATTGTTATTTTATCTCAGAGATTTACTGGGGCTTTCGTGCTATTAATGAGTATAGAGCATTTATACCTTCCCATGGATAGTACTCACAATTGAGAAGGATTTTGAGGTCAATAGTGTCAAAGGCTACTGACAGATTGTTAGACCTGTCAGCCTTAGGGTGGTCTTCCCCCAAACGTGTTGGGTCTTATCCTCTATGTTTCTGATCCTATTTTTGTTTGCCTTAGGACTCTGTGCACTTTACCAATGCTAACCAGTGCTAAAGGGCATGTGCTCTCTGCTTAAAACAAGCTAGTGGGCCTGCAACATTGATTGTGCCACCCACTTAAGTAGCCCTTGAAAGAACTCTCAATCCTGCCATTGCAGAGCCTTTGTGTGCAGTTTTAAACTGCCATTTCGACCTGGCTAAATAAACCCTTTGTAAGGCCCAAACCTTCCTTTTTAATACATATAAGTCACCTCTAAGGTAGGCCAAGGATGGCCCAGAGGGCAGGGTGCAATGTATTTAAAAAGTAGGACGTGTACTTTTGAGTAGTGAAAAACACTTGAATTAAATTTTCACTATTGCAAGGCCTATCTTTCCCAGAGGATAACATTGGAGTTGACTTATTACATTATATAAGTGTAATTTCCAAATGGGAAGAAATAATCGGTTTATGTTTGGTGCCTTTGGAACTGGGGTGAAAAGCCCTATTTAGTGGTAAAGTTGGGTTTTTGATCACGATTTTAAGAATGTCACTTTGCGAAAGTTGGCATTTTTCTGCCGTTAGCACTTTTGTGCCTATAGTGCGGCTTGGGTCACATGACTGGGTGTAACTGACAGTTAGACTTTGTGAAGTCCTCCCAGACAGTCACACAATAGAGAGTTTAGGTGTGTCTGAGTGGGCCATCTGCTGGCAGGATGGGAGGGAGAAGCTGAGCACAACCCTACTTACACCTGAATAGCAAGTGCTCTGCCTTCACACAAAGGGCCTAATGGCCATACATTGTCACTTCAGCCAGCTAGGGGCCAGGCAGGGGAGGGAGGAAATTCCATGCACTTCAAAGGGTTGTATTATGGAACCACACATGCGGTTATATTGCATGTATTAACAATTTGGTCTTTACTACACCCGGGTCTTTACCATGCATGCATTTACCACGTATGCCTTTACAACAAATTTAGTTGTAAAGGCATGATTGGCACAGGCATATGCGTGGTAAAAATTATACACCAGCCCCCGCCCTGATCCCTAAAACCCCGCCCCTACACCTAAAAACTACCCCGATCCCAGCCCCTCACCCTAAAACCGGCTCCCAGCCCCAAAAACTGCCCTGACCCCCCTGCCCTGAGCCCTAAAACCTGTCCCCAGCCCTAAAAACTACAGTGACCCCGTGCCCTGAGCCCTAAAACCTGGCCCCCAGCCCTACTTACCAAGCTGCATCCCGATCCTTCCTGTCCCAATTCTTCCTGTTCCTCCTTCCATTCTCCCCACCCATATGCTCTGAATCTAGAGTGCTGACTGCTTTTATCACACATATGCATGGTAAAGGCATATGCATGGTAAAGGCAAGCGTAGTAATCTTTGTGGGGTAACAGAACTGGTGGTTCAGCTGTGTTGAAAATGCTGTTTCCCACTTCAAAACCACTGTCTAGAAGCTTCTCCAACCTTATAGAACCAGGGCACCAGCTTATTATAAAAGGGCTTCAGACACCAGCTCTTCAGTACACTTCTGGACCTGTGGATACTCTGCCGGAAAGAAGGACTGCTGTGCTGCTACAAGGACTGCCACTCTGCTGGTATGCTGCTCTGAATGAACTGTTGCCCTGCTGTGCTGGCCTGCTGCCTGCTGCATCTTGCCTGGGGAAGAAGAACTGGACCTGCAACTTCATCTTGAATCCAGGACCCCAGAGTGACTCAAAGGGCTATTATACTGGCCTCCTGATCCGAGCCTCAGGGACATAAAAGAATCCCCACCAGCTCCTGGACCCATCTTCAGCGACTTACTGGCCCCCAAGTGGTGCCTCTCAGGTTCTGGACCATTGGTGTGGCTCTCAAGCTCTTGAAATCAAGCTTATGGGCTCTTCAAGCCTGCAAATGGGTCCGTTCACACTGGAACTGTGCTGCTCACACAGAAATTCAGGGCAAGCTGCGGCCAGCCTGTTTGTTCGGACAGCAAGCATCAATCACCCATGGAGGACCACCATGGCAAAGCTCCAGCCTGCCCATCTGCAACACATTGGATGCTATTCGCACCACGCTGACCACCACCCACAATGCTCTCTTTGTTCCCTGTGACCCACTCCAACGTGAATGGGACTCTTCGCACAAAACTTGAGAAGGTAAAACCTCAGCTGGACTAATCTGTGACTGTATCCGACCCGCGATCTATCGCGGTCAGCCTGAACATTTGACTTTGACCCAGTCCAGCATTACCATATAGCTACAGATGGCACTTTATGCTTTTAGGTGATATTTTACAGTTCACTTTAAAAAAAATCAAAACTCCAGTTCTACTGATTGGATTTTGGTTGTTTTGGTATTGTTTTATTTACTTTTTGAGTGGTGTTTTCACTATTTTCACTGTTTTACTGTTTGAAGTGTTGCACATATACTTTGCTCATTGTCTCTAAGTTAAGCCTGACTGCTCTCTGCCAAGCTACTAGGAGGTTGAGCACAGGTTAATTTGGGGTTTGCTTGTGCCTTACCCTGACTAGGATTGTGGTTGCTGATTGAACAGGGCTCACACCTCAGTCAACCAGTAACCCAATTTCTAACATTGGTAATCAGTGTTGAGGATAGGACTTGTGTTGGTGCAGTGCCATAAAATTATTTGGTGTGTACTACCATTCCACATTTGAGATCAATTTGAGTTTAAATTCTCCCTGATTGGCCTTTATCTTCTAAATTCATTCCTACTCTACCCGACTGTGTCTGTTGCCCCACCTGCAAAGATGGAGTTTGAGCCTGTCAACCTTGAGAACTACACTGTGGCTGAGCTCAAGGAGTTTTGCCAGGACAGGGGGTTGCCCACCAAAAGGAGCTCCAAGAAGGTGGCGCTCCAGAAGGCCCTGAGGGCATGGGCAGAGGCCCACCAGTCACCAACTGATGATTAGGAAGGAGAGGAGGGAAGAAGGATCAGAGCAGGACCTGCAGGAGAGTCTTGGAATGCAACCTGTTGAGGAGGGGGTAACATACTCCCAGGAATGGAGATCCGTCCCCATGTGGAAAGCAATGTGTCTCACAGGGGCCTGACCCAAATGGAGATGGATGACAGGAGGGAGGAACCGAACCTTCGGATAGAGCTGGACAGATCAAAGATGGATAAGGAGGAGAAGAAATTGGCCATGAGGCAAAGCAGGCTAAAAGGTCCTTTGCAAAGGAGAAGTCTGAGAGGACCATGGCGAAGTAGAAGGCTAAGGTGGAGATGGCCTTGGCTGAGAAAAAGCTACAGTTGGAGTATGAGAAGAACATAAGGGAGCTGGAGCTAAAGGCAAAGCAACCTACAGGACCCCACAGCAATGGTGACAGTGTACCAACAATGTTTGTTAGTGAGCTGAGGATCCACATGCACCGGGAGCTGGTTCCTAACCACGTGGTTGGAGAGGATATAGACAAGTGGTTTGCTGCTTATGATGTTGCACTCAGGGTACATAAGGCCCCAGAGGAGTACTGGTTATTAAGTTGCACTCAGAATACATAAGGTCCCAGAGAAGTACTGGGGGGAAGCCTGTGGAAACACATGCCCACGGTGGGGAGGGACACACTCCTGACACTAGCTCCCAAATCAGTCCTGGGTGGATTTCTTAGATGATGCCAGTAAGGCACTGAAGTGCTGCACAAGGGGCAGCAAAGTGAATGACTATAGTGGGCTGTACAACCTAAATCTGAGGGAGCACATGTTCAGTATTTGTTTTCCAGACTGCACCAACACCTAGTGCATAGCAAGCTTACTGATCCCAGAAGGCTTGCTGAGGAGGCAGACCTCCGAGTCAGCACCAGAGTGCCTAAGAAGGTGTCTGGAGGGACTCCCAAAAGGGTGGACAGGGTTCCCAACCAAAGGAAGAGGGGAGAGATAAAAAAAAACCAACAAGTTCTCTCAAGGCCCCCAAAACAGTTTACGGGGTAAAGGGTCCCACTCCCAATGTGGCCACCAGAAGAAAGGCTTCACAGATCTGAAAACTGGTAAGTTTGTCTCTAAGTGATAGGAGTGCTATGAGTATAGACATATGACGGGCGGTGCCAAGTGCTCCAAGAGGGCACTGCCCCCTAGTGGTGATATTGATATGGCACGCAAAGCAGACATGCCTTCTGAAACATCAAAGTATAGGCAGTGGGTCATCATCAATGGGCAGAAGGTGGAGGCTCTGAGGGACACAGGAGCCAGTGTGACTACTTTCAGGTGTCATCTGGTGTTCTCAATGCAGGTGAAACCCAATACAAACCACCAGGCTGTGGTAGCAGACAATTGGGAGAGACATCTCCCCGTGGATCTTGTTCCATTTGAGTGTGGGGTGTTTCAGGTCTTCTGAAAGTTGCTGTGAGCCCTGCTTTACCCGTGGACTGTGTGAAAGGGAATGGCATAGAGCACACTGCCTAGAGGGAAGTGGAACTCAGGTCACACCTGAAAATGTTAGGGTTGCCTGAGTGGGTCTGTGTGACCTCTAGGTATATGGCTGCCCAGGAGGGGAGTCAAGAAGGTCTGGAGCCTGGAAAAATGCCCCAGACAGCTGCCAGGAAAGGGAAGGGCAAGCGGTATGGGAAGCCAGCTCATGAATGTCTCCCAGCACAGGTGGATGGGACACCAGAGGAGGCCAAGCAAGAACCTACTGGGGAGGACATTGCCTTCCTTGGTACCCTGCCTGAACTTGCTGGATGGCAAGTTGAAGGGAGGCCTACCAGAGAGGAGTTTTGGAAGGCACAGAAGGAGTACCCCAGTTCTAGAAGGAATGAGGCAGGAAGTTGAAGCCCAGGCAGCTGGTGACACCTCTGGAGATGAACTCATATATTGGGAGAATGACCACCTGTATAGTGAGCCTGAGTCTCATGAGCATGGGGCAAGTCTTCTATTGATAGTTCCCCCATGTTGCATGGTCTTCCTACTGGGGCTGGCTCATGAGATACCCCTGGAAGGACATCTGGGGCAGGACAAAACCTTTGACAGGCTTGCCACCCACTTTTAGTGGTCCTGGGTAAGGACAAATATAGCTGTATTTTGTAGGGTTTGTCTCACCTTCCAAGCTAGTGAAAAGACTGGGAAAAATTTAAAAGCTCCCATGCCTGTTGTGGGCATACCCTTTGAGAGGGTAGGATTTTACATTATAGGACTCTTGGACCCCAAGACAGCCCTAGCCAATAGAATTATCCTAGGATTGGTGGACCAAGCCAATAGGTACCTGGAGGTCATCGCTCTGACGTTCATTACTGCACCTGTAGTGGCTAGGGCCCTAATGGGGATTTTCACCAGAGTGGGTTTCCCCAATAAAGTGGTGGCAAACAGGGGCACCAGCTTCATATTCATGTACATGAAGTTTATGTGGAAGGAATGTGAGGTTACTTATAAGTTCTCCATCCACAAACAAATGGGCTTGTTGAAAGATTGAACAAGACCCTAAAAGGCATAATTATAGGCCTGCCTTAGCCCATGAGGCAGAAAAGGGACATCCTCTTACCATGCCTGTTCTTTGCTTACAGGGAGGTGCCACACAAGGAAGTGGGCTTAAGCCCATTTGAACTTATGTTTGGTCACCCTGTCAGGGGACCTCTAAGTCTGGTTAAAGAGGGGTGGGAGCAAGCTCCCAAGAACCCCCCAGGATGTGGAGAGCTACATGCTGGCCCTCCAAACCAGATGGCCAAGTTCTGGAAGAAAGCTACTAAGAGCTTGGAAAATAGCCAGGAGGTTATGAAGCAGTGGCATAACCAGACAGCTCCCCCTGTGGAGTATCAACCTGGGCAGAAAGTGGAAGTGATGGAGCCAGTGGAGCCCAGTGCTCTCTAGGCTTGCTGGACTGGGCCATATGAGGTGGTGGAGAGAAAGGGGGAGTCCACCTACCTGGTGGATCACAAGACCTCTAGGAACACCTTAAGGGAACTTCATCTCAACTGCCTCAAACCCCACTATGAGAGGTCTGAGGTCACCATGCTGCTGGTGGGGATAGATGATGGGGTGGTAAAGGAGAGTGGACTTCTCCCGAATCTCCTATCATCTAAACAAAAGGATGTGTCAGTGGAAGCTGCCAACCTCTCCCCTACCCTGACCCCAGAGCAGCAGAGGGACTGTTGCCAGATACAGGAACACTTTGCCTCCCTAATTCTCTCACTCCTGGTCTTACACACTTCTGTATCCATGATATAGCTACTGGGGGCAGCCTGTCTGTAAAAACCAAAATGTACAAGCTGTCAGACAAAGTGAGGGCCAGCATCAAAGCAGAAGTCACTAAGATGTTGGAATTGGGGGTCATTGAGCCCTCCAGTGGTCCCTGGTCCAGCCCAGTGGTGCTGGCATGAAAAGAGGCCCCATCAGGTACCACCTCAGAACTCAGGTTCTATGCTGACTACCGAAGACTCAACTCAGTCACCAAGACTAATGCACACCCCATCCCCTGAGCAGACACACTTCATTGATAGGTTGGGGGCTGCCAAATTCCTGAGCACTTTTGATTTGACCTCAGGGTACTGGCAGATTGCCCTGACCAAGAGGGCTAAAGAGAGGTCAGCCTTTTCTACCCTACAGGGCCACTTTTAGTTTAAAGTGATGCCCTTTGGACTCAAGAATGCCCCTGTCACCTTCCAGAGGCTGGAGAGCCAGGTCTTGACTGGGATGGAGGACTTCAGTGCTGCTTATTTAGATGAAATAACTGTCTTCAACAGCACCAGGTAGGACCACCTATTTCAACAGGAAGGTCTGATTATCAGGGCCAATGAGTGCAAAATAGGGCAGGGGTCTATGGTGTACTTGGTCAAAATAGAGACTATCCTGGCCCTGGAGCCCCCAAAACCTCAAAAAGAAGTGAAGGCCTTTCTGGGTCACACTGGATACTACAGAAGGTTTGTCAAGGGGCAAGGTACCACTGAGGCCCCCTTGACTGAGCTGACTTCTAAGAAGCAGCCCAGGAAGGTGATCTGGACAAAGGCATGTCAGAAAGCCTTTGGATCCCTACAACAGGCCATGTGCACAGCACCTGTGCTCAAGGCACCTGACTTTTGGAGTATATTGCACAAACAGATGTCTCAAGGCACGGTATAAGGGGAATCCTATCACAGCTAAATGAGGGGGACTGGATCAATCTGCGGCCTTTACCTTTAGGAGACTACTTACCAGGGAACAGAGGTGGAGTACTATTGATGGAGAAGCCTTTGCTGTGGCCTAGGCACTAAGAAGCTGAGACCATACTTGTTTGGGACTTACTTCAGGATTTAGACAGATGACAGGCCCATCAGGTGGCTAATGAAAATGAGGGGTGAAAATCCAAAATTGCTGAAGTTGTCCATTCCCCTAGAAGGACTGGACTTTACAGTGGAACACTGCCCTCGGTCAGACCACACCAACGCTGAAGTCTCTTCAGGTTTTTCCCCCTTATAAGAGAAATCCCAAGGGGTTGGGTAGTTCTCCCCACTTTCATCTGGGGGGGCACATATATGACCTGTCAGCCTTAGGGTGGTCTTCTCCCAAACGTTTTGCCTCTCCTCCTTCACGTTGATGAGCCTATTTTTGTTGGCCTTAGGACTCTGTGCACTTTAGCACTGCTAACCAGTGCTAAAGTGCTTGTACACTCTGCTTAAAACATGGTAACATTGGTTAATACCTAATTGGCATATTTAGGTTACTTGTAAGTCCCTAGTAAAGTGGCACTACTGGTGGCCTGGGCTTGTAAATTAAAGGTTACTGGTGAGCCTGCAGCACTGATTGTGCCACTCACTTAAAAGGCAATTTAAACATGTCTCAGGCCTGCCATTGCATCCTGTGTGTGCAGTTTTAAACTGCCATTTTGACCTGGCAAAAAAAGCCTTTGCCATGCCCAAACCTTCCCTTTTAACACATATATGTCACCCCTAAGGTAGGCCCTGGCCAGCCCAGAGGGCAGGGTGCAATATATTTAAAAACTAGGACATGTACTTTTAAGTTTTATATTTCCTGGTAGTGAAAAACTCTTAAATTAGTTTTTCCTACTGCAAGGTCTAGCTCTACCATAGGATAACATTGGAGTTGCCTTATTACATTTTATAAGTGTAATTTCCAATTGGAAAGAGATAACAAGTTCATTTTTTATATCTTTGGAATTTGTGTGAAAAGGTCTAATTAGTGGTGAAGTTGTGTTTTTGATCACAATGTTAAAAGGGCAGCCCTTACTCAACACAAACCAGGGCATAAAGTGTTTTTGAAAAAAATAGTTCTTTTTAGTGATACACTTAATTTTAGAATAACACAAAGAAATATACTATATAACGTCATACTGTTCAAAACATGATTCAGGAGAAAGAGTAGTAAAAAAAAAGCCATGTGCCCCCCCCTCTTTAATGTTAATTGTAGTCCCGGGGAGGTGGTGGTCCCCAGGGCAGGGAGTCCGCTCCTATTTAATGTTTATTGTAGCCCCGGAGAGGTGGTGGTCTCTGGGGCTTCGGGGGTACGTGTGGCCCCCAATTCATTTAATTTATAGCCCTAGGGATGTGGTGGTCCCCAGGGCCTGGGAGGGCCGGGGGATATTCTAAAAACAATCACGGGAGACCGCTCTTATTTTTTTTTCAATTTTGCCACAAATCTGCAGTGCCACCATTTTGTGATAAAATAGAAAAACATTTTTTAACCCCCAGCGGGGTCCCTGTGGGACCCCACTACCACAACTAAGGGATCAGGGTATTCCTACCCACCCCAAAATTGCTATCAATACTTCCTGGTTGTGTTCCCAACCAATCAGATTTCAGCAGGGGACTGTCAGATCTGTTGAAGATCCACGCCCCCAGATATACAAAATTGGATTTCGGTTAATATCACTAAAACTACGGAATGGATTTGCAACAAACTACCCAAAGGCGCTACTCTGGATCAAAAACTAGCTTTCAGTCAAATTTGGTGTAATTCCATCCAGCGATTCAGGCTGCAGTCGTGTTCAAAACCCTATGGGAATTAACATGGGGAAAATGCGTTTTGGGAACCTGCCCTTTTTCTCGACCCCCGCATCTTCCCAAAACTTTCCAGACAGCAGCTGAAGTGGACATCACATTTTTGGGGAAAATTTCATGAAGATTCATGAAATGACGCCAAAGATATAGGCAAGTCAAAAACACTTTTTACATAGAAATAGAACCATGATCCTAACTATAACTACCTACTGGTAACCGCCAGAAGGCTTTATCTATCTATCTATCTATCTATCTATATATATATATATATATATATATATATATATATATATATATATATATATTCTTTCCGCATAGTCCACTTTTACTGACTGCTGGGCGCTCTTTGGTGGTGCGTGTCGAGTACGGCAGGACCAAGCCGTTACAAATATCGCCACAGTATCCCTTTGAACAGGGATTTCCTCACCGCACTCGCAACTCCTTTCCAAGTTAGATGCAAGTATAAATCATCACGTCATCCATCGCTGGTTCCAGGGTGTTTTTATTTTTCAAAACGCTGCCAACACACAACCCCAATGCGTTTCGGTCTCAGCCGAGACCTTGCTCACGGGGAACAATCGATCAACACAGGGCGCCATTCTCTTTCAGTTATATTTAAACAATCATGACCTAACTTCCTGTTAAATCCAACTATTGCATTATGGTATTTGCAGTTCCGCCTTTCCGTGTTGTCGTGTAACCTTGGAGCCATATTTACATTAAAATTACATTATGGCAACAGAATTACCTTGTGGCATAACATTTACATGATTTCTCGTTACAGCACTACTTAATTTAGAAGTTAAATCCTTACATCAATTTCAAAGTGTTCTATTTACACAAAGAAAAGGGAAACAAACTAATGTTCAGTAAATAACATTTCATGTGATGATTTAGGGTGACTACATCAATTCAAGCAATTAAGAGATATTTTAATTAGCTGCTATCAATGGCTGGGCTCGAACCCTCGTTCTCTATTTCCATTCCACATATCTTAACATGCTGAGCTATTCCCTCTTGCTTGTTTTGTAGCTGTTCTTAGCATTCATAACCTATTCCAGTATTATCCATTTCAACCCTGGCACCCGGCCACTATAATGGGGAATATGCATTATGGATATTATATATATATATATATATATTACCTACTGGCAGTCGTCAGTAGTTATAGTTAGGACCCTGTTTCTATTCAAAAAGCGTTTTTTCTTTTGCCAATATCTTTGGCGCTGTTTGACGAATCTTCGCAAATTTTTTCAAAACTAATGGTTCGCTCAGGTCAACTCCTGTCTTGAAAGTTTCGGGGTAATTCGTTAAGTGGGGGCTGAGAAAAAAGGGGGGTCCCAAAACGCATTTTCCCCATGTTAATTTCCATAGTAACTTTAGACACAGCTACAGCCCGAACTGCTCAATGGAATTACACCAAATTTGGCAAAAAGGTAGGTCTTGGTTCAGAAAGCGTGCTTTTTTTTAAATAGTGTAAATCCGTTCAATAGTTGCTGAGAAATTAAAAAAATAAAAATATCGATATCTGAGCGCTGAGGAGGATTCACGAACCTTCCCGAGAATGAGCTTCATTCTGATTGGCTACTAACACTCCAAAACAGAATGTGTTGGCAGCCATCTTGTGACTCGGTAACCGAGTCACAAGAAAACAGTAGAAAAAAGATAAAAAACAAGAAAAGGGGGTAGGGTAGAAACACCCTGACCTCCTAGGCCTGCTCAGGGGGTCCCACAAGGACCCCCAGGGCCAAAAAAAGCATTTAAAGAAAACAAAATCGGCCGAATTCGTGCTGGGTGTGCGAATCCGGCCGAAAAAACAAAAAAAAACAAAGCGTGGGCTCCTGCGCTTTGTTTTTCTTAAGCCCCCGGGTGGGCCAGGTCCCGGGGGCAATATCCAGTTAATTAGCGGGGGCCTGTGGGGGCCTACCTGGGGCTTTTCATTAAAAATGCATGGGGGGCTCATGCCCCCCGCTGCCCCAGGGACTGCCACCTCCACGGGGCATTTACATTTTAGGGCGGGGGGCCTCACGGGCCCCCCAAGCCCCGGGGACCGCCACCTCTCTGGGGCTTTAAATTATTTTTGGCGGTGGGGCCTCACGGGCCCCCCAAACCCTGGGGACCACCACCTCCCCGGGGCTACATGATTTAAATGTGGGGGGCCGTGTGCCCCCCCGCAGCCCCGGGGACCGCCACCTCCATGGGGCTACTTCTAAAACTAATGTGTGGGGGGCTTGAGCCCCTCACACTGCCCTGGGGACCACCACCTCCCCAGGGCAATGAATATGTAAATACGGGGGTCCGTAGCAGACCCTCGGCCCCGGGGACCACCACCTCCCCGGGGCTTCAAACTTGCGCGGCCCCTCTCCTGGAGCCCTCTATGGCCCTGGAGACTGCCACCCCCAGTGCTGGCTCCTGCAATGTCCCGGGGTGTCCATCCCTCTGGACATTGCCGTTTTCTATGGCAGGGCAGGAGCATGGCTCCCACACTGCCATAGCAAACACTGCTTTGCTTCGTGGAAGCAAGAGCAGAAAACCTGCTCTCGCTTCTATGAAGTGAAGCAGAATTGCTTTTGGGCAAAGGGAGCTGCATGTTAGCAGCTCCCCTTGCCCAAAAGCAATGCCAGCTCCCGTAGGAGGCGGGGAGCCGGCAGGGACCGTGGGGGCATTGGGGCTCCCCCCACGTTCCCCAACGCTGAGGCCAGGCACCGGGGGGTGGGGTCCCTGGGGCCAGAAGTGGCCCAGGGAAAGGGGGCCACACGGCCCCCCTCCCAATTTTTTTTTTTATAAAAACGAGGCAATGCCCTGGGGGATGGGGTTCCTGGGGCCAATAATGGCCTCAGGAGGGGGGCCGGGCAGCCCCCCTCCCCCAAAAAAACCAGGCTGGCCAGGCACCGGGGGATGGGGTCCCCGGGGCCAGAAGTGGCCCATGGGAGGGGGGCCACGCGGCCCCCTCCCGGGAAAATAAAAAAAAACATTATAAAAAGGAGGCCAGGCCCCAGGGGATGGGGTCCCCGGGGCCAATAGTGGCCCAGGGAAGGGGGGCCATGGGGCCCCCTTCCTGGTTTTTTTTTAAATAAAAGAAGAAAAGAATGCTCAGGACCTGGGGGATGGGGTCCCAGGGTACAAAAAATACTAAAAGAAGGGGGGCAACACAGCCCCCATTCTAAAAATATTTCAAAAAAAGAAAAGCCAGCATCTCGCTGGAGGCCCCGCACCCTCCCTGCACCACTCTGCAAACACGCCACCTGGCGCCTTCTAAGTAGGGGGATTAAGTCCCCTTGAATCCTGAGGGTCCCTGGGGGCCAACTAGGCCACCAGGAACCTCCAGTAAGCCCCACACAGTGGGATTGCTGAGAGGTGGTACGAGGCCATGCCCCTTTTTACACCACTCTGCAAACGCACCTCTTGGCACACTGCTGGTGGGGTGATGAGGTCCCCTTGTGTCCTGAGGACCTCAGGACTGAAGTGGACTTTATCCCCCGAGCAGCAGTGCGCCAGGAGGCACGTTTGCAGAGTGGTGTAAAAAGGGGGCGTGGCCTCGGACACAGTGGGATTGCTAAGAGGTCTTCGGAGGCCACGCCCCGCTTTCTCCACCACTCTGCAAACGCGCCTCCTGGCACCGTACTGGTTCGGGGATGAAGTCCACTTTACTCCTGAGGGACTTTGGGGGCCAAGAAGCTCTCCTGGTACCTCCTGTAAGTCCTACGCAGCAGAATTCCTGAGCGCTGGTTGGAGGCCCAGCCCCCTTTCTCCATCACTCTGCAAACGCGACTACCAGTTAAAGAAGCATTTGTAATGTAATAGGTCTCGCATTTGCAAGAGTTAGAGCTATTGGCATTGTAAATCTAAAAGTTTTTTACTAATGTTTTTTGGAGTGGAGTGGATGTGCTTTGTGTGTAGTGGAATTGTGTGGTATTTTGTGCTGTGAGATTATGTGGATAGAAAGTATGTGGTATTTAGTGTATAGGAATTATGTAGAGTGGGATTATGTGTTATGGAGAGTAATTATGTGGTATGGTAGTCTGTGTTGTGGAGTGGTAACCTCAGGTTTAGTCTTCCTTGTTTCCATAGAAGCTAAACTATGAACTCAATGAGACAAAAAAAGAGGGAATCACTGAGGAGCACTTCTGGACCTAGTCAGAGGTATGAGCAGGGCCATTGGAATTATGCGACTGTTTGGCTGCACTGACTTTTGCACAATTATACATTTTCCGCATTAGCCACATAATCCATCATCTGCTGCCTAATCTGCAGATTTGAACAAAAAAAAGCCTTGTTTCTAGTTCAAACGGCTCAAACGTTACCAAAAATGCAGCGACAAGTGTTTGCAAACCTAGAATAGTCACCTGTTACTTATTGCTAAATGTGGGTGTTAAATTGGTACTAATGGTGTGCAAACCACTCTTGCTTCTTTCTGCGCCTCTCTTGCCACTTTCTGCATTTCTGTTGCTTCTTTCTGCAACTTTCTTTTGTTTCTGCACTTCTTTTGCCTCTTTCTGCTCATCTCTTCCACTTTCTGTACCTCTCTTGCCTCTTTCCGCACCTCACTTGCTTCTTCCTGTACCCCTCTTGCCTCTTTCTGCATCCCTGTTCCCACTTTCTGCACCTCTCCTGCCTCTTTCTGCACCTCTCTTGCCTCTTTCTACACTTCTCTTGCCTCTTTCTGCACCTCTGTTGTTTCTTTCTGCACTTCTCTTGCCTCTTTCTACACCTCCCTTCCCTCTTTCTGCACTTCTCTTGCCTCCTTCATCACCTCTGTTTCTTCTTTTTTGCACTTCTCTTCCTCTTTCTGTGCCCCTCTTGTCTCTTTCTGCACCTCTGTTGCTTCTTTCTGCACTTCTCTTCCTTCTTTCTGTACCTCTGTTGCTTCTTTCTGCACCTCTCTTGTCTATTTCTGCACCCTTCGTGCCTCTTTCAGCACCTCTGTTGCTTCTTTCTGCAGTTCTCTTCCTTCTTTCTGCACCCCTCCTGCCTCTTTCTGTACCCCTATTGCCTCTTTGTGCACCTCTCCTAACCCTTTCTGCACCCCTCTTGCCTCTTTTTGCACCTCTGTTGGTTCTTTCTGCACCTCTTTTGCTTCGTTCTGCACTTCACGTGCCTCTTTCCCTACCCCTCTTGCCTCTTTCTGTACCTCTGTCCCAAATTTCTGTATCCCTCTTGCCTTTCTCTGCACCCCTCTTCCCTCTTTCTGCACCTCTCTTGCCTCAGTCTGCCCACCTGTTCCCTTTCTGCACCCCTTTTGCCTGTTTCTGCAACTCTCTTGCCTCTTTTTGGACCTCTGTTGGTTCTTTTGCACTGCTCTTGCTTCTTTCTGCACCTCTCTTGCAAATTTCTGCACCCCTGTTCCCTCTTTCTGTACCTCTTTTGCTTGTTTCTGCAACTCTCTTGCCTCTTTCTGCAGTTCTCTTGCCTCCTTCTGCACCTCTATTGCTTCTTTCTGCACTTCTCTTGACTCTTTCTGCACCCCTGTTGCTTCATTCTGCACTTCCCATGCTTCTTTATGCACCTGTCTTGCTTCTTTCTGCACCCCTGTTGTCTCTTTCTGCACTTGTCTTCCCTCTTTCTGCACCTCTCTTGCCTCTTTCTGCATCTCACTTGCCTCTTTCTGCACTTCTCTTGCTTCTTTCTACACCTCTGTTGCTTCTGTCAGCAATTCTCTTGCCTCCTTCTGGACTTCTCTTGCCTCTTTCTGCACTTCTCTTGCCTCTTTCTGCACCTCTCTTGCCTCTTTCTGCACCCCTCTTCCCTCTTTGTGCAACTCTCTTGCCTCTTTCTGCACTTCTCTTGCTTCTTTCTACACCTCTCTTGCTTCTTTCTGCACCCCTCGTGCCTCTTTCTGCACCCTTCTTCCCTTTTCCTGCACGTCTCTTGGTTATTTCTGCACTGCTCTTGCCTCTTTCTGCACCCCTCTTGCCTCTTTCTGCACCTCTGTTGGTTCTTTCTGCACTGCTCTTGCCTCTTTCTGCACCTCTGTTGGTTCTTTCTGCACTGCTCTTGCTTCTTTCTGCACCTCTGTTGTTTCTTTCTGCACTTCTCTTGCTTCTTCCTACACCTCTCTTGCTTCTTTCTGCACCCCTGTTCCCTGTTTCTGCACCTCTTCTGCCTGTTTCTGCACCTCTGCTGGCTCTTTCAGAACTTCTCTTGCCTCTTTCTACACCTCTTTTGCTTCTTTCTGCACTTCTCTTGCCTCTTTCTGCACACCTCTTGCCTCTTTCTGCACCTCTGTTGGTTCGTTCTGCACTGCTCTTGCTTCTTTCTGCACCTCTGTTGTTTCTTTCTGCACTTCTCTTGCTTCTTTCTACACCTCTCTTGCTTCTTTCTGCACCCCACTTGCCTCTTTCTGCACCTCTCTTGTCTCTTTCTGCACCTCTCTTGCCTCTTTCTGCACCCCTATAGCCTCTTTCCGTACCTCTTTTTCTTGTTTCTGCTCTTGTTTTGCCTCTTTTTGTACCCCTCTTGCCTCTTTCTGCACCTCTGTTGGTTCGTTCTGCACTGCTCTTGCTTCTTTCTGCACCTCTGTTGTTTCTTTCTGCACCCCACTTGCCTCTTTCTAAACCTCTCTTGCCTCTTTCTGCACCTCTCTTGCCTCTTTCGGCACCCCTCTTCTCTCTTTCTGCACCCTGTTCCCTCTTTCTGCACCTCTTCTGCCAGTTTCTGCACCTCTGCTGCCTCTTTCTAAACTTCTCTTGCCTCTTTCTGCTCCTCTGTTGCTACTTTCTGCACTTCTCTTGCCTCTTTCTGCACCCCTCTTCCCTCTTTCTGCACCACTGTTGCTTCTTTCTGTACTTCTCTTGCTTCTTTCTGTACCTCTCTTGCTTCTTTCTGCACCTCTCTTGCCTCTTTCTGCACCCTTCTTCCCTCTTTCTGCACCTCTCTTGCCTCTTTCTGCACCTCTCTTGCCTCTTGCTACACACACAGGGCTACTAAACTGACCTCAGGGTCAGCATGCACACATGCAAGTGCAGAAAAGGGCTGCTGGCCTCTAAACTGCAATGCCCTATTATATGCTAGGGACTTAGAGGTAGTGTTAATCCCCCTGCCCTATTATGTACTAGGGCCTTACAGGGGAGGTCATGCCAATCACAAGGGTACCCCAACCCATAATGTACCCTAGTGTATGTAGGTGTTTTCACTGTATTCTAAGTGTCTTTTAGCATAGCACTGGCTCTGGGCCAGGTTAGGCAGAGCCCAGGGTCAGTCAGAGTCAGTTACCACCAGTACCAGTCAGCAAAAAGTTGGGGGGTGCCCAGGGCATAGGATGACTTTGCAACAAGGCCTCTTTCTGCACCTCTGTTGGTTCTTTCTGCATATCTCTTCTATCTCTTCTCTTCTACCTGCACCTTTCTTCCTCTTTCTGGACTTCTGTTGCCTCTTTCTGCATTTCTCTTGCTTCTTTCTGCACCTTTCTTCCTCTTTCTGCAAATGTCCTACCTCTGTAGGCTTAGTTGGAAATTAGCATTTAAAAAACCTTAGAAATTCACTGAAAAAACCACAGGTTCAGGGACGTGATAGTTAGAAATTTTCATTTAAACAACCTTAGAAATTCACTGAAAAAACCATAGGTTTCAGGGACGTTATAGTTAGGAATTAGCATTTAAAAAACCTTTGAAATTCACTGAAAAAAACATAGGTTTCAGGGACGTTATAGTCAGAAATTAGCATTTAAAAAACCTTTGAAATTCACTGAAAAAAACCATAGGTTTCAGGGACGTTATAGTTAGAAATTAGCAATTAAAAAACCTTAGAAATCCACTGAAAAAAACCCAGTTTTCAGGGACGTTATAGTTAGTTGGACATTTCACTCATACAAAACCAGAGAAATTTGGCCATTATAGTGAGTTGAGCTAACTATAACTCGCGCCCCGCAATGCACTGCTGATGACGTCACATATTACATCATTCATGACATGGTCAGTGACATCACTGATGACATCATCCACGTGATAATCTGATGTACCTCCTCACACCCTAATATAACCTTTGATACACCCACTGTAAAATACAGACTGCCATTCGTGAAACCATAGACACACCAATACCAGTTACTACATACCCACTCACTGATTCCTAGGTCTACACACACATCCACTCATTAAGCCGTACAGTCACTCATGCATGCAGTCATTCATCAATACAGCACTATCATATGTACTCATACACCTATACAGACACTCACACACCGCCACTCACCCAGAGAGTTACTCAAACACATAGTCAGTCATGCAAAGAATCAATCACACTCCCATTTACTCACCTACACAGTTATACACACACACCACCTCACTTGTTCATACTGATACTAACACATATTTACTCTCTTATACAAACACTGACACAAGCACATACACATCCATACAGCCACTCCCACAATCACTCACTCTCACATATAGTCATTTATATAGTCCAACACTCACATATACTGCCTTTCACATATGTAGTTACTCACACATGTACTACTAAGACATCCATTCACTCACCAACACACCTATACGCACACTCACATACCCATACAGCCCTTCACAGATGCACTGTTGAACCCATACACCCAGTGAATCACCCACTCACACATCCACGCACAGAGTCACACCCCCACCCACTCACACAGACACTCAGGCACCCAATCAATACCCCATATAGACAGTCATGTAGCTACTCACTAACCCATGTAGCCGCTTACACACTAACTAACAGACTGATACAGACATTCACACAGTTTAGTCACTAACCCATGCATTCAGTAAGACATGTTTAATCACTCACTTATACAGTCAGTCACACATCTACTAAATCATCCATACGGACACTCATACACCCACACATTCTTCAATACACCTTGGCATATATATATATATATATAAAACATATTTAAAATTTACAGAAACACACAGTCACTGGATGATGTCATCAGTGATGTCATTTGAGATGTCATCAGTGATGTCATTAGTAATGTCACTGACCATGTCATGAGTGATGTAATATGTGGCATCATCAGCAGTGCATTGCGGGGGCGCGAGTTATAGTTAGCTAAACTAACTATAAGGGCTGAATTGCTCTGGTTTTGTATGAGTGAAATTTCCAACTAACTATAACGTCCCTGAAACCTGTGTTTTTTTCAGTGAATTCCAAAGGTTTTTTAAATGCTAATTTCTAACTATAACGTCCCTGAAACCTATGGTTTTTTCAGTGAATTTCAAAGGTTTCCTAATGCTAATTTCTAACTATAACGTCCCTGAAACCTATGGTTTTTTCAGTGAATTTCAAAGGTTTTTTTAAATGCTAATTTCTAACTATAACGTCCCTGAAACCTATGGTTTTTTCAGTGACTTTCAAAGGTTTTTTAAATGCTAATTTCTAACTATAACGTCCCTGAAACCTATGGTTTTTTCAGTGAATTTCTAAGGTTTTTTAAATGCTAATTCCTAACTATATTGTCCCAAAAACGCTTTTTCTAAATTTTTAAGCTTTTATAAAAATAATGTTATGTTTTATCCTTTTTAAAATATGCATTTACATTTTTTTTTTTTAAATGAGGTTCGCGTACCGATCGTGTACCGGTCACGGTGGGTGCACGAATCCAAGAATTTTGCCACCATATTGGTTAAGTCATGCACGATACGCGTACGGTATGTGAAGGGTGCGCGGTTTTCATTTTTATTTTTTTAATAATTTTAAATACATGATATATACTATAAATTTATTAAATCAATCATATATGCTTTATTGTATGAGTTATAAAAGTAATATTTACATAAATAATATGGATGTTAAATGTCTTATAATGAAGTTACGGGAGCCGCAACGGTCACGCGTAACGTCATGTACGTATTTTTGGGGTCGTGTCAGGTATGCGAATCCACAGCAAGTTATTTAGTTTTAAAAGTATATGTATATAACTTTATTATATATATTATTCCAGGAGATTAATATACACATTTGTAAATATCGTATATTTGTAACTGGAATAAAGATATATTATTGTTAAATATATTTTTCGGGAACCGTGTCTGGTGCTTGCCGGTTGCGCGTCGGGTGCGCGAATCCCATGTGACTTCAAAAGAAAGCATTTAATTGGTTAAGAAGCTTTTTATTCTAGAACTTGCAGGACCCTACCCAAATTTTTCATGCTTTCAAGAACATCTTCAGAGACACAGCTCTTGTGTTTTCTGCTCGTCTTTTTAGCATTTTTTTGGTGTTTGTTTTACTTAAAAAAAATGGCTTCTTCAATTCCACCTCAACAGATTCCTGGAGAAGAAGAAGAAGATTTAGAAGCTATGAAGCAGCGATACGAAAGCGTCATATTGGCTTTTTTTTCAATTCCAGCAGGTGAAAAGAAGGTCAATGCACGCAAGGTGACGTGCACTATCTGTGAAAAGGTCCTCTCACGTGGATCTGAAACAAAATACTCCTGTGGCACATCATCTATGCTTAAACACCTGCAGAAAATGCATCCACATCGTCGTGCACGAGAGCAACATTGTCGTGAGCTTCTAAAACAATCTTCACAAGACGATCAAGTCGCAGGGCCTAGCACCTCGCCTGGTTCTTCAACAACTCAAAGAACCCAAATCATACCTGAGTTTGCTGGACTTGAAAAGCGGTGCATTAAATGCAAAAAAGTTCTTTGTTACGGAGAGCAATCAGTGGATGCTATCGTGGTTGCTGCAAAAAACCACTGTTGTTAATTTTTTTGTTTGTTTTTGCAATGAGTTCTTAATTGCAAAATTTTTGAAAAGTTTTCTCAGTTCATTCTGTTGAATAAAAAAAAAAAACACCCCAAAAAATACAAAAATGAGTTAAAAAAACACAAAAAGAATTTAAAAGGAAAAAATGGTTCTTGTTAGAACCGCATATTTGGTTAAAAATAGACAAACTTCTATGTGTTGTATGAATTGCGTCGAGTGTAATATATGGAGAAGTGCATGGGTGGTGCATGAGTGATTACATGAGTGCATGAGTAGTGCTTGGGTGATTGGAGGAGTGCATGTGTACTGCCTGAGTGTTGCATGAGTGCAGGGAAAGTGCATGAGTGCATGGATGAGTGCATGGATAGTGCCTGAGTAATTTCATGAGTGCATGGGTAGTGTCTGGGTGATTGGAGGAATGCATGGGTAGTGCTTGGGTGATTGCAAGAGTGCAATGGTAGTGCCTGAGTGCATGGATGAGTGCATGCCTAGTGCCTGGGTGATTGCATGAGTGCATGGGTAGTGCCTGGGTAATTGGAGGAGTGCATGTGTACTGCCCAAGTGATTGCATGAGTGCTTGTGTATTGCCCAAGTGATTGCATGAGTGCAGGGGTAGTGCCTGAGTGCATGGATGAGTGCATGGGTAGTGCCTTAGTGATTGCATGAGTGCATGACTAGTGCCTGGGTGATAAGAGGAGTGCATGGGTAGTGCCTGCATGATTGGAGGACTACATGGGTAGTGCTTGTGTGATTGCATGAGTGCAGGGGTACTGCCCGAGTGCATGGATGAGTGCAGGGTTACTGCCTGAGTGCATGGATGAGTGCATGTGTAGTGCCTGGGTGATTGAAGGAGTGCCTGTATACTGTCTAAGTGATTGCATGACTGCAGGGTTACTGCCTGAGTGTATGGATGAGTGCATGGGTAGTGCTTGAGTGATTGCATTAGTGTATGGGTAGTACCTGGGTGCATGGAGAAGAGCAGGGGTAGTGCCTGGGTGATTGGAGGAGTGCATGTGTAGTGCCTGGGTGTTTGGAGGAGTGCATGTGTAGTGTCTGGGTGATTGGAGGAGTGCATGGGTACTGCCTGGGTGATTAGAGGAGTGCATGGGTAGTTCCTGGGTGATTGTATGAGTGCTTGGGCAGTGCCTGGGTGATTGGAAGAGTGCATGGGTACTGCCTGGGTGATTAGAGGAGTGCATGGGTAGTGCCTGGGTGATTCTATGAGTGCATGGATAGTACCTGGGTCAGTGGTTGAGTGCATGTGTACTGCCCAAGTGATTGCATGAGTGCAGGGGTAGTACCTGAGTGTGTGGATGAGTGCATGTGTAGTGCCTGAGTGATTGCATGAGTGCATGGGTAGTGGCTGGGTGATTGGAGGAGTGCATAGGTAGTCCCTGGGTGATTGGGGGAGTGCATGGATAGTACGTGGGTGATTGCATGAGTGCAGGGGTAGTGCCTGCATGATTGGAGGACTGCATGGGTAGTGCTTGGGTGATTGCATGAGTACAGGGGTAGTGCCTGTGTGTTTGGAGGAGTACATGGTTAGTGCCAAGGGTGATTGTATGAGTGCATGGGTAGTGCCTGGGTGATAGGATGAGTGCATGGGCAGTACCTGAGTAATTGCATGAGTGCATGGGTAGTGCCTGGGTGATTGGAGGAGTACATGGGTAGTGCCTGGGTGCATTGAGGAGTGCATGGGTAGTGCCTGGGTGAAACCATGAGTGCATGGGTAGTACCTGGGTTATTGAAGGAGTACATGGGTAGTGTCTGAGTGATTGCATGAGTGCAGAGGTAGTGCCTGGGTGATTGAAGGAGTGCATACACACTGCCTCAGTGCATGAATGAGTGCATGGGTAGTCCCTGGGTGATTGGAGGAGTGCAAGGGTAGTGCCTGGGTTATTGCATGAGTAGTACCTGGCTGATTGGAGAGTGCATAGGTAGTTCCTAGGTGACTGTATGAGTGGAAGGGTACTGGCTGGGTAATTGGAGGAGTGCATAGGTACTGCCTGGGTGAATGGATGAGTGTAACAGTACTGCTTGAGTGATTGCATGACTGCAATAGAACTGCCTGGGTGATTGGAGGAGTGCATAAGTAGTGCCTGGGTGATTGCATTAGTGCAGGGGTAGTGCCTGGGTGATTAGAGGAGTGCATGGGTAGTGTCTGGGTGATTTTATGAGTACATGGGTAGTGCCTGTGTGTTTAGAGGAGTGCATGGGTAGTGCCTGGGTGATTACATGAGTGCATGGGTAGTGCCTGGGTTATTGAAGGAGTGCATGGGTAGTGTCTGAGTGATTGCATGAGTGCAGAGGTAGTGCCTGGGTGATTGAAGGAGTGCATACACACTGCCTCAGTGCATGAATGAGTGCATGGGTAGTCCCTGGGTGATTGGAGGAGTGCAAGGGTAGTGCCTGGGTTATTGCATGAGTGCAAGGGTAGTACCTGGGTAATTGGAGGAGTGCATAGGTAGTGCCTAGGTGATAGCATGAGTGGAAGGGTACTGGCTGGGTAATTGGAGGAGTGCATAGTTACTGCCTGGGTGAATGGATGAGTGTAATAGTACTGCTTGAGTGATTGCATGACTGCAACAGAACTGCTTAAGTGATTGGAGGAGTGCAAGGGTAGTGCCTGGGTGATTGCATGAGTGTAGGAGTAGTGCCTGGGTGATTGAAGGAGTGCATAGGTAGTGCCTGGGTGATTGCATGAGTGCAGGGGTAGTGCCTGGGTGATTAGAGGAGTGCATGGGTGGTATCTGGGTGATTTAATGAGTACATGGGTAGTGCCTGTGTGTTTAGAGGAGTGCATGGGTAGTGCCTGGGTGATTACATGAGTGCATGGGTAGTGCCTGGGTTATTGAAGGAGTGCATGGGTAGTGTCTGAGTGATTGCATGAGTGCAGAGGTAGTGCCTGGGTGATTGAAGGAGTGCATACATACTGCCTTAGTGCATGAATGAGTACATGAATAATGGCTGGGTAATTGAAGGTGTGCATAGGCACTGCCTGGGTGAATGGATGAGTGTAACAGTACTGCTTGAGTGATTGCATGACTTCAATAGAACTGCTTGAGTGATTGGAGGAGTGCAAGGGTAGTACCTGGGTGATTGCATGAATGTAGGAGTAGTACCTGGGTGTTTGCATAAGTGCAGGGGTAGTGCCTGGGTGATTGGAGGAGTGCATGTATACTGCTTGAGTAAATGCAAGAGTGCAAGGGGAGTGCCTGAGTGCACGGATGAGTGCATGGGTAGGGCCTGAGTGATTGCATGAGTACATGGGTAGTGCCTGGGTGATTGAAGGAGTGCATTGGTAGTGCCTGTGTGATTGCATGAGTGCGGAGGTAGCGCCTGAGGGCATGCATGAGTGCATGGGTAGTATTTGACAGAATGGATAAGTGCAAGGGTAGTGCCTGGGTGATTGCATGAGTGCATGTGTACTGCCTGAGTGAATACAAGAGTGCAAGGGTAGTGCCTGAGTGCACGGATGAGTGCATGGGTAGTGCCTGGGTGATTGCATGTCTGCATGGCTAGTGCTTGGGCGATTGAAGGAGTGCATGGGTAGTGCCTGTGTGATTGTAGGAGTGCATGTATACTGCCCAAGTGAATGCAAGAGTGCAGGGCTACTGCCTGAGTGCATGGATGAGTGCAGGGTTACTGCCTGAGTGCATGGATGAGTGCATGTGTAGTGCCTGGGTGATTGAAGGAGTGCATGTGTGCTGTCCAAGTGATTGCATGACTGCAGGGGTACTGCCTGAGTGCATGGATGAGTGCATGGGTAGTACTTGAGTGATTGCATTAGTGTATGGGTAGTGCCTGGGTACATGGAGAAGTACATGGGTAGTGCCTACGTGATTGGAGGAGTGCATGTGTAGTGCCTGGGTGATTGGAGGAGTGCATGGGTACTGCCTGGGTGATTAGAGGAGTGCATGGGTAGTACCTGGGTAATTGTATGAGTGTATGGGTAGTACCTGGGTGATTGGAGGAGTGCATGGGTACTGCCTGGGTGATTAGAGGAGTGCATGGGCCGTGCCTGCATGATTGTATGAGTGCATGGGTAGTACATGGGTCATTGGATGAGTGCATATGTACTGCCCAAGTGATTGCATGAGTGCAGGGGTAGTGCCTGAGTGCATGGAGAAGTGCATGGGTGGTGCATGAGTGATTGCATGAGTGCCTGGGTAGTGCTTGGGTGATTGGAGGAGTGCATGTGTACTGCCTGAGTGTTGCATGAGTGCAGGGAAAGTGCCTGAGTGCATGGATGAGTGCACGGATAGTGCCTGAGTAATTTTATGAGTGCATGGGTAGTGTCTGGGTGATTGGAGGAATGCATGGGTAGTGCTTGGGTGATTGCAAGAGTGCAATGGTAGTGCCTGAGTGCATGGATGAGTGCATGCATAGTGCCTGGGTGATTGCATGAGTGCATGGGTAGTGCCTGGGTGATTGGAGGAGTGCATGTGTACTGCCCAAGTGATTGCATGAGTGCTTGTGTATTGCCCAAGTGATTGCATGAGTGCAGGGGTAGTGCCTGAGTGCATGGATGAGTGCATGGGTAGTGCCTTAGTGATTGCATGAGTGCATGGGTAGTGCCTGGGTGATAGGAGGTGTGCATGGGTAGTGCCTGCATGATTGGAGGACTGCATGGGTAGTGCTTGTGTGATTGCATGAGTGCAGGGGTACTGCCCGAGTGCATGGATGAGTGCAGGGCTACTGCCTGAGTGCATGGATGAGTGCATGTGTAGTGCCTGGGTGATTGAAGGAGTGCCTGTATACTGTCTAAGTGATTGCATGACTGCAGGGTTACTGCCTGAGTGTATGGATGAGTGCATGTGTAGTGCTTGAGTGATTGCATTAGTGTATGGGTAGTACCTGGGTGCATGGAGAAGAGCAGGGGTAGTGCCTGGGTGATTGGAGGAGTGCATGTGTAGTGCCTGGGTGTTTGGAAGAGTGCATGTGTAGTGTCTGGGTGATTGGAGGAGTGCATGGGCACTGCCTGGGTGATTAGAGGAGTGCATGGGTAGTGCCTGGGTGATTGTATGAGTGCATGGGCAGTGCCTGGGTGATTGGAAGAGTGCATGGGTACTGCCTGGGTGATTAGAGGAGTGCATGGGTAGTGCCTGGGTGATTCTATGAGTGCATGGGTAGTACCTGGGTCAGTGGTTGAGTGCATGTGTACTGCCCAAGTGATTGCATGAGTGCAGGGGTTGTACCTGAGTGTGTGGATGAGTGCATGGGTAGTGCCTGAGTGATTGCATGAGTGCATGGGTAGTGGCTGGGTGATTGGAGGAGTGCATAGGTAGTCCCTGGGTGATTGGGGGAGTGCATGGGTAGTATGTGGGTGATTGCATGAGTGCAGGGGTAGTGCCTGTGTGTTTGGAGGAGTACATGGTTAGTGCCATGGGTGATTGTATGAGTGCATGGGTAGTGCCTGGGTGATTGGATGAGTGCATGGGCAGCACCTGAGTAATTGCATGAGTGCATGGGTAGTGCCTGGGTGATTGGAGGAGTACATGGGTAGTGCCTGGGTGCATGGATGAGTGCATGGGTAGTGCCTGGGTGAAACCATGAGTGCATGGGTAGTACCTGGGTTATTGAAGGAGTACATGGGTAGTGTCTGAGTGATTGCATGAGTGCAGAGGTAGTCCCTGGGTGATTGGAGGAGTGCAAGGGTAGTGCCTGGGTTATTGCATGAGTGCATGGGTAGTACCTGGCTGATTGGAGGAGTGCATAGGTAGTTCCTAGATGACTGTATGAGTGGAAGGGTACTGGCTGGGTAATTGGAGGTGTGCATAGGTACTGCCTGGGTGAATGGATGAGTGTAACCGTACTGCTTGAGTGATTGCATGACTGCAATAGAACTGCCTGGGTGATTGGAGGAGTGCATAAGTAGTGCCTGGGTGATTGCATGAGTGCAGGGGTAGTGCCTAGGTGATTAGAGGAGTGCATGGGTAGTGTATGGATGATTTTATGAGTACATGGGTAGTGCCTGTGTGTTTAGAGGAGTGCATGGGTAGTGCCTGGGTGATTACATGAGTGCATGGGTAGTGCCTGGGTTATTGACGGAGTGCATGGGTAGTGTCTGAGTGATTGCATGAGTGCAGAGGTAGTGCCTGGGTGATTGAAGGAGTGCATACACACTGCCTCAGTGCATGAATGAGTGCATGGGTAGTCCCTGGGTGATTGGAGGAGTGCAAGGGTAGTGCCTGGGTTATTGCATGAGTGCATGGGTAGTACCTGGGTGATTGGAGGAGTGCATAGGTAGTGCCCAGGTGATAGCATGAGTGGAAGGGTACTGGCTGGGTAATTGGAGGACTGCATAGGTACTGCCTGGGTGAATGGATGAGTGTAACAGTACTGCTTGAGTGATTGCATGACTGCAATAGAACTGCTTAAGTGATTGGAGGAGTGCAAGGGTAGTGCCTGGGTAATTGCATGAGTGTAGGAGTAGTGCCTGGGTGATTGGAGGAGTGCATAGGTAGTGCCTGGGTGATTAGAGGAGTGCATGGGTAGTATCTGGGTGATTTTATGAGTACATGGGTAGTGCCTGTGTGTTTAGAGGAGTGCATGGGTAGTGCCTGGGTGATTACATGAGTGCATGGGTAGTGCCTGGGTTATTGAAGGAGTGCATGGGTAGTGTCTGAGTGATTGCATGAGTGCAGAGGTAGTGCCTGGGTGATTGAAGGAGTGCATACATACTGCCTTAGTGCATGAATGAGTACATGAATAATGGCTGGGTAATTGAAGGTGTGCATAGGCACTGCCTGGGTGAATGGATGAGTGTAACAGTACTGCTTGAGTGATTGCATGACTTCAATAGAACTGCTTGAGTGATTGGAGGAGTGCAAGGGTAGTACCTGGGTGATTGCATGAATGTAGGAGTAGTACCTGGGTGTTTGCATAAGTGCAGGGGTAGTGCCTGGGTGATTGGAGGAGTGCATGTATACTGCTTGAGTAAATGCAAGAGTGCAAGGGGAGTGCCTGAGTGCACGGATGAGTGCATGGGTAGGGCCTGAGTGATTGCATGAGTGCATGGGTAGTGCCTGGGTGATTGAAGGAGTGCATGGGTAGTGCCTGTGTGATTGCATGAGTGCGGTGGTAGCGCCTGAGGGCATGCATGAGTGCATGGGTAGTATTTGACAGAATGGATAAGTGCAAGGGTAGTGCCTGGGTGATTGCATGAGTGCATGTGTACTGCCTGAGTGAATACAAGAGTGCAACGGTAGTGCATGGATGAGTGCATGGGTAGTGCCTGGGTGATTGCATGACTGAATGGCTAGTGCTTGGGCAATTGAAGGAGTGCATGGGTAGTGCCTGTGTGATTGTATGAGTGCAGGGGTAATGCCTGGGTGATTGGAGGAGTGCATGTGTACTGCCCAAGTGAATGCAAGAGTGCAGGGCTACTGCCTGAGTGCATGGTTGAGTGCAGGGTTACTGCCTGAGTGCATGGTTGAGTGCATGTGTAGTGCCTGGGTGATTGAAGGAGTGCATGTGTGCTGTCCAAGTGATTGCATGACTGCAGGGGTACCGCCTGAGTGCATGGATGAGTGCATGGGTAGTACTTGAGTGATTGCATTAGTGTATGGGTAGTGCCTGGGTGCATGGAGAAGTACATGGGTAGTGCCTAGGTGATTGGAGGAGTGCATGTGTAGTGCCTGGGTGATTGGAGGAGTGCATGGGTACTGACTGGGTGATTAGAGGAGTGCATGGGTAGTACCTGGGTGATTGTATGAGTGTATGGGTAGTACCTGGGTGATTGGAGGAGTGCATGGGTACTGCCTGGGTGATTAGAGGAGTGCATGGATAGTGCCTGCGTGATTGTATGAGTGCATGGGTAGTACATGGGTCATTGGATGAGTGCATGTGTACTGCCCAAGTGATTGCATGAGTGCAGGGGTAGTGCCTGAGTGCATGGATGAGTGCATGGGTAGTGCCTGAGTGATTGCATGAGTGCATGGGTAGTGGCTGGGTGATTGGAGGAGTACCTATGTAGTTCCTGGGTAATTGGAGGAGTGCATGGGTAGTACGTGGGTGATTGCATTAGTGCAGGGGTAGTGCCTGCATGATTGGAGGACTGCATGGGTAGTGCTTGGGTGATTGCATGAGTACAGAGGTTGTGCCTGTGTGTTTGGAGGAGTACGTGGTTAGTGCCATGGGTGATTATATTAGTGCATGGGTAGTGCCTGGGTGATAGGAGGAGTGCATGTATACTGCCTGAGTGATTGCATGAGTGCAGGAGTAGTACCTGAGTTTATGGGTAGTGCCTGAATGATTGCATGAGTGCATGGGTATTGCCTTGGTGATTGGAGGAGTCCATGAGTAGGTCCTGAGTGCACGGATGAGTGCATGGGTAGGGCCTGAGTGATTGCATGAGTGCATGGGTAGTGCCTGGGTGATTGAAGGAGTGCATGGGTAGTGCCTGTGTGATTGCATGAGTGCGGGGGTAGCGTCTGAGGGCATGCATGAGTGCATGGGTAGTATTTGACAGAATGGATAAGTGCATTGGTAATGCCTGGGTGAAAACATGAGTGCATGGATAGTACCTGGGTTATTGAAGAAGTACATGGGTAGTGTCTGAGTGATTGCATGAGTGGAGAGGTAGTACCTGGGTGATTGAAGGAGTGCATACATACTACCTCAGTGCATGAATGAGTGCATGGGTAGTCCCTGGGTGATTGGAGGAGTGCAAGGGTAGTGCCTGGGTTATTGCATGAGTGCATGGGTAGTACCTGGCTGATTGGAGGAGTGCATAGGTAGTGCCTCGGTGATTGCATGAGTGGAAGGGTACTGGCTGGGTAATTGGAGGTGTGCATAGGTACTGCCTGGGTGAATGGATGAGTTTAACATTACTGCTTGAGTGATTGCATGACTGCAATAGAACTGCTTGAGTGATTGGAGGAGTGCGAGGGTAGTGCCTGGGTGATTGGAGGAGTGCATAGATACTGCCTGGGTGATTGCATGAGTGCAGGGGTAGTGCCTGGGTGATTAGAGGAATGCATGGGTAGTGTCTGGGTGATTTTATGAGTACATGGGTAGTTCCTGTGTGTTTAGAGGAGTGCATGGGTAGTGCCTGGGTGATTACATGAGTTCATGGGTAGTGCCTGGGTTATTGAAGGAGTGCATGGGTAGGGTCTGAGTGATTGCATGAGTGCAGAGGTAGTGCCTGGGTGATTGAAGTAGTGTATACATACTGCCTCAGTGCATGAATGAGTGCATGGGTAGTCCCTGGGTGATTGGAGGAGTGCAAGGGTAGTGCCTGGGTTATTGTATGAGTGCATGGGTAGTACCTGGGTGATTGGAGGCGTGCATAGGTAGTGCCTAGGTGATTGCATGAGTGGAAGGGTACTGGCTGGGTAATCGGAGGAGTGCATAGGTACTGCCTGGGTGAATGGATGAGTGTAACAGTACTGCTTGAGTGATTTCATGACTGCAATAGAACTGCTTGAGTGATTGGAGGAGTGCAAGGGTAGTGGCTGGGTGATTGCATGAGTGTAGGAGTAGTGCCTGGGTGATTGGAGGAGTGCATAGGTAGTGCTTGGGTGATTGCATGAGTGCAGGGGTAGTGCCTGGGTGATTAGAGGAGTGCATGGGTAGTATCAGGGTGATTTTATGAGTACATGGGTAGTGCCTGTGTGTTTAGAGGAGTGCATGGGTAGTGCTTGGGTGATTACATGAGTGCATGGGTAGTGCCTGGTTTATTGAAGGAGTGCATGGGTAGTGTCTGAGTGATTGCATGAGTGCAGAGGTAGTGCCTGGGTGATTGATTGAATGAGTGCATGCATACTGCCTCAGTGCATGAATGAGTACATGGGTAGTGGCTGGGTAATTGCAGGAGTGCATACATACTGCCTGGGTGAATGGATGAGTGTAACAGTACTGCTTGAGTGATTGCATGACTGCAAGAGAACTCCTTGAGTGATTGATGGAGTGCAAGGGTAGTGCCTGAGTGCACAGATGAGTGCAGAGGTAGTGTCTGAGTGATTGCATGAGTGCAGAGGTAGTGCCTGGGTGATTGAATGAGTGCATGCATACTGCCTCAGTGCATGAATGAGTACATGGGTAGTGGCTGGGTAATTGGAGGAGTGCATACATACTGCCTGGGTGAATGGATGAGTGTAACAGTACTGCTTGAGTGATTGCATGACTGCAAGAGAACTCCTTGAGTGATTGATGGAGTGCAAGGGTAGTGCCTGAGTGCACAGATGAGTGCATGGGTAGTGCCTGAGTGATTGCATGAGTGCATGGGTAGTGCCTGGGTGATTGAAGGAGTACATGGGTAGTGCCTGTGTGATTGCATGAGTGCAGGGGTAGCGCCTGAGGGCATGCATGAGTGCATGGGTAGTATTTGACAGAATGGATAAGAGCAAGGGTAGTGCCTGGGTGATTGGAGGAGTGCATGTGTACTGCCTGAGTGAATGCAAGAGTGCAAGGGTAGTGCCTGAGTGCACGGATGAGTGCATGATTAGTGCCTGAGTGATTGCATGAGTGCATGGGTAGTGCCTGGGTGATTGAAGGAGTGCATGGGTAGTGCCTGTGTGATTGCATGAGTGCGGGGGTAGTGCCTGTGTGCATGGATGAGTGCATGGGGACTGCCTGGGTGATTGCATACTTGCATGCAAAATGCCTGGGTGATTGCAGGAGTGCATCTGTACTGCTTCGGTAATTGCATGACTGCAGGGGTAGTGCGTGAGTGCATAGATGAGTGCATAAGTGATTGCATGAATGCATGGGTAGTGCTTGAGTGATTGTAGGAGTGCATATGTAGTGCCTGGGTTATTGAAGTAGTGCATCAATAGTGCCTGTGTGATTGCATGAGTGCAGGGGTAATACCTGAGGGCATGGATGAGTGCATAGGTAATATTTGAGAGAATGGAGGAGTGCAAGGGTAGTGCCTGGGTGATTGCATGAGTATAGGAGTAGTGCCTGGGTGTTTGCAAGAGTGCAAGGGTAGTGCCTGAGTGCACAGATGAGTGCTTGGGTAGTGCCTGAGTGATTGCATGAGTGCATGGGTAGTGCCTGGGTGATTGAAGGAGTGCATGGGTAGTGCCTCTGTGATTGCATGAGTGCGGGGGTAGCACCTGAGGGCATGCATGAGTGCATGGGTAGTATTTGACAGAATGGATAAGTCCAAGGGTAGTGCCTGGGTGATTGCATGAGTGCATGTATACTGCCTGAGTGAATACAAGAGTGTAAGGGTAGTGCCTGAGTACATGGATGTGTGCATGGGTAGTGCCTGGGTGATTGCATGACTGCATCGTTAGTGCTTGGGCGATTGAAGGAGTGCATGGGTAGTGCCTGTGTGATTGTATGAGTGCAGGGGTAATGCCTGGGTGATTGGAGGAGTGCATGTGTACTGCCTGAGTGAATTCAAGAGTGCACAGGTAGTGCCTGAGTGTATGGATAAGTGCATGGGTAGTGCCTGGGTGATTAGATAAGTGCATGGGTAGTGCCAGGGCCATTGAAGGAGTGTATGGGTAGTGCCTGTGTGCATGGATGAGTGCATGGGTACTGCCTGGGTGATTGCATAAATGCATGCATAATGCCTGGGTGATTGCAGGAGTGCATCTGTACTGCTTGGGTGATTGCATGACTGCATGGGTAGTGCGTGAGTGCATGGATGAGTGCATGGGTAGTGCGTAAGTGATTGCATGAATGCATGGTTAGTTCTTGAGTGATTGTAGGAGTGCATAGATAGTGCTTGGGTTATTGAAGGAGTGCATCAATAGTGCCTGTGTGATTGCATGAGTGCAGGGGTAATACCTGGGGGCATGTATGAGTGCATAGGTAATATTTGAGAGAATGGATGAGTACATGGGTAGTGCCTGGGTGATTGCATGAGTCCATGGCTACTGCCTGGGTGATTGGAGCAGTGCATGTGTACTGCCTGAGTGAATGCAAGAGTGCAGGGGTAGTGCCTGAGTGCATGGATGAGTGCATGGGTAGTGCCTGGGTGATTGCATGAGTGCATGGCTACTGCCTGGGTGATTAGAGGAGTGCATGTGTAATGCCTGAGTGAATGCAAGAATGTAAGGGTAGTGCCTGAGTACATGGATGAGTGCATGGGAAATGCCTGGGTGATTCTATGAGTGCATGGGTAGTGCCTGGGTGATTGCATGATTGCATGGCTAGTGCCTGGGTGATTGGAGGAGTGCATGTGTAATGCCTGAATAAATGCAGGAATGCAAGGGTAGTGCCTGAGTGCATGGATTAGTGCATGGGTAGTGCCTGGGTGATTGCATGAGTGCAAAGGTAGTGCCTGAGGGCATGCATGAGTGCATGGGCAGTATTTGACAGAATGGATGAGTGCATGGGTAGTGCCTGGGTGATTGCATGAGTGCATAGCTACTGCCTGGGGATTGGAGGAGTGCATGTGTAATGCCTGAGTAAATGCAAGAATGCAAGGGTAGTGCCTGAGTGCATGGATTAGTGCATGGGTAGTGCCTGGGTGATTGCATGAGTGCAGAGGTAGTGCCTGAGGGCATGTATGAGTGCATGGGTAGTATTTGACAGAATGGATGAGTGCATGGGTAGTGCCTGGGTGATTGAATGAGTTCATAGCTACTGCCTGGGTGATTGGAGGAGTGCATGTGTAGTGCCTGAGTAAATGCAAGAATGCAAGGGTAGTGCCTGAGTGCATGGATTATTGCATGGGTAGTGCCTGAGGGCGTGCATGAGTGCATGGGTAGTATTTAACAGAATGGATGAGTGCATGGGTAGTGCCTGGGTGATTGCATGAGTGCATAGCTACTGCCTGCGTGATTGGAGGAGTGCATGTGTAATGCCTGAGTAAATGCAAGAATGCAAGGATAGTGGTGCCTGAGTGCATGGATTAGTGCATGGGTAGTGCCTGGGTGATTGCATGAGTGCCGAGGTAGTGTCTGAGTGCATGGATAGTGTGTGAGTGATTGCATGAGTGCATGGGCAGTACATGGGTAGTGCCTGTGTAAATTGAATGAGTGTGGGAATAGTGCCTGAGTGCATAGATGAGTGCATGGGTAGTATTTGAGGGAATGGATGAGTGCAATAAAAGTAGCTCTAAACATTAATTCACATTATCATGCATATTGCATTATTTCTTCTTACCTTTTTTACTAATGCAGATACAAAACTCAGAGGAACTATTTTACAGTAGTTTTGTTGCAAACTGAATTTAAAATATTTTCAAACTTCACCATTGCCTTCTGTAAAAAAGAAGAAGAAAAACTGTTATCAAATATATTATACTTTTAAGAACACAACATAATTTTAGAATTACATAACATTTTCAGTTTCCCTTTTTTGCTGTTCTCAGATTCTACTGAATTTCACCATACACAGTGATTTCAATGTAGTATCATCATACAACAGCGGGGAAAAAAGAATCAACGAGATTGTAAAAAAAGAAATCAGCATTGAGCATTATTTAGAACATGTGTAACTATGTGTTTACCTATCTACAGTTTCTTAATTACATTCTTCAACTACATTAAGTCTTTTATTTCTCTCAAGTACATTTTGTAAAATGTACACTTTCATTACATCTCGTATAATATAGACAACTAATATATAAATTATAAACTACTTGTTTCTAAACACAATTTTCCAAATGCAATATGAATTAGCACAAACAATAATCCATACACTAATTGTTCACATCTTCCCAATAGGCTGAATGATGCTTTTGAAACTTTGGCATCAAAAATATCAGATATGAATTTGGTAATTCGTACGGCAACCTACATTTGAATTCCAAATTGGCATCATTGCAATGTGTCCATCCTTTATTGCACTTTACATACACAGTATAGTGTCCAGATGTTGTAGTAGGTCCACATGGAAAATAATAGCCACTGCTTTAAAAGTTCTTCCTGAAATTGATACTTGACTTGCCACAAAATTTTTAAATTTGGTTTCCAATTTTCTTCCATTTGCTCTACAATGTTGTAGCATTAAAATGACATATTTTCCAAATCTTTCTATATATAATGTTGACAACATTTCTGATTTACATGAGAACATTTCACATATTGATTAGCTGTTTTTACTAATTTGTTAAAAGATACTGATTTGCAATCTGGTATTGTCAAGTATATGAATCGTTCAGTGTCTATTTCAGTGGTAGAAGAAAATGAACACTCTTCACATTTATGATCCCATCTGTAACTTAGTCCAAATACATTTTCAATTTCTATTCCTTCATCTTCCAATACACCAAGCATAAGGATTAGAAATTCTTGTACATCTTGTTGTATATTGAGTGTAAATTTCAAAGAACCAGTACATATATCCAAAAGATGCCGAATGCCAGAAGAAGTATGGATTTTACTTCTGTCAGTTACCAACTTTTGAAAAATATAATGTAGTAAAGAACAGAATCTATTTTCTTGAATTTCCATAATTTCATGATGAAGATCTTCTAGATAAAACACAACATTCACAATTACATTAGCATAGCAGTTGATACCTGGACTATTTTCTAACTGGTGTCCTACAATATCATCAACAGTGTCCATTTTCTTTTTCTTTGCACCTTCATGATTCTCTTCAATTGTTTTCTTTTTTTGAATCTCAGTAGAATGTTTGTCATATTTCCGTTTTGGACACACTATACGTTTCTCATATATGGGATGTTGGAAATGGCCCTTTTTGCAGGGTCACCCCTAAACTTTTGCCTTCCTCCTGGATTTTTGCTGACCTGTTTTTGTTGGTTTTATGGCTCTGGGCACTTTATCACTGCTGATCAGTGCTAAAGTGCATATGCTCTCCCTTTGTAAATATGACTATGTGGATTGGTACATCCATGATTGGCTTATTTGGTTTATCTGTTAGTCCCTAGTAGAGTGGCCTGTGTGTGCCCAGGGCTGGTAAACCAAATGCTGCTGGTGGGCATGCAGCGCTGGTTTGCGCCACCCACAGAAGCAGCTTGTAAAGTGTGTCTCAGACCTGCCACTGCAGAGTCTGTGTGCAGTCCAGAACTGCCATCTTGGCTGTGAAGTGCACCCACTTCCCAGCCCCTGAACCTTCCCTTGGCATCATGTAAGTCCCCCTATGGTAGGGTGCATTGTATGTGTAAGGTAGGACATGCCTTGGTGCGTGTAGCATGTCCTGGTAGTGAATTACACCCAATTTCGTTTTTCACTACTGTAAGGCTACCTGTTCCCCATAGGCTAGAATGGGCAGTTTGACTATTACATCCTATAGTCGTAACTGACCCCAGGAACATGGTAGAAAAACGAATTTAGTATGCCTGAGCTCAGAATACTAAAATACATCTTTTAGTGAAGTTTATTTTTATATTCTGTGTTTGAAAATACCACTTTTAGAAAGTAGGTATTTTCTTGCCTAAGCCTTCCAGTGTGCTCTGCTGTTATGTGTATTGGCTGTCTGGTTTTGGAGGGACAGGGCAGGCTGAGTCAGACCTGGGTTGAATAGAGAGATCTGCATTTAGAGTATGGGGAGGGGTGGCTCCTTGACCTGAATAGGGCTGTGCCCGGCAAGGTGAATGCTGGCTCCACCTCCTACTGTGTGTCTGATAGCAGACCCCCTCTTTCTGAAAGGAAGGATGCAGCCTGGTAAACAAAGTGCTCCAGGGCTGAGCAGAACTGGTTCTGGCTGGGTTCAGTGACTTGTAGCTTCTGAGAACAAAGACTTTTGGGGTATAAATATCTGTGCTCAAACCCCTACAAATTGTATTGCTTTTGGATCTGGAGAGGAAACTCTGTCCGTGCCACTGGAGGAATCTGCAGGAAGTGACTGTCCCTGTGCTTGTGTGTTGTTTCTTGCACTGGCCTGCAGCAGTGACCACTGGACCTTGAAGAAGAGAGAAAAGGACTTTTGAGAGAACTTTTATTTTTGTTACAGCAATTACCCAAGGGCTAGGAAAAGAGCTAGCCTCCTGCTGGAGTCTCAGGCACATCAGACTCCACCACCAACCTCCTGCTTTCTCCCTGCGAGGATTGCTATCTGCTGATGAGGCTCCTGTGAGTTCCAGGGCCTCTAGTTTGCTTCAGAGAAAAGAGTGCTGGAAATCGACGCTAACGCACGTTTGCGAGCCGCTGCAGTCGAGAGCGCTGGAAAAATCATCGTGCTGCTGCCGCTGGGTGCTCGCAACACGAAACCATCGCTAACGCCCCTTTGCGAGCCGCTGCAGCTGAGACGCGCTGGAAAAATCATCGCGCTGCTGTCGCCGAGCGCTCGCAACCCCCAAAGAAATCATCGCTTCAAGACATCGCTTTGCGGTCGCCGTGCGTCCGCCATTTTGATCGCATCGCACCGGATTTCGTCGCTCCCTCGCGGAGCGCCATTTTTTCGCATCGCACACGCAACAGGATCGTCGCATCGTCTTCGCCCTCGCGGCAAGGCCTCAGCGCATCGGCGGCCTAGCGTGAAGAAGTTTGTCGCATCGTCTCCGCACGCATCAGCAGATCGGCGCATCATCCTCCCTTGCGGCAAGGATTTTAACGCATCGCCGGCCTCGCGTGAGGAAACTCATCGCTAACACTTCTTTGCGACATTTTTGTTGGTTTTGCTACTAAATCCAGGTACTTTGTGGGAGAAAGGGTCGCAGAGACCACTGCTTTGAATTTGAACCTTATTTCTGCAACCATTGAACTATTTTTGACAGTCCTGCAACAGTAATCCTATTTTTGACAGTATTGTGGCTTTTACCGTTATTGGTCCTGTGATAAATCTGCCTTTATATAAAGATACTTATTTTTTATAACTACTTGTGCGGTGTCCCTTTGTAGTGTTCCTCACTGTGTTACTGTGTATGGTCATAAATGCTTCACACACTGCCTCTGAGATAAGCCTACCTGCTCGTGCTACGTTACCACAGGGTTGAGCGGGGGTATCAAGGAGAGTAGCCCTCTCACTCTGACTTAGGAAGAAGGGTCCCTACTTGGACAGTGGCCAGCCATTGCCAACTAGAGACCCCCATTTCTAACATGGGATATTCACCTAAATTAGGAGCATAAAGTCTTCTTAACCGATTGTACTCTCTTACACAATTTGCATCAGCACTAATCTTTTTCTCATCAAAATCAATCAAATACAAACCAGATAATGTTCTTACTCAAGACAATGCAATGTATGCCATGCCCTCTTTAAACACTGTACTTCCAATATTTACCAAAGCACTGTCTACACTTAAACCTTGAGATTTATGAATGGTTACTGCATATGCTAAAGAAAGAGGAAACTGTTTTCTACGAACATACAAGTCTTTTACAAGCAAAAAACAAACAGCACAATGCCCAATCTGTTTTACCTCTTCAATCTGATCAAATTTAATCTTCATAAATTCAATTCCATCTCTGTTCTGAAAATTTACAAAATCAACAACTTTTCCCATTGCTCCATTTACTAAACCTTCTTCTACATTCAAATTACGCCGTAAAATTACCCGACAGTTTACACATACATATAAAGTATTTTCTAAACCTACAGTCTTAGGGTCCGATTCACAAAAGTAATCTGAGACAGAATCCTAACTTTACGACTTTCGGTATTCACAAAAGGCATTTAGGAGTAGTAAAGTTAGGATTTTGTCTTAAGTTTGTCTTAAGTTTTGGTCTTAAGACAAAATCCTAACTTAAGTTAAACTTAAGTTGAACTTAAGTTAGGATTTTGTCTTAAGACCAAAACGTAAGACAAACTTAAGACAAAATCCTAACTTAAGTTAAACTTAAGTTAAACTTAAGTTAAACTTAAGCTAAACTTAAGTTAGGATTTTGTCTTAAGACCAAAACTTAAGACAAACTTAAGACAAATTCTTAACTTTACTACTCCTAAATGCCTTTTGTGAATACCGAAAGTCGTAAAGTTAGGATTTTGTCTCAGATTACTTTTGTGAATAGGGCCCTTAGATACAGACTTTTCCAAAGAATCCAATTTTGACTGTAATTTCTCCAAGAGAAGAATAGTAACTCCTTTGTGTTCCATTATATCAATAGCTTCCATTTTCACTATTGGTTGTTTTTCCAATTTCAAAAGTTCTTGATTAAATGTAGAACACTCTTGCAGTGTAGGCATTAGGCAAACTATAGACTTCTTTTCTCCAATTTTTTTGTACATTATTTCAGGTGCTATGTTTTTGTTTGTAAACAATTTCCTTAGTAGCCGACTTTGTAAAGCTTGTTTACCATGTTTTGTCAAAACACCAATTCTTAAATCTTTAAGAATATTTCCATAATCTTCATCACGTGCTTGTCGCATATTCTTAATAACTTCTTTATATTCAAAATGTAACCAAATATTCACATTTCCAATACTTCCCAAAGATTTCCTAGTGTTTTCATGGACAAGTGTTTTAAAAACTGGTTGCCCTTTTATAGGAGTAAGTTGTAGTAGATCGCTGAATAAAATTACATGTTTTCCTCCAAACAGAACATCATAATCTGTTTTTAAAATCTGTTGCATTCTGAAATGTACAAAGGCAAACATTAAGTTTGAGACCATGCTCACCTCATCAATGATTAGAAGTTTCATTTTCTTCAGTACTCTTGAAACTTTATAACAAGCTTCTCCAGATAGCTTCTGATATTCCAATTTATTTTCATGTTCAACTGGTAGCATGAGTAATCGATGTAGAGTAATCCCTTTAATGTTGTGTGCTGCTAATCCAGTTGGAGCTGTTATAACACAAGATAAATGTGATTCAGTAGTTTTGTGTAGATAATTGGTCAAAACTTTAATTAAGAAACTTTTTCCTGTTCCAGCTTGACCACTGATGTACATTCGAATAGGTTTAAATGATGTGCATTGGCATTCTTTTTTTCATGCAGCAAACCATGCTGTATCTTTCCTGTCACTTGCTGATATATTTCTTTTTGTTCAATATTTAGTTCTTCTTCCAAGTTTCCCAACTCAATAATATCCTGTTGTGCTTGTTGCATTGCCGTTTCTACTTCATTCATGGCTATTGCTGCTTCATTTTCAATAATTGGTTGTCCTAGTGGATCTTGACTTAGTGGAGCAGAACTTTGACTATCTTGAGAACTGTCTCTAGGTATTTCAGCTGCAATAGTAGTTTCTTGTTCAATCTCTTCATTTAACATTTGTAGATAAGTAGGGAAATTGTGCATTGAATGTTATCTTTATATGCATTAAAAAAATCTTCATAGCAGTCAAAATCTCCAAGTAATTCCATTTCACTATGCCAAGGCATGAAGAGTTGCAGAAGTGCTAAATAGAAAAATTCCCTTTTATCTGGAGTTTCGCAACTGAGTTTTCTGTGGTTAATAAGATTTCCTTTGGCATGTTTTACCAAACATCCATCACATCCAATTACTGCATATTTTTCTTCATTTATATTTTCTGTAACATTTCTCTTCAAGCTGTAATGTTGCAGTACTTCATAGAGACATAGGTTTTCCAGATGTGGACTCCTTTTGGGAGAGTACATATCCAACATGTTAGTTATAACAATATCTGTACTTTCTGGTTTATTCAATGCTAAGTATTCAATTTCTTGTAGAGATTTCAATACTCAATTTCGTGTTGCAGCAAGACCTAGACTTACCCAAATGATTCCTCTTGACTTTGAATATAAACTGGCAGAGCTCAACCGATCCGAACATTCATAGGATCCAATCTCTCGATGGGAAAGCATTTTCAAGCTAAAGCTGTACAATTTGTTACTAAGACTCTTCTCATGTGAAATTTCTTCCCACATTTCTTTCAACTCTGTCTTTTCAGATTTGGTTATATATGATGTAACATAGTGAGCAACAGCAATTGAATTATCTGCAACATACTGGATATCCATGTTTGCATTCCACATTCTCAAAATCACTGGATTGTAGTCATTAATAGACTTTGAATCTTCAGTTCTTTTTATGTTGTACGTGTTCATCAGAGATTTTTGAGTTATAGTATGCCTTACTGCGGACATAAAACTATTGACTCTTCCTTTTGAAATTATTGGACGTGGGAATCCAAAACAACATTTTGTATAAAGTTTTCCTTTCGACAATATTTTCCACATCGATGACTTTGAAACCGTAAACTTGTTGTCTCAAGCTGTTTTCTCCTCCTTTTTTGGAATGGCACAGGTAATATACTCTTCAATGGAAGACAAAACAGTTTCATCAGAATCGGTTCCAAATTTAGATGCATTCTTGATCCATAATAGCATGAGTATATGAGGAGCACCTCTGGCTTGGTACTCCTTTCTCCCCAAAAAATCAGTAACTTCTCAATTGAATTATCTGCAACATACTGGATATCCATGTTTGCATTCCACATTCTCAAAATCACTGGATTGTAGTCATTAATAGACTTTGAATCTTCAGTTCTTTTTATGTTGTACGTGTTCATCAGAGATTTTTGAGTTATAGTATGCCTTACTGCGGACATAAAACTATTGACTCTTCCTTTTGAAATTATTGGACGTGGGAATCCAAAACAACATTTTGTATAAAGTTTTCCTTTCGACAATATTTTCCACATCGATGACTTTGAAACCGTAAACTTGTTGTCTCAAGCTGTTTTCTCCTCCTTTTTTGGAATGGCACAGGTAATATACTCTTCAATGGAAGACAAAACAGTTTCATCAGAATCGGTTCCAAATTTAGATGCATTCTTGATCCATAATAGCATGAGTATATGAGGAGCACCTCTGGCTTGGTACTCCTTTCTCCCCAAAAATCAGTAACTTCTCCAAGAGGTGGATTCTTTTTATTGCAGATACAAGACATCATAGCTTGAAACCTATGATTAAAATATCTGCACACATTTACAGGATCCAAGGAACACAGTTCTCCAGCTGTCTTCAATTCAATGTTTTTTACATTTGAATTTGCTTGTAGAAATTCAAGTAAATCGTCCCATGCGTACTCAGTACAGCTAAGCGTAACAAACCACATAGGGGTTCCTAAGTTCCTTAACATACATTTAAGTTCTCCGTGACGACGATACCAATACTCATTAGTACCACGTTGACACACCATCAAATTAATTAACTGAGATTCTAAATGATCGTCTCTTTGTTGAACTTTGTCCAAACATTCCTTTGCAGAAAGATGTGTAAGATGAGCTCCTGTTTTTAATATGTGGTTCACTGCATATGAAAGTGCAGACAAGTCACTTTCAAACAGAAGATGAAATAAACATGGAATACACTGTCGAAATCTTGGATCTTCTGAGTACAATCTTGTTGTACGATATTCTGAAGCTAGAATCTGTACTGGTCGTTCATCATATCATCCACCTTTTTCAGTGGGGAAGAGCTGTGGAAAACAACGAGCTTCCAAACTTTTTTCCCATACACTCATGGGAGTTCCCTTTGCTTTCTTCATTTGGAATAATTCAATAGTGTTTCCTATCGATTCTTTTGTATGTAGAGTATGTATACTGTAATGTTCATAAATTTCTTCACTCATGGACTTGTCCACTTTTTCTATTTGGTCAGTTGAAATTTCTGTTTCATCTTCTAAACATATTTCCTGTTCTTCCACATTTACAGTTTTATAATAAATATTGTTTTGTAAAAGATATAATGTAGCCTTTTGAAGTTTGGTGACATCTACTAACTCTTGCCATATTTTCCGACTCCTTGTTGGTACACCATTAACTAGAATAACTACAGGTTCACTTTCCTCTCTTTCTATAACAACAGTTTCAATATTTTTTCTTAAAATCTAAAGGTAAATACACAACTCTTCCTTTCAGACCTCTTTGTAAATCTGTTGGAGGCGGCCTACCTGTTTTAAGCTCTGTATGAACTATAGCCTGAAATGGGTGCACAGATTGAATAAGAATGGACTCATATGTATTTAAATCTGCCAGTTCCGGAGGAATAGCTACTAACTCTAAGTTGTTATGTTCTGCCCTAGCTGGCATTTTGTTCTCTTCTAATTTGTTGTAACAATATTTACAAATACGTTGATCAGTACCCAACTCAAAACGACCTTCCACCAACAAATAGGCACCAAATTGCTCCCACTTATCATTGTTTTCCTTTTCACTTTTTAAATACACATCAACATTCCTAGTTTGACTTTTATAGTGAGTACGTCGACAACAAATACAAACATAGTTTAGATTTTCACATGAAAGTATCTTAAACTTTGTAATTTCTTCTCCAAACTTCTCAGTAGCTATTTTTTCCACCTGTTCTTCAACACCTACACTTATCAAGCTCTCACTT